>JAOTQQ010000005.1:19417338-19520422 GCA_026546715.1 Gallinago undulata
AAAACTTGGAGAACATTTTTTGTAGCATTTGGGTATCATAGGATGATCTCATTTGAAAAGTCTTATAACACTGGGAGGGCAGGCTGAAGCAGTGGGAATTAAATCTGTGTAGTGATTTTTGGATGCCTGAGCTACCAGACCAATATGTTAAGTATAACTGGTGGATGGGATGGCGCTTATCGTTCACTGCCCAGAGCCACTGTCCTTCAGCAACCCCCCAACACCTCAGTCTTATTTGTCATCTCTTCAGACAGATCATGGACATCTCCCCCAGTCCCTTCTTCTCTTAAAGGGGATGTTAAGCAGGAACATGGGATTAAAGAAAGGGAAGTTTGCTCGCAGCTGCGATGTCCTGTCTGTTCCACTCAGCATCACTGCTATTAAATGCCTTCTTTGGGGTGTCAGGTTCTGTATGTCCACGGCACCAAATTGCCAGCATGATCCAGTGCACCCATCGCTCTCCCTGCCCTGATTGGTTCCACCTTGGTATCTGGTTCCTACCCCACCGACGAGTGTCAGCAGCCTATTTGACGCTGAATGAATTAGCACCAAAGAAATGGCTGATAAAAAATGCCCATTACCACCAAGCAAAGTACAAAGCAGGAGCTGGCTTCCTGAAGTGAACGTTCAGTAAACATCTGGGAACTCTCAGTGTCAAGGAACAGGCTACATTTTGCCGCAAATATTTTAGCTTGATTAAAAATTTCTCCCAAAGGAAATAACAAATTCCGACATGCAAATAGGATTTTCTGGCGAGACACTTGAAATAAAGGTCTTGCATCATGGAAGTGTGGATTTTGATGCTCCACAAGGAGCTCCACAAGTTGTCTGTCATTGAAAATGGGTGTTGCGTACTTGTTACAGTTTTTATGCAGCCAAGTATGAAATTTCCTCCAAGTACATGGATGTTGACAGGGCAGAGGATACGCATGTCCCAGGCTAATCTTTGGAGAGAAACATGCAAATAAAAGCAGTGATAATAATGAGAATGGGCAGTTCATGTCCATGAGGTTTTTGGGAACCAGCACAATCCTGGCTGCTGTGGTGGAATAAAGCCTGAAAAATCACTCTTTTTTGGGGTCATTTGTGAAACATCCTGAGTATTGTTTGCAAAGAAAGGGAGCTTTCTGGGAAATCTTTTGTAAGTGCTTTCATCTGCAATTTGATGTCAAACTGCTGCAGAGACTCTCTGCTATTCAGTCCTGATCCTGTGTACGTTATTTTTGTGTTAAAGCCTTTTTTGTTCATTTCTCCCCCCTGATTTTAGTGAAATTATCTCCTTAGGGCATTCAGTCTGTTCCGGTGCCTGAGACAGAGCTCCAAGGGGTCTCACACAAACAGGTACGTGGCACCTCTGGAAGGGGTTCCCTCACCTATGGGGGAAGGGATCCTGGTGGCTGTTTTGCTTGGTTTCAGATACATAACCCTCCATTTTAAGAATTCCTAGGAGCGACCCTTCCTGCCTGGCCACCAAACAATGGTGTTAGCTCTGGACACGTTGGAATCCATGGCAGATAAAAATGAAAGTTTTTGCTGGAGGAAATGTACTTACTGTGTGAAATATTTCCTTAAAACCAAAATATCCATCTTCCCAACGCGCGACCTGGGGGTTAAAGTGTCTTGGAGCGTGGATCCTCCTGTGAATAGAGCGCTATATTTGTTGCTGCTGCTGTGTTAAAAACCCTTAACCTCATCTTACTGATATCTTTATCCAATTCTTGTTGAAACATGTTTAAAAAAAAAACAACACAACCAAACCCCAACACGCAACACACACACAACCCAGCAGTGAAAGCTCTAACTTAACGCCTCGTGTTCTTCTCAGATTTCCAAAGCGCTGAGGCCTTGCGAATATGTTTCCAATATCCTCTCATCTCTCTCTGTTAGTGTTTTACTCAGCTCCATGCTGTGGGGGTCCTGACCCCTGCAATCTCCAGGGGAAGGGGGCGGGAGGGGGGGGTCAGGCCATGTTAGAAAGCTGCAGGCCACAGCCTGTGAAATCAGCCCGCTTCCCTCCACTCCTTTAATACATTTAACCTGGAAGAGGCCGTTGCCGGCCAAAGATTAGATTACCAATGTTGGCATGTTTGGCCTAACAAATGGCAAATGGATGACGTGCCAGGCAACAGCTAATCGCTGCTGACACAGATCTATTGCGAGGCCTTTCGGAGGAGGGGATAGTTCATGTCTGCAACGAAGTTTTGTCTTGACGACCGAAGAGAGAGTTGAGAAGGCCACCGGGATACCTGTCTCTTTGAATCTCGGGACTCCCAAACTGTGTGTCATTTTTTAAAGGTCTCGCTGGCCCTCTCGGAGGACGATCTAAATGTCCCGGCCTCCTCCAGGCGATAGGACATGAGAGCTTGAACCTTTCTCATAGCAAACCTGCTCTGCGTGTGTGCACATCTCTCTGTATTTACCTGCATCTTGGCTGTCACTAATTCCTGGACAAAAAAAAAAAAAGGAAATGAATTGGTTTTGCCGCATTGATATGAAGGGATAGTAGGGTCAACCAGCCTTGCTTAGCAAAATGTCTTTCTAAATGCCTTTCCGTGGCCATGGCTTTAAAAGTGTTTTCTGGCTCCTTTTGTGTGACGTGTCTCTCAGGAGGGTAGGTGTGGAAGGCGGTGACTGAGGTGCAGCCACTCTCTGGCTGAGCGAGGCTGCTTTGCAGATCTTCAGCTTAGTTTCATATTGTCTGTTCTTTGGTTCCTCTGATGTCCCAAAGCCTGTGTTACATCTTTTCTGTTGAAGGTTGCTGATACTTTCACCTCTGCTCTAGGATCTCTGCAGAATGAAGGTAGTAATTGTGATTGCAGGTGCACCGGGTTTTGCGAGTTCTAATTTCAGGTTTAAGCTATTTTAATTTTTTTCAAGGGTGGAATTATAAGGTCTTGTAGAGACTGTGGTGACAGAAAAAGATCCTCCTAGATGATAGACTGTCATTACTATTATATATGCTATATATGTACTATTATACTTCGCATCCAGAATGTTCTTTACATTATTTTGCTAAATCTTGAACTTTTCAGACACTGGTGTGTGATATTGAGAGCTGCCCGTGTTACCTTCCAGTTTGCCCATGACTCAGCCTGGCTTGCCTTTATTCAGTCCCACTGCACAGGAGTCCATTATGCCCCTTGATAAATATTCCGGGGAACCTCATCAAAGCAAGCAGCACAGCCTTGTTCCTCATTCTGTTCTGTGAGCTGCTTGCTCATATTCTTTCTAGCTATCTTGTTGCCATAATGATATTTTCCCTATAACTTTTGAGTTGTGTTTTGTGCCTATTTGTTCTCTAGGTTTCCTTTTGAGCCTGCTTGGCTTTCTTCTCCAGAGCACAGATAGTCAGTGCTGGGATGGTTTCCATGTTCAGGGGTTAGGCTCCATTTTGCATTGCTTCCCATAATGACCATGTGTTCATTTAATGGGGACTTGACATGTGTACCTGTCACCACTACCTCTCCTCCTCCAGCGAGAGACATCCCTCGCTGAATGTGATCAGCCTGAACCTTGAAAGGAAGAGCTGTCTAATAGCCAGCAAGATCTCAGTTCCTTGCCTGACTGCTATCTCATATAGCCTTGCTCAGACTAATTGTCTTTTAGCTTTTCAGTTCTTCAAATCTAAAATTAGATCAAAATGTCTTACTGAATAAGTGAGCTCTGATGGCTTACCGGGGCAGTGAGGAGGAGGAGCAGAAGCATCCTGAACCACTTTATAGTCTGAGCAAGGTCAGGGAAGGAGAGTGATGTGAGGTTTGAGAGCTCTGGCTGTTGTTTGGGGCAACACGGACCCCTCTGGGCAAAATCAAAGAGCCTTTAGATGAGATCTGTCTATTATGAGGTTCATAGCCCATGTCTTGCATAAGGAGAGATGACTAGGCAGAACGTGGAAGTGGTAGGTGACAGAAGGGGAGAAGAAGAGTACTTCAGCAAGTGGAAAATGAAACATGCTGAAGCTTGACATCTCATAAGCAGCAAACAGGCTGAGATTCAACTAAAAGGGCATACGTTTTGTTTGCCTCATTGAACTCATGGCATTAGATCCATACTCTTTATTTCTGCTTTCTTGTTAGTATTTAGAGCTCATATGCTTGATGGCAGAATATCATTCTGGTACCTTTCTGAAGAAGGCATCTGTACAATTGTATTTGATGCTGTTGACAGCCTGGTCGGCTGCCAGTCAACTTTATCTTCAGTGTCTAATTTCAGTTATAAGTATTTCTGTTGCAGATCAATCTTGTGCACCTAGAAGCTTCAGATCTTCATAAGCATTGTCAGGCCAGGATATATCATGTATAATTTTTCCTTGGTCCAGAACTCAATTTATCTAATTTTAGACTTGTAACTTTTGTCAAGTCAAAGTGAGCTGTCTATATTTCTAGTAGTGAAGAGAAATAGGCTGTTCTCCAGGGAGTGTTCAACCTGTCTTGAAATGTAAGATGCATGATTGAAATCAAGGAGTAGCCCTTCGGAAGCACCTCTTTTGTCTTTTGCAGATAGAGGGAATCTGGGTGACTGATTTAGATCTGGAAAGCTATTAGTCGTGGGAAATGAATCCCGACTTTTGAGAGTAAATCTGTGCTAGAAATTGAAGACTGAGTACCTCTGGGAACAATGTAAGGTCTCCAGGTGCCTTCAGTACCATTGCCCATGAAGTCCTGCTGAATCTTCTGTGTGCCGCAGCAGGAGTGGCTGGTGCTGTTGGAAATGGACTGTTCTTCCTTCACATGCATTCCCAGATTTTGGACAGTGGCTCGTTACTGGAGAAGGCAGTGCTTCGCCTTGGCTCCTTTCTTCTTCCTGGTTACTGGAATGACCAGTGCTTTATTGCTTCTGTACTGGCAAGATGTATTTCTCTTTATGATTTCCAGCAGGGCTTTCCAGTACTGAAAGGAGTGAGAGTTCTGTCTTTCTGAACCCCATTACTGAGAGAAGAGCACTGGGCATGGCCGAGCACTGATGAGGCTCATGCCTTTGTGAGGCCTGATCTTTTATTCATAGTTTATTTGCTTTGGGGTGGTTTTTTTATACCTGTGTGTGGTTTGGGGAAGCTTTAGCTTTAGTAACTGGAGGAATTAATGAGTCTTTTTACCTTATAGACATATAAGGTATAAGTGAGTGGGACAGATTTGGGTAACAGATGAGTCTCTCTTGCCAAGGAGGGCTTGTCTTCATTCTTAGGGTGGTGGTGGACCTGCAGGAGGAAGAAAGAACAGGCAAGAAATTGTTTGTAGACACATTGTGGTTCATTTGCAGCGTTGCCGTTGAAATCAATAAATGGGCTTCTAATTTATACACAGGTCTACGAGTGCTACAGAATACAGCCATGAAAGGTGGTTTTGAGTTTGCATTTCAGCGTGTGCTTGTCTTCGGTTACGTGTGCTGGGATTGTGTGTCTGTTTGCTTCTTATATGTGCCCCATGCTTGTCTACGTAGAAATGTGTGTAGTCATAGGCCCTATGTTCCTCATCAAATTTCATATGCTGACAATCCAAGTAAAAACAAGGGAGGAAAACAAACAAAAAAAAGCTATTTTTTTCTTTTTGCCAGGAGATATGTTTGCTGCTTTTGATTTCTTTGGCCATGAAGAGAAAAATAAGGGTGAGGAGGCAAAGGGGGGCGAATATGTGTGTAAGGAGGCTGGAGCTGGGCAAGGCAGAGTCTGCATTGCTGTACAGCTCACAAAAGTCTCGTCAGTCACTGTCTTGGATGCTGAGAGCTGCTCCTTGGTCATGCGTGCAAAGGCTATGAGGTGGGGGCAGAGCAGGACCCGGGGGAAGGAGGAGAAGAGAGTGAAGATGTTGAAGGGGGTGGGGAAGATGCGGAAAAAACAAAACAGTTACAGGGCAGAAGGAAGGATGGGTTTAGTTTAATTAGGAGGGAACATGAGAGAGAGCTCAAACAGCGCACGCACACACCCTCTGCTCCACACCCTCGCCCCCCAGAAAAAAAAAATAAATTCATCACACCAATTTTTTCATGGTCTGG
Source organism: Gallinago undulata (assembly GCA_026546715.1). Taxonomy (NCBI): domain Eukaryota; kingdom Metazoa; phylum Chordata; class Aves; order Charadriiformes; family Scolopacidae; genus Gallinago; species Gallinago undulata. Next base: position 19,423,330 of record JAOTQQ010000005.1, read on the forward strand.
CAGTCAAGTGATAAAATTATCAGATGAGGGTCCCATTCTCCTTTCCCGCAGTCACTTTCGCCAAGTGCACCACGTCTGAAATAATGAAGCAGATTTGATTAAATTTTCGCTGGCTGAAGCAGCCATGCTAATTTGGAGATGGGCTTATTAGTTTAATGACCGATCCGAATAATCAGAATTCATTAGCATTAGTGCCACTATTGTCAGCTCAACATTAGCCCTGGGCTGCAGTACACAAAGATGCATAGTTATATATTTATATACAGAGAGGCTGTATTTATACACAGTGAAAGAGAGAGGCAGAGAGCGATAGAAGTAACTATACATGTGCATTTGCATTTTATACTCTTATTCTTATATGTTACTTCATATCCTTGTCCATTAGCGATCTACTAAAAGAAGAATCAAATTATAATGCGGCTTTGTGAGAGAGTGTGGGTCTTGGTCAGCCACGGGTAATCCAGCCTGACACTCGGAAGGTAGACTTTGGCAGCAATTTGCAGATAAAGGCAGTTGGGATTTTCTTCCTATAAGATGCTCTTGACTTCGATAGCTGTTACTTGGTCCAGAAAAGGGCTTGGCGTTTGGAGCTGGGAGAAGCTCCAAGAGAAGCTGAGAGATTTTAAGGGATTTAATCTCCTTCTCACAAAGGATGTTTGAAATGAGTTATCTGTCAGTTGGCGAGAGGCTCTCGGAAAGTTGAATGGGAGAGAGGCTCTTTGGGCCTCATTTTCTGTCATCATGAAGGTATGATCTGGTAGTTCTTCTACCAAAATCAGTGAAGCTTGTAGAAGGTTGGCTTAAATGAAGAGAAAAGAAATTCAGTTCCCAGAGCTCTGATGGTGGTAGCAACTTAGCTGTCAGTTCCAACTACTGCTCAGTTAAATGCAATAAAACAAGATTAATTTAACATTAAGGCTGCACGAAATGTCAAAAAATACAAATTATGAACCATGATGTTTACTCAGGCTGGCTGCATGTCTTGTCTATTGTCTGATAAACATCTTTTCATGTAGAGAATACTACAGTAAGTCCCATACTTCATAGAAAATGCAGGAACAGGTAAGACTACTTACACTGTAGAAAAGAATAAATGTTATAGTTAATAGGAGTATTTGCATTTTCTCACATTGTGATCTTATAAAATGGTAATATTGTACCACTGTTTCTGTTAGGTTTTATTTTGGTTTGTTGGGTTTTTTTTAATCACTATTGTTGTTACTATAAATTTAGGTTAACGTGTATCACCTTTGAGCTAAAGTGTACGGGAAGCTTTCCCTTTCCGTAGGATATTTCCAGGTACCTACCTATTGCTCTAAAATTTGTGAGACCAGTAGTTTTATTAGTCTAGATTTTATTTCACACAAAAGCGTACCCCAGTCTCTGTTACTTTGCTTGACTTGCCCTGCTTGTGTGGCGTGTCAGAGGCGTGTGGTGGGAGAGGTATATAAACTCTAAACTGGACCTGCGAGACGTCGTGTCTTACATCCATTTAACTGCTGTTGAAACACAGGCGTTTATGAGACAGTATCTAGTACATCTTGCTCGTTTGCTCTTCCTCATTTCTTTGCTACTTTGAACAGAGGTGCTTCTTTTTTTTTCACCTTTACAACTCACCTGAAGGGGCATTCCATCACAATTATATTGACAAAGTAAGATATATTAAAATAATATCTCCAAGACTGGGAATAAATCACTAATATTTGGGGAAGCATTGTAACACCCATCTGTCCGTGACCTGGGTTTATATATTGATGTATTGAATAGAGCACAAAGCACTGGAGTCAGGTGAGTAATAGCAAAGTCAAAAGCATTTATAAACGTAAGGATGATTGACTACAGAGAGTTTCTCCACCCGATTCATTTCAACACTTCTCAAAGTTCTGCACTGCAGAAAGATACATTCATTTTAACTTTGGACCTTCAGCTTCGATGCCTGAAAGGGGGCTTTTGGCCCTTTGACCTTCTCTGCAGTTGGTGGAGTCTGGAGAAAAGAGCAGAAAGGTCCATACCTGAATCGCAGAGTTCCTGATTATTAATTAAATAGGTGTTTAAGGATTGACAAGGGGACTCTTCTCTTGCAAGTCTAGTGTCTCAGAGAAGTATGTCCTTTGGAGAAAAGGCATCTGCTATAGATGGATGGTTCAGTTGTTTTTATATAGCTGTTGTCATCAGTTGTGTTACTCAAGTATGGGGAACTGAAAAAAATCCCATTTACCTTTACTGACTTTAGCTCCTTGGTAGTTACACCCCTTGGGATGCTTCCTTTCACCTTGCGCATTCCCATTGGATTGTCTCTGTGTTACCTACCGAGGTCTTTACGACTGCTGTGCTTCTGCTCTGGAAACAAGTATCTGGAATAAGGATCCTCCGAGAATTAGCTGGGGTATTATAAAATCCTTTTGGCTTTCCACTTTTAGTAACTCTGAAATTTCCCTTCTACATGGCTTTACATGTTGCTTTGGTAATTTAGTGTTACTTAATATTTTTCTTTTTCTTCTCCTACAGAGATTTTCAATATCAGGAAGCTGATATTACTTTAAATATTAATTGTTCATGTAAAGGCTTTTTAAACCCTGTAAACTCTTGAAAATCCTTTTTTCTTTTTTTGGTGGAATGAGTTGAATGAACCCATTTATTTGCTTCTTGTTTGGAGAAAGATCTGAGTCTCTTCTAAGACGAAACAGTTACAAAGGAAGAAATGAATCTTTAGGAGAAAAATCTGGAAAGCTCAACAGGCCAAATGTAATTTTGCAAGCTGTGTATTTCAAAAGTACTAAGTAGGGTGGGATAGCCTGGTCTGACAAACTGAGAATAGAAGGAACTTTTAAGTGCAGTGAGGAAGAGAGAGCTCTGAACACAGTAGAGGGGACAGTCTTTGTGCTCTCGTTGTTTGTTGTTAACCAAAGATCAAATTTCTTCAACTGTAACTCAGAGGATTATTTTATTTTTCTTTAATCTTTAATCTCTGTCCCTTGCATGTGAGTGAACTGGAATTAACACCACTAGAATCAGCAAAAAAGGATTGGGAGATTAAGTGAGGTAGGTGAGGTTAGGACTGGGTTTAAAATGCCAGCAATGTGTTACTGGCGAGCATCTAGAACTGAGGCCATAAACTGTTTCCCTGGGTTTTCAGGACCATCAGATAAAGAAGGCATCAGAACTGCACTTAGGGATCCCTTTTGAACTTGTTTTCATTGAGTGTAGTTTACTGAGTCTTCTTTCTTGGATTGCTTTGATTAATCCCATCATTGCGTCGATGCGATTCTTGTTGCCAGTGAGGTTATTTCTTTGGTGTCTCCTCCTGACTGCTGGGCGTGGGATCTTTTTAGAAGTCCTTATTCCTCTTTAGCCATCTGCATAAGCCAATGGACTTTTATGATTGCTTAGTTTCCCAGTGCGTGACCCCTTTTGGAAATGAGCACTTCTTTAAGGCATTCAATAGATGTTAAGTTCTTTGAAATCTGGTGCCGATTTGATGCTTTTGTGTGCTTTAAGAACCCTACTCTTAGCTCATTCAATAGTCTGAGTCCATGTTTCAATTTTGGATATAGTTCAGAGTAATTGTTGTTAACCTTGAATTGCTTTTTGGTCTCTCAGTTCATGCTGTATTGGGCGTTGGAGGTATCGATCCTGGTTTTTGCTTAGTTATTAACTTGTTGGGCAGATGAGCCTGAGTCATTTATTTTTCTCTGTGATCCATTGTCCTGTGAGCTGGGGAGTCTCACCGTGCCCAGCTTTTCCTTGGGGTTTGATACTCTGTTGTATCCAAAACCAAGCAACTGAAACTGCAAGCGGCCTGTGATCATTTTGCTTTTCCTGTCTGTTTTTCCCTTTTCTTCCCACCTAACACTGCCAATGTCAGGAGATGATTGCGAATTACATGGGAATCACCGTACTGGATTCAATCAGTGGCCCCTGCGAACGAAATCGATACCAGATGCTCTAGATGAAAGTGCACGAGTTCTTGCCGAATGAAGAATTTTGCAATTATGTGCCTATAGATAAATTCATTTCTTAGCTCAGGTTCTAGCCCCAGATGTACAGAATGGGGGAGTTACTGTCTGGGGACTCCTCTTTTCAAATTCCTTCCAGGGAAACGGATGCAGTGAACGTTAGAAGTACCTCTTCTTCTTTGCACTTGGCGTACTCTTTCCCTTGTGGCAGGAAATTCTGGCTGCATAATAATGCATCATATTGTAAGTTTAACTTTGACTCTGCCTTTACTGCACCCATTTGCTATATGAAAGACAGATCTTAGCAAACTCTCAGGCACTTAACAGGTATGCAATTGTAAAGGTTTGTCTTAGCCTTGACCAGGAAGAATGGTCCCAAAGAACATGCCCTTTAGAAACTCCTGGGTCTCTCTCATGTCCTCAGCTTTGTCCCCTGTCTCAAATGTTGACCCTTCCAGAGTGCCCGAAGCACAGCTGGCCTACAGGCAACTTCAAGGGACTGGAAAACACGGATGTATAGTAAACCCCGTGGCCTAATGCCTTTATAGGGTAGGATTATACTTGCTTTGCTAGTCTTGATTTATTTTGAAGAGAAACTGTTTTAAGGTAGGTGTGCAAAGGCATGTTTGTACTGGGAGACATGTTTGTACTGGGAGATTTTATATCAATTCAAAAATAAAAGTACCTTTGGAGATATGGATCGTACTGCAAGTCTGTCATAGTCCTGAGCTGTGAGATCCTGAGCGCTGATATTTAAACTAGGATTTGATTCTACAGACCCTGAATTGATCTTTCTGGGTCAGCGTTGGCTCCAGCTTCTCCTTGTCACCAGTGAGGTTTCTGTGCTGTCATGGTTGGCAGAGGGGGGTGGATGCATGAGGACAGTTCAGGCACTTTGGGCATGATTTGAGATATCTGAACATGCTTGTGTGTTCACTAATTGGTTGTTAAGAATCAGATACAGAAGAATTGGAACTGAGGGTGTTCCCTGCTCAGTTAAAATGACTGCTGGAGTGTGGCCCACCTTTCTGTGGGATCAGGTTCTCTTTCTTTTCCTAGTTTGGTGTAGAAGACACGAATAGAATAAGAGTGGCATTGCCACAAGGCAGCCAGAAGGTCTAAATGACCTTCAAGAGTCCATTGAAGTTTAGATAGCTATTGGGAATGTCCTTGGCTAAGGTAACCATGGAGAACTTAAAGGGGCATAAACACTTCTGTGATGAATGAAACAGAGGAGGAAGCTTGAGAGACCAGTACTTGAGAATGGGGAGAGTCTAGAGATAATACAGAGAGGTGTCAGGAAATATTACATACATAGGCACTTGTTAAGGGGCCAGGCCATTGAAGGAAAGCGAGTGTCTCCCACAACAGGATTGCTGCTGAAATATGTGACATTAGAAACCAGGTCTCCCAGAGATATGAAGGGATGGCTGCAGTGTACATAATTACAGGGAGGAGAAACCACTTCTGTTCCAGCTGAGGTAAAGCGAAGTTGAAGCTCTGTGTGGGACGGCTGTGTGTCAGTTCTGTGACTGCACAACCACTGGGAATGAGTCAACTGAAACTGACCACTAATGTCTTTCCCCAAGCCATGCCAGCTCCAGTCTGGGCAAATCAGGAACGTGTCAGCTTGATGGTAGGAGGATGAGTAAGTCTGCTACACCTAAAAGCTGGCATGAGAGAAGGATACTGTGATTTCCTACCCAGCTGGCACATCTCTGCGGCCAGCAGGCTCGCGGGAGCCAAGAGAGTAGCAGAGTGACAGGATGAGTTGGAGCCTGGTTGTTTAAGTGCAAGGTTTTCACACGGGAGCCTGTCGGAGGAAGAACTTGGAAGCCATCAAACACCTCCAACTAACCACCCGGAGTATTGTCTCACACACCAGACTGTATGACAACTCGTCTGTGTATGGGCCAGAAAGGTTTTGTGGAGAAGTTCAAAAGCTGTTCTTGGTGAGACCAACGAGAAGGTAGTGGCAGAAGAAGCAGGTGTGTGTGGTAGCCCTAATCACTGCTTACAGCAGCCTGTTTCGGTGGCCAGAATCATACCCAGACCATGGTGTCAGCCAAGGATTTTCTTGTCTGAACAGTTTCTTGAGCAGCAGCTTCTTGTGACTTGTGTTGGGAGAACTGGCCTGCAGGGAGCCGCTGGGGAGAGTGTGTTTGGAATGAGCTTTGTCAAGCTTCTGCATTTCTAGGTTGAGTGTTCTTCACTCCTCCTTGTTTTGAGACAGCCTTAGTTCTTTTCAGTAATCCCCTCACTTTCATGCTCTTCATACTTTCCTGTAAAGAATTTATTTCCAGGGGACTGCAGGTCGTGTAATAATAACAGTTGCTGGCTGAGCCCTTTGTGGACTTCTGACTTACCTTGTGTGTTGGTTTTTGGTTCCCTAGGAAAACAAAGTATTCTGCTATGTAAAAATAATACATTTATAACAATGGGAGCCCACTTCATAGAACAAAGTATGAGAATTACCATCTGAACAAATTTGTCAGCTTTCATTACAATTAAAGCACCCATTCTACATGGAACATTATTTACGCCGTGAACAGCTGCATTGAAAATAATACCAGCCAACGGGCAATTTTTCCCATTTTTTTTTTGTCGTTGGAAGCCACGTGTCTTACATCTCCCCGCAGGTTGTCCCTGTGGTGTGTGGTTCCTGCTGGCGTGCAGCGCACGGGGGACGGAGCAGGTATCCCTCGGGGTGCAGCCCTGCCCTGCGTTCACCTGCAGCCCCTCCGCTATGTGGGATGAGTGCTCCTCTTCCAGTGGCCCCCGCAGCGTCTCCCGCAGCCCCCCCCCCACCTGAAGGGAGTCGTAAAACCAGCTGCGTGCCTGTGTTGCTGGGGAGTGGCAGCACGAAAGCTCCCTTTGGAGTGGGATTATGGGATAGAAGCCGTGCACCTACGCGGTCCTCGGCATTTAACTTCCCTGATTTATTAAGCGTGAGCTTCTTGCACCTTGAGGGATGGTGGATTATCTTCTGGTTTTTTTGTAAAAGGGGAATACCCATCATTGCGGCCTCCCTTTGCTGACTGGCAGCCAGAGCGGAACGACGCCTGGGGACGGGGAAGGTGGGTTGGTTGCAGAGCAGAGCTTTGGGAATAGATTGGACTGCAAGGGGTATTGCTGCTCCCTTCAGGCTTCCTAACTAAAAGATGCCATTGGATACAGTGAGCATATAGAGCCCTCCAAGTTCCCGGTTACTCCACAGCAGAGAGAGGTTTCTAAGAGGAGCTTTAATCCAATGGCTGGGACTTCCAGGCTCCCACTTCTGCTCAGACGGAGAACCTGTGGCTTCCTGGGTTGGGGGGGTGCTCTGCCCCTGGGGGGGCCTCTGGCAGGAGTGCCGGAAGAAGGAGGCTCTGCTTATGTTTCACTTGGGCAAAAAGGGAGGAGAGAAATTCATTGGAAATACTTTGAATACAATTCTGCTGTCTCGTGGCAAATTCTGACTTCTGGTCATCTGAAGTGGGTCAGTACAAATCATTTTCTGTGGGCAACCACTGACAGCCACAATGTGTTTCTGAGAGGCTGTTTAAGAATATGATAAACTGAGAGGGAATTAGCTGTTGCCTGTTTGTCAGAAGTTTTCAGTGGTGCAAAATGCAGCTTTGATATTTCTCCATGGCTGTCCCAATTTCCACTTAAAAGAAAAAAAATATTCTTTTCAACAAAGAGGCTCCCGACAGGCAATTACTGTAGCGCTGGCACAGATTTTCCTTTCTCAAAATTGGCCCACTTACGTGAGCCAAGATTACAACACTTTTTGGAATCTATTGGTCAGAGGTATGGAGCTGGCTTTCTTCTAAGTTTTCTAGTTCTTCTTGGCTTGGGACAGAGCAAGGATGCCAAAAGGTAGAGGCGTAAAAATCTTTCCTTTTGAAGTTAATCAAATAATTTGAACATTTCTCACCTCTACCTTAAGACTCTTGGGATTCATCCAGTGGCATATGGTAACCTTGAAAGACCTCCAGCGTATATATCAGAGTTGTCTCTCTGGTTTTAATATGTATGAATTCTCCCCTGCAATCTTTCCTCGTTCTTGATGACGTTAACAAATCACTGCACAGCTCTGGAGTATTTCTCTAGAGATTCCCCAAAGCAGCGGCAGCCGTGGCCATCTGAAGAGTGCTGAAAGACTGTGGCACTCTCTGTGCTCCCAAATCTCTGCATTCCCAGGGTGACGAGAAGGCCTGAGCAGGGAGCCTGTGATGAAATACTTGGGCTCACACATGAAATGTAAATTACTTGCTTTATTTGCCGCCGTTCTTACTTTTCACACTTGCTGTTTATGTACAGGGAGGGAGGGAAGAGGGAGAAAACCTTAAAATGACCCTGAGGGCACCACAGGGAGAAATACAAGGAAGGGTTTATGGAAGTCTTGAGCTATAAGACATGTGCTTGTCCTTCCGCAGCCGCCTTCTTGGGGGTAGTTCAAAAGCAAGGGAGGTGGTAGAGCTGGGTGGTTCAGCTTTGGGGTGCAAACCTAGGAATCGGTGGATTTATGACCGAGTCGTCGTCACTGCTTTCCCACAGCCTTGCTGTGGGTTGTCGGGCAAACTGCTGAAAGTTTCTGTGAATAGGACTGTGAATTTTGAAATACATATTGTTAAAAACCACCAAAAACAAGCCACTGTTGGAGCAGGCTGGTCTGTTTATACTCGCACAGTAACTTGAGCAGAGCTGGTTTGTCCATAGTTAAACTTGCTAAACTTTTAGTTCCTAACCTCAGGAACAGGACTAATTGTTTTTCGTCACCTGACAAAAAGCATTGAGAGGATGAAAGGTTATGAAGTTGTCTTTAAATTCAAGCGTGAAGAGAGTGGAATTATAGAGAAACTGGATTTATCACACTGAATTAGGGAGGTGAAGAATCATCCGTGAAGATATTCTCCCACCTTGGTGCAAGACAACGAAGGTACGCTAGAGGAGCGGGGGAATAGGCCACAAGCATCATCTGAATTACTGCTTTTTATCCAAAAGAACTGTTAAGTCTGTAAGATTCTAATGGAAAAGACCTTTAAGGTCATCCTGTCCCAATACTGGATTATTGGGATCATAAGGCACAGAGATCTCAGACACTTGGCTTTGCTTTGCCACCCAAATAAGGAGTTTTTTCTGCTCCTGAGGTAGGAGGATTTACCCACTGAGCTCTTGGAGCAGCTCAGGGTGATGAGAAAATCAAAACAGCAGTGATGAGCAAAAGAGTTCATGTAAAAGAAAAACAGATGCAAGCCTTCATCTAAGAACTAAATGGATACAGAACTAATTTTTTTTCCTTCCCTGAACTTGAAAAACAATTCTAGTTATTGCGATTATTCCTTATGGGGTTTTTTTTTGTGGCTGGATGGATCCAAAATAAGAAAGTTCCAAAGCTCTTCAAGAAAATTGGTTGTGGTATCAGCCACCCGGTAGTCCAGATTACGGCTGCAGTTAAATTCAGATAAAAATCTGTACTCGCTTTGATTCAGCAAAGCAATTAAGCATGTGCTTTAGATCCACTTGGGATTTGAGTGTAACCTTAAAGTTAAGCATGTACTTAACATTTTGCTGAGCAGGGGGCTGAGTCTTTAACCCTTGCTAGAATATAAACTCCTTTCTAATGAGTGTTGGCATGTAATAGGCCTGTTTCTCAATAATGTTTGATTTTTTGCAACCTAGAAGTCTTTCTCTCAGCTTCAGTGGGCTTTGGATCAGGGCCCAAAAATGCAATCCAGAAATAATAATTTACAGTATTTACATTGCATGTAAATTATATATGAAGAAATGAAATGGCATAATGAATCAACCACAGGGGCTTTTCTTCCACTCTGATACCAGAAGAGAAAAAGCCTGTAGGCAGCTCACAACTTTTCTTACTAATACTCTTGAGCCTTTCTCTTATTAAGTCTTCTGTTTTCTCTGGCAAAGCCTCCCCTAATGTTACCCTCAACACAACCTTCTTAGTCAATAAATGAGATTTGGATTCTGCTCTTATTAAAACGTACCATTGAGCACATGGTTTACTGGTGGGAAAATCCCATTAAGGATTTCTGAAATACCCTTTAACCGCTTGATTTTTAAGACGATAGGCAAAACTTCATGCTCCTTGCAATTATACATACAATAGCTGATACATACATTCACCACTTTGGCACTACGCAGGGAAGAAAGTAGCTATCAAGACTCATGTTGTAATGCCTTTGCTGTCTGAAGGGTGTGGAGGGCCCTAATGTTAATATCAAATTAGCGCTTGCTGAGGTTTTGAACCTGTTCTGTTCCGTCTGTGGGAATATGTTACTGGGATGAAGCAGTCCGGGATCCAGTCCTTACACCTTAGAAAAATAAGAGTGAATCACGAGGTACAAGCTGGAGTTCATAAAACAAGGATATATATTTGTATGCAAAAAGCTATACATTTTAAGCTGTGCGGTCTGGGGGACGTGTTCTCTGCGCTGCCACGGGTGCACCGCGGTGCTGCCTGGCTCCTCGCTTTAAGTGGCCATACATACGCAGTGAAGGGCTTTCTAGGCAGAGCTTCTAGTCCAAAGAGAATAAACAGAGATTTTGCAATAGTTTCTACTATTTACATCACTGGAGTCTGTGGCTTTGTTTATTCCTTTGCGGTCTGTTTGGTTCCCTGGTGTTTTTCCTCCTTTGCTGTCGTTCCCTGAGATGGCTGATCTGTGTTCTTCTAACTGAATTCAGGGAGTCTCTGAATACTTTCAGCCTGGACTAATGCTTGGGATCTAATCTCCAGGAGTGGGTTTGAACTGAACCTCTGATTCAAAATCTGTTCCCTGGGCTGGGGAAAACGTGGCTGCAAAATGCAGAGCTCTTTTTCTTTTGCCAGTTATTATTACTCCATTTGGTGAAACATTAGAGTATATTCATAAATAAATTTAAAAGGATTAATGCGTGATGAATAGACTGTGTAAGCATATTACAGGCATGGTTATTATGTGATACAGGTGATCATAAGTCATGGTTAAATGCAACCTATTGACCAACTGGACTCTATAAAAGTCTGTAACAAGACATTAGCCACTTGTTAACAGAGCTAGTAATCATTTATTGATCTTACATGCAGTATTTATACATCCGCCACCCTAGAAAGTGTGGAATTCAATTCCAGGATCTACTTTCAAGTCCCACTTACTATAATGGGTGACACAAATCTCTCACTTATGTATGTTTGTCTGTCAGATATCGTCAGGACCGGTAATAGGTGAATGCTGTCCTCAGGTGCAGGATGGTCTTGGGCTGTATCTCCATCAGTATTATTAGGGGTTGCCTGTGTTGGAGCTGTGCAGAAAGAAATAACTCAGGTTCTGTGAAGCATGTTGATCTTTTTTACATTTGGTTTTGTTCAGATTAGAAATGAAATACCCAGATTTTTAAAGTCTTCACTAGCAGTCCAAGAGGTGGGCTTCCTGGGGGATCAGGACCAGATGTCTTCATGTCCTCATTTCTGCAGAAGTCCAAGTGGTCCAACCTGTCCAATCTCAAACAGATCTCAAAGCTTATGTGAGAAATGGGGTAAACTAACCCATCTCTGCTGAAAAGAACTAGTAATTTCCAAAAGAAGTGTTTAGCTTGAATTTTTCTACCAATCTTTCTTTGTCCCGCCCAAAATGAGTGAGAAAGCAGAGCGAACTAACCATCCCAACGCAGTGAGATAAAAGGTAAAGAAGGTCCCCAAAAGTCAGTAAAAGTGTTAGAAATACTCTAGTGGCCAGAGATTTGGTAATCATCTCCCTTTCAGAGATGGGTAACTGATGTTAAGAGGGGGTCAAATGGTCAGAGCGGGTTAGGCAGGGAGAAGGAATTAAAAGGTGAAAAGTGCAGGGAAATGAAAGAGAAAGGAAGAGAAAACCGGAGAGTGGGGAAAGGGACAGAAGCTGAAGGAATCACCCTTATTAAAGTGAGGCAGTGCAATAATAAATATCTTGAAAACCCCATAATGCAGTCCTGCAGTGTGGAACGACATTACGGAGAGGCCTGCGTTTCTCTCCTCCTAGTAGGGGGAAGTAGCGATTTTTATCATGAGAGTGAGGAAAAAATGATGGAGTGGCAGATCCATGAAGCAATCTAGTGAGGAAATGGAAGGCACACAGCCCTGGAGGCTCGCGGAGGATGGCCCTTATTTCTCTGTCTCTCTGGGTTCCTCCGGCTCTGGGACTCGGAGCACACACAGCCCATCTGATTTAATAAAGGCAGGAAGCAAACGGTGACGGAGCCATGAGAGACTGCAGATAGGGGTTGGAGAAGGGTCAAACTCATTAGTCATATGATGTGATGTAGTGTGTGGGGAGGGGGAGAAGCTTTGAGGGCTAAGAGGAGTGGAAATAGTTACAGCACTCGAAAAATTGATGTTAACATAGCTGACCCGAGTGCTGTGCCACAGTGTGACTTCTAGGGGTAAGGACAACATCCTGGCCTTTCATCCTTCCCGTTTTCTCACTTTGGGTCATGATTTTATAGTTTCATTTTTTAGATCTTTTTTCAGTATTACTAAGAGCTGGCTTTATTTAGTGTTTCTAGCACACAGGGACTCGACTTGGGGGTCCCTGCAGGGCTGTTGCTTCTTCAGGGTCAAAACATCTCTCCTCCTTCAAAAACTGATGCTTCCTCCTAGTTGTAGTAGGGGCTAAGCTCAGGCTTCTCAAACCGTGTATTCCTCCTTCAGCAAGACTTGAAATGAGCATTTCACTCGTGAGCAGAGGTCTTTCAGAGGATGTTTGTTGACCATGGCAAGTGACGAAGCATAAAGTAGAGAGACAACAAGGGAGAATAAGCACAAGCACAGCCCACACATTCATTCCTCTGGCTCTGTGAGGGACCTAATGAGAGATGCCGAGATGGCCACGCTCTAGAGTAGAGTGTTCGGCGTCTCTTTGGAGGAAGACCAGCATGGGCAGGTGCCCTGGTGCCCAGTCTGGGGGGAAGGAGGGCAATTAACACCCAGAAAGAAGGTACCTTGCTTAGCGCCTGTGCTTCAGTCTGCAGCAAAGAGCTGAAGAATGATCACAAATCTACGTCACTGCTGTTATTAATGAACTTCCATGAATATATATTCATTAAACGCACATTAATATTTTTAAAAGTGGTTTCCGTTGTTCATTCCAGGAGGAAGTTCAAGAGTTCCAAGTACTGTGTTGCACTGCGGGACAAACTTCTCTCAGGGCAACCAAACTGTTTATTTCTAATGTTGCCTTTTTTTGATTGAAAACAAGAATTTTATTTTTTTAAATATGAAACTAAAACTAGTCATTATAGGCATCAGGTCAGACAACAATAAGAACAGATTTGAACTTTCCCTCAGAGATGTTTATTGAAGTTCAAGGGGGTTTTATCACTCCCTCTTTTTTGCTGTGGAAGGAAATCCTAAAATAGCACAGTCAAAGCTTTTTTCTCAGCGTGTTTCTGGTTCAGACAAGAGTGACAATTATTGAGTCATAAAGGGTGGGAAAATGCAATTTTTAAGTGAAAATCTTTTCCTAATTTTTCTCCTTCCTAATTTCTCTTGTGTTTTAAAGATATCTGCAAAGTTCAAAATCTTACATACAACTTCTGCAGCTGGTTAGAGTGGGTCACATTTCCTGAAGTCTCCATTTCTCTCAGTTAAATAAGCAAATTTAATTTGGCAAAATCTCAGCCTGTACTAAACATTATAAACTCACCATTCCTAAAGTTAATTTTTCATTTTTTTTTCAGTGCCTCCTGCCTCAGTGTTGTCTCAAATAAATGGGCTGATGAATGAGGGGGATCAGGCTGTTAGCTGATGTAGGATTAGTGAAGCCATGCAGATTGACACCCGCTGAGTATCTTGTCCCGCGTTTATAACAGCGTCTGCAGTTTAATGCGATATCTTTTAGAGAGTCTTCTCTCTCTTGGGGCTACCTCGTCAGAGCTCTGCAGAAAATGGCAAAACGCCTTCTGTGGACCTTTCAGGAGCTGGAAAATTCACATGGGGCTTCAAACGCTGGCTCTACCTAGAGTAGGGCAGAGATGGGACTCACAGAATGTGTATTAGGCTGACTAATGGAGGAAGGCTGAATTTTTCATACTTAGGCAATGGTTACAAGGGCTAGTGATAAATGGTGAATTAATGCTTATTAGATATGCTGAACGGTGTAGAGCTGCAGCTGAAATCCTGGGAATGTAGATGCTATCAATTGATGGATTAGTTATAATCTCATAACAAGCGCTGTATGAGCAGACTGTTTGAAATGCAACATTTGGAATAGATTTCCTTGTGTGTTCGGCCTGTTGTGTCCATTCACATGCACCAAAGGTACCAAGTGATGGACTGAGCCTGCAATTGCAGCAGAAAAGGTGTAGCTATGGATATAGAATCATAGGATGGCTTGGATTGGAAGGGACCATAAAGATCATCGAGTTCCAACCCCCTGCCCTGGGCAGGGACACCTCCCACCAGACCAGGTTGCTCAAAGACCCATTCAACCTGGCCTTGAACCCCTCCAGGGATGGGGCAGCCACAGCTTCTCTGGACAAATAGGTCCTGGCTTTCTCTGTGCACCAAAGTCTGGTTCCCACCTCAGGAGGGGAGTCTGTGTGTAGCTCTAGAGTCAGGGTTCTGAGGGTGCAGAGCGCACATTGAGCCTCAGGTACCATGATGTTTTGTCGTCCTGATGCTTGTGACTTTTTAGGCCAAACATTTAGCCATAAAACATCATACCATTTATCTTGGTTTTTACTTATCACCCTGTAATCTGCTATGTTTACCTCAGTTTTCCTCTGTTGACAGTGGCAGGACAGTATTACTCTCCTTACATTGTTTTAACGTATTACTATTTTACTTACCCTTTGGTAAGGTACCTGCAGCATTCTGGGAGCAGATGCAGATCCACTGGTCGTTAACGATTTGTGCTGTATTTTATCTCCTCTGTTGCAATTAGGGTTTTCTCCCTTCTTCCTTCACCCCCCTGGCCTAATGTGTCCTCTTTGCCGCCTTTTCTAAGTCAGACAAACATGTTTCTTGGAAGGTCAGTGTAACCTGTAGGAAATTCCTTCTGTCTCTGAGCTGGCTCATTCATCACTAGTCATAACCATTCTGGAATGTGAACTCGGAGTCTGTTATCTGGCTACTGCTAGTGATGACGCCTGGAGACGACAGCTTGGTTTTCAAAAGCTGGGTTGACCCTGAGGGGCGAGGAAAACTTGTTTTGACAGAGCAAACATGACACGGAAGCAGCGCAAGTGCCAATATGTGCAGGAACAAGGTGTTATTTTCACAAGGTGGATTATTTCCCCCCTCCCCCCAACTGGGGAAAACACAGCAATGTACGGGAAACAATATATTCTGCATGTTTTCCCGTCCCCAAAAAATGCAGTTAAAGCAGAAAGGCTCTCTGGGCGTATTTTGACTGAGACAAAAAGAGTGAAACAGGTTCATCTGGGAAGAGAACCAGGTGTGTCCTGCTCTCGTTCCTCTGCCCTGGAATGGCAGTGGACCGGGTGAATGGTGCAACGGGTAAGGAGTTACTGGTCCTGAGACCTCTCTGATGTTCTGCCCTTTTTCTCTGTTCCCCTGTTTGGAGTGTGATCTGTCTGCACTGTGTCCAGCACAGGCAGGTGTCCATCAGGGTTGTTGCTTCTTACACTTATACCACAGAACTGTAAAGAATTACAGCATTCTCAACTCTTGACCCTGCTACAATTATTGTTCCTACCTGCTCTGCTTCCCTCAAAGACATAATAACAAAACAGACCACTGTCTATATTTTTAAATATCAGGCCGACATTGTGGCATTAATATAATTTAAGGCAAACATTGCCAGTTAATTCACTTTGCTTTCTACCGTCTTCCATTCCTTGTCTGTGGTGCTCTAAGTCATGTGGTTCCGCAAACACCCTTGATCCTGCTAAGCCGGGGTTTCCGAATGTTCCAAATCTGAGCAGCCAGATGCTTCTCCCTTCACTCGTGCGTGGCCCACTGTGGGTCTGGGAGCTGTGGCTGCCACTCAGCGTGTCAGAAAGAGAAAACCTCTGTCCTGCTAGAGCCACGGTGTGACACGCTTCTGTTCTGAGAAGAGTGCTTCTCTACGGGAACCAGGGTTATCACTGAACTGTGAAGGAAGAAGCAAAATGCTAAAGCAAAGCACCCCACAGGTAAGAATAATGTTTGTGAAACCCAGAAGAGTGGGATTTGCTCCTGGGGTGTTACCCCTCTCTTTGGTTTTTAATGGCATCTGCTCTAGGCTGTTTTTACAGTATCGGGTTCTGTGTGCTGCTGACACGATGGACCTATGCGGTATTTTAAAATGTTGAGTCATAAAGAAGAACTTGAGCTGTTTTAGCAGCAGCTTAGGTCTTAAAGGCAGAACCTGGAAACGTTTAGATGAGCAGAGAAGCGATGGGTAGATGTAGTAGTCCCTTTCATAGTCCCTCTGAAGTACTGTAGAAGTCTGAAGACATCTTTCACGACTTCAGTGTGAAGCTGAAAAACACTTGCTGAAGACTTAACAACATGCTGTGATTGTGATAAGTTAAGATGGTGTGTGTTTCAGTACTGACAACTCGCTTCCTTTTCATGCTGGAACCAACAGTGACCTCAGAGCGGTGTCAGGGGGAGAAGCTGCATCTTTCCGTGATTGGTGGGAGAGCAGCAGTGGGAAAGTACAGCCATGGGCAGTCCCATGCAGGATGCTCCTGAGGTTAATTCCACTGCACAGCTGCACTGCTCGGGGCGATAAGGATGCATTAAATGAAAAGGGATTTCCCTCTTTGGGAATCAAATTAGAGCAGCCCAAACCAGGCCAGTTCTTTTATCTCTTTCTCACCCTAGCAGGAAGTTTAGACCCAAGTCCCTGAAGGTCCTTCTCTGGTCAGCAACATCTGGAAGGTCCTCAACTGAAAGGGGTGTGGGGATAGTGCTAATAGCCTTACTGTTAACTGCTGAAAACATAGAAACCAAGGAGCAGGGTCTTGGGAGAAAAATGAGGAGGCTAAATGTCCAGACACTAGAGATTGCTCGGAGTCATGGATTAATACCAGGCAGGATTGGCAGGGTCATTCCTAGGAAGGAGAGCTGCCAGCAGCAGCACTGGCAGTGCAGTTCTGCTTTCTCTAGCACATGGGAGGTCCTCAATCTTGGCCCTCTATGCAAACACCTCAAAATAAGGAAAAAAAAGAAGCTGAAACAAAACATATTTCTCTTGTAAAGTTTGCTGTCTGAGCATGGGTCAGACATTTTGGGAAGAAGTTCTTTACAATGAGGGTGATGAGACATTGGAGTAGGTTGCCCAGAGGTGGTGGAGGCCCCATCCCTGGAGTCATTCAAGGGGAGGCAT
This sequence comes from Gallinago undulata, assembly GCA_026546715.1. NCBI lineage: Eukaryota > Metazoa > Chordata > Aves > Charadriiformes > Scolopacidae > Gallinago > Gallinago undulata. Next base: position 19,440,587 of record JAOTQQ010000005.1, read on the forward strand.
AATGAGGCTCTGAGCAACCTGGTCTAGTTAAAGATGTCCCTCCTTATTGCAGGGGGGTTGGACTAGATGACCTTTAAAGGTCCCTTCCAACCCAACAGATTCTATGATTCTGTGATGAGTTCAAGAGAATTCTTTGATTTGGTGTTAGTCCATAGAGAATGAACAAAAATAACTCCCTCGGAAGGTGAAAACACAATGGCTGGCTCGTTACTAGATGGGTTTCCTGATAAAAATGAATGAATGTTGAACTGTAACTTGAGTGAAGAGAGTTGGTGGTCTCAGTCCAATCCTAATTAGAACAGAACTCACAGCATTTGAAAATGAGCAGTGACCTTGCTGCTCTTGTCAGTGGGTTGTAACGGCTGATGGGGAATAAACTCCCCTGATGCACAACTGAACTGAGCTTCTAAGTCAGGCCATGGGGCTCAGCTTCCAGGAGAAGGCTCTTTCCATCATACACACGAAGCAGCTGTACAGCATTCCTCCTACTGGCTCATCAGTTCTTTATGTAGCTTTGCTGGCATCAAGACTTGTGAACCTTTGTTCTTTTCCTTGTATCAGGACTATAAAACCCTCCAGGGACGGACTATATTCACCACTAAATCCTATAGAACTGTCTGGTAGCTGATGTAGCAGAACCTCCCTCCAGTAAGTGGCATAGAAAGTAGCAGTGATGAGGTGCCTCTCTCTCAGTTTTTTTCTTGTGTGCGCTAAAACCACCTTTTAAAATTGGTTCTGCTGAAGGTCACTTGAATATGGCCAGTGCTACAGAAACCTCTAATGCTTTTTGCAACAATAATGCTTCATCGTCTATGCAGCTAAGTTGCAATCAGTAGAAATCCAGATGTTTGTCTGAAAGGGAGACCGTGTCGGAGGGTTATTTACCTTACAGCTCACACCGGAGATGCTAGAACAGCAGCACATTTATTGCAGCTTTGGCATTAATCCCACCAAAACAATGGAGCCAGTTCATCACTGATAAAACTATTGTTTTAGTGGAGTTACACAAGAAGAGACATCACCTGGTAGAAAGATGGTGTTGCCCCTCTTATTGGAAAGGGTGGAAAAAGATTTTGTCTCCTGTTGCCCCTCTTATTGGAAAGGGTGGAAAAAGATTTTGTCTCCTTTGATACTTGCACAAATGGTCTTCTAATCTCAAATGGCACACGTGAACAATTATGATGTTTTCAAAACCTGCATACAATGCATACAAAACAAGACAATAATCATAAGGTTGCCAAGTGACATCTTTAGATCATTTCCACAGACTTTTGTTGTGGTTTTTTTTGGGCCACAATTCCTTTGCTCTCACTGATGTTGCTCTGTGTGCATCCCCTCATTTATTCTGTTCGACAGCCAGCGTCGTATACTGAGAAATCCAGCAAGGAAAGGCAGAGGTCAGACTTGTGACATCTTTTGAGCTCTGTATGTTTATGTAACCCAGCAGGGTTCATTCCCATCAAAGATGGAAATAGCATGTATCGCTGCTGCTGGGAGTTACGATGGAAGTGTGGCTGAAAGGGTTGGAAGGGAGCGTTCAGGAGGCAGCTCTCTGCGGTGTCCGTGGGTCTGGTGCTCTCCTTGTCTCACTGCTCTCTTACCAGGGCCTCTTCTGTTTGTGTGTTGCTTGTTAGAAGCCTATCGGCTGAATAAATGATGGTGGAAAGGAGGAGAGAAAACCTCTAGCGACCCAGTGTGAAGATACTACTCCCCACCAGCGAGTGGATCTGTGTGGCAGCTCTTCAGAGGGAAAGGAGGAAGAGGGATGAGAGCATGTTGGGCGCACGCTGGCAAACTCATGGAACTGCTGGGCCTTGTGCGGAAGAATTGTAGAAGCCTATTCCTGCTTTTCCTCCCAGTTGACAGCAAATTGTCCTTTTCTTCTCCTACCTCCCTGGTTAGTTTTTCTGAGCAAAGTATAGCCTTGGTTCTGCCCGCAGGAGCTGGCGCTTGTCCCATGGGAAGGTCCGGCTAGAGGTGGACCTACTGCTAGGGGCAGTAGGGTGACAGGTCTCTTTTTTTCTTGACATTTCATTGTTGGAACTTTCTGGCTTTTTCTGTAGGAGACACTCTACAAGAGTTACTCATGAAGTTTTTCAGGAGGTCAGATTAACTGAGCTAATTGTTTCCCAGGTTTCCTACGTTCGGATCTGCTAATAACTAGGTAGTTATTACCTGCTTCTGATTTGGCTGAGACCAGGGAGGTGACTCCTGAATTTAATCCTGACTTCCATGCACGTGCTGTGACACTCTCAATTAAATACACATGCTGGAAACAAAGATGAAACTTTCCTCTATGTAAGTGCTAGGAGTGTGTTTTGTCAATGTTTGTGATGTCTTTTGAGACCCATGCAGAGAAGCTGCCAGATTTATTCAGCGTACCAAAACCCCCACAATTAATAACTCTAAAACATAGATGCTTTTAATATTCATCTTATACTCCTCACATTCTTATCAACAGTAATAAGGTTTATATATGCTACTATTGTGGAAAACTGGACACAAACTCGCGATTCATTCCTTGGACTTTGCTATTCCTTCTCAGGGCCCTAAATGGCAGAGGAAGCTGGAGATTTTCTTTGGAGACAAGCATTCGCAGGTGACTGAAATACTGCTCCTTTATTTATTTGGTTAGTTAGCTACTTAGGGTTTGCTGTCTGCACTCCTCATCTAGTCAGACTCCAGCAAATGAGGTAATGGTCTCTGTGTGGAGTCAGTTCAGAATCTGTTCACTCTACCAGAACCTCCCTTGCAGGTAGTAAATCACCGTCCTGAGCAGGTTGAAGACAGCTTGGTTAGATAACGGTTCTTTGCATGAGGTGGTAACTATCAGCCCCGACCACGATGAGGTCTGGCTGCTGAGTAAACATTCAGGGAAACATTTTTCTTGTCCTACGGAGCTTGCAGTCCCGATAGACAGGAGGCAAAGGGGGAGGCTGAAGAAAAACAGAAGCTGAGTTGCTCAGCCAACTGTGCTCGTCAAGCCTGTGGTGGAGCTTGGACCTGAAGGCAGGTTATTGGACATCCAGTGAAGTGTCTTAATGTACTTTATTGCTCTTACGGAGTATTTCCTCACTGTAGCAGACCCAGGAAGACCTGAGGTCAGCTCTGGTGTGAGGTCACACAGGTAAATAGACATGATGGTCTTGCATGAGTTTAAAAGGTGGATCTATCAGGAGAAAGGCTTAAAATATAAAAGCTTTGACATGGCCAGTAGATGACTGGGAAAGCAGGAAGCGCCCATTTCACATACAGAAGGTCTCACTGGTCACTGGCATTAGTTGGGCTGTTTCACAGCATCTCACCTGCCCTGAGAGCCCTCTCATTTGTTCCAAAGTGATTTTAAAAACTGTAAAAACTTTTTTGGGGTGTAGAACACACACCGTGGTCAGAAAGCTGCTTAAGGCAGCCTGAGCATCTCAGCCAGTTCCACAGCCATAGCTGCTTCCTGCCACTGGAATGGAGAATCCAGAGGATGTGTTCAAGATCTGTGGTTTCCACCGGGGTTTATGCTGCTGATGTTCATTGTGTTTCACACAACAGATTATGTCCCGTTATGAACTGTCAGGAGTAGAGAAAATGAAGCCATTGTCTCCTGGAAAACCCTGTCTATGCTGTCACCCTTCAGCGGAGATGTGACTGTGTAAATACTCCAGAATATTGTGCAAGGCTGAAGGCTATTGGGGTTGGTTTTGGGGAAAGGAGACGGGTCTTAAGGTGTGTCAGTAAGTTGGAGGTTACTCACAAAAACAGGCCTTGGCCTGTAGCTGAAGAAAGATTGTGAAAGGTTGTGAATAGTTCTTTTCCAGAAATCTTCACCCAGGAGTCTCTTCTGAAGCAAGATTATTCAGAGAGTGATTTTGTGAGGTCAGAGATTGATTCCAGGTTTTTGTCTTTCTTTGAATACTTAAATGGGCAACAGAATGTACAGAGGGCTGCATTCGTCCCCAAATTACAATGCACAGGTCATTTGCTCACCGTATATGTGAAGGTAGACTTTGGTCTTGCTATCCTGCTCCTCGTGGTGAGATGTGCAGAACATCATTCCTGTGACAAGACATGAGGAAATGGAATGAAGCTACACAAGGGGAAGTTCAGATTGGACATTAGGAAAAGATTCTTCACTGAGAGGGTGGTCGGTCACTGGAACAGGCTCCCCGGGGAAGCTTGTCCAAGCCAAGTTCAGGGAGTGTCTGGATGATGCTCTCAGTCATGTGATTCAGTTTTGGGTAGTTCTGCAAAGACCTGTCAGTTGGACTGGGTGATACTTATGGGTCCCTTCCAACTTGAGATACTCTGTGATTGATTCTATGTGAAAGATGACATCTTTGGTTAAACAGCACTGTTTGAATGCCCAGGGTAGGCATGGATGTACCCTCAGAAGGTGTATCCAGAATAAATTCAGAGCAGGTTTATTACAGGTGAGCTTCATATAATAATGGATTTGTTGAAGTAAATACTTTCCATCTTGGTGTCTTGCAGCTTGTTTCTGTGGAGGTAACACTGGATGGGAAGTAGAACAAGGGCTTTCTTGGTTTTCCACTGAGTTGCCTTGTGTGACAACAGGCAAGTCACTTCCATTTTTTCTAGCTAATGACTGTTGATGTCATAAATCTCATAGGGACTCCTCTACCAGGGAGGAGTCCTCCCCTGAATTAGTGTCCCAAGCACTACTGAAATAAAAAGCTGAACTAATGAGGTAAACCTGTTCTTTCTCTGTGTTAAATGTTAAACAAAACTGCATCATTTTTAATGGCAATTTGATTATGATTTGGGAATATAATATTTTCTTTTGGCTAAGAATGCAAAATCCCTTTTACAACATCTGCTGCTGTCAACCCACACATTGTCTCATTGACCACCAGCACATTTGCCAGACTGTTTGGTACAGTTTCTCAAAGTGCTGGTGGACCGTTTTGCATGGCCTCACTCCCACTGGTGTTCTGGAAAGCCCAGTTGAGGGAGCTTTGGATGTAGACCTCCCAGTCACTGGATGTATGTGTGTAGGTAAGCAGCAATTCATTCCCTTTCTTGCAAGGATAAAGGAGAAAAACTGGCCAAATTCTCCTCATCTGGCTCAGCTGTCCGGGCAGAGAAGATGAGGCTGAATGATATACCCAGCACTAATCTCCATGGAGGTTTTTTTCTGTGTATCTGCAGCTTTATCATTATGGGATGGGTGGCTGTGATTGTGCAGGAGTTAGGGTCAGTGAGGGGGTAGGTGCTTCCTGCTCTACAGTGCTCTCCAACAAAGGCACCGGATTGTACCTGAGGAGTGAGGGCACTTAGAAATGCATTGCTCTAAGTAGAGCTGAGGGAAGTTGGAGATTGGAAACATTAAAATACCACAGCGAAGGCTGCTCTTGCAGTATTTATGACCAGAGTGAAAGCAGAATGTACCAGAAAGCTTCTGTTGGTGTCTCTTAACTCTTCTCACAAGGTTTCCCATCCTTCATCCTCGAGAGCCTGGGATAATTTGGATAGGCTTCAACTACACACCCAAACTTCGTGTGATTATCTGAACTGAACATCTGACCCCTTTTGAGGTTTGGACATCTTTGGGCAAATGGAATCTAACAGAGATAAAATCAGACTTTATTTTTCATGTCTGAACTTCAAAAGTCCCTGTTTTGGTTAATGAAGCTGTGGTGTGCTTGTGGGGTTTCGTGTGCCTCTATCTCTTAGCGTGGCCAAGTGTCTTGCTAGAGGTAGTTCTCACTGCCAACGTTCCCAGATCCATTGCTAAATAATCTCATTTTCTATTAAGATAGAAACATTCTCCTCGCCTGTATTTCCTGGATGGCTTCTGGGACTGAATTTTAGCTCATGATGGTGTTTGCAAACTAATGATTCGGACCTTCTTTTCAGTTGCTTGTCCATTTGTATTTGTGCTGGGGCATTTATTACCTCTTACAAGAAAAGCAGTTCCTCAGTTGCTGTAAAAGATTATCATTCCAAAGGCCTCGATTAAGCTATGAGGATTTAGATACTCAATGGGTTGTTTTTTTATTCCCCAATTTAAATGGAATAAGTGAAACAGTCAAAGGAGAGTGGTAAATGACCATTAGCGAGCAGTGAGAAATTGCTATTGTGATTCTTTCACATCCTTTGTTTGTTGTGCCAAAGGTCCTAAAACCTTTTCTGGATATTCTTATAAATCATCTCAATATTTGCAAAATGTAATTGCTTCTTGAATTACACCAAAGCAAGCTCACTGGGATTGATGGGCCTTTGACCTACGAATTGCATAGCTATTTATTCTGGACCGAAGTGGAGGTGAAATTGGACCTTCTTGATCTGGCAACAGTTTTGCCTCCACTTTGGACTGATTTTACTGGAGGAGAATGACCAGAGGAGATATTGTACGTGATCTATGATTCAGTGTGCTGTGTCTGTCTGCTTTTGTAGCTGTTCTGGAGGAAAAGGGGTGAGAGTCCAGCATCGTTTCTGTGGATTCAAGCGCTTACGGATCCCCTCACTACTGAAAGCACGTTGTATAAACAAATCACAGCCAGGACACGTGGCAGAGAGGAGGCGGAGGGAGAAAACAGCCCAGACTGACAGACAGACAGGGGTCCATAGACAGCCAGACAACAATTATAAATAGTACCCTTTTGAGGTCTGTTTGATCTGTTGCCCAAGGCCAGGTGGAAAATCTTTCCGTTGCTGCCTCTTCAACTAATCGCTTTCCCCTCATTTTTCAATAAAGATTCCAAGTTTGGTCACTTCTTTGGCACATTTGTTTCCCATTAGAATACTTTGTGCTATTTCACTGTGTTATGCTAGATAATTGCTCTAATAACAAACCAAGGAAAAGCTTTTGAACATTTTAGGAAGTAATTTTTTCCCTTATGAAAATTCAGCGAACGCTGACAGAGATCTGGGGAATAGCTAAGGAAAGCCAAAGAAAGAGAGAGAGAGAAAGGGAAAAAAGGAATGTATTGACTTTTATTGATGGTACTTCTGCACTTACATGTAAACCACATGCCAAAAATTTAATTGCAATCCAACTGAATATTTATATAGCACTTTATCATTTTCAAAGCTTTTTAATAAGGACTTTTTAAGCGAACCTCACAGTATCCTGTGATTAGGGACTCGAGGTAGTTGTCCTTCTACTGTTGCTGGAGAAGTTGAGACAAAGGCTTGTGTGAGTGGCAAAATGGTCGCAAAGCGGAGATGGGAATTCGAGAGATCCTCACGTTGCTAAACTTCCCCACTTTCCATGTAGCACGGGCAGGATTGTTTGAAGTGCCTCAGTAATGGTCTAACTCGGCTTCCGCTCAGGGCAGAGGCAGTTTTAGCAGAGTAGTGCAGGAGAAAACAATTAGAACATGTTTAGTACTTTCAATAAACTCCCCCTCTGTGTTTGCGTACTGCCAAGATGCCTTTAAGAATTTAGTGTGGTCAGGGGGATAGGGAGATAAATAATATAAACCGAGGAAGGGAGGCTTCGGGCTGATTTACTGAAGTCTCTTAGCTAAATTCTTTCCACTCATAATCCCAAAGAGGTGGAGCTTTTTGTCTGCAATGTCTGTACATTTCCCATCTCGCAGAAAAAGCTCCAAGTGCACTCAGGGCTCGAAATTAATTCTGGGATGGAGGTGTCTGAGGTAAGAGACAAACGTGGAGGAGGGTGCAGGACACGCTGTCCGTGCCTGGCCTGCCATTATGCCTTGGGTGTGTTGGTGTGCGCACTCTCCCATCGCTTGGAGCTTCAGTTCCCCGGGTTCAAAAAGCAGGAATGATGGCACTTACCTCCTCTGCAGAGTGCTTTTAAATCTAGTCTTGAAAAACACTATGTAAGAGCTGGGTTCAGAGCTCTTGGCTTCTCCCAGAACCAGCCTCTACTCTTATCTTAAAGCAGGATTTTCACTTATTTATTGTCTTCCTTTTTTCAAACCATCTTGATATTTGTGGTGGGAGAGGAGAGGAAATCAAAAACTAATTTTCTGCCAGATTTTACTTAACTTGACCTCTGTGTTTGCTGCAGATGGTCCAGCTCAGATACCTCCTGTGTTGTGGTCCATCCTGCTTGAATAGCCTTAGGCGTGGCCTGTCTAGATGCTGGATTTCCCTGGGAGCAGTGGTGGAGTCATCCCTCCTGAGCCAATCCTGCTGAATCCCAAACACCAGCAGGGCTATTGCTTCTGCTGATCCCATCACCACCGCTTTCCCCAGGGCTTTCTTGATGTCTGGTTTTGCTTTGCCTCTCTGTGTTGGCATGGAGTTTTCCTGAGCACAGCAGCTGCTAGATTACGCAGAACTGATTCTGGTCTGGTGGAAGAAAGAGGGAGAGGTAATAAAAGTCATGTGTGTCTCCCCCTGTTTTCCTCTCCTTTCTGGGAAGCTGTTTGGATGTTGCAGGGTTCGTGGTAGGAGATGCACATGCTGAATCCCTGGGTAAAAGGGACACTGCAGGCTCTCAGCCACTTTTCCCTTCTGCACATTCCTCACCGTGCACCCTCTGCCTGAGCAGCTGACAATCCTTTGATGACAGCCCCAGAGAGTTAATGAACTAAAAGGGCTATGGGTTATCTATTCCCAGAGATTGGGGAGCGTGAATTAAATGGTCTTTTGGAAGATGGGAAATAATTATTCTTCTGCTTCAAAGCCATGTCCAATTGAATGATGTCGCCAGCACGAATCAGCAATCACAATCACTGATGAAGACCCATTAAACAGATTGGGCTGAGTAATGCACAGGAAAAAATGTCAGGAGCATCTTTAATTCTGAGTCTCTCAACCCTACAATGGTCTTTTTTTCTTTTTTTTTCTTTTTTTTTTTTTTTTTTACAGAAACTCTTTAAGTGCCTGGGAGCTTTCCGATCTCAGCACTTTAAAGCTGGAAACAGCCAGGAATGCATTTCTGTACCATCCCTGATGGAAAGGCAGAAGACTTGAGTAGTGAAGTTTCCTGGGCCATTGTCTGGGCTATCTGAAGGGCATTGTTTAGGATATCTGAAGTAAAGAAACCTTTGAGGAAAAGGCTTGGGCAAGACCAGTTGGGAGTTCCTCCGCTCCCAGCTCTGGTATATTGTTCTGTTTGGCACTTCCTTCTGGCAGAGGCTGGGGAAGGAGCGAGCTTCCCAGGGCCAACACTTTTGTGCACTTCAAGAGAAGGGCGAGCGTTGAGTGATCCTTACTGAAAGAAAGACACATTCTTCTGTAGTTTAACTATTGCAAAAGTGACATAATGAAGTCAAACATTAGGGCATGATCATTAGGGGAATTCATTAGAAACGCTCGGCTGTACGATGAATTCAGTTGGAAGTTACGAACTATAACTCTTTAGTGTTATTGGAGGGAGGCAAATCTTATTACAGTCATTTCCTTTTTCACCACATGAGCTGTGGCTTCAGAGAAGTTGTACCAAAGGTAAACTTTGCCGTTTTGTGCACGTGCCAGAGAAATGGGTCAATAAGTTGGGCAACGGGTGAATCGACTGGGTGAAGTCCAGCACCTCCTCCAGAGGACAGTAAGTTACACAAATGGTAAAAGGAGACTGAGAGAGGCCCATATTTAGGAATAAAGGAGTTGTCCTTGTGATCGGACCCAGGGTCTACCTGGTCCACCAGGGTGGCTCTTGCTGCTCTTACTAGTTAGTTGCTGTACAATCTGCCTCCCTCTTCCACCTCATCTTAATCCCTGATAGGTCAAACGTTTATATCACAAAAATTCATAAAATAGATAAGGCCCAGGTGTTCTGCAGAAACATAGTGAAAGACAAATGTTTTCTTAGGGCTGTACTAACCTGGGCTGTTTGTGAGGATGGTGTGCTGGGGTTATGTGAGGACGCTGAGAAGGAGTTGGTGGCTGCTCAGCCTGGAGCATCGTCACAGTGTGAGACCCTCAGCACCAAGCTGGGTTTAACTGTCCAGGTTTGGACAGCAGCAGTGTTGGTGTCTTCATCTGGGCTGACTTCATGGCAAAGGTGAAAAAAGCCGTTTCTGAGGCATTTGATCTTAACGGAGCCATCCAGAACAGGTCAGATGAAGTATGGTCTGGAAATGCCAGGTTCTCTCCATTTATGATAAGATGGAGTGGAGTTCACTGGCTTGGTTGTAACAACCCAACAGCAAATGGAAGACATCTGACCTCTAATCTCAGAACAACATTTCAATTTTCATTTTCCTTCCCTCCTCACAGACACTGGCAGATTTCTAGCTCTCACAGATCTGAAGAAAAGTTTGGAAATATGATCTAAGTGGCATTTGCCTGATTGTGCAGCCTGTCTCAAACAAAACCTTCAACAAATGCAAACTGTTCCCCTCCCATTAGAGATAAGATAATGGAGATGTGTACGTGGAAGGACCATGTAGGTCTTCCCTGGAACTTGGTTTTGCTTTACTTCAGCCTAGGAAGCAGGAGCAGTGAGGGGGATCTCCACATGGACAGAAACAGCATGGCCTTAATACCAGTAGTATATTTTCTGCATGCACAGCGAAGCCATTGATGTAAAAGCTTCTCTGTAGTTCCTTGGGCTGAAGCTGCGGAGGGTTTACCCTCTGCGACTGTTTGTGGGCAGATTGCATGTAGCACTCTATGTTCTTGGTGTTAATTGATTACGATTTGAAGCTTATTAGCCAAAAAAAGGATTTACTCAAGAAACAAAATCCACTGATGACCCTCATCTCTGTGGGTCGGTCCTGCTCGGTGCTGCGGGGTGGGCAATAGAGCATCTTCCAATATAGCACAGAAGGGCTTCACAACAGGAACGTTCATAACCTCTGAACAAAAAGTATTGGGAGAGCACAGAAATCATTTGAAGACTTTTAGTCTGTATTGGCACATGCTGGTGCTGTTGATGGATATACTTGTTGGATCAAAGCTCTACTCTCCTCTCTTGGATGTGACATAGGCTGGGAGTCCTGATGTCCTCTTCCCGGATGTGGGTACGCTCCAGCTCAATAGCAGGGGTGTTTGTACAAGCAGGATGGCAAACAACGCTTGCTTGTTTTGACTGTAGGTTGTTAAAATGGTACTTTGGAGGTTGTGTCATGATGTTGGAATGTGGTTCAGTATGAAAGACATGGAAATGTTTTAAAGGGGTATCGTGCAGGGCCCTGCGGAGCGGCACGAGGACAGGAGTGAAGGGCTGCAGGGCATCACACTCATAGTCCATGTGCACTGCTGAAATGCAGTTCTTTCAATCCCTCTTTGTTTTCTAAGGTTCCTCAGAATGTCTCTTCCTCTCTTATGAGGTTTATCCACTCTTCTCTGCCCTTCCTGTGAAAAGCAGTGTTTGAAAACTAGATACGGCACTTAGCTGAGAACTTGGCTGTGCCAGGGGAATATAATTCCACGATCTCCTCTGTGTGTGGTGCTGCTGGTTATATGCTGTGAGATTGCTCATACTGTAGTAATCAGAAAAAAGCCAGGGGGTTAAAAGTGGGGAAAAAATAAATTCCCTGGGAAAAAGGTCTCTTGAGGGCAGTTAAGTCTCAAGGGACCTCTTCTGCTTCTGAAAACCGAAGTGACAATTATTGGAGGCTGGAAGAGCACTCTGCAATAGAAATACTGCGTCCTTGTCCTGTCTTTCAAGCCTTTCCTAGACATTGACCATCACCGTTGGGTACGGGACACTGGGCTGACCAGAAATGACCGTTCATATGACTTGAGAGATCAAGAAGCCAGAGAACAAAGGAACGAGTGCCTTGTTCTGCTGCTGGTTTGTTGGGCAGCAGCTTGGTCTTGTGACCTTCCTACAAAGAGGGACAATTGAGGTTTTGGAGAAATTTATCCACCAGTCATAATGGGGAGCTGCGCGTAGCTGGGCTGGCATTCAGTGGGGTTAATAGGATGCCTTCATGAATATGGTTGGATGGGAAATTTGGAGACGCTGGAAAATTGTCTTGTGCCAGACTGAAGTGAAAAGCCTGAAAAATATCATGTGCTGACAGACTGAATGGAAAAAATGTTAAGTTTTGCTCGGTTGAGATGTTTTGTTTTGTCATGTCTATGAAAAGCTGAGAAAAAGAAAAATCTGAAACGAAACATTTCAAAATTTAATTAAACTGCACAGAAAGCTCATTTGAACAAAAAGCAAATGTCCTCAGTGACTGTTCAAGCAGCATGTTTTGATTATTTCAGATTTTTTTCCCCCAATCTTTTTTTTTTTTTTCTTTTCCCTTGGGTCTGGAAATTTAGTGACACCAAACCATTCCTAGAAAAAAAGGTTTTGGTTTGGATGAATCCAAGTTTTTCAGCAACAATGTATTTTGTGAGAAAATTCCCTGCTGCTTCTGCTCATCAATAAAGTTGATGAGTTTAACCAGTCTCATGGCTGGCTGGGGGGAAAAAAAAAAAGATCCCCCGGTTAGAGAAGCGGATAAATAACTTGGCACAAAGTCCTTCTCTGTTGACTCAGTTTACTTTGTGGACCCGGGCACGATTGTCATAATAAATTAAAGCATGAACGTTCCCATTTGTCACTTCACCACTTCCTCTTGCTGCCTTCCAACATGTGGTAAAGCCATCAGTTTTAGCTCGGAGAGAAAAGAGCAGAGGAGGGGAGGAGAAAAGGAGAACGACCCTGGAATTAAGGGGAGAAAGGAGAGGACTGGCAGGGTGCAGCAAAGGCACCGCTGAAGCAGACACAGCACCAGTTGCCTGTTTACGGGGGCATAGTCAACATCATTGGGGTTTATCAGCTCTCTCTGGAGGTAAAAAGAAGGTGGTGGTTGTTCACTAATAACCACCCTGCAAATCCTTAGGGTGGCCCAAAATCTCAGGGTGGAGAGAGGCTCCTCTCAGTCGTGCCCCGTCCCAGTATTTTAATTCGTTACGTACTGAACTGCTCAGGTGTAAGACGTTCCTTGCTGCCTCTTCACTTCTGCACAGCTTCTCCTCCATTGCCGTCATCCGTGGTAATTTCCTAAAGCTAAAGGAGGATGTGTTCAGATCAGGCCCCTCGTTGACAAGGTGTGAACAGATTAATGGCCGTTCCCATCCCACCTGGCTTCCCAGGAATAGGCTGAGCCCAAGAGGGCTTTTCCGGGAATCCCCCGCCGAACTCCAGCCCTGCAGGAACAGAGGTTTTCAGCCTCGAAGGAGAGCAGAGGTCACATTCAGAAACAGAGAAGGAGGTGTGTGTGTGTGTTTGTGTGGTGGGAAGCTCTGAAGAATGTAAGTTTGGGATTTGAAAGCATCCCTCTGCTGAATTATGATTATTTATCGTCGTGATAGTGCCTAGAGGCCCCAGCCTCGTTGTGCTGAGGACTCCACAGACGTACAACCAAGTGACAGTCCCTGCCTCGAAGATGAATGAGGAAAACCTCCCTAAAGGGGGCTGGGAACAGGTGTGGCATATATCCATCAACCTGATGGAGCCTCTTTACGAGGTGTCTATGTAAGTGTAAGAGAGACAGCAGGAGAAGGAGAAAGTTGGATGTCAGTTTTCAGCTCCCTGGCTCTAAAGAAGGGGGTTTTATTTTTATTTTATTTTTAATTATTTTTATTCGCACCTTGCTTCTCCGGTAATGATTATCCACAGGTAAGATAAGAATTAACAAAAAAAGTTTTAGTGATTTTGCTAAAAATCTGGATGCTGAAAGACGTGATTCAGTAATTTACTCTGTATATTTAAGCAAGTCACTTTGGCTTAGACTTATTTTAAGGGTAATTTGGTGCCTGGTCCCCATGGTGTCTCTTTAAAAATGTAGCTTTTTTTGTCTTTTAGTTCTTCAGTGTTACTAAGTCTAAGCGTGTAAGAAAGCAAATGAATAAAGAAATAATTTTTTGCATGAGCAGCACATTTAATGAAGCCTGGTTTCCCCATGGAGTTGTATCTTGTGTCTGACAACTCCGACAGCTCATGACATCTCTGTCCCTGCTGTGTGTCGTCCCCCCCCATCCATGCTGGTGCTGGGCAAGGCATAAAGCATGTGGTTTGGAGCTTTTGGGTAGGGACCCACAGCTGCTGCTCGTGACAGGGAAGCTGCTGAGTTATTACTGCCTTTTGGGGAAACTCATCTCAAACCTCTGCCCCCCTCTCAGATTTGTCCGAGATTGGATCCTGGGCCCAAAAGTTCTGGGGTCAGGAGGGAAATCTGCAAATGTACTGGCAACACAGGCCCAGAGGATGTGATTTTTTGGGGGAGAATTGGGCTAACACTGGTTATCACTGACTTACAGCGATCTCCTGGGAGCCTAGGGGTACAAATTGCTAAATACTGAGTATTGCTGTGCTTGTTAAGGGTTAACGAGACAACTGCTCTGAAGGTTGTAAAAGAGAGGGGAACAGAGCATTCTGCACGTCAGTGGGACATGGTGGTTCTTGAGTACTTTGGGGAGAAAAAGGAGCAGGATAGAGATGTATAATTTTTTTTTTATTATTTTTTAGTTCTTAGAACAATCACCAACAAGAAGAAACTTAGCTATTCTTAGTTGCATCTAGGGGCTATGCATAATCTTTCCTGCTGAATTATGGAATATGATAGCTTTTATTAAATCCATTACAATTACAGCCTCTCTGTTGCACAGATTTAGAATATGGAATAAGTAGGGTGCATAATTTCAAATAAATATTTAAGATTTTGATGTGTGATACAGTTTTAGACTCTTAAGAGATAGAATTATATTTAGTTGGGGCTGTTTTCTTTCAATTCACATAAACTTTCCTATCCAATTACTTCATAGTGCTGGCTACTTTTTTTTAAAAAAAATCCTCATACTGAGGAAAAGATCATGGCTGCTGCAGTTTTGCCCAAGATTTTGTCTGTATTGATGACTTGGGTCTTTTCTAAAGTAGCTGGGTATACAAAGTCAGAAAGAACTTTTTTGAAAGTTGGAGCTAATCTTAGGGTGCATGCCACTGGAACAAAATAGTAATAAAAATTTTGTCCAAAAATTGGGAACTAAAAAATTTGGATGAATTCTGTTGAACAAAGAAGTAGCAAGTGTATATTATGTGTATATTGTGTGTCTTTGCAGGGGGCACAGGAGTAATAGGATGGGAGATTTGGAGGTGGCTGTTGCCTTGGGTCTCCAGCCGGCCGCCGTGGTTGGGTTCTTCCATGCTTGTGGCCTCTTCCTCCTCCACCAGCAGCAGAGTCATCGGGATGAGTGTGCAAGGGGTGCCTGAACGTGCCAAGTGGAACCTCCTTTCTGTCTGGGCAGATACTGTCTACAGCCACGTAAGAGACGATGCCCCCAGCCAGCACTGGATGAACCTGCCCCTCTGTTGGTAAGGATTTTTTGCTGGTAGCCTTGGTTCAAGTTTCCAGCTCTTTACTGGTCATGCAGTGGCTCCTGAATAATCTAGTTCCAGTCTCTCACTGAAACTTATTCACTCAAGAAATAACCTGGGAGTGCCACTGGGATGGGAGGTTCCAAGTGTGCTGCTCCTGGCCTTGTGGGAGGTGCTCCACAAACCCCATTAGTACCAGGGACCCCTGGTCCCCACAGGAGCAAGGACAATGAGGACAGAGGAACTCCTAGAGGACACTCCCAGGGTTTTCCTTGCAGGTTGTCCAGCCAATGGACACCAGGGCTCTTGAAGAGCTGGATTATAACCCCATGGCCTCTTTGTGGAGCCAGGATGGAAATTTCCGAGCATGAGAGCAAGAGGGAAAACCCCCTCTGCATGATCCTGGATTCCTCCTTTGTCTTCCCCACACCTGCTCCCTTTCCTCTTCCGCTCTCCCCACCCACCCCTCAAGAAGATGCTGTAGGTGTTGGCTTTGACTTGGCTGCCAATGCTCTGCGGAGATGTGTTAATGATGACTGGCAGGTTTTAAAAGCGCCGTTTCAACACCTTGCTGTCACCACACCTCATACTTCAGCAGCTTAGCACATGTTCCAAGGTGTTTAAAGAGCTTCCCGTGCAGCCCTTTTCCAGGCACTAACCTCTTGCCAGGAGCAGTAGCAGCTCCTGACCGCACTTTTCTGGCTGCGACCTTGTTAGTATTTGCCTACGACATGTAAATGAGCAGCGCGGTCGTTAGCTAGCGAAATGTGTAATGTTTTCCATTGTGTGGAAGGCTCGGAGCTGACAAGAGCGGAGCTTGTGTTCCAAAGTCTAAAGCAGTTGGCAGGTTTCTCAGTACCAGTTTTTTATGCCCCCGAGTGGGTTATGGAGCAGAAAAGGGGGTGGAGAGGGAAGGAGAGGGAGGAATGTGTGCGGATGGATGGTCGGCGGGGGGAGAGTTAGCGGGAGAGGAGGGCCATTTGCAAGCCACCAGCTTTGAATGTAACTCGCGTGGGCCTTGTGGTGGTGCTGAAGGGCCTGTTGTACCCGTTTGATTGACTCTAGGCTTAATGCTGCTTGCCACTTACCAGCACTTGTCTTTGCTCATTAGCAGGGGGATTGTGGGCAAATATTTAGATATTCAAGAGAGGAAATGTTAATCTTTGCAGTGTTCACTGAATATTTAAATGAGGCGGCAGGCGGTTTTGCTCGGTGTTTGGCCTAGACTCACGGCGCTGAGGGAACGCTTGAGTCTTGGGATGAATTTGTGGTCTGGCACCTCCTTACCATTGGGGTTCATGTCACGTGGTGAAGTTCACACCTTCTCAGAAAAGGCAGTGCAGTCCATCTGCACAAGCCCTAGTAGACATAAATGGCACAGAACCTTTGATCCGGCCAGTTTAGGCACAGAGAAGTACAACCTGCATGGAATTAGAATGATATTGCTGTGTTGTAGACCCTACCCCGTAGGTAGGAGGTGGCCTCACAGTGAAGGTTGAAGGTAATGATGACTCATGGTTGCCACCAGACTGGGCACTTGGGGTGCTCCTTTTGATAGAGGATGAGAAAAATACAGACTCTTGAGGTCTGGACAGGCAGATCTCCTAAATAAAAGCATTAATTAGGAACTGCATGTGTTTGGAGATGTACATGGTACTCGTGCTGGTATCCTGGTGGAGGATGAATAGTCCTTGATCTCCTTGGAGTATGAAATGGACTCAGGTGGGGTTAGTCTGCACTGACAAACTTCAAACAGGTAATGAGAGGTGTTTTGCATTACATGATATTACGAAGAACTTATCTCTAAATTTATTTGAGTTCATGTCCCTTTTAATTGCTACCATCTAGAATTCTTCTAGACAACAAACATGGAAGCAGCAATATCTAATTTGAGAATGTTGCAACTTTGTAGGAAATGAATATTGAATTAGCAGTTCCTGATATCTGCACTTGGATCTCAATTATTTTTTATCAGAATCAGGTCAGGAAGGTTCTGTGTAGGATGTATATCCTGGTTGAATTTGGATATTTAGTATCTACAGTAGTTCCTTAGAGAAAATTAGGAATTACTTATGGGAATAGTATCAGGCCAGAAGATTAAAAGACCAGTGTATCCATCCATAACAGGTGAAGGGCCAAGAGGATTAACTCTGCAGCTGCTTATTTAACCCATGTTTTAAGGGAGCACAACCTAAAATGAACGTAGTACCAGCTTTAACAAGGTAAAGGAGTAGGTAAATTCATGCCAGATCCTGTCAGGTGCTGAGCACCTGCCCTGACCCAGCTGCATTTTCGTGGATCAAAATTTCTGTGTTTAAGGCAATTCAGTTAACCCAAAATTATTCTCATTTAATTTGATTAATTTACAGCAAAAGCACTTGGGAAGTTATTTACTTATTCTTAAATACAGTCACTGGCTACATCCTGACAGGATGAAGTAAAAAACATTTATATGGATTTTATTATTGATGGACTTCCTAAACACAGTTTCTTTGTTTTCTGTGTCTCGTATTCCAGTAGCTGCTAGTCAACTAAATATTTCTCCAGTAAATTTGTGGCTTAGAGAATCACTCGGGATAGTAGAGTAGAAGTCCTTTTTGTGGGAATTAAAAGGCAGTTCGTGTAGGTTTGGGCACATCTGACAGTTCCAGCCCGTGTGCCGTTGCTCCGTTGGCAGCTGTGCCCTCTTACCTGGGATCTCTTCCTGGTTTTCCTCTGGCGTTTTTCCTTTTTGTCTTTATTCATCTTTTTCTTTATGTCATATTGTTGCTCTGGGGAGGACAGCTAGTTCTTGTTCCGCTCTCCAGTTGACCTTCATGCAAAGACAGGGGGTCAGCGCTGCAATCCAGGGTTTTACACCGCACGGGCCAGCTCTTTGCTGGAAATCGGCGGCAGCAGCAGCTTGATTTCACTGGAGCCAAGAGATAGCAGTGACTTTAGTCACAGCCACAGCAGCAGCTTTTAGTCACGCTGGTGGTATTCAGCCTGGCAAGCTGGTGGCGATAGGCACGAGATCCCGTGTTTATACCATCTGGTTTCACTAGTCTTGGCTTTTTTGGGTTGTCGGTGCCAGATCGGCAGAGCTTTTCCATGTGTGCAGTAAATGGCTGCGTGTGTTTAATTTTGCCCTCTCTGAGTCTGCTCTCGTTGTCACGCTTTTTTGTTGCTGTTCCTCCTGACTAACCCTGGCATTGTGTTCAGAAAGCCCTGGCTCGTGGCTCTCCGCAGATATAGGGCACTTGCTGCTCTAGGGAGGAACGTGGTGATGGGAGAGAGCATCAGAGAGTCTCCTGCGGTTCCGTCTGTCAGCTGCGCTCGAGTGCATCACGCCCAGCAGAGCAAAATTCCTGGTACCGCTTCTGCCACTGATACTCCCTCGTCAGAGCTTTTCCTCCTCTTCTGTTACCTCTGCCTGGAGCCCAGCCTGAGCAGAACGGAGGCAGTAGAGGCAACGTGAAACCCAGAAGAGCCTAACACCAAACGGATTCCCACCTGTGGAGCACGGATCCTCTGCAGGGAGCATCCCCATCTTTGTGCTGTCTGAGGGTTGTTCTCCAGTCGCTGTTTTAAGCCATCTGATTTTGAAATGATGTTAGGTGCAGAAAAATAAAAGCACGTTTAACTGGGGCTTGTGCCAAAGACGCGGTGTAATGTATCTCTACGTGGAAACAGGCTCCGTGTCTCCATCCATCGCCTCTTCCTCTGGAGCTTCTGTCTTGGCAGGTGTCTGCAGAAGAGAACTGTAGTGGCTTGTGCTCAAGGAAGTTCAAAGCAGCAGCAGCAGCAATAATCCTGGTAACAGGGCAAGTCACAGAGCTGTAGGATTTCATAAAGAGAGAAACAATCCTGGGGACGGGAGCACCCCTCCATGTAGACTAAAATTCACCACTGTATCAAAGTCAGCAGAGTAATTCCTGCTGGGAGCTCATCAGAGAGGGCTGAAATGAGCACAGGGATTACTCTGTTGTTGGCCCATTGACTTTTGTTGTTGTTGTTTTGGTTCTGTTACTTTACAAAAAAGAAAAAAGTAATAATTAAAAAACAAACCTTCCCTCCATCCCCAACCAAACCTGGAAACCAGAAGGAAAGCAGGCGGTTTGTGATTCTTGATCCCGTGTGGCAGGAAGAAAATATTTAATTAATTTTCTAGTGTGAGCCATTGTGAAGTTGAAAGTGGCGTTATCAGGTAATTTGATTTTCCCACAAAGTGTTGCAACCTATCGAGGAGAGTGTCTTTTTGGTGCGGAGTACGCCAAGCCCCAGAAAGGAAAATGCTGCCGAAGCGGTGCCAGCTGGCTGGAATCCCAACCTCCACTTCCAAAGCCAAGGTAATGGCATCAGCAAGGCTGGCATGAAAGAAGAAACAAAACAATCTCAGTGTCTTGACTGCTGGCTGCCTCTGCAACAGCTTCCACGTGAGGGAGAGGAGGAGGTGGGAAAAAAACACATTTGTCCAAGTAAAAAGTGTTGAGGAAAAAAAAACGTCTGGTGGAGCAAGTTGTTACAGAATGTGCACTTCTGTGGAAATCAGAAGGCTCTGGGGAGCAGTCAGTCTCAGATATTTCAGCAGGAAAAATGGAAATCCTTGATTTTTACAAGTAGCAAAATGGTAAACATTGTCAATGTTGAAACTTGATATTTTGATAATAATTCCATTCCAGTTTTTTATGGCATGGTAAAGTTCTAATTCGGAGGTGTGCATATTTCGTTCCTATGTGATTCCTATTTATGATTAAGTAAATATTAAATCTATTAAAAATATAACTGTTGATATCAAAATGAAACCTTTAAACTCCACCAAACAAGCTGTCGTTCCCCTAGGATTGCTGGATTTGGGTAATTCTGAATTCTCAGTTCTGATTTAGTGCAGTCACGGAGTTTATTTCTTTGATTATAAAAATTCCTACATGAGCTGCTTCTAGACCAGTTCTAATCAAGGTGCGCTTTGAAGGTGTTTTAACTGTGGAGACACAGTCATGTCCTTCAGTGCATTTTAGAACAATAAAAGGACCCACACAATATTATGTATGAAACGGTTGGTTTTAGCACCAACCTTTTTTGGTTCTGTACCTTAGTCGACATTCCCTGCCCAGCCCCAGGACAAGTTGGGTGGGCTACACACAGCCCCCATCGACTGCGTCTCAGAGATGGTATTGATGGGAAAGCTTTCATCCTGCTAACGAGGAGTGCAGGTGAAAGTAGCTCACAGCTCCCTACATCCATCTCTTTGGGTTTGTGTAACAGCAGAATTGACTCAAAGGATCTTGAGGCCCTTTGAGAAGTGGGAGGGACTTCCCACTGTATTCTGTTCATGTCAGAGAAACAAAATATAGGTAGAACCAGAGCTGTCTATACGTTGCCATCTCTTTGATGAGCAGTGAAAGATCAGTATAGAATGCAACACAGGGCTTGTTTAGATCCACCACTCTCTTCAACAACTGTATTTCAGTTAATCCCAGCAATAACACATGAGTTTTATCCTTTGTTATGTACATATTTTGAGTCATTATGTTACGTGTTATGAGATTTATCTTTCGTTAAGTGGTGTTGGGCGGAAGCCCAGGGGGTTAATGAATGCTAGAACGTCATCTGTAGCATGACGCTGCATAGGAGGTGTTGGAATTGGGCACTGGTGGGTACTGGTTTTATTCCTGGCCCACCCATGGACTCATTTTTTGTCACTATCTTTTGTTTCTATAGGTTGTGCCATTTCCCTCCTCCCTGAGAACACTGGGTGGTGGTGCTTTCCTACTTCGTAGGGGTATAGCTAAGCTTATTTGATGGGTGTTTGTGAAGTGTTCCTTGGATGTCAGACTTCTGTAGAAGTTCGGAGTGGTGCATTGTGTCATGACCCTGTCCTTCTTTGATTTGCCCTATAATTTCTATACCCAACATGAATTGGGCATAGGAAAGTTGGTATTTTTCGTCAGCTGGGGACGGCTGAGTCAGTGCAATGGCTCACAGCGGGTCTTTACAAGGCAAAGAAGTTGTGAAACGTTTTCCCTTTGAGAAGTCTATCTCACAGCCCAGGCAGTGCTAATACAAGGCTTTAAAGGGTTGAATTCTGAGCATTTCTTTTCTAATTATTTTTTTTTTTTTTAGTGGTTGAATTTTATTATTATAGAACTTGCGCTTGCTGCCAAATGGCATTTGAGGGAAGGTTCTTTTGTCTGGAGGGGTAGCGAAAGACCAGGAATACCTGCTGAGGTGGCCCCAGAGACCACTACTGGTTAGTTTGATTTCTGAGTGGCCAGTGAGAAACGCTTCAGAAACTGATGTAAGAGTGTTTTCTGCAGCAATGAACATCCCAGTTTAATCAAGTCTTGTGTAGGAGAGCTTCTGTGTAAATATGTTTTGAATTTTTCTAAATTAGTCCAGTGGTGCTGGCCCAGTTGTGGTTAGTTGTATTTCTAACAGGTAGGTGAGATGACGGCGCTGTGTACTGAAGGAATAAACACTGTTAGCTGCAAAAGAAAACAAAAAAAAGAAGGAAGTTATTTAGTAGGGCTTAGGTATACTATGTAAATAGAGAATTGGTAATATAAATACCGAAGAAATCAGTGTTTCTAGAAGAAAAAGTGACAAAATGATTGAAACATCTCTTTATTTAGTGCTAACATTGTTAATATGGCTCAATATTAAGTAAACTTCCCCCTCTGTATATGGAGATGTTGTAAATATGGAAAGGCTGTCATTTTGTCTGGAACACCTCTTAGCCATGGGACTACATTTGAAGGATGCACCATGCCATGTTCCAAAACTCCTTAAGCTTCTCAGAAGCAGGAGGTTAAAAGGCATTTTTTAAGTCGCTGGAGGAGGAAGGGAAGCAGTCAAAGAGAAGAGGAAAACTTCAGAGCAGCTAAATATTCTTTTACTCCATCTTTCTTCTTTTGCAGTTAACGCTGGCAGCGGTTACTGCTGCAGCTTAACTCTTCAGGTAATAAAGGTGAGACACTTGGGTATCAAGAAGTACGGATGGATTAAATGGATCGCATCCAAGAGCTCTGGAAGAATAAAAGATCCAAGGTGCGGCTTAAACAAACATCCTCCCTGGGGTTTACTCAGGTTTTTTTCTAGCTCTTCCAACTAATATTCAAGGCTGTATTTTCTAAAAGTTTTGGTATTCTTCATTTTCGGCCAACATTTTGCAGACAAGAGAAGGCAGGACTGGGACGGCAGCCCTGCTGAGCTGCACAATTAAGTGCTTCATGTCATCTTGGAAATTACAGGTTCCTGGGCTATATTTCAGTACCTGGTAACTAAAAATGGCTTTGTGGTCAGAAAGCCATTGATGTTTGCTTCAGAGGTAGCAGTTATTGGCAGATGCCCAATAAAAGACAGAACAATTTTATCATCTGTCAAGGAGACAGGATGGTGGGTTTCAGGACTGCTGCCTTGTTTTATAATCTAAATGCCCATGTCTGTTAATTCTATTCTTAATTAGCCGTATCAGTCTGGGTTTGTTTGAAGCTGTATTTTATCTGCAATTGACTATTTTACTTTTATTTTTTTGGAAGGCGGAAGATGTAAGAGCAGCTCTTGGAGTCAGTCTGTATTGACTGCCCTGCAGCTCCTGGTTACCCTGACCCGTGGCAAGAGTTTGTGCCCAGGCAATAATTAATCTGTCACAAGAACTCCTGTGTGAATCTGCTGATCACACAGATATCCCGCGGCAGCTCCCTTTGCTCTCCAGGGAGCTGAGCAGAGAGGAGGAATGAACAGGCCCTTTCTGCTCCCTTTTTTCTCTGCTCTTTTCTCAGGCCACCCCGATCTGTTCTCGCTGTTTGTAGAACAGAGCCTGAGGTTACATCTCTGCTGAGGTTCTCCTGTAGGATCAGATGTGCGCTGAGACCCCCGCTCGAGAAGGAGCGTGCGAAGGGCTGATTCATCGCCTCTCTTCTCCTTTGACGTCAGTGGGTTCAGCACGGTTGATCTTGGTGTAGGTGGGTTTTAGGGTGAGGAGACTCCAGCCCTTTCACCGTGGCAGGCAAAGCCTCTCAGCACGAACGGCTTCCACCCCAGTTCACAGCGAGTGCCGGGATCGAGGTGTGGTGTTTCTCACCCGCTGTGTCACCAGTAGTTAAAACCACCGAGTGACGCAACCTCTTGCAATGTGCAGGTCTTAGAAGATATTATCAAGACAAACCGAGATCTTAAGAGCTCAGGCCCCAACAGGCAACTAGGAATCCTGATCGTCTTCTGCAATGCAGTTAATTGTGTGCCTGCATACACACCCTCTCAATGAATGCCTAGTCCTAAAATCTCAACTTTTACAAATATGTGCAAATTGACCCTGAAATGTCTCTCAACTCAGTTAAAAAATGACCTTAGGTCTCTGATTCACAAACTGTTTGTAGCTGGGAGTGGATCCACCTACAGATGTAGGTGTAAGAATCTCGGGTCTCCAAGAACTAACTTGCAACCGTTGCAAGAAACGTTATTGGCTCTTTGTTTCTTTTCCTTGATATTTTAACTCTGTTTTATGAATCGCACTGAATCTCTTATGGGGCTCCTAATCCCAAGAAAGTCCCAGAAGGAGTGGGGGTACTTCTGGCGTGGAGTTGGCAGTGAGTGGAGTGAGGTCTCGCGTTGCCTGAGACCCGATGGGCCAGCCTGGCTGTGTCTCACCCCCCGAGCTGAGCGGCTGTGTAGGTCGGGACATGTTTGGCCAGGCCTGTGATGTCTCCCGGACATTCGCCAGCCCTGTCTCCATCTGTCCCTGCATTACCACATTCCTTTCTCTGTTTATGCAGGGCCTGTCTGTCTCTCCCCAGCCTCAAACCTCTGTATCTGTCTCTCTATTCCAGACATCACCGGAGTGTGTGTATTTTCCCTGAATATGAATTATTTTATTCTGATAATTCTCTGTCAGAGAGATATTGCTTTTTTCTATTTTTCCCTCTCCTCGCTTTTCATCGCACTTCCTTCCCCGCTTTCCGTTATCAATCCAGTTCTCCTTTTCCCTGTCTCTCTCATGGTCTGAGCACATTACTCCCCTTAAAGCTAATGGCTTTTACCTGCTAATGGGAGAACTGCTCTCTTCTGTCCTTTGCTCTTTGGCAGCCCCTGAACTTTGCTATTTCCTGTGATGTTTGATAAGTCTGGAAACTCCTTTGGCAAGCACCCCAGCAGCAGGACTCCAGCCTGCATCGTGTGTTCCAGCGAGTGTCCTCTTTCGATCATAACACCTACGCGCTTTCGCAGTTTAAGTCCTGTAAGACTTGCAGAATTTTCACTAAACGTCTAGCTACAAAGTGAATTTTATGAGCCATATTATGGGTATGAAGCAGCTTTTATTAGGGAGGAATGTGTCAGGGGACTCTGCAGTTAAGGCTTCCCAGCTGTCTGATGTCACTGGAGGAATGTACACCGCATCCCATCTTCCATGGGCGTAAGATGCAGCTCTGGCCACCCGGGCAAACGTTAGTCCCCTGATCATTGGGGAGGGCTCTGTAAAGCGCAGTCACCCTGTTCTCAGCATCAACAGTTCTTGGTATGTGACTCTCCCCTCTGCAGAAGGGCACTGGCTTATTTTGTTTTCATCAGAACATTTTGTAAAAGGCCCATCAGGCTGGCAGGCACATAACAAAGCTCACTGTAAGCAATCCTGGCGACGTGGCATCTTTGGCTTGGATTTTCAAACGGCTCCTTCTTGCGCCAAAGAGTCAGAAAGCTGGGAGAAGATGTCTGAAGCCTGGGCTACGGGGCAAAGATTGGGATTGCCGCCCTGGGAGGACAGAACATTCCAGGGTCTGCCTGACGAAGAGCTGTAGGAAGCTGACGGGTTTTAACATGTCATTTTACAGCAAGGCCAGTAAAGAGAGTAAAGTCAAATGGCTACGAACTAGCCTGGCGTTGGGCAGGCGCACTCTCTGTCTCTGAGTCTGCCAGTGAACTGCTGCATGATATCGGCTTTATCCTCCCATGCTGTGTTTTGGCTTGTTTAATAACGTCTTCAAGGCATTTGTGATTTCTCAGTGTGTGTCTCAGCACAGGGCTCTTGTCTGAGAAGTGGCAGACCCTCGTTGTGTATCGATCAGACCTCTGATGACCACGTGATTCCAAGAAACCAAACGAGAGCTAAAGCTGGGAAGCTGGATGCTCAGCCTGTCTGTTAATACTTCTTTCTCATCTGCAACTTTCAGTTTCTCTGAACAATATTGACAGGAAATTGGGAGCCAGCTTATTTGTTTGAAGGAGGAGGAGCCTACCTGGTCCTCCTGCTTCCCTTATTCCTGCATTTCATGAAAGCTGATCATGTCTTGTGCCTTCTTAAATATCTTCTCAAAGAAGAAGCCTTGGTGAGGCAGTGTGTGCGAGATGATGGAAAGTAGGCAGTGTTTACTCCAGAAATATTAAATCAGGCAGGTGCTACATGGTCACTATGGGCTGTCTGTGTGTTTTGGGATAGTAAAGTCTCCAAAGAAAGGAAGAAAGAGAAGGATAAAAGCAACTCAGTTTCCTAACTGCCTTTGAATTTCAAGAGAGCAAAAGGGTTTTCTTTGTTCCAGAAAAGAGAGAGGCCAGCTTTTAACAATGTCTCTGAACGTGAAAATATGTTTCTGTGTTGGTATTTTTTTATCTTTTATGTGATATATTTTTATGGAGTTTGGGCTTTATTTACATATATTATAACCTCCCTACTGAGTAAACAAGAGATGCCCAGCTAAGCAAACAAGCCCGGGGGTGATGGGAGAGGGAGAGAGAAAGGAGAAGAATAGCGAGAGGGAGAGGAAAAGAGAGGTGGCAATAGGAAAAGGGTAAACAGACAAGCACTAATTAAGGCCTTCATCACAAGCAGGGAGATGTGCTAGGCTGACAGTCAGTCAAGCAGATAAGGGGAGATGAGTTAAAATCTAGCCCCGGGATTTGAAGGCCCCAGGGCCCTGGCAGACAAGAGCACAGTGAACGAACAGGAAGCCACTGAAAGGTCATTTGCATGAAATGATGTTCAGGATCTTTGCTTTTGTTGTTGCCCTGATGGCTTTAACCCGTTCCTGGCCTGGGAAACACACGGAGATAAGACACTTGCAGCCAGTCGCTGTACGTGGCTCAAAGGCTTCTTTTGGTGGCCTTCAAGGAAGCAGTTCTCCAGGGGGTAAAGGCTTCATGGAGGGAGAGAGGGCTTGAGTGTCCCACTGAAAGTAAGGGGAGCTGAAATTCCTGGAGAAGTGATGCACTCACTCTCTAGCAGGGCACAAAATGGAGAAATCATCAGATTGGGAGACTCTAGGCATGAAACGAGCCTTCAGCTCGCCAAGATGAGGGAAGATGCAGCGACCTGCACTGGTCAAAGATACTCAGGTATTCCAGACTTTTGAGTTTTGCTCATCTTTCCAAGAGCTCTGGACACAAATCTTAGAAGTTTCTATTATGGAGCGATGTCAGAATCTATCATCGCTCGCCCTCGCTGTAGTGTCACAAACATGTCATGACTATCAGGAGCATTGTGCAGGTGGCTTCTGCCTGCCCCTTCAGCTGGAATTGAAAATACATCCAAATTTTTAGTGCTTTTGAAAGAATGGGTGAATTGTAGTTGCAATCTCTTCTCCCTGAGCTGCTTTAGGAAACAAGATCCTGCTTAGATCTCCAAGGGAATTCTGACACTATAATTATTATTATATGTTCTCAATGTGCTTAGGCATTTAGGCAGATTGTAATTCTTAGTGACATGGCAAAAGAAATGAATGCAGAAGTGCTCACCATTTTGCAGTAGTCAGACAGCCTAGCCCACTCTTCCCCCCCCACTTCTGTTTAGACGTTTGGCAAGTCACAGTCGTTACTCTTCTGCTTTCCCTTCTGAAACATAAAAACTGGTTATAGCAAAGTCTAGTAGATTAAATGGGGGTCTGAGCTTCTGGGCTTCTGGTTTCTCCTCCAAACCACTGCCACTTCATTACTGTTTGACCTTCTCCATCTCATGTCAACTCATTGTGAGTAATATATCTGTCTGCCACAGAAGGGCAATAAGCTTTACTTGCCTCCAAGAATGGGGATGATTGGAATTATTATCTCCAAGATTGGTAGAGTGCTCTCAGATCCTTGGGTGAAGGCGCTGTTGAAGGCGAAACGGTGGTTGACGGTAGAGGAGCGCTCTGCAGTGGGTGGTAGGGCTGGATGTTTCAACTTCAGATTTAAGGCCAAACCATGATGGGAATCCAGTGCGGCCTTGAGACACGTCAGGCTGTCACAGCCTCGAATCTCACGGGGAAGATCTCACTGAAGATTTTCAGTGGGGTGGGCTCCATCCAGATCATTTCCCAGGTACGAACCCCTTTCAGTTCCATATCAAGGGTGGAAAATTTGAATCTGAAGCCTACCTTAGACTGAGGCTGAACAGATCTGGGCTGTTATGGTTGGCGAGCTCCTGGGTTTTCCCACTAGAATCAGCACTGCCCAGACCAGGGCATTCCCAGCTCAGGTATGAAGACTGGCTCGAGCCCGGGGGTAGCAGATCTTGTTTAGTGCCGTGGCTAAACCACGGCTTTCCTTGGGCTGCTGCTGCACTCTGGCATTTGCTGTAGCTAATCCATTTCTCGGCTTCTTAGACACAAATCATCTTGATAATAGAGACATTTTTTCTTTAAAAGAAGAGACAAAGCAAAAAGGTTCCAAACTCTTCTGCTGTTTCACTTTGCTTCTAGTTTGCCCTGCATTCCAATGTGGGCTAGTGTTACGGCACGCTAGAATCCCATTTAGATAAATATTTTTAAAAGCTACTGTATGGAATCAGTGGAGATGATGGCGTGTAGGATTACAGATAATTGTTCTGTGTTATGAATACAGTGTCATGATTGTGAATGGACTTTGCTGAAGCAGGAGCTACGAGCACATGTAAGAGTAGCAGAAAATAGATAGCCTTTGGCTAACTGCTTATTGCTTCTGCTTCTGTAGAATTTTAAAAGGCCACTGTCATCAAGTAATTTTTCTTCTACTTTACTGTATGTAATAGCTTCTTTAAGAGCCTGGAAATGATTTTATTTGCCCTTTTACTCTGGACAAACAGCAGTTTCTTTTTCTTGGCCTAACATTCCATTGGGAAGACAAACCCAAGCCCTGTTCAGTATGTTTTTGCTTTAAATTCCACATAATGTCAATTGCACATAACATCAGCCGAAGAGGAAGAGATTTCTAAGAGTGTGATTAATCTGTTCAACATATGACCTTGGAAGCTGAGCAAGTGGAAAGGAAATATTGATTATTAAAGGTGAGGTCTATGGTTTGGAAGGGAACTTTATGTTGGTGTAGGAAGAGAGATCAGTAAAGTCGTATGTTGAGAGAAATCATTTGTATGAAAGAAGAGCCCTTGTGCTCATTTAATGAGGAAATAGGTGTCGTTCCATTCCGTGTTTTATGAGAACATGCTGCTGTTGAAAGACAACCCTGTAAAAGTCCTACAGTGTAATACCCTAAACTTATCCTGCACCTCGGGGTAAAATGCAACCTGGAATTGCAGATCTCCCTTCATGCCAACAGTATGGATGGCTTGGACTGAGGATGTTGCACAGACTATAGAGCAAGGGGAAGAAGCGTTGTCCTGCTGCTTTTCAGCCACTGAATCTGGTTGTCCAGTGGAAGAGTGAGTCTCCGAGAAGAACGTGGCTCTTATCCCCATGTATCAGCCTTCAACTTCACCTTCCCACACGGTGCTGAGCTCATTCTCCGGACCCCACTGGACTCACCATAAAGAAGAGCCGTGGCATTCAGCCCAGCTGGCCCAGGGAATGGCAGGGTAACTCCTGCTTCCAGCAGGATTTTCAGTAACCTTGTGAGTGGAGCCAAGCAAAACATCTGCCAACGCTGGCAGTAGAATTGCAAAGATACTGGGGTATTTTTCTGTCCTCTCTTTGAGGCCCAGCTTTAGTACCAAATGTGCCTAAAAACCTGTGATTCTAGGTCAGGGAGGAGAGGCAGCCAGCTGCTAGTTCACTCCAGAGGGTAGGATGGAACGTGACTGCGTTAAAAAATACTGAGATATTTCAGACTTTCTACATTTTTACATTCTCCTTAGAAGACAGGGCCAGCCTCTGCTGCACCGGTGTGGTGTGATTCGTGCCCAGCAGTGTGGCACGGGGTCGGAGAGGTTCACCCTCTGTGGGGAGCAGCTCGTGATTTCCCAAAGCCCAACCAGGCAATCTTTTTTTCTCTTTCTCTCTCTATTTTTTTTTCTTTTTTCTTTTTTTTTTCTTCTTCCCCTTTCTGCCTGGGAAGGATGCAGCATCACAGACCTTGTCACCCGGAGCTTAGAGGACAGCAACCATATGCCTTCCGACCTCCCCTTGCTTTTCTAGGAAAGATTCAGCCTGCTGGGCATTTTCTATCAGAAAGGCTAAGAGAGAGCGGCTGGGATGTGGCCTGGGCTGGCGTTCCTCTGGTGCTGGGCATGGATGGAGGCGAGGGGGGAGGGCGAGAAGGGGAGAGGGGGAGGGGGGTGAGGAGACCGGGCTCCCAAAGAGGAGGAGGAGGAGGGATGGAAGAGAGGCGAGATTGGCATCTTCACGTGCGTGAGGCTGGCCAGCGTCGGGACAGCTTGATGAGCCTGCAGGCTACTATCTCTCGCGGTTGTTCTGATCGCAGTGATGGGCTTGTCTGGTGGCTTGGACACCAGCTCTCGTTATCATGCTCTGCAGCATTTGCAGTGGCGGGGAAAGGAGGGGATGGAGGAGGTAAAGAAGCCCTGGAGTTATACACACACACACACACACACACACAAACACACATCAGAGACAGGAAAGGGAGAGAAACAGCTTTGGCTCCAGGCTATTGATTTTGTTTCGTGACACTTGCTCATTTCCCACTTAGTGTGCTTCTCTGCCGTGGTACCTTCCCGGTAGGGCTCCAGCAGCTCCCCATAAAAGAACCATGAACCCAGAGCAGCAGGGGCTTGGCAACTGGTGGGTTGACCCATTGATTTGAAGCCATTCTGGAAATGTCTCCACGCTCACCGAGGAGGTGCATTTCCACATGTTTTTCTCACAGATAAGCACACACATCCTCTTCGTGTGTCTGTATTTAGGCTCTAGAGGTGGTCTTCCAAGTACTCAAACTGACCTTGTCTCCCCCAGGCTCTCCAATAATCTTGTCCTACCATTAAGGTAAAAGAACCTGGAGGCAGAGCTAGGAGAAATGTCTTCCTAGAAAAGAGATGCTTTTATGGAGGCACGGCCCCAGTGCTGCACTGTGATGACTGAGGCAACGGCTTTAACCTCAGTTCACTACAGGAAAAAAATACCGGGATAATTAATATTATACAGGCAGCATCAGACTCTTCTTGTTTCTTTTTACTTCAGTTGTAACTTTCTTCCCTGTGAATTGGACATTGCTGCCTGAGTTGCTTATGGCCAGTGTGGCAACAGCAGTTTTGATCTTTGCCACATATTTATTTATTTTTAACATGACCCATTGCCTGACCCCAGGGGAAGGGAAGGAAACTACTGAGGGGCATTGGGGCTGAGTGAACAAAGACAGTCACTGAATATACTTAATGGTAAAACTACGGTGCTCTGCTGTGGCTGCCCATGTTTTATATCTTCTGAGGATCTCAGGGGTTGTCAGACAGTTGCCTTCACACCAGCACCAGAGAGTTTGGTGGAGGGCATGTGCTGTTAGCATCATTTTCCTTTATTTAGCTGCTTCTGCTGGAGCTTCTCCACTCCTCAGCCTGGAAGTTTAGTTCAGCTGTGAGAGTAGCAAGGGACTGTTGAGTTAATGTGATTTCTTGGTTACTGCCTCCCTTTCTGGCCTGAGCACACATATATGCACATGCATACACAAACATACACATACCCTCTATCACACACACACACACGCTTTTCCCCAGCTTTGTATCAGGGGATATTGGAATGCCATGGCTGGCAGGAGCTACTAACTGGATTAGCTGGTAAATCCATCTAGAGCTCCCAGTGGGAGGGATGGACAGGTTCAAGATGAATAATAGCTTGTCTGAAGCAGCAAAATGAGGTAGTTTATGAAAAAGAAGGGAGGAAAATACCCCTTTTCTCCTTGCGGACTTTGGCCTGAGATGAGGGGAGTGGTTTTGAGAAGGTAAGGAAAGAGGAGGTGGTTTTTGAGGAGGGAATAATTCTTACCGAGTTGCTAAATACGTTTGTCCATCTGTTTTTAGGTATGTTTAACTGCATCTTGTGTTCCTTTATTTCCTAAATCATTATGAATTTGAGACTGTAAGGGATGACACGATGAAGGGAAATTTTTTTTTATTCCTCCTTGTCCTTCTTTTTGTTGTGCAAGATGTGAGCCGCTTCCAGAAGCCTGCCTTGGTGCTGACCCTCAGGACTTGGCCGGTGCGTTGGGGCTGGAGCCAGGGGGTTTCGCAGTGTGCTTTGCTGTCCCGCTCTCGGGCTGAGACCTGGCATTGACTGATGGAGTGAAACCAGTCGCTTGTTTAATAAGAGCTGTGCTGAGGTCAGAGAGCTTCGTCCGGGATCCAGCAACGACTCTACTTCAGATTTACCTGTGCAAAGTAAGCAAACCAGCAGAAATTGAAACGCTGGTGAGAGGGAGGAGGCTCCCTGTGACTATTGATAGACTTGAACAAAGTTGCATTTGCTGATGTTTCACTTCGATAAGTGGCTGAGGAAATAAAAATAGCTTTTTCTCCCCCTGCCCTTATCCTGTTGCACAATGTTTCCTACACAAAGCCAAATCCACTGGAATGAGAAGGGAAGAGCCTTTCCTTTTTCTTTCTGGTCATGTTATCCATCCACAGCGTTGCCGGTTGTGTTGCAGGGTTGCAAAATGCAGAATGTGCGAATGTGTGCTCTGCAGTGAAGTGCCAGCTTCTGGAAGCACCTCTGGAAGGGCTCATTTCTTTTTTAGAACCTTTAGTTGTTTTTTTATGCTTGCTCGTTTGTGGTTTTTCTAATTAAACTAATAAGTTTACTTAAAATAAGGCCATGTTTACAGGGAAAACGCTTTTGAAAGAATGAACATTCTCAAACCCAAATTTCATAGTGTATTTTAGCTATAATGATTTTTTGAAGGCAGGTTAATGACTTCTAAAAGGTCTGCTTTGGGATTAGCGCTGATAGGATGAGCACATGTAGCATCAGGGTTTGAGTCCTGGTTCTGCCTGAGACTTCTGTAGTCTTGGATAAAGCACTTGGCTTTGTTCTTCAATTCTGCCATCTCTAAAATAGAGAAAATAATACTTAGTTTATGTAACATGCTTAAAAATAACACAAGGCTAGTGTCGTCTTATGAAGTTCACCTCATCTGTACTGAAGTAACATGAGCTGCTGTAACTTCAGTTCATGACTCTTTACTGTAAACTTTTTGTCTGATTCTTCTGTCACCTCTTTCAGAGTATTCCCTTCTGCAATCTGTGCTTCTCCACGGCCTGTGTAAGCTGCTACCTAAATACCTAGGGAGGGAGAATAAAAAACGTAATGTCTTTGGACAATATTCAGGTGTGGTTTCAGTAACCAGAACTACCTGGCTGAAGATCCCAGCTGGTGGTGCTAGGCTGAGGTGGAAACAAGGAACCTGTCTCCAGAATGGGAGCAAACACAAAGAGAGGTTCTTGACTAGGAGTGTTCATTAGCCCTGTGGTCCAAGTGCTTTTGACTGTTAAAATGTGAGACTGTTCCTAATGTTGAGTGATCTCACTGGCACCTTTGCTCTCAACAGCCTCCTCCAGGTGCTGCTGCTGGAGCCCAAGCACAGCACGAGCCTTTCTTCCTCCCAACTACACTGTTCTTCATACCTGATCCTTGGGCCTGTAATGATTTGGGCAAAGGTGGGATTTCCCAATTCAGCCTGTCCCCCGAAAATATACAAGTAGCATAGGAAGAGACAATCACATATATACTTTGCATGTAGGCTGTGAGGTTTGAGGCTGCAATAAGAGAAATCCTGTGTGACAAGGGGTTGCAAGCCAGTCTGGGGAACATGGCTGAATTGTCAGAGTATGGTTGAGGGAGTCTTCAGCACCATCAGAAAACCACTGCACTTAAGGTTCCTCTCCCATCTTGTGTTATGACTGCATCCTGCCTTGACATCCAGCCTTAGATACAGCCTCCCATCCTGTCGTACAAGACACTGTCACCTCCAGACCCTGAAGTAGGAATGTGTTTTCCGTCTTTTTGCGTTAATGACACAGTATTGTGTCCAGAAAGAAATGGTCTTTAAAAACAAGCAGTGCAACATCCAGCAGTTCAGGGCCAAGGTTCCTCCTGTGGTAACTGTGTTGTAAGAGGGGTTGAGGACCACAGCAGGGAGGTCCTGAGGGACCCCTTCCTTTGATGCTGGGCTGGGAGCATGTTCTGCTGGGCACCAAGCACAGCCTGCAGAGCCCAGAGAGAGCTCAGAGGAGATCTCTGGCCAAAAGCGTGCATGCACACGTGCAGTATCAAACATAAAAAAGCCCGTGTTCTTTATAGATTCTTAGGACCAAGCTATAATTAATAACAATAGCAGCAGCAACAATAAAAATAATTCTGGTGCCATTCAGCTGTGACCTGAAAAACAGAATAGCCGATGAGAAGTCATGGGTCTGATCTCTCCCCCTCCTCCCCCTTCTCCACCCATGTCTCTGTGCTTGTTTCTCTCATTCTTATTTTTCTTTTCTTTCTAATTTTTTTTTCTGCTCTGGACATATCTTTGAATCCTGGCCATTCCCCCAGCTTATGGGATTCCCATTATACACGCTTGATATTTAACAGCTTTGGCGTCTTCCATAGCTGGGAGTGAAAAGAGAAAAAACAGCTCAAAAATGTAATGGAGCAAAATCTGCATACTGAGCCCTGTTTTCGTGTCCCTTTGCACTGTTTACTTAGATCTTAAAAGCTACGAGCTGTGGCATCTACTCAGACTTCATCAGCCCATCCTGCCTTGATGCCGGCCTTGGAGACGCTGCCAGCTCCAAGTTCCCTCTGCAGCCACCTCGTTAGACCAGGAGGATGCTGTTGGTCCTGCGGCCGCCCCATCCCTTTTCCAGTCTCCTCTTTCCAGCAGATCTTTGCCTTCTGCTATGCAGCAGCAGGAGGGGGCCAGAGGAACTGCCAGAGGCAGAAGATACTCTGTTTTCTTCAATCAGAAATCCAGGATTATGCCCAAGAGCTAAATATACCCCTACGTGAACTTATTTATTCAGTAAGCTGTCGTGCATCTTTATCGTGTGGCAAGATGTTGGTGTGCTCCATGCTGTGCAGTTGGGGCGAGGAGGTGATCTTCCTCCCAGGAGATCCAAACCACTGTTTATAACTGTGCATACACAGATGTTTTAAAATCATTGTCATCATCTTCATATAAAAGAGAATATTATGCCATGTATGAGTGGAATATTCAGTACGAACTAAGCCCTTTAGAAGAATAGGTAAAATACCTTATCTGAAATCCTGTCTCCTGACATGCAAGCCTAGTTCTGCTGCCATAAGGAATCCCTAGAAATCCCCAAACATCTGAGCTTTTCTTGGTGAAGAAGAATTGGGGCCGGGTGCCATGGGCATCTAGGGCCATGCATCCCCAGCCTTCTCTCTCACTAGCTTTCTGGTTTTCCTTTTTTTCTCGGTTTGTTTTTAATCTCCTTCTCTCCTTCTCTCCGTTTTTCTTCTTTTTCTCAGTGGTTGAGTTTTATGGACCTCCGAGGAGCAGCACAGCATTCACAGTGACTTGTCCTGGTAGAACTGGAAGAGCGTCTTAAGAGTATTTAGACAGTTTGTTTGATCTCCTTCCTTTACCTGTCTAGAACTTGGAAGTCAAAGTCTGCGCATTGTAGTGTTGCTTCCTCCAGTCAGTGGGGACAATCAGATGCTTCCAGAATGTGGAAGCAGGGTTTGTGTGCCTGGTCTTAGATATTTATTTTGCAGTAAGGTAAGTTGCCCATTTCCTAAGGCTATAAAGAAAATACGAGAGAATTAGGTCTGAATTAGACACCTCAGTTTTAAACATCTAAGTTACATCTGATTCATCCCATGCTTTAATTTCCAGTTTCCTTCAGAGCTTTGAAATTCTCACCAGAAACTTCTCTTGATGAAGCACCCCCTTTTCTGTCTTCCAACGTCTTTCTTTCCTGTTATGATTTTTTACACCTGAGATGTCAGGCATTTCTTTTTCAGTGCCAGAGCCAAAAGGTTTTTCACTCAAGTTAATGGTGACACGTTTAAAGCTCGTGAAAGCAAATGTGATTATGACCCAGTGGTTTGTTACTGAATGGGAGCCATTGCTACAAGTTATCAGTGAGACTTCAATTTTTGTAGTATGAAAGATTTTATATGGTTTGTGACAGCATCCACAGTTTTATTAAACAGATTAAAAGTGCATAACCATAAAGATGTGAGACAGCTGTTGACTGATGGGTACTAACAAGAAAAATCCCTTAGATTAACGTCTGGTTGAGCATGGGGAGGTGCTCTTCCTTCTTTAAGAGTATGCTTTGTGGTCCTTGCTGTATACCCGCTTGGCTTTTTTTCATTATCTCTGACCCAGCAGCACAGAAGGAAACGATCGTCTCTGCTACAATTTTCTCATCTGACAGACTCCATAGAAATGTCTCAAAGGTGTGAATTTTGGTCTGTTTTCCCTTTGCATTAAGGGAGAAGCTCTGGCTGAAGCTGTGTCCTCCTGGGAAGAACCTTCTCCACAGTGCTGTTGTCTTTGGGTCCTGCTGAGCTGGAGATTCAGCCTTTTGGGTTTCTTTCATGCCCTGCCCAAGAGTTGTGGCCCCAGGAAGGGCCCGCTTTCCTTGTTTTTTGACTGATACATTTGAAAAGCCATTGCGGACCATGGCTACCAAGGCTGGAAGACCAGGATCTCTGGCAGGATGGCTCTGAGCATCAGCCCAAGGGCAGCTTCCTGCACTGCACTGATCGAATCTCGTTTAATGATGCCATGAAAAAGCAGCAGCAAATGCATACTTAAGATCTTTAACACAAGCTGTGTCACACCATTGTCTACTGGGACTGCAGAACCCCTACGAACTCAGGTAGATTTTCTGATTTCCATACTGGAAGTAGGGTGAGAATTGAGCTTGCTGGGTTACCCCCCTTTCCTTGTAGCACCTTTCAGTTTGGAGGATGTTCACGTATTTATAACTGTGTACAAGCAGGTCAGCATATTCTTCAAGGGCCATTATCCTGCTGCTCCCTACAGTGTTAGGTACGCAGTGGGGAGTTGCATCAAGGAAATGCATTAAGACGAATCAGCAAGAGAGAAGGGTACCTCTGGGCCAGCTCCCTGCTTCTCAATTATTTATACTTCATAATTTCCAGCAAATCACTGGCTGTTTATTGGTGCTCATCTATAATTGAAGAGTTTCCTAGATCACTGGCCAGCTTTGCTTAAGATGTAGCTGGCCGTGCTTTTGAAAGCTGTTACGAAAACCCCACAGGGAAAGGCAGGGTCTCAGGAGTGGCTGGTCATCCATTGAGGATACACCCTTTTAATTTTTGGCTTTTGTGGGCACCTGGGACTGGGAGGTTTCCAGCATGTGGTTTACCATCTCCATTTGACCGCACCACATCATGTAGGGACTGCATCCTGCAGCACTGAGATGACCCTGACCAGGAAGTATTTCAGGGATTCTGCCTTTCCAAGCCCTTGCTCATACAGCGTGCGGCTTGTTCTGCTGAAAAAAATAAAAAGAAAATGGAAGGTTTTGGTGCTCCTGAAATTCTTGAAGAGGCCGTGAAAAAGGGAGCTACTGTTCTGAATTGAGATGAAAAGCAAAGTCTTGAAAACTTTTTAAGAGCTTAAAATCTGAAGAGAAAAAAATCAAGAGCATATTTATGCAGGGGACAGAGTTGGCTTTGCATACTTTGGATGGCTCCTTCCTCAGGCCTGGCTGGTCTTTCTCCATCAACATTTTGACTTAGTTTTTCTCTTTTAGTTTCAAAATGGAATTATTTTGGCCGAAGCAGTTGAACTTTTCTGTTTAGAAACTCTAGAATGGGCTATATTGAAAATTTTTTTCTGGTGTTGTTTTCAAGGAAAAAAAAAATTATCTGGAACCAGCCATTTCAGTGCGAACAACTTCACATTTGAGCAACTAGGAAATTCTAATGAAAAAATGTTTTGTTGAAATGTTCCCAACCAGCTCTATCCATCACTTCCTTTCACTACTACCCAATAAAAATAGCTCCCACATACCACTGCAGTCAGGAGTGCCATGTTACAGAAGAAGAAATAACTAAGCCAACAAAACGACTCGCATTCCAAAGATAATATATAAGGTAGGGCCTGGCCAACTGGTTAGATTCAAATTAGAACCAGCCTCAGCCTTCCTGCCTGAAACAAAATGATCACAAAATATGATCTGTTGTTATTTTTTTATGTTTGCTCATTTTATTTTCGCACACTTCTATTCATGATCCCACTTCTGACTTGGTGGAAGTTGACATGCTTTTAATCCTGTGGAGACTGCCGTTTCTTCTCGTTTTTAGCCTAACTAGAAGCAGGAAGCACTAGGACTGTGGCAAGGGGATTTGTTCTTGTAAAGAGATTTTTTTAGCTCTGTTTTGCCAGCTTGGAGTTTGGATAGTCTGGTTAAAGTATGGATGGAGGTCTAGACCCCTACACAACTGAGGTTTTACACAACTGGGTTTTTCTTTTTGAAGTGATATATTTTGAAGCAGCCAGAATTGTGGACCTCACAGAAACCAGCTAATATAATTCTGTGGGATGTGTTATGCACAAGCATAAAGAAGTGGACTACTATGGTCCTGTATGTCCTTAGAGCCTAAAATATCCTTCTTAGTTTTAAACATATAAATCTTTTGATTTTACTGTTGTTGTGAGGTACTGAACTAATACCCTGAAGTTTTTAGCTCGATAATTCTGTTGATCTTCAGTAAAACACTCGTTCCAGCAGAAAGACTCTTTCATGTATATACAACTTTTCAGCCAGGTTGGTAGTGCTTTTAGGAGCAGCTCATGGTTTAGGGTGAATGCGTTTTAAAGCAATCTATAAATCTTTATGATCTTTGTTTTTCTTTCTTTTGCATGCATGCTTGGCAAGGATTTTCGGTTTGCATCATTGAAAATGTGATTCACCTACGTACAATGGGAGAGATTTGTCCACATCTGAAAAGCCAACATCAAACCCTTTGCACCTTTTAAATCTTCAAAATAGGACTGAAGCAGGACATTACGGTTTGCCAAACTGTTGCACTGCCTTCCCCCGAAGCTGAACTGAGTTTCAGCCAAGCGGGATGAAGAGGGTGATGGTAGAGAATGAATTACTGTGACCTCGCAATGTGTTATGGAAGAAAAATGGTAATTTGTGGGCCACAGTACTGATTTTTTTGCTTTTTTTTCTCCGTGGCTTTGGTGCGTTAGATGGCTGCTTGGACTATTGCATCCCATTTTGGGCAGCCTCTTATCAAAATTTGAAAGCTTAGAAGAAAGTAAATTAGTATTAAAGGTCTACAGAGACCAACTTATGGAGAAAAGGTTTTGAGTTCAGTAGATTTAGTTTAGCTGAGCAGTATGCAGCACGGATAGAGTAAGAGCCAGCAGTTGATGGGCATACACACAGAATAGCCAGAAGAGTAATGAAGAGTGGGATGCAAGAATAGCTGGGAACAGTGACTAGATGTGAAAAGAGGAGGTTTTTCTGAGCGGGGGTTTGTCTGCTGGAGGAGCTGGTGTACTGGGTGGAAATTTTCGAAGGGAGACTGAAGAAAATCCTGGTGGTGTGGTGGGTCTGGCCACAGGGTCACACTACATGGGAGAAATACGTCTTCTCTGGCTTAGTTCTGTGAAATCTCCTAGGATTGTAAAGAATTGGGGTAGCTGAAGCTTTGGGTAAGATCTCAGCTGTACTCCAGTGCTGGTCAGTGCGTTTGTCAGGGCAGCGCTGCCCCAGAAGGGTCCCTGCTGCAGGCCCTGACATGGCGGGGGGGCAGAGGCCCTGTCCTGCCGAGCATGCACATCAGGCCAGCGTGATCCCAGTTCCCCCTCTCCCCTTTTTCTTCGGGAAAAAAAAAAAAATAATATGCAGTTTTACACAGCCAGTGGCTGAGCAAATGTCTCCCCCTGACCACAGCCAGTCCCCAGTGTGGAGTCAGGGCCGCAGCCCTGTCACTCAGGGCAGGGACACGTCCTGGGTGTGTGTGGGCCTGAAGAGGCCCAGGCTGCTGCCACCGCCTTTCTGAGGGAAGGAATGGGGAAAAAAGCCCCGTAAATGCTTGAGGGTTATTGTTTTTGAGAGAGTATTTGAAGTGGCCGGAGTCCTGAGGTGCTGCTGTGTATGGGAGAGGGACAGAGGAGCGGTGCAGATGAGGAAGGGACAGCCTGAAACTGGGACTGGACCCTCGGCTTCGGATCTGAATAAATAAACCCAGAGAGGGTGAGGGCATGGGGCATTCCACGGGAGAGTCATCTAAAAAGGCTTTTGTGCCGTTTACCTTTGACTCCCGCTGGCTTTGAATTGAGCCGGGAACCGCCGGTGTTTACAGCTGAGCACGAGGGGAACGTGGTGGTGTTTAATGCTTGGCCATTATTAAACATCTTTGCTGCACGTGAGCTTAGTGGTTCCTGGGGACACGGGGGAAAGTTAAGGTAAGCAGGCTGGAAGGTGGGTGTTAAAGTGGATGCTGAGATGCAAAGTGGCCTTAATTTTTTAAGTTGAGTCCCTCTTCTTATCTCTGTAGTTACCCCAGCAACTGGCCAAGGCTTGCACAAGTGCCCCAAGGAGCAGGATGCTTTGGGGCTGTCCCTGAAGTGTCAAGGGAGCATTTTCCTTTGCCCTGGGTTAGGGGCGCTTTTTAACACTGTTGTCAACTGTCCCTGGCAAATGTACCGATTATTGAAATGCTCTGCACTAGGAAATAAATAAATAAAAGACATAAGAACAGAAAATGCACCCTCCCAAGATAGCTTTTATGTAGCTAGAAAAGTGAGGTGGTTTCCTGTTCTAAATATTTAACATGATGTTTATGATATGTCCTCTGGGGGAAGAGATGCTTGAAAGCTAATGTTTATGAAGTAAGTCTGGAGGGATGGAAAGGGGAGGGAGGGCACACTAACTAGGGAAAAAAAAGGGAGGAAAAAAAAAAAAAGAACCTCAGGAGATGTCCTGATTTATGGCTTTACTTGCTGGAGAAAAATATCTCTGTTTTGTTAAAAAGGTTGCAACTGATGGAAATCAACTTCAACTCAGCTCCTTTTGAAACCAGAAACCTGTTCCCTCAGTCCAGACAGGATCTGAGTCTGGGCCAGCAGGAATCTTTTACTGGCTGCTGCCTTGGTGCTTTTGAGCCCTCCAGAAGGCGTATGTGTCTGCGCATCACGTGAGGGCCGGAGTGATGGGCTGATGTTTAAGAAGCTGAGCTACATTTCAGAAAGGAGGGGGTGAGTTCAGTTTCCTACTCTGCCAAAGGCTTCTAGTGTGTGATATTTGGGTGTTTAATCTTCCTTTGTCTCTGTTCCCTGTCTGGGAATAGCAACAATTTCCTGATTCACTGGGAGATTGAAAATAAATCACTTTATTGTTACATACTTAAATAATGAAGGCCTGGATTGCCATTATTTCAGGAGTGATGACTGAACTCCTTGTGAAGCACACTCTGAATGGATGCTATTTTTCAACCTAGTTTGTTAAAAGTAGACCCATGCTTGGTTTGTTTTACTTCAGTAATTCTATATGTAAACTGCAGCAGTTCAGGACCAACTTCATGTATGGCTTGGCCCGGTGTGTAAATCTTTTTGGGGAAAGCTGTAGGTCAGAGAGGTGGAAACCACCAAGCGTTCCCTCTACTCTGATTTTCAGTAGTGCAAGTTACTGCAGTTTTATACCCATTATGTCTGATACAGAGTATGTAATGGAAGAGGCTGCGTTTGAAGAAGGTTAGTGCAACCCCTGCCCATTTTGCTGTAACGTCTCCAGGTCCTCAGCAGAGCTCTTGGCGGTTCTTTTGGCACGTGCTGCGGAGTGCGGCAGCCCTTAGATCTTGGGACTGGGAGACTGGAAGGTAAACATAAGAAATTTCAAACATAATCTTGTCTAAGATGAAACTCCCTGTGGCTTTAGCGCCGGACTTTGAAGGTTTCAAAGAAGTCAGAGGCCAAGTAGAAAAATCCCATGTCTTAATCAATACTTTAGGTTTCTTCAATGCATTGTACTCAGCCTGGCTGAAACTCAGGCCATTTGTTTCAATTATTAAATACAGATTTATGACCTGTTGTTTTTCTTGGAAATAGAACCAGGCTTGGGACCAGTTTTCTCCTTGCAAATAATCGTGTTTGTCTGTAGTCAGTCCATGGATGTAGAAATGTGTCAGTTGCGTTTATAAACATCCAGTTTCCTACTCCATTTTCTCTCTATCCTCCTGACTCTGACCTTTCTCAGCAAAGTGTAACAGTTACACATCCCTTTTTCTGGGATTACTGTGTTTTGCACAAGACTAATCTGCATTTGATGGCTTTTCTTTGGCAAGCTCTCAGTAAGCTCTTAAATAATTTTCCAGCAGAGAAGATCACTGTGGTGTGACGGTGCACTGCTGGGCAATCCTCTACTGGTGACAGGCAGGTCTGATTGGTCCAGAATGGGATGATTTCAACCAGCATTGATAATATTAATGGTCTGCTACAGTAACTGTATTCTTCCAGTAACAAGTATGAATATTTTCCTTTTATTTAGATATTTGTGTATGACTGTTACTGAACAAAGTAACTTTGGTGCTAGTTGAAGAGGCATTTGAACTTGGGTAGACTTCAGATGTTTTGGGTAAAATTTATCTGATGTTGGTAACGTGTCCTGCGTGTGCATTATGTTTAACACATTTAAAAAATGGGGCAAGGAGGCAATAGCCTGCTGCTTCTTCCAGCTTATCAGTGGAGCTACAGGAGGAGGTGTGAAGAGGGTCCCTTCTTTATGCCTTGTTGATAATACACAGAAAATGCATATACATGTTTATACATGGCATTCAATTTTTTTAAAACTCCCCTTTGCCCTAAAGTTGTGAATCTTTTAAATTCCAACATGAGAAATCACTAAATACAACAAAACCAGCAAACCCTTCCCCTCCCCATAACCCTACCATGCACATACCTCCAAAACTTCCCATATTACCAGAGCATCTGGAGCATTGGGCTGAGGGGAACATGGTTTTTAAAGTTTTTTTAAGCAAAAAATCCCTAACTCTAATCTACAACCCCCTTCAGACCTGCCTCTAGGGAGAAACCCACCAATTACTATTTACTTTACCAACCTAGAGTGATTTGTGGACGTATGTAAGAATTATTTACGGTTTCATGCAGGAAAAACTTTCAGCTCCCTATTTGCCCTTGTAAGTAATGAGTTGCCTCAGGGGATCAAAGGTCAGATTTTGGGTTTAATGCCCACCTCCTTTTAAAAAATAAATAAAGCAATCTATGTGAAAAGAAGAAGAAAAAAACTAACAGTCTGAAAAGGCTCTGACTCCTGCTCTGCTTTGATGTTTTAGGTCTGGAAGGGATCATAAATTTGCTGGTGTGAGATAGAGTGATAATAAATGTAGCTTTTAACTGCTGGGTTTTTAGCTCACACAGCATCCATTATCACTGGCAACTGCAAAGGGAAGGTACTTTTTTTTCCTTGTTGCTCTTTAGAAAGATAAATATTCACCCCACTATCTGCTGATGTCCTGAAAGCTTAAATGTGGCCTCTCCTTGTGATCGTTCCCCAACAACTTTCATTCTTGGTCAAACCGATTCAGTGGTGTTGGTAAGAGTCTGGAGGGGTTAGTTTGCTGCTTAGTTCAGTATTCACCATTTCAGCTCTTTATTGGACGGGTGTTTTTTCAGTAGTTTGAAGTATGGTGAGCCAGGAGTAGCCAAGGAACAATTTGAAACAGAAAACATGATTGGGCTTCGAGGTTTGAGGGAGTCCTCGGAGGACTCCTGAGGTTCCCAAAAGACCTAGAAGCAGAACTACCATTAAGTTTTAGAAAGGCTTTTGCATCTATGTTGTCTGGTTTCCTGTGAAACTCATGCCCTGGAGCATTTCCTTCTTGTTTCTCACTGATAAATAAGCCAGAGACAGTGCCCAGGTGTGGTGACGTCTGTGTGCCATGTCAGCATGCTTTCTTGCCATCCCTAGGACTGTCTTCAGCTCAGACAAGGTGCACTATTGGAAATTACTTTAAAAGTCTGACAGATACTTTGTGCCAGTGTGGAGCACTGCTTCCAATGCAACCAGCTTAGTCATGTCATAATATTTTAAAACTACGTTGTTAATAAATGATTTTAACCACTTAGATGTCTATTAATGTCTTTTTACCGAATGCCAGCAACTTCATATTCCAACAATTTCTACAAGGGCTTATTGATCATGTATAGATTTGGAATGAATTTTGCCAAATCAGTTTATCATCCTTATATATCTTTCTGTCTGCTTTGCTTTGTGAACACTTCAGCTATTGTTCTTATTTTTCCTAGATCAGCAATTAAGTCATCTTTACTCAACTTGCATCCATTATGGATCACTTCTGTTAGTAGCATCATTTATTATTATTTTTTTAAGTTCAACCATAGATTTGTTTCTTTGGTCTGCTGCAAAACTTAATGATTTTCCATATATTCTTTCAGGCCTCAAATCTAAATGAGAACATTGTCTAAATTCATCACTTTGAGAGCTTTTAGAAACTGTTAGAAACTCTGGGAGTAGAACAAATACTAGACAGCACTTATTTAAATAAATAACATTCAAAGGGTATATTAAAAGACAATGACTTGGTCTTTACTTGCAACTTGTGTGCAGTTAAGACTATGAATATATTTATTCATGATAGCTCTTGTTCTTACAGGTTTTTAAGTGTTATATAAAGTTTTTTATATATTAGAGGATAACTTGTCTTATTTGGCTTTTCTATTCCAGTAAACGTCTTCATAGATTCAATATTCGTATAGTCTGAACTCTTCTGCAAAGGAAGCCAGTCCGTTTGAACCTATTTAGTCGTGGATGGCCTGACACGTCTTCCAAAAAGTCTCCAAACTTTCAAAACTAGACAATGCACAACATTTCCTAGCAGTTTGTTGTAACTGTTAATTACCATGACTCCTGAGCATTTCACTGCTAATTTAAACATGTCTGGCTGTAGCTTCTGATCAGTCTAATCCACTCGTGGTTTTACTATAAGATACATTAGCCTGCCTTTTCGTGTTATCAGCTTTACTTCCCACTTTATCTTTGGGGCAGACTGCATTTTTACTGAGTACTTCATTTTGGTTTTTTGTTAAGCCTGTGTCTTTGAAAACATCTGAGAATTACCTCTGAATGTTGTCTGTGTTCCTCACGGGAACTTGGCTGTTTGTTTTATCACACTTTTTGCTTCTTTTTGGGTCCATGCATGCAGATGATTGTACATCTTACCCTGAGGTGATGTCCAACCTACGCTGGTCATCCCCCAAAAGGTATCTAGGGCAGAGGGGTTGTATTATCTCAGGGAGATGCCTGTGCCATTGGCTTAGCAAAGAGCCTGGAGGATTATTTTGACTAGACCTCATTTTCTGACTACTAAAATGAGCTGAGATTAATCCTGCTCAGTTGTATGCAGTTAACTAATTTCTATAGTCCTAGAAGTGTTTTAAGGGAAATTCTCTCTTAGCCATCTGATTTTATTGAAAAATCTTACCTCTTCAAATTGGCCATTTTTATCAGTTCATTTTCAGTTCTCTTTTTTGATTACCGTGTCTACTCAGACTACTCCATCTGTCTGGCATAAGTTTGTATGATTGGTAAACAAGAGCAAACAGATCACTCGTTCTGTGAGTAATCCCATAGTAAAAAGGAGACCTAGATTTTG
Source organism: Gallinago undulata (assembly GCA_026546715.1). Lineage (NCBI taxonomy): Eukaryota > Metazoa > Chordata > Aves > Charadriiformes > Scolopacidae > Gallinago > Gallinago undulata. The sequence continues at coordinate 19,485,518 of JAOTQQ010000005.1, forward strand.
GTGACCACCTGGAACTGAGTCTGGAAAAATATCATATAGTGTAACGTAAACTTGAGCTGGACTCCAATGGCTGTGAAGGCTGGGCTCTAGATAAGGTCCGTTCTGTGATTGAAACCATCTGCTTCCCCAGACTGGATCTTATCCATGCTCCTTGGACTAGGACAGCTACTCATGCAGCGATGTTAGCCAAGTTCTGGATGCAGCTCTCGTTGTAAAATCTCACAGGAAGCTCCTGCTGTTCTTCCTCTGCATGAGCTGGAACCAAAATGCATTGGGGAGATACACACACTAATCTTTACAGCTGCTATTTCAACTTCAGTGCCGTGAAATGGCAGTGCTGAGCATTTGGGTGGGATGAACTGATGATGACTATATTGAAATGACATTTCAATGATTGTGATTAGTCAGTAAAATACAGAGAATATGAGGAACTGGAAATGGGTATCCTCAGCTAACCTGTGATTGCTCCCTGAAAGGCAGTTTTATACGCGTTTGTACATTCCGGCCAGAAGCTGGAAAACACTCTGCTCAATAGAAGGCTGCATGTCGAAGCGCAATGAAGCCATCATTACTGTTGTAGCCATGATGGTCTAAGGATTTGAGAGAAGCAAGTTTTATGGGCAGAAGATAATTTTTTTCTTTTTTTTGAAACCGGTAGAATATTTAGAAAAGCAGTCAGAGTTTTGGGCACATCTCTCTCCAGTCATTCCCTGTTTCGGGCATGCTAATCAGAGCTGGATGTCTGAATGTGTACCTGTGCTGTCCCAAAAAGGGTTTGGAAAAGAATTCCAAGGATAAAAACCAAAGAATTCCTGGTTGGCCTTAGGAATGAATGTCATATTAGCATGCTGTTTCCTTTTTCTTATCAGTGACTAATTTGTGTTCTCTCCATGAACAAAATAATTGCTGGGGTGTGTTGGATTGTTTTAAACTGCGGAACAGGGGTAAGAAAATCGGAACATCAAAGCGGTCATGAATGAGGGCTTTGCTGTGGAGCAAAGGTGGAGTGAACATAGACCAATGAATTTTAGGGAGTTAACCTGGAGGTTTGATAATCTGCATCACACTGAGATGCTGTCGGATTTCAGCAGTCAAATAGAGACAGATAGGAAAAAAAACTTAAACATTTAGCTAATCAGGATTACACCCAGCTAATGGAGAGAGGTTGTTTTCCCCCCCTTCCCTATCATCCTGGTCGATTCCAATTGATCCTAGTTCTGCTGAGCGAGAGCAGTCCTTCAAAGTTTATTCTGGTGTCAATTTTTATAGTTTCCCCCACTGATCAATAGAATGCATAATCATTACGGCAAAGTTTGTGAAAGCTAATCCTTCAATACGAGTTTTATGAATGGCTCGGAGTCATGGCTCTAACCATTTGGATGTAAGTGGAACCTTTAATCAGGTGAGTGACAGGAGACAGTCAATAGGATTTGCTGAGATTGGATTCTGATTTTCTATACAGCTATGCAGAGTGAGCAGGAGAAAGGGGAATGGGGATGGCTAGAGGAACAGACATAGGCTAAAATGGAAGTTTCTCCTCTTTTATTATTTATAAAATGTATTTCCAGTATTTTTTAAAAACACTTTGCACTTGCATATCGTTTTTCACCTAGAGAGCTCAAATGTCTTGGGGGACATTTGCTGATTAAACACTACATCATCTTTTTGTGAAGGTGAATAACAATTAGTGCTGCTTTGCGCTGCTGAGAGCTTACTGTACTAAGTTTTCCAAGTGCAACATGTTTATAGCTTCTCAGAAAGGTGAGAGAAAGCAGGGGCGGATGAAATAAATTCCATTAGATGCCATCGAGTACATCAGTGGCAGAGGAAAAAGGAACCTTGGAATCTGGATTGGCCTGGTTTTGCCCACTAGACTTGTGTTATTGTGGATTTGTTTTTTCCTTTTTTGACACATCCTTATCTCCTGAATATGCATAGGAGGAGTGATTTAAATTGTATATACTAAGAAGAATAGTAAGGAATTATCTAAAACAGGGAACTGAAAAATCAGGGGACAAGTGAGAAGATTAGCTGTTGTGCTGAACTTGTCACTGCTGTAATTGACCAAAACCCACTTGGTGACAGCATTAATATCTCTTCTTTTCTCCTTTTCTGCCATTTCAAATGCAGTGAAATGAGAAGGGCCAACGTGCTTGCAAGACAATTTTTCTAGCAACAGGAAGTATTTTTGCTGGGGCATTTAACTTCTTTCTGCTGAAGGATCTGCCATAGAGTGCCAGGATGAGAAGAAAACAACTAAGGGAGAATTTGTTTCCATGTGGTGTGTCAAAAAGTAAAGGGCTTGGTTTGCATATTAGTACAAAGACCTGCCTGGCAATGAGATGCTCTGAGCATTCAGCCCCAGCACCGAGCTCTCAGGTGGAACAGTACATGGGGGCAGGAAAACGAAACTGCTGTAAAGCAAAGCTGGTGTTTTCCTTTGCACTTTCCAAGAAGAACAGAATAACAAACGTGAGTAATGTAAATAGCGCTCAGCAAATTCCTTTGCAGCTGCAGGTGGGGAGCTTGCTGTGGGGTTTTGGAAGTAAGTTTAAGGTTTCTATGAGTCACCTGGTCTTAAGTGATACAGCTTTATTGGCTTCTCTTGCTTTGCATTAGCTGAAGAGTTGTCCTAAGGCATATAATCCGGCTCTTCCCTTTAATGTTTTAACAAATGTTTATAAAGCAGATTCTCATTTGGGTGGTTGAGCAAGGTTATCTTGAGGTCCATCAGCTGAGGACCTGTCCCTACATCTACAAGTGGGTTAATGTGGTAGGTTTGGGAGGGAACTATGTCATGACACTCCATATGTTAAGCTTGGTACATGTCATGCTCCTCATCTCCTGACATCGCTGTGTTGGGAAGCTCATAGATGCAGGATTGGCTTTTTAGCTGAATGTATTTTCTTTATTTATTGCTGTTTCATAGTTCCCAGAGTATTTTGTCGTTATGAGTGAATAGCAGCATGAGCAGATGGATGACAAGAAATGGAGAAACTCTGCTTATGCCAGTGTCTTTAAAAACTCAGAAAAGACAAAGCTATGCAGGAAATACACCACCACATGCTAAGAGGTGATCTCAGAACAGATCATGCCATGATAAACTTGAAGACCGTGGGATCTTGGCTCTTCACGCTGGCACCGACCTGGAAATACAGGCTCAAATTTCAGATTTTTCAGGTGCAGATGCAGCCCCAGCTCAGGCAGGGGTATGGAGGCTGGGATGGGGCTGCACCTCCACTTCCCCACGATAAGGTCTCGAGGGGAAGTGTGTGGAAGGAAGGAAGCCCCCCTTGCACGGCTGTCCCTTGCCTCCTAGAAAAGCTACTCCCTAATGACTATTGGTAGTTTCATACCTAGATCTGGAGCTGAACTTTGTTTCTTAACTCCATTGCTAAAAGATTGTTTTCCAGCATTTTCTGTGAAATGCTTGACGGTCTCTAGCCTTAATTTCTTTTGAGTGACAAAGAAAGATATGGGGGCAGCTCCCAACTTGGAAATTATTAGTTGCTGAGATGTATTTCAAAGCTTTTGGTTTGACAAGAGCTAACCTTTGATCTTGTAAATGAGAACTTTGCCCTGCAGAGGTGAGGGCAGGGGAGGAAAAGGAGGATTGATAAATGGGGGAAGGGTAGGGTGACTTGGGGAAGATCAGTGGGAGCTGAGAGCTTGGTTTGTCAGTTCAAGCATTCTCAGGTGGAAGGAGAGACTGAGGAAAAGGGTAATACATCCTCCTTTGGGCTCAGGAAAATACAAACAAGGGAGCTTGTAGACTGTGAGAGTGCTTCAATTTTCATTCCCCTCCTATTCCCTTCTCCACCTTCTCCTGAATGAACTGTCCTTGCTAGGGTGACTGGGGAGTGGAGACTGGCACTCAGGGATGAGGTACTGGGAAGTGTTGTCCTACACAGTGGCTGCCCCTGGTGTGTCCTGACCAGCGAACCGTGGAGCACAAACATCTGTCTTATGGGAAGCTGTGTCTGGAGAGCTTTCACTTTCAGAGCAGAGAGTGGTTGTGGTTAGGCATTTGGGAAGCTGACTGGATCTTATTTTCACATTAACCTTGACCATAGCTTTGCTGTCATGGAGCTCCTGGAGCCTACAAGAGTCAGAGGGCAAAGGCAGCTGAAGTTCAGATCATCATTGGCAGGACACAGCATCAAAGGTGCTTTCCCTGGGTTATTTCTGCAAGACAAGGCAGTCCTAAGAATCTTTGCTTTCCCCAAAGCTGGAAGGTTGTGTTTATGGCACATGAGTTTTTCCTTCCTTTTTGTCACTGCTTTCCTTCTTCTTGCGACTTAATGCTGACCAGGTAGTTTTCCTGTTACACCAACTGCTTCATTTCCTGATGGGCCTTTCCCCAGCCTGACGGAGCTGTTTGCTGCTGAGGTGCCTCTCTGTGAGTGATGACCCCGTTCCCAGCCCCGCACCACGCACCCTCCCCCTGCCTTTCAATATGGTAAATATTTTAGTACTCATTGAAATCAATTGAGCCTCATCAATTGGAAATAGAGTGTAAATCACTGGGACTTTTGCGTTCACCCCAGAAATCAATTTTCACACATTAGGGCTATTAGCTTATTGAGAACTGTGTGATAGATGGCTGCGGGCCATCGTGGAGCCACACCTGCCAGCTCTACATTTTGCATCTCAAATAGACTCAGAAGTAGAGGGACGCCAAGGGAAGGAAGATCTCGGGTGGGTGGAGCAGCACAGGGTAGGAGACACAAGGACCGAGCAGCCAGACAATCTGTGCCTGGAGATCAATAACATCTACAAAGCACTAACTCATCCTCGCAGGGGCTGGAGACAGAAGGCGGCTCGGAGCCAAAGTTGTGGTTAGACATCTCTTTTTTTTTTTCTCTCACAAAGATGGAACGTAATTTGGGGAGGAAAGGTGAAATGTAGATTACGAACATTTAATAAAACTAATGCAGTAGTTTAAAAAAGAAGCTTTTCCATGAGTAAATATCTTTCTTTCGCACAGCAGCTGTAGATACGGTGTAGAGATGCCACCTCCTTCTGCCATCCCAGCGCTCCGGATAAAGAGGATAAACAGCTTATTACCAGCTGTTATATGGAGGTCGCTGGAGTTCCTACTCTCACTCTGTAATTCTTTTCTATCCTCTCAAATTCTAATAGCGACAGCTAATTACCTGTTTGCTGAACATGTCTGGGGGAGGTAAGGGGTCTGGTGGCCTGGCCAGATGGAGAGTCCAGCAAGTTGTTCTGGGGCCATCTGAAAGACCTTGGTCTCTGTTTCCAAGACACGACATAACTCATTCTTCTCAGTTACTACTGCCAGTCACAAATGTGGATGACTCCAGGGACTTGGAGGCTCCCCAGCACTGTAGTTTGTGTTTATGTGCTTTGTAGTTTGGTGGTTTACACATAGAAGCCACCCCTGGAACTGAGGCAGCCATACATAGGTAGGGCAGTCTCTGGACTAGAGATCTTATCCCATCCCTGTACTTCTCCTAAAAACTTGTGTAAAGCATATGTTTCCCATTATTGGTTATTTGTCTGTAAAACAGAGAAAAAAAAAAAAGGGGGGGGGGGAACCTGGAACAATAGGTCACCAGATAGATTGTGCAATGTAAATAGCAATTGATTTTCTTGCTGTGAAGTGAATACTGTGCACATACACCCCTGTCGTTCTAGGAATAAAAACCAGAGCTACTTCAATAGACAGAAGATCTGTGTCATCAAAGGTTCTTTCTCAAGATGGGTGATGCGGGCTTAAAGAAGCAAAGGCCCTTCCTGGGAGGGTCTGGAAGAGAGTAACTTGGCTGCTTCTTGGTCTATACATTTTGATGAGGAAGCCCAGGACAGCAGTGTCATAGGAGTTTTTTTCTTGCTCAGATATTAGAGAGACTTGCTGTGGCTTGGTCACTTTTGGTGGCAGTGCTGTTGGATGGACTGGAATGGCATCAGGAGAGCATCCCAAGAGCAGGAGGCAGCCAGGAAAGCCAGCACAGAAGATAAAGGTGTCCAGCACTAAGGGGCTTGTCTAACACTTGCAGGTAGCCTTAACTTTCCCCTGGCATCCACTATTTTGATGTTGATGCTTCATCAGCCCATGTGCCTGTTTCCTTCTCGAAAGTCAGAACTGAGGGACTGAGAGTCCTGACTCACTTTGGGATAATCTTTCCAGGCCAGCTGGAAGCAGGAAGCCATGACCTGCTCCCCGAGGAGTGCCAGCGTGGTTTGGCAGCTCTCACAGCAGCAGACAGCTGGCTTTAAAATGTTCGCACCTAAAAGCTCCTGTGCTTCATTCGGCCACATTTCTGGAACATTTTCCAGTTGCTCCATCCAAAATTTTGTCTTTCTTCTTCCTGACAAGTTTCATATCTAGCAACACGCCCCGTGCTGTGCGGAGCCGGTGGTTAACTTATTCCCAGTATCTGGAGTTTCAGCCTGGCTGGCTGCGATCAAGACTCCCGGGCAGGGGCTGCATTACTTCTCTGACAGTCCTGGGCTCTCACCCTCAGCTAATTACTTTGATCCTTTACACTTTGTAAAAATTCTTACAACACAAAATAAGTCCCCCCTGGCTTTAACCTTGTGACCCAACTGGCCCTTGTAAAAGGGAGGGAGAAAACACAGAGTCGTGCACGCCCAAACACACGCACACGCACTGACGCATATGCCTATATACACATCCCCACAAACTGCCTAAAGCCTGTTCCTTTAATAGTTTCCTCCCAGGACTCCCACAAAAAGGCAAATAAAACTCCTTTTACAAGATAGCAGGGCAGCACGAAGGATCACTTCACCAACAACAAGTCCTTTCTTCAGTTCATTTGTTTTTAACATACTTTTCCTCCAGATTTTGATCCTCTAAGTGCCTCTCCCTCCTCTTCCCTTCCTTTCCCTTTGGAGGCTTCCATCGTTGTTCCTCGTGCCTGCCCGGCTGCCAACAGCTTAATGGCTAAAACAAGCAGTGTATTTTTTCAGGATCTGCTTGTTCACAGTGAATAGCATGTGTGTGAACACATACTTTTAGGTTTTCTTTCCATGAATAGGGAATGTTTCTTCTTCACGGGAGCCAGCTAAGAAAAGAAATCCAGAGGAGAGGCAAAACCATCATATTTATGAAGAGCAATTAAATAGACGTGGGATCGTCGGTCTGTGAGGTAGCTCAGATACAGTAGAGATCTATAAAATTATAAGTGGCCTGGAAATATGAAAGGGTTGTTACTCTTTTACCTCAATTACTACAAAAAGCAGATTCAGTCCTTCATGCAATGTGTATGTCCCTTTCCCCAGTAACCAGAGCTGGGAAAGCATTTCAGAGAACGGTGACTTGGTGAACAGCATAAACAAATTTAAGTTTCAGTATGGTTTGGATTAAGCGTGAGGAAACAAATTTGTGTCTTGTTCCTTTACTGGCTGTCCTGTATTTATGAAACTTGCAGACACTTAATGATATTGAGACTTCTTTCCCTCTGACATATTTGGTTAAGAATGCTCGACATTTTCTGAAGTTTCTACAAACCGAAAAGTAGTGCAAGATGCATACACATGATTCACAAGCCTTGCTTCTTTAGGAAAATAGAGAAGAAGTAAAAACCTTAATTTGCCAGTAAAACCCACATTTGGATGCCTTTACCGTTTGCTCAGTTAAGCCAAAACCAAATTGTTTGAAAGCTTTTAGGCTTTCATTTATTTCTCTCCTCTTTCAACTATTTTCTGTTTCCCATGCTTGGAACTGGTAAAGGAAGGAGTTCAGGAATAAAGTCTGCGTAGTCTGTCCTCTTCATAGATCACCTGGATATGATAATCAATGAACGAAATCTCTAGACTCAGATGAAACCAAGGGTGACATCTCATGTTTTTCAGGAGCCAAGAAAAATTCTGGAAACACTGTTGGAGGGGAAAAGTGCCCTACCCTTTCATTGAAAGCTCTGTAGTAGACAGTGCTGTTTGACATTGGTAGGCATCAAGGTCTTGGACCCAAGGCTCAAGGCAGTGGAAGAACCTCCCATGGTGTTGCTGCAGGATGAGTGTGCACAGGAAATACTGCACAGAAACAAGCTGTCTGTCTTCTTTAATGAGAAAAAAAAAAGATGTATGGTGGATGTGGGCAGTTTCTGCAAGTGCATGTGACAATTCTAATCCTGAGGAAAAAACAGAGGCTACTGTTAGCTCCCCACGTGAGTCCCCATGCATTGGTCTTCCTCTTTGCACTCAGGGTGGGACACAGGACAGCCACAGTGGCTGGGTAAGATCTGTAGAAGCTTGGTCAGCAGATAGTGACATAATTAGGAAATTTATATGTTTGAAGCAAAAGTGAATTTTGCTGATTGCTTGGGCGTTAAGGCTTTGGGATCAAAATTGTGACCAAGGGCCTATGAAGGACCAAGACTCGCCACACTTCCCCGTCTTTGAAGAGGGTAGTTTTTTAGACAGGGAGAGCCCTGGGCCAGGACCTTGCTGTTTTGTCCTTGTTTGTACAACACCTAGCACAAGAGTGCCCTCACTACTTTCTTAGGAATCTTTGGGATTCTTTGGCAATGCTCAGAGGAGAAACTATTCATGCAACAGGAATATTGAGAAGAACCTTCCCCAGCGCCCCTTCCCCTGTGAGAGATTCTTTGTGGGTTTTCTCATACCCTCCAGGCTTGTGAGCGTGATTTTATCCCATGTCAAGGGACACTTGAATTTCCCAGTGCTGTGGTTTTTCTCCATTTTTGTCTAGGTCAACTTCCCACATGAGTCTGAGTGGAGCCATTTCAAGGCTCAGTCTCCGTAGGGTGCTAACCATGCCAAAGCTCTGACCACATCCAAATCCTAGTGGAAGGCTCTGAGATGGCCTCTCTTTCCCCAAGTTGCCTGCTTGTACTAAATACTGGGGCAGCTCTCTAAAATACTGAAGGAACAAAGCATGCAAGGCAGTAAAATGAGGCAATTAAACCTATAAAACCAGGGTTTACAAGAGAATTTATAGTGTCAGAGGCTTTTTATAGCTTTTTTAGATTAGTTTAAATAAAAAAGGGGGAGAGAGAAAAGGAGAAAGAGAGAGGGAGAAAAAGAGGACTGAAACTTGAGGAGACTTAAAAGTTCGGAGAGAGGCTTTTAGGAAGCACAGAGGGGTAATAATTAGAGGCACATTTTCCATTTCACTGTCTTTGCAAATTGAAATTAAAGAAGGAGGAAAAAAAGCACGCACAGAACAACAGGCAGTTTACATTGCTCCCACTTCCTCCTACTGGTAGTGGATTTTTCTGTTGCTGTTCTTTTGTTTTCTGGCCAGGTGAAAGCATCTTGTCACCTGGGCCGAGAAACTAAAGTGAAAGAGTGCTCTCAGGTGAGGTGGAATTTAGGTTTGGTGGTTTTCCCCTTCTGTTGTTCTTGCTTTGTTGGTCAAGTTCACTGTGTGCCTTGCAAATCTGGGAGCTGGGGTTCAAGAGGTGAAATGGAGCCAGCACCTGATTAAGGCAAATTTGGCCAGGTGAAGCAATAGACCTCCTGTTTTATAGAGTATGTCACATTTTGTGTGTTCCTGCAGCTTCCTTTTGCATTGCACTTACACAACCTACACCCAGTGGGCAAGTCAGCTCAAGATTGCCTTTGGTGCCTAATTAGACCCATTCTTGGCTTTTATCTGCTTCTGTCTGGAACTAAGGAAAAAGTGATTCAGATCTCTCAAATCCTGCATCTTTCTCCATGGAAACATCACCTTTATTCAGGCATGATATCTTCAGCATCAGAAGAAAACACAGTGCTTTTAAAGTGATGTTTTTCCTTGAGGTTGGAAGGAACTGCTGGAGATCTTCTAGTCTAATGAGCTGCTTAAAGCAGGGTCAGCTAGATAGGGTTGCTCAGGACTTATCAGAAGACACTGAGGTGAATAACTTGGCCTTTTCCATGTCCTTTTTCACCACATCCCCTGCCTCTTGCTGCTGATGTACCTTGTACAAGCCCTTCTTGATGCCCTTCACTTCCAACACCATATTGAACTTTAGATAGGCTTTACTAACTCAATCCAGCATGTTCAAGTAGTGTCTTTATAGTCCTTCTGGGTCAACCTGACTCTTCTACCTCTTGTATTCCTCCTTTGTACATTTGAGTTTTGTCAGGAGCTCCATGTTAATCCATGCACGCTTCTGTTGCATTTGCTTGTTTTCCTGCTTGTCAGGATGAACCATTCTTGAGCTTGGAGAAGGTCATCTATACAAACCAACCCGCTCTTACAGACGGCTCTTTTTTCCAGGACTGTACCCCATTTGATTCTTGCAAGTAGATCCTTGAAAAGGGAAAGGCTGCTGTCCTGAACTCCAAGGTTGTGATTCTGCTTTTTGCCTTGTCTTAGAGCAATTTTGGTCCCTTGGCCCCAAAGTGTGTGCTCTGTGATGGCGTGGGCAATAGTCTCACCTTGGACATGTGGCCGCTTCTGCCTTCCGTGAAGGGGAAATGTCTGCTGGCAATCCTACCTGCATTTATGCTATTAGCAAAATTACCTGGTGTTTCTAAGTATGGTAGAGTGTAGATCCTGGGTGGTTGCTAGAATATGCAATTAGTAAATTACTAATTAACTGTAGCAATTCATCATTCTTCTGCTGTGTAGCTTTTTACATAATCATACCTGTTCTCTAAGGCAACACAAATAAAGGGCCCATCCTTTGAAAAATAAACGTAATAGAGATAGCAAAGTAGAGACTAGCAGCCTGCACTTCAGATCAATTTAAACAGCTTATCTGGGACATTTTTTCTGATGGAGAGGGTGCCATAAGAGAAGTTTTTCACCATCCTTGGGCCCTTCAGCAGAAGGGAAGGTTGCTCATGATAATCTGTCTCCTCTGAGTTGGTGCACTCTTTTTGTGACAAATACAAAAGGTGAAGGGCAAGCAGAAGGGACAGTACCTAAAGTGAGTGTGTGACAGAGAGGGACAAGGGGAAGGTAGAGCAAGAGGAGTAAATTCAGATCTGAGCACATGCAGCTCCAAAGATTTACGCTGGAGCAGTTATGAACAGTTCTGAATTGTATCTCCCCACGATTTCCCATGTGGAAGAAGGTGGAAAGAGGAGCACAATGAGACAAAATTACCTGTTTCTGATGACATTTACTTAGGGATAATTATATTTATTGGAGACATTATTATTTTACAATGAGATTAGAATCAAGCCAGATTAGAATCAAGCCAATTCATGGCCAGGCTGGATGGGGCTTTGAGCAACCTGGTCTGGTGGGAGGTGTCCCTGCCCAGGGCAGGGGGTTTGGAACTGGATGGTCTTTAAGGTCCCTTCCAATCCAAACCATTCTATGATTCTATGAAGCCCAGCATTTTTGAAGCTGAGCTTTAGTTTTTAAAGTCTGCAAATGTGTGCTATTGAAGTCACATGATAAATAGTTCTGAAATCAATATAGAAAGCTATTAAAAATGTGGTTTTGTCTCTGTCTAGTATGGTACATTAAGATACATGTATCATTGTACACTCTCTTTCCCTCTCTATACGTATGTATGGGCAGAAATTTTAAAAGTACTCAGCATTGGTCAAACTGTCCCCAGTGGAAAATACAACATTGACCTCAAATAGCATCACATTTTAGGTCAATGATGAGTGATTTTTAAAATGCTACCCTTAAGTATGTATTTAAAGAGGCATCACTAGAGCAAGAGTGAGTCTAACTTCCTTGATCCTAAAGTTTTGTTGGAGAAACGGTGGTGAGAGGGAGAAGGTGGCAGAGCTCACCTTTCATTTGTCCTTGCTTTGGCATTTCTATTGTGATTTCCCACCAGAGTTTATTTATTTATTGTAATCTGAAGAGCTGTTCAAGAAAGAAAGTGAGCCCACAATGACTGGTTTACGTCTTCCATGTTATCAAATGCACCAAGAAACAAAAAGCTAGCTGCATCAAGCGCCCAGAAAAAAAAGCTTCAGATTTGCTAGTTGCTAAATACAACTTTTGGTAAGCACTGAAGTCAAACAAACAACTTTTACGAGTGAGAAGATCCATCTGCTATCACTAATCTTATAGATCGTTCTGTTCTCTGATACTTCAGTATTTTAAATAACATCTAATGGGCCAGAATGTACAAAGCAATCAATGTTTTTCAAACTCCGCAGTCATCAGCCGCAGGTATATGCTATCCCAGCACAGTAGGCTTGGAGCCAGAGCCTCGGCTCATTTAAATCACTGTCAGCAGTTTACAGCTTGCTCAGAACCTGCCCCGTATCCTTCTAAGAGGAAAGAAAAACCTTGGCCAGCAAATAGTCTTGGTCTGTTCTAAAAAAAGACCCTTCATTGATGCCATCGGGGTGCAGAGCCACGAGGCAAACATCATTAGGATACTTCAGTGCTTAGACGTGAGATTGCTCTAACTCTTTAAAACCTGAGCCTGCTCTCTCTGGGCTTCATCAGAGCGTAGGAGAGAGGTGACCCCACTCTGTCCAACAGAACAAAGAGGAGCCAGCAAACAAAACGAAGTCTGTGCTTCATGCGTGTTTATTCTCTTTACAGTTTGCAACACCAGTGCTCCCAGAGACCTTTGTTGGGAATCCAGGTTCTCCTGGCAGGCTGCAAGGTTCAGAGCCTGGCTTTCGTGCTGAGCCGTGTGGTCCCACGGGCAGCATTGATCTCGAGCAGCACTCCCCCAAAAAATAGACGTATACCTGGCTGTGCCGAACGCCTGGCAGTCTGCTCTCCCGAGCGCGGGGGCAGCTGTTACCAATCTCGGCTGCAGACTCCTGGTGGCCAGGAGAGTACGTGGTTGGCCTGAGAGCCTGACGGTCTGTCTCTGCCTCTCTCTTTCTTTCATTTTGTTGGCTCCATATATTATATCAAATATCTTTAAAGAGCACAGTTTGAATGATGGAGCTTATAATTCCATCTCGGGAGTTCTGATGACTTGAGCTTGGTTCTTGTGGTTTATGATGTCATCAGGACCCATCGATGGAGTCGAAGCCCCATAATTCACTGTTGCCCTGTTATTTATTCTGTGCAATAAATGGCTGCAGTTTAATCACCAGAGTAAATTGCTGAAGCATCTTTGTGGAAACTCTAATGTTACTGTAGCAGTATCTATGGCAACAGCGATTCAGTGGTGGTGGCTAATGCAGAGGGACCAGCAACACTTAGCCCTCTGCACCCAGTGAGGAAGGAGTGTGTACCAGCCTCAGAAAGATGAGAACCTGAGGGCCAAAGCCCAGGCACACTGTAAGAGGAGAAAAATCCATTAATTGCTGTACGGGTACGTGCCCTGGGTATCATATATAGTCTCTGTGAAATTGGGATGTTAGTCCAGACTTTACCAACCTTTACAGACTTGTGGCATTGATTTTATGCAAAGAGGTTTTCAGGAAAAACTTGTGACTCTTCTGTAGACATGTAAAGCAAAATCATCTTTTCTGCATAGTTGGGGATGGTTTTTTTGCCTTTTCTAGTTCAAGTAGAAAAAAGAACTGGGGATACTTGAAACAAATGGTTCCGAACTTCATACAATTAAGGTTTGCATTTAATTTTAGTACAGGCAAGAGAAACAGGGGATTTCTTCTTTTATCTGAACTGTCTCAGTTCTTCTTGTTCGTTGTGCCTTTGTATCTCTCTCCTTAAAAGGCCTTGTAGGATTTTGTATATGGCAGGGCATAATGTACCTTAAACTAAAAATGAAACCTATTTAACGTAACCCGAAGATACCTAATGGTTGTGGATATACAGCTGGCATTTGTATAAGCGTAGGGCTGTGATGTAGTTATCATAATGGAACATGATTATAACACTGGTATTATTTATTATTACTTACTAAAGTTGTATTTATGAGAAGGTTTTGCTTTCCAAACCTTGTTTCCGTTCAAGCCCCAGATTTTCTGGGTTCTCTTCTTTTTTTTTTTCCCCTCCAAAACCATAATCTTCTAAGCTATAACTAAAACCTCTGTGTTTTCCGATTATAAGAAAAAAGTAAGACATTTTTCAAATATATCTCTCTCTCTCCTCCCTTCTTCTTTACTCCTCCCCACTTTCTGTATTCCTTAATTTTCTCTTTGAGAAAGAAATTAGGAGAAAAAGCATTCTCTGTTCATCCTCTTTCAATGCTTGAAATGCTCAGCCTTTTTTTTTTTTTTCCTCATTTCCTATGCTGAGCAGCCCTAGAGAAGTATTGCTGCTCATGGTATCAGTGCCCTGACATTCTGCTGCTTATGGTAAATGTCATTTTACAATGTAACTTTTTTTTTTTTCAGCTAAAGGTTTATGATTTTCTACAAGGATCCATTGTTTTAAGCCACGCACCCAACATGTGTTTCTTGAGATATCACTTACCTTTTAAGCAAGTAGCAGTTGAGTTTCGGTCATCAGACTTGGCCGTCTCTGGATTCATATGGTTATTCTGTTCTGGTAACCTGATACGGCACAACGAGGTACGAACAGAAAGAAAAGTCTTTAATTTATGGTGGGTCTCGGTTCTAATCATGTAGTTCCTTTGACTTTGGCTTTATCATGAATCATTTTTAACGACAGTTGAAGAGAAGAGAGTTGAAAAGCACATCTACTTTTCTCATCACTGACAGCTTTTCATAACTTAAATCAGAGCTTTTGATGGCGTAGCCTTGCAGTATGGGTATTATGCAAATGAGGGCTAAACTGATGGGCTGACCAGAGTGCCTTTTCCTTCCTAGCACAAGTTATATCTTTACAATGGCAATTTCAGAGATACCTTTAAAGAGAGCAGTTTCTCAGTTTGTGAATTCTTAAACGTTGTCCATGAAGCCCCTTATAGAAAACTTGTGTCTTCTCATAGAAAACTTGACTTTCTTGGTCGCCTTTCAGAAGGCCCTGAGAAGTTCTCCAGGAATATCATTTGTCTTTGTGGGTCAAAGGGTGAAAAACTTAAAAGTTGATGGCAAAAGCTTTCTCAGACTTTAATGTAGCCAGAATGTCACTCCTTCCTGGAGTGCACCTGGTGACATGACCAGCATGCAAAGAGAGCTCAGTCAGTGGGTTTGTGGGCCTCCAGTTAATCATTTTCTTGGAGTACGTGCTGTTGGTGGCGGTCAGCAAAGAAAATGATCTGAGAAAATTGCTTATTTGGCATCAGCTTCCCAAGAGACCTGGTTTAAGGCGTCATCCTTCTTCAGCAGAGTCCACAGCTGGACACTCAATAATCAAAAAGTAGAAGTTCAATGCTGATCCATTGAGTGTAGGCAGAAGAAGACGCTGTCAGGGCTGCTGATGGGATGCCCAATGGAGTTAATAGAAAAGATGCTGTCATTGCAACTGGAACTTAATTGGATACTGGCAATATCCTGCAATGCATCCACATGTCAAGTTCCCATCAGTGCTAATGTGGCTTTCAAAAAGCTCAGCTCTTTTCCTGGCATGGCCACCCTTCCCCTTGGTGCTGTTTTTCACTCCCCCATCTTTTGCGTGCTTGGCCTATCAAGTCTTTGAGTTGTTGTATTCTTAAGGTGTTTGTACTGGCTGTGGCATGGTCTCTTGCTAGGTTGTGAAGCTTTTCATTTTTTAATTTTTCAGTGCAACTGGGAAACAAAAAAAAATACATTTCTTGGACCCTAAGGGAGCAATGAGATGCCTCCAAAAGCGCCATGGACTTCACTTGGCTTCTGTTATTCTTGTGTTTTCTCCATGACCTCCAACTTTTTCCTGTTTGGAGACATGTTTCCAACTTAGGTTGGCTACATACTGTGTTCTTTCTGACACATTTTGACTAATTCAGTTTGATTTTACCCTGGAGGTCTTTCTAGACTTAATTTTATTATTGTGGAAGGTCATCAAAAGGGTAGTTCTATTTAAAGGCCAAATTGTGTCACATTTACTCATGGGCCTAGTACTCTTCTTGAAGATGTCCATTCATTTAAATGGAATTAAACATGGAGTAAGTGGCATCTATTGTAAGCAAAGGCACTGGAGCCTACCTTACTCATTTCAGTGGACTATTCAAGAGAGTAAGAGTCAAGTCCTTGTCCTTAACATTGATTTTCTAGCCCCTTTTGTTACAAGGTGGCTTTCTGGCCCCCTCTAGTGACTGGCCATATAGAGTTTTATGAGTGAGATACAACCTTTTTGCAATCAGAAGTGGCCATTTCCACTCCAGGAGTAAATGGCTTAGAATTTAGAAGTGGCATTCATAATCCTGATGTAGTGAATTTGTTCCCCTTTGCTCAGAACCCTCTCAGGAGCATCATGTTTCCGACTTGGTGGGACTTCTTATGGAATTGGAAACTGTTCACAGTGGTTAAGGGTGAAACAATCCATACTGATATTAACGTGGTGGCATGGCCCCAGTTACGCTCCCATTAGCCCAAAGGTTCATGTTCGTTAAGGGAAGCTGGATGGTTTTGGTGTTACAGCTACGTTACCAACAGCCATGAGTTGAAGGGGGTATCAGAAAGGACCAAAGCGTGGATCAAGATGTGTAACCTTCACTTGAATTACAGTGAAACCCGGAGTGAGAATTTGACTTGATATTGAAAAGGCATTTTCAAAAGCCTTCTTTTTCTTATTCTTTTCATACTACTGGAGCTGCGAAAGGGTATCTCGTTTAAAACATGAATTAGAAATTTTATACTTCTTACGGCGCTGTATTCTTGACAAGCAGATATTTATCACATGCCTGCTTTCTTTGGGGAGTGTGCAAGGAACTTTTGGAACAGGTTTTCTACTCCGGCTAATGAGGAGGAAAACAATTATTTATTCCAAGAGCAAGGTTGACAGCCTGGGAGTAGACCTAAAAGCGCCACAACACTTTAGGCTTTAGAAGCTCTGAGCTCCTTTAGAAAGAACTGCCTTGATCTTTTAGTGCCCTGATAAATCATTTATTCTGATCACCTACTTACAAATTCCTGTCAGACGAAATGAGCTCGGTATACGGCTCCCTGGCTCCCTGGTCATAACCCAGCAGATGAGCTGCAACAACACTGAACTTCAGCAGGGTTCCCAGAGCAGCCCCATAAACCTCCTCGGTCAGGAGCAGCCTCGGTCGAGTCAGAGCTGAAATTGGAATTCCTCTGACAAGCAGGGCGGCTGGAGCTGGAAGTTTTGGGTGGGATTTTTCCCCTCTCATGTTACTGCAGACTGCAATCAGGACGCACGCTGTTGGACGTGCTGCAATCCCCTCTGCCTCTCCCTCCTCCCCCAGTGTGCCTTTCTGCTCCTTGGCAATCTGTTTCCGTTCTCCTTCACTTCAGCATGACCAGAGTCCCCCAGGTTACCCAGTGATTCATCTCTGTGGAATTTGGGAGTGCTGCTTCTCTGCTCCTACCCATGTTGGCAAGAAGGTTATTAAAGCATTGGAGATGAACCAGAACCTCCTTTGGTGAATATTTAGGCTAAGAGCACTCGATGCCAAACATGTCATTTTACATGTGTATTCTGACACCACGCTTTAATACCGCACCTCACATTTCTCTCTATGGATGGCTGTGAACACCTTTTCCAACTATGGTCATTAGAGGATCCCTGATGCTTTGGGAATGTACATGGGGATTGACTTCAAGTGGAAGCATGTTTGGATTGTTCTATTTCTATTTCTGAAGCCCTCTCAAGGGAGCTTGCTCTCTCTTCTCACCCCATCGCTTCCAATGGGACCGAGTCATTGCATTCAGCGTGCACACAATGACACCTCAGAGAGACTTGGACTGTTCCCTTGTCTCACTTCCACTCTCTTCCAGGCTGGATGCACACCCTGGAGGTATGTGGTTTGTCTCAAGATATAAGACTTCCCCCCTCAAAAACTACATTACTTCAACAAGCCACAAAGGGCTGGCAAGAGGGAGAAGGATGCTCTTGTTAGTGCAGCTTTCCTCAGAGATCTCTTCTGTGAACTCCATGCAGCTGGAAACGGACTCTCCCGCTCTTGAGCTCACGTGTGTGCATGTACACACGCTCCCCCATGCAGGAGTTTCACTGATGTGTAAGTGCACAGGCATATGCATTTGCTTACATATGCACAAACACTTCTCCTTTGTTGTACCCATGCATACATGGAGAGGCAGGAATTCTCTTGAGTAGGTGCAATCACACCCACACAAACTCCAACCTGCTCCTTTGTACGTGAACATTAGTGCCCCAGCACACATGCACCCTCTCCCTTGGAAACGTGCATGCAAGGATATAGGCACATGTACGCACCCTGCAAAGATACTACAGAATTTAGAGGGAGTAAATTTAGCCTGAAGGGACCTCTTGAGGTTTAGTCCAACCACCTGGTCCAAACAGGCTCAACGCTGAATTCAGAAAAGCTTGCTCAGAGCATTGTCCAGTCAGATGTTTAAAACCTCCTGGGTCAGAGATGTGATAGCCCAATATTTTTTTTCCTTATATCCAGGTAGAACCTTCAGTCCTTCAATTTTTGACTTTTCTTCTCACCTTTAATTTATGCCTTGCTCCCCTGCCGCACACCTGAGCAAGAGCCTGAGTCCATCTTCCCACATATACCTACAATGCTATTGTCTGTTTTCCTTCTATTACCTTCGGTGTTATCAAGAAGGCTGCTGTTAGGCGCCCCCTAAATCTCGTACAGAGTGGACAAACTCACTTCCCTCAGCTTATCTTCATAGTTCCCGTGACCATCTTGGTGGCTCTCTGTTGGATTTGTTCAAGTCTATCAGCATCTTCCTTGTACCTGTGGGCTCACGGCTGGGTGTAGACCAGAGAGGGTCTGTGTTCCTTACAAAGGAATAATCGTTTCCCATGATCTGCTGGCTGTGCCTCTGTTGGTACAGCAGAGTATTTCAGCTTTCACTGCTGCCAGGTGCCTGTCAACTGGGTGTCCGTATGCTCTTGGCTGGCATTGCGCTGATAACAAAATGGTAAATAAGCAAACCAAACACCAAGCTTTGCTTCTTGCCTGTCTGGGCTAAAATCTAGTGGATCTGAGATCTCGAGCAGTTCCCTCACCCTCTTCAGGAGATCCTAACAGTTGATCCAGCTTTGGGACAACAGGGTGAATAAGATGACCTACCAGATCTGTTACGTGTCTTTTATGATTCTATGATCATGGCTCTCTTTGCTATTCTTTTTGGCCTTGAAGATCCTCTGGTTTAAAAACATTTCAACTTCAAGCAGAAAGGAATCCTGAGCAGAGTCATTCATGTGAATGGGAAAATGGAAGAAACGACTGCAAGGTTTCATTTTAAGAAAAAATCTAAAGGAAACTTTAACTTTTTCAGCCTTTTCACTTTTTTTTTTGCAGTCAAAAACATTTGCCAAATTCTGCAAATGCTGTGGGATAACCCAAATCTGGATAATGCAATATTTTGGTGACTAAATCATTAGGCTAAAAAATTCACCCAGCAGCAGGTCCTGTTCTGTTTCTGGCAATGATTCCACGTAACACCAACTGGAGTAAAGTCAGAATGCCTGCAAGGTGGGCATGGTTACAAACCAGGAGATAATCTGGAGCATGGTGTAGTTTTGGTGTCAGAGGGATTCTTTCTCATTTAGTTCTTACTTTTTGGATGGGGGTCACGACAGTGGCTCAAGACCTGGACACTCTTCTCAGTCAACTATTTGTAATTCTTTGCCTTGCCCGTAAGTCACCTGCTTGGGAGATGACCTCTCCAGGAACTCTCCACTGCTGCTGAAGGAGCTAAAGGTTTAAGATTCTTCATCTGTCCCAAAAAAGCAGGAAGCCCGGGAAGGAAGGTGGTTGCCGTGTATGAGGTGGGCACTGCAGCCTGAAATGGCTTTGATTTTTTTTCTTCAGCACAGTGCAAGAGCCACTGGTTTATAGGAGCTCCTGTGATCATGATGGTTCAGACACGAAGGTGTGTGGGTATCTATTTCTGTACATCTGTGTTTTGGCTCCCTGGGGCTCAGTGTCAGGGAGCACGGGCTCTGGTACTAGAGGTTTGCTCAAGAGCAGAGTTTGATGGAATGGCTTAAGGTAGATCATCTCCTAACTAAAAATAGTAGTTGACCTCTATTACATCTTTCCACTTATGTTTACTTTTAAGACATATTGAAAGATATTTCAATATGTCTTAATATGTCTTAATATGTCAATATGAAGACATTTTGAAATATACACAAAAGCGAAGGTCCATCTCTGTCAATGTTCCTGTGTGCGCTCTCGGTGGACACATGTATGAGGGCATCGTGTACATTTGTAGAGGGATTTTTTAACTTGTTGTGCCCATCCTTGCAGCCAGCCAGTCCTGTGGAGATGTTCACGGGTGGGATTGCAGACATGTTCATGTCAGGATACGCCTCTGGCATTGCGCAGTTTGTCCATACTTTCACAAGTGGGCATTTTGGGACAGAACGAACACTGATTTTTTGGGGAAGTGACACCTGCTTTACATTTTAGGGGCCAAATCCTGGTTTTCCTGGTGAAGCCAAAAGCGTAAGCAACACATTTCCTGCTGAGCACATTGCCTGTGAGTGACAGCGTGGTGCAGGGGGTGGCTGTGTCTGGCCTGGCTCTCCCTGGCGCTGAAAAGAGCAGTTGATGCCCTCGACTGGCAAGTGATGCCAAGTGCCACATGTGTGATTGTGGCCAGAGGCCTGGTCTCTCATCTCCACCAACCCTCCCTGGTGTTGTTTCCAGCCATTATCAATCAGACTGCTGTAGAGACACGCTTCTTTATGAAATTTGGATTGCTGCTCTACGGGGACCTAAAGATTTAAGTCTCTCATCTGTCTCGGATAAAGGATAGAGCACAGTGATCTGTAATCCTGGGGACGTCGGCAGGGTTCTGTGTTTGTGCGTGTGGTTCTCGGTGTACAGGCCCTGCTTGTTGGCGTGGGTGTGTGACTGGGAGGGCTGAGTCCCAGCGTGTGTTTGTGTCGTTGCATCTGTGAATGTGTGTGTGTGAGTGTGTGTGTGTGTGTGAGTGTGTGTGTGAGTGTGTGTGTGTGTGTGTGTGTGTGTTTCCGAGCTGTCTGGGAAGGGGGGAGCGTGCGGCGCTGCCGAGGTGTGTGTTATTCTCACATCCTTGCTAGCAGCAAACAATGTCATGTCCCTACCTGGACTGCAACATGACATACACCTTAAAAACAACAGCGACAACAAGCTACAGAGCCACAGGAGAAGGCTTTTTTTGACCGCGTTAGGAAATCCTGCCAGCCCTGGCAGAGCGTGCTGGGATCCAAACTGGCTTTTGGGTTGGGACTCGGAGAGCGAATGAGAAGCAGTAATTTGTTTGCCATTGCCCTCAAGCCAGGAAATCCAAACCCTGAGCATTTCCCAGGCCACGGCACATCGGAGTCGAAAGAGAGTGTCAGGGAATTGCTCACACGTAGGGGCAGAAGCGCACACCCCCACGCACGCACGCGTGCACACACGCGGGGACAACCTTAGGAAAGGAGGATTGTTCCAGCACCGCTGCGGTTAAGATGCTGAGACAATCTCGAGTTTTCAGGCCATAGCTGTCAGGATGCTTTGGTATATTCATCACCCCCCACTCCGTGGTGATAAAAATTTACACAGCCAACGAAACGAAGATTAATTTCATGTGAAAAGCTGACAGAATGGCCCATGTCATTGCTTTATTTGTGCCAGCACTCAGTAACTCGGTGCAAGTTCCATTGAGGTGGCAGACACCCCGTCCCCTTGAGCCATCTCTTCTCCTCTCTAATGATGCCACCGTTTTGACAAAACCAAGCAACACAGCCGGTATGTGCGAATTTGGAATTAATTTTCTTCAGAAAGGTCAAGTATGTTAATGAGCTTTTGGCTGCCTGTGTTTTCTCTCTTGTGTTTTTCCCCTATTAACGGGGCGAAGAGGAAAAAAAGAAGAGGGAGAAATAATTACAGAAATAAAAATGAGGGAAGGAGGAAAAGAAAGGAAGTGTGAGCATTTGGAAGAGGCGGGATTCAGCGTGGTTTTTCATGGGTTCTTCTTTTCCAGGGCTGAGGCAGACTAATTGTATCAGCGCAAGTGTGTGCAGTTTGCTGGAAGCTGTTGAGCGAGGCCAGGGATGTCACGGATAGCGGAGTTGGTGGAACCTGGCACGGAGGAGGTGAATTGCACCTCCTTTGCGCTCAGGAATTGATGGCAGCCCTGCGTGTTGGCAGCTGCCTTCGTTTTCCATCACTCAATGGCTTGAGCTCTGCTCAACGCGGGGCTGTGTGCGCCGGGGGAGCAGAGAGCAAACGAAGGTGAAGGAGAGAAAGGGTTCACGGGCTGAAGCTCTTGTGCCCATTAGTGAGAGGAAGCTGGGAAGAAAGCACAGCTGCCCTGGGAGAAATGCCAGGGCCTGCTAATTCATCCAGCCTAGAAATATGACAAATAGGCAGTTTAAAGAAAAGCTGGCATGAGCTGTTGGAAGTCACTGTGATGCCAACCACCTCAAATCCCCATGTTCCCCAAATTCCTGCCTTTATTCCTGCAAGTTAAAATTTGCCGCTTTCTGGCGTGCTCGTGCCTGGACTTGCCTTGATTTCTCAAGGGGTTGGATGATCATCAACGTGTGTAAAGGTGGCAGAAGCAGAAGGTGGTGTGTCAGGGCGTGAGAAAGTGAAGCTGTGTTCCTGGCTCTTTTGTTCATGGGTCACTCACTTGGATGGGACATTTAGGGTAGGACTCATCTCACCTGATTTTAGTCAAGCAAAGTATCCAAACTAAACTGATTGTCTAGGTTTTCTTTCTTGCTAAGAGAGAACAGTAAGGAGGAACACATATCGCACCTAATTTAAGATGAGAGAAATTCCATTCTGGCAAGGAGTTCCTTTCTCCATTGAATATAAAGTGAACTTAAACAATTAGCTTGGACTGAGTCCCTACCTTTTAGAGGCTTAAAATTATGGGGCGTGATTTCCCCCTCATTCTCTTCCCCCTGGCTCCCATTCTGGCTCTTATTTCCCTGTGCAGCCTAATCCAGCAGGCAGAGGAAATCCAGCAGGTCTCTCAGAGGCTGTATTGGCAGCATAAAATCAATGTCTCTCACTCTGGCTTGCCCAGGCTGGCTCCACGCTTATCCGCTGTTGTGGCAGTACAACCTTTGGCTGTGATCTGGTCGTTTCTCCCCAGCTTTGCTGGAGCAAGCCCAACGTATGGCTTCTTGGGCATTGTCCAAAAAAGGCTTTGTTGACTTTGGAGGGTACATGTTTTGCCATCCTGGTTACAGCGCAAGGAGAAATTATGTGGGATTTGACAGTGCCAGTGTCACATGTGACGTATTTAAGGGTGTCCTTAATTAGCTTTTTGTTGTTGTTGTTGTTCTACACCTCACATGGCTGGTTCTGTTGTATGGGTCCTTCCTCATGTATGATCCCTGCGTGCTCACCACATGAGTCACTGTGCGGCAGGACTGCCTCAGACTCATGTCTGGGGCATGGATTTCAAAAGCACTCAAGTGACCAAACTTAATGATTTTCAGCTGACTCCAAGTATTGTCCTAAACATGGAATTCCTACCCGTAAACCACTGTGCTGCCCACGCTCTCCCCCACTTTTTCCCAGGCTCTGGAGTGTGCATGGAGTCACGTTCTTCACTGCTGACTGTGCTACAAGGTAGAGCGCTCTGGCAGGTGGGGTGGGTGGTTGGGGACAGAGAAGGTTGTGGGCTGTCTCTCTTGCCTGTGGTAGCACACTCTGTGTCAGAACGTTCACGGCCATCGTCAGCACTTGTAGGTATTTTTCCACTGTAGAAGTTGTTGTGTTGTTAAGTGGTTACTTTATTCCTCCTTAGAGATGGCTGCATTTCTGTGATGGAAGGAAATGATTTGCTAAACTCTGTTAAACTCTTTGTGTAAATATAATTACACAGGACAAAGGGGGGTACATGAGATATTTAAATATTTCACTGACAAGTTATATTTTGAGTGGTCAATTCTAGCCACAAAAAGAATCTATGAGGCAAAGAGATCGCCTCATTCATGGACTTGGTGGGCATCCCTGTTCTCTCTGTCCTGTTGCTGCATGGGACGTCAGAAGAGGACAAGATTTATAAGAACTTGAGTTCTTTGGGGAACTTCTCACCCAGTAGCTCCCCTGGGCTTTAGCTGAACTGTGGGATATTCAGTGTTTCCCAACTCTTGTGTCGAGGACCGTCTCCTCTCTTCCCAGCTGTGAGATGTGGCTGTGCACCATTTCTGTTTTCTCCCCTCCCACGCTCTGGCTTCCGTAGGAAGGAATCCTGGGCATGTGAGTCAGGGAGCTGTAGCACGCTCTGGTCGTGTCACCAGCCAGAATGATTCAGGGCTGAGACTGCACAACACACCTACCCTGTGATTTACATATAGCCCTTGGGACGCTCAAAGCCACATTTTCTCAACATGCCAAGTTCTTGAGAAAATCCAACCACTTGTTGTGGTGCGTAAATAGAAACCTAACCCTTAAGAACAGAGATGAAATCTATGAGATGCATCAAGGAAGTGCATCTGCTGTCCCCCTCCATGTGCTCCCCCCACATTTAAAGGTGTTGTTATCAAATGACTGGAGCATGGTGTCCCTTTCATCCCTGTTGCAGTGATTGTTGGTGCTGTTTTCTCTCAGCTTCTGTTTCTTTCTCTCCTTCTGTTTTTTTTTCCCTGTGTGAGAGCACTGGCGCCTACGATGGAAGGTCACCAGTGAGGTTAGTCAACTGGCTCCAAGTATTAAGACTTCCTGCTTTGCTAGAAAGAGCTGCCAAGTCCCCCCTCCCTGCTGCTTACCACAAAACCCAGTGTCTGTTTGTCTCCCTCTCTCCCCTTCTCATCCCTCCTCCCTACCAAGAAATTCAGATATCTCTCCAGCAGACAGAGTGGGAGGGTGAGGCACCCAAACTACCTTCAGATGCATTTGCTTGAGTACCAAAAGCAGTGTGGCCACGGAGTGATGTTGTTGATGTTGCTTATCAATGTGCTTATCAGTGGTGCCAGAAGATGAGCAATCCCATCTGCAGTGGAGATGTTCCTCCAGAGACTCTGGCAGGTTCCCTTGGGCATCTGACCCAGTAGTTGGGCTGAGGAAAGGTTTTTATTTCCACTAGAAATTTTCATGAAATTTTTCTACCGACAGGCTGAGGAGATCCATGCCTAACTGGGAAGGGGTTCATGAACAGTAACTAAGGAGTACATGATGTTTTTCAACAGATGTGAATTGGCTGCACAAGGACTGGTGGTGTCCTTCAAAAAATGGTGGGTGGTTATGGAATGGTAAGAATTAAAAATCTCTGCCCTAGGCATGAACCTGAGGAAAGACAAGAAATCCCCTGGCCCAAGTGAAGTGAATGGTCAGCCCCAAGGCTGCCTTTGTCCCCAAGGCCAGGGTGGCAGTGGGTGGGTGTCAACAGAGCAATGGGACACAACTGCCTATGAGGGCAGGCTCTGCACCTGAGGGTGTGGGGAGGTAGCAGGATACAAGAGGAGCTTTGTTTACAAAAATGGGGCATAAACCAGAAAAGAGAAGAAGATTGATCAGAATCCTTTGAGGACGAGAAGAGATGAATATGATGGGAGGGGAGGGGAAGATGGGATAACTGGTAGCTACTTTTGTAAAAACCAAGAGTGGGGGGATACTGCTCCAAGAAGCGCCACAGAGATCAACCACATTCAAGTGAAAACATAATTTTCTTTAAGAATAATATAAAACCCCTACATGCTAATCGTTCAGCAGGATGAGGAAAAACAGCTTGCTCCACCCAAATATGTTCTGAGGTAAGGATAAAACCACAGCTCCTGGGCAGGAGGCTGCCAGCCTTGCACAAACAGCTTTGGACTCCTGGAACACGATGAGCCCACGAGTGTGTGCCTCCCATCTCCTCCATTCTCCTGAGCACGGGGGGTACCCAACTGGCAGGGACCCTGCTCTCAAAGCAGAACAGGGGCAGCTGCTTTGGAAGAACTGATTTTAGTCTCTCCAGTCATGGCTGAGTCCCCTGTAGCTCCTTCTCTTTGCTCATCACTCCCTTTCTTAAAGATCATGTAGGTTCCTACTCCTGTGCCAAGCTGCCAGGGACACCAGTTATGAGTTCTTTGTCTTCCTCCAAGGAACTCTGAGGCTGCAGTAAACATACCTTGAGGAGTCCTTCGTCTGCATCGCATCTGAATTTGTTCCACTCTCAGCCAGTTTATGCTAAACCGAGGCCACCGAGACCTCATTTAATTCCTCTGTTTGTGTAGGTGTAAAGGTATGTGAGTTCTCCATAAACATGGGTATTTAATAATGTAGATTTTGTTTTAATTTTCTTTGAGATGAATTCGTTACCAGTGAGAAAGCCAAAGCCTCACTATTAAAAATCCAAGTCTGGTTTTTGTTTTGTTTTGTTTACTAAATGAAACAGGTCTTAAATTAAGTAATTTCTAATTATGGTCTTGGTGTTGGTCCTTCAGGGTGCCGCCACTAGCCGATCTGTGTTCTGGGGACTCAGCGCCAGACATCAACAAGGAAAAGATGAGAAAAGCATTGAAATAGGGGGACTGAGGAGCAGGTATTGCCTTGTTTGATGGCACCCTGTGTTAGGTACCCCTTTGGTTGCTGGGGTATGGCTTTCCAGGGATGCTTTGCTGTGGTTTATGAGTAAAGTGAGACAAATGAGAGGGCTACAATGAGCAACAAGGATGTCCCCGTTTTTATGCTGGGTAGAAAATCAGATGGAGTGTATTTGCTCCTGCCCTGAGGCTGAGAGCAACAAAGGAAAAGAGCAGGGGATTTATCTAGCTACAGTCTAATATTCCTTTGGCTGCAGCAGAGGCTGCAGCACTTCCCGACTATCGGCTGGCGCTTTCACTCACACACATCTGTGATTGATGGGCAGAGAGTATAAACACCTCATTAGTGCTATAATTCACTGGTTAGGGCTCAGGCTGTGCTGTGGGAGGGAGGGAGAAAAAAAAAGAGTTGAGAAAGTTTAATAAAGAAAAAAAAAATGGAAGAAGGAGAAGAACGGATGTAAAGGCCACACAAATCATTCCAGGGAGTTATCTGACCTGCTTTGAAAACTTTAATTGCTGATAATGGACAACCTGTTGGGTGGTATTTTATTAACACTAATAGATTTTTACGGGATATTTCTCACATTGCTCTCCCAGAGCCTGAGGAATACATTAAATATTAAAAGTTAATGCTCTTGGTTGCTGTTTCAAGGATGCCCCACTGATAACGAGCTTTCCCGCAAGTTAGAAACGGGGAGAAAACATGAGCTGCTTTTGCCACTTACGGCCCCTGCAATAATAATGAGGAAAATACTTGAATCTTACTTGCACCTTGCAGCTTGAGATTCTTGAAGTCCAGCCTAAATGCTCTATAATGGCAGTGCCCAGCCCAGAGGTGGTAGGTCTATCTAATCTTCCATCGTGGATAGGCAAGAGCTGGGTTCCCGAGTCCCACGCTGGAAGCAAATGCTTCTAACCCCCATGTGCTACTTTACATTTTAGTTATTCAAAGCAGAGGCCTGAACTGACAACCCGTACCTGTTTCTCAAGAGAGCTTATGTCTGGAATGGATGTGCTATGATATTTTTCTTTAATATGCCTTAATGGTTTTATAAAAGTTTTGGTTTCATGTTAATTTGTTACAGAAATGACCCAGCTACCTGGAACAGAAGTGGCAACACCCCGGGAAACGGCTGCGGACGCCTCCGAGAGTCAGGGCAGCGAGGGGTTTTCTGGAGGAGGTTCTTGGCATCCCAAAGTCCTACACACAGCAGAGAACCCTCAAAGCATGGGAAAAAAAAGTCAGTGTCAGTTCTGTACTGTGAAGAGATGGATTCAAGCAGTCAATGAAGGAAAAAAAAATGAATTCCAACACAGGGAAGTATGCTGGAGGGAAAGTGCATTTGAAACCATGTAAGCAGTAACCAGAGGGAGGTCTTGCATTAGAATTGGAAAATCATAACATTGCTGCTCACAGGTGAAACCCAGCCTTCCGTAGTGCCTTTTTAGGATCTGCCAGCCCCATCAGAAGTCATGGCCCTAGAAAGCAAACTTACATTACTTAGGCCCTGCCTGAATGAGTTGTCTCTTTTGTGTCACGCCATCTTCACTTGTGGCAGCAATGGTCTTGGGTTTGGATCTCATTCTGACCACTGTTTATGCAGCCACCTTCTTGTGCCAAACCAAGCTGGACTGGATGGCCACATCCACGCTCTCTGGTACAATCTGGGTGAGTAACACTGCTTTCCAAGCCTGCTTGGCTGGAGAGCAGCTTCCCAGGCTTTTTTGTGCAGGCAGCCAGCTAGACCTTACCTAGAGCCTGTATTCCAGTGACCAGCTCTGTCTGTGGGCAGTCTTACAAGAAGGTGGGTTTCTATACTCGCTTTCTCTGTTTGTAGTCATGCAGTGAACACTTTGGGCTTGGATTATCTTTGTTTCTCAATCCCTTTCACCATTCTGTATTTCTGTAGAAATGGTAAAAGCTGTCACAACTACCTACTCAACCTTGGTGTTTCCCACCCTCCTTGCTCAAACAGGGCACTTTTTCTGCTGTATTCCGTGTGCTGTTTCTGTTGAAGATTTTCGTGTTAGGCAAGGGGTTCAGCTGCTTTGAGGAAGCTGCTTTGGGCTCTTCTGTTGCAGACAGAAGGGAAGGGACTCCAGTTCAGTCTCATGAGTCTGGCTTTAATAAGCAAGATCTCATCTTGGCAACTTGAACGTGAGCCACAGTTCTCCGGGGAAGCAGACACTGATTGCAGAGACCAGTTGTCTTCTCTTCTCTTGTATCAGCCTGGCTCGGGTCAGGTCAGGCATTGCAGGTTTCAGCCTTGGCCGGGGAACATTTCATTAACCCTCTCTAGAGCAGAGGGTGTTCTTCAAGCAGTGGACACAAGCGAGACTACGTCAGTTGGTTTAAATGCCATGATTTTTCCCCTAGAACAGTCCACAAGGTATTGTACAGCTTAAATATGAATACATAGATGGTTACTAAATGGAAGCTTTTTGTCTTTCTGTAAATAATGTCATAGCAGCCGCAAGGGAGGTATAAATAAAAGTGGCAACTTCTGCTTCTGCCTTACCTTTCAAGTTGGGCAGGGTGCTGAAGACATGGGGCAGGGCATGGCAGGGCCTGCATCATGCTTTTCTTGTACACAGGGCCCATAAATCGCTCAAACTGGACCATCTTCAGTTTAATAGCATTTTCAGTTGTTTATCTTCCCTCTCTGAAAAAAAGGGTTTGAATCTGGGTCCTAGCTGAATTTGGGAGGAGGTTGCTTAAAGCATAATGGGGAAGGAGGGACAGGAGACTTGGTAGAATACTTCTTTCCAAAAGGTGTCAGTTCTTTGGCTCGGATGCTCCAGGATGTGCTTTGCTGCTAGACTACTGTTTAGCAATAAAATGGTCTCAGTTACTTAGCGGGAATTGACTGCTTGGTCACTTCTCCTCCCCCTGCCAAGCCCATCCGTTCTCCCCGTCTTCCCTCCGTAATGGCAGCTTTTCCTGACTGACCCCCCAGGCTTACGAAAAGCCTTTTTACTTAAACGTATATTGACCTTGGTCTTGCTGCCCAGTGAATTATGTCACAGCTGGCAATCTGAAAATCATAAATTAGGCCTCAAACCTGAGGAGCTGTCTCCTAATGATACGGATCTGAGCCTTTATTGATGAAGGTTGTACCAGGTGCCTTCATGTCTCTGACAAACTGAGAAGGGGGGAATATCCTTTTTATGGTTGTTTTTTTCTATCATAGGCTCTGTGATTTTTTTCTTTCCTTTGATTTTTTTTTTTATTTCCCTTCCCTGTCTGTCCTTGCAGTGTGTATAAAACTTCACTGCTTGCCTTAACCTACCCTTCAAAGCGAAAGAAGAGGGTCAAACTTGACATCTCGGGTACTCTTAATTCTTAGGTAGTGTTAATTTTACCCGTCTTTCTTTCTTCTCTTCCTGTTTGACTTTGCATTGATTTTGTTGTCGTCATTTTCCCTGATATGATCTTACGATCTGGACAAATGCACTGGACAAATGAGAAATTTAATGATACTGGAAACATTTCTCCCTTGATCTGTAATGCAAAATAATTCCAATAGATCCCCTTTATATTCATCATCTTTTCCCCCATGACTTGGGATATACTTGCTTATTGTCATGTTAGTGGATGAGGAATGGGGAATACTCCATGAAATGTGAAGCATCATCGTAAACTAAATCAACCCTTCTGTCTCTGTGCAAGTATTGATGGAGTGGGAAGGAGGGACCTCACTCCACGACATAGATTATAAAAGGAAGATCTGTGTTGAGCTTGACTTAAATAGTAAAAATGCCACGAGTTTTTATGATTTGCTGTTCTTTTGGAGGAGGAGGGGAAGCATAGCTTAATCTTGCTCTTCTAGCAGACAAGAGCAAGGCTCCAGTATCTGCCTATCTTGCAGATCCAGAAAAGGAGGGGTATTTGCTTGCTTTCCCACATCTCAAAATAGGGCTACATAAACAATTTTTGTCTTTATCCTACCTATGCTGGAATACCCTGATAACAAACCTGGAAAAGAAAAGGACCCTATTTTTTTAGTTCTTTTAGAGTATAGTGGAAATATGACCTTGGACAGAGACCCATTTCTTGTTTGAGATCTTGTAAGCCTGATGTTATATCTGTGGCACATTCCCACAGTGTGCCACGCGAATTCTTCAACTCGGGAATGTCTTGAGTTGAGGATATTTTACCTCTTTCTCTGTGTCTTGACTGACTTGAGAAAATGCAGGAAGGTATGTTTGGTGATAGCTACTCACAGCACACGTGACACTTGTAGCCAGACCTGGCAAGGATGAAATCAGTTCAAGGGTTGGAGCTCTTTGGGCTCCAAACATCCCCAGTGAAGTTGTGAGGGCTCTCGGCACCTCAAGGGTGTTCCGTGCTATGGACGGAGATCAGGCCCCGAGATAACAGGGTGATGAAAAGCACCTTCAGAAATACTGACACACAGACAGATAAAAGAAGATGCAGTAATTGTGTGTAGAAATAAATCCTTCTCATTCTGCTTTTGATCTTCGGAGTTTCTTAGATATAAGAATTTTCTTAATGCAAGTTTCTTAAATCATCAGTGAGCTTATGTCCTGCGTTTTTAACAGCTTTACAAAATGTTACTAAAAGAAACAGATTCGTGCATTTCTTTTAAAGAGACTGGATTAGGCACTATCTTTATTTAGATTAAAATACTCCCCCGCAGTGTTTGCAATATAATGTTTGTGGTACTGGCATGTGCAGCACTGCCCAGAGAATGAAACTGGCTGGAAATTCCCTCGCCTGCTTTTGTTACTGGAGAGGACGCAAAGGCAAATGACTTAAAAGTTGGACTGGTGGGAGAAAAGCCAGTAGATTATGGGTTTTATTCCTCCTTTACTAACGTGAATTGCACACACGGTAATGACATTTGTTATTTTAATACAAGATTTTAAAATAGATTGTGTCCCATCAAAGAAAACATGAGCTCAGAAATACTGGGAGATTAGAGGTACCGAGGCCCGATGTGGCAATGGCGCGGGGTTTATGGCGTTCCTCGAGACGTACAGTGTAAGATGTTCTGTGACCTGGCTTTTATGAAGATCAAAAGGCTTAAAACTGTTGAGAATAAGATTTTTCCCATCATCCAGGGGGAGACATCAAGTTGTCAAATGGGAGGAGGCTCTTTGAAGTGTGGAGATAAGGCCCTTGGTGCATGAAAGCTGTTTCCAGCCGGCAGAGGAACGTGTCACTCCGTTGGACTCCCCATGCCAAGACAATTCATGGGAACGGACCTGCTGAGTAGATTCAGGTAAACAGCCAGCAGTATTTCAGCCAAACTACAAACAGGACCAAAAAAGAGGTTTGAAAGGACTGGGAAAATCTAAAATAGAATGCCCTGGGGAAAGTGGGAGTTAGATACATCCCCCTGTACTCCGGGACCAACCAGCCTGAGTCAGGCAAAGCACTTATTCTGGGGAGTTGGAATAACAAGTGTACTCCTACACATGTTATCTCAACCTGGTATCTGAGCGTGGAGGAGCAGGTGGGAATGTTCACAAAGAGCTTCTGGGTGGGAAAAGGGTGAAAAGAGACAGAAGATAGCCTCACACCTCTGCTTTCTGGCCAAGAAGCTGAGCTGGCGCAGGGATGGGAGGAGGAAGCAATTAACTGCTGCTGTTGGCCAGGAATAGCTTGCCACCGGTAGGAAATAGCTGCGGAACGAGCATTTTGGGGAGAAGCTCCTGCTAAAGGCAGGGCAGCTCCACACCTCCACTTTTCTGGCTGTCCCAGAGCTCACCATCCAGCACAAAAACTTACCCGTTTGTTCATTCCCTTCTCAGATTCCTCAGACTGGTTGGCATTGGCAGCCGTGTTATCATGATGCCTTGAGAAAGTGCTTCTGCATAGTATTTTTCATGTAAGCAAAAGCTGTTAGCACTGAAATCCTTCCCAAAAAAGGATTCTCCTGAGCTGGTAAGAATAACTTCTGGTCACGCTTACAGAAGTAACTTCTGGTCACATTTATAGAAGTTTAAATGGCATCTAGACAAGATAAATATCCATTATGTTTTGTCATCTTTGTGTTGATGAATTAAGGATATATTTACTTTCAGTCTAACGACTTTTTAAGAGAAAACAGCTAAACAAGACAGATTGAGAAAAAAGTTTCATGGCAGATGCTGTTTGATACATATGTTTCCTCTATAATAAGCTCGAGTCTCTTGGCTGACAATAAAATAGTAGTTGTCCTTAGCCAACATCTTGAAAGCTGAAGGTGAAAACAGAGTGGTAAGAATATAATGGCCTTTTACTCCATGTCCAAGCATTGAATTCCCTCACAGCAACATTTTTTTTTTAAAACCAAATCTTGTCCTCATTATCACAGCTCACATGGATACTTTCTAGGAACTATTGTACATGGAATTGGTCAAAAATACTTTGCTAGTCTGGTTCCTATTGGAAAATGTCATTTTGGCAATATTTAAATGGTTGAGGAAATCACAATGATTTGGCTCTTATTTTGTCTTTGGAGGAATAACAGAGAGAGGAGCCTGACTGAGTTGAAGCCATAGGTTTTTTTCAGGTGTTCTTTTTAGTTTCCAGGTGACTTTTTGCTTCTTTTTCTAGTGGTGTTTAGTTTTGTATAAGACATTTCCAACATATTTCAGTGGGTCCAAAATGAAATTGTTGAGGGAATATTGAGATTTTGGGGGTTCTTTTCCAAAGCAAAACATAAGTAATTAATGAAAATACGAAATTATGTACCAAATGGAACTTCCATTCTTTTCCTCATCCAAACGGTGCTGTTATACACTCAGGCTGAGCCATGCATGGTTTACAAATATTCCAGAAGTAGTATTGCAGAAGGAGGTCCCTGTTTCTCTCTTTGTCATCCTTCTTAAAGCAACAATTTCCCAATACCAGAGCAGAGAGAACTATGTTGTCAACTTTCCACTCACCAGCATAATGAATAGGATCCTGCGTTAACGGGCCCGCAGGTCTGATTCAGCCAACGAAATTACTGTGTCCCTGTATCCTTTTAATTGTAGGTTTTAAAACCAAAGCATGGAGACACACATAAATTATTACATTGTCATTTAATCTGGAGTCAGTCCAGTGTGAACCCTGAGCGCCTGGAGCTGGTCCAGAGGAGTGGCAGGAACAAGTCTGAGAGTCCCAGTAAACACCACATGATTTCTGGTATTTGCAGGGCATCTGTTTTGCCTGCCCTTGCAGTACCTCTGTCTGGTCTGGAGAAGATCCTGGGTGACTGGTGATTTTATTACGGCCTGGCACATTGGAGGGTAAGCCATTCGGCTTGTCAGCATGCTCCCAGAAGAAAAGCTTCAGTGAAAAAAAACTTGCTCTGGGCTTTGAAATCTGAACTGCAGCCAATTCCAGCTGAGGGATGTGACGATCGCCTTTTGCTGTGAAGTTGCTATCTGAACAATGACACTGTTGTGTGGTTTGAAAGGACAACGGGCAGTGAAAAGGAGAAGTGTCTGTCATGTATGCGACTGGGTAGATACCAGTTAGAAAGCAAGCCAGGCCTTTCCCTAAATGGTGCACCTCAAAATCCACATTTAGACTTGTTTCTAGGGGATACATGTGCATCCCAAGTTTTCTTTTTTTTTTTTACAAGCTCTGTTTTCTAGACCATCTGGTCATGCTTCTGCTCCTTTGAAAGCTACGCCTTATTAAATAGTCCTGGGAACTCAAGAAGGAAAGTCACAGGAGGGGAAAAGGAAGGGGATTTCTGAGAGATGTGCTGTTCCTTAATAAAATAATGGTCTAAGAGGAGATCACAGCTTGTAACAACCAGTGAGATTCTGCTGCTGATATTCACTGCAAAACTCTTCTTCTCAGGGCTGTGATTCACCACCTAAATCCAGCTGCATTGTGCATGTGCTGTGCAGCTCTCCGAAAGTTAAATGGGCCCCCGGCACAGGGGTGAGTATTGTTCTATATTCATCCAGATTACAACATCTCATCCTTTGTTCTCAATTTGTTGGGAGAAACAGATCCTTTCTTATTATTTATTATTTGCCACTCCTATAAGACCCCAGATGAAGCCGTCGCACTAAGTCTTAGGCTGTTCCTTCTGGGAAATGCTTGAATAAACAAGTGAGAGGAAAGGAAAGAGGGAGACTTGTAGCTGCTGTGTCCCTTTTGGAGATGGGGAGGTGAGGCCTAGAAATTCGTTTGCCCTGAGTCTAAGTAAGAAATGGTGACAGAATCACAGAATCATGGAATCACAGAATTGTCAGAGTTGGAAGAGACCTCTAGAGATCCTCTAGTCCAACTCCCCTGCTACAGCAGGGTTGCCCAGAGCACATCACTGCAGGCAGGTCTTGAAGATCTCCGGAGAAGGGGACTCCACACTCTCCTTGGGCAGCCTGTTCCAGGGCTTTGACACCCTCACCAGAAAGAATTTTTTCCTCGTATTTTAATGTAACTTTCCATGTTCCAGCTTGTGTCCATTGCTCCTCATCGTGTCACTGGGAACACTGGAAAGAGTCTGGCTCCAACATCCTTCAACCCACCCTTTAGATACTTGGAAGCATTAATACGGTCTCCCCTCAGCCTTCTCTTCTCCAGGCTAAAGAGTCCCAGCTCTCTCAGCCTTTCCTCGTAAGGGAGATGCTCC
>JAOTQQ010000005.1:19520522-19575622 GCA_026546715.1 Gallinago undulata
AGCCTTCTCTTCTCCAGGCTAAAGAGTCCCAGCTCTCTCAGCCTTTCCTCATAAGGGAGATGCTCCAATCCCTTAATTATCTTTGTTGCCCTACACTGGGCTCTCTCCAGTAGTTCCCCGT
Source organism: Gallinago undulata (assembly GCA_026546715.1). Lineage (NCBI taxonomy): Eukaryota > Metazoa > Chordata > Aves > Charadriiformes > Scolopacidae > Gallinago > Gallinago undulata. The sequence goes on from JAOTQQ010000005.1 coordinate 19,520,644, forward strand.
CCCTCTTGAACTGGAGAGCCCAGAAATGGACTCAGTATTGCAGTTGTGACCTCACCAGTGCAGAGCAGAGGGGAAGAATTACCTCCCTCAACCCATTTCCCCTATGCAACCTAGGATTCCACTCAGCTCTTCTCTGTTCAAGACAGAAATACTCTTGTTGGCCGTTATTTTCTATGACAGATGAAATACGTAGCCTTAAGATTGGCTGAGAAGTGGTTGTTTTGAAGATTAATAGTATTTATGAAAGAAATCCTGCTGTCCTTCTTTTTGCTCCTGCATAGTCATATTGCACGATGAGGACTTCTGTTTTTCCACCCAGGAACTTCAGTGCATGTCAGACATCTCAGCTTTGCTATTTGTGAGGTTTTCTGTTTGGACTCTTCATGCAGGTCCAACCACAATCACTGCTCCAGCAAAGCTGAAATCCTGGAGGAGTGTCTGAAGCATCGAAATCCCATGAGGACAAAACTATGGGCTGGACAAAGAGGGCATGTCTGGGGATGCCAAAGACAAAGAAAGCCCTAACAGAATTAGACAGTTATCCAAACTTCCAGTTGCAGAGTAACCCTGGCTTTTGGGCACCCCGTGTGAGATGCACTAGAGCTAATATTCAGGATTCCCACGGGAAAAGGACATCTAAGACTATTTTGGGGGTCTGGATGTTGTGAAACCTGTGGCCTTATAGTAGACGTTGTATTGTCATCCTATCCTGTGAAAAACAAGATGACTAACAAACTCCAGGGAGTTACAAGGTGCTTTGATCTAGCCTAAAATATGATCATGCCCAAGCCAGCGATATAAAGCCCAACATTCCTTTGAATTTATCGAAGTAATGGGCATAGAAAGTGAGAAAATCCAGTTATGTTTGTGCTCTCATGAGGAATAGAAATTCTTTAAATCTGGGACAGGGAAGTATGACTGGTGAGAAGGGCTGGGTTACTTTAGAGCCAGGTTAAATCCTAACGACCAGCACGAGGTTGCTTACATTTCCCTATGGATGCAGATTTTGGATTAAGTGAACCAGTGCTTGGGGTGACAGCTGGTGTAACCCATTGGTCACCAAAAGGTAGAAATAGAGCAAAAGTAATAGTTCATGTTTTTTGCAGAAAAATAGGAAAGCATTCAGATAAACAAATGTGTAACCCCAGAAATGAAGATACCAGCTTCTCTCCTTCTCACTGCTCTCCATTTGTGGTGTGAATGTGACAAGCCTCTTTATTAATCCTATCTGTTACTGGCTACAGATATTTCCATCTGTCCAACGCTGCAGTGTTGTAAGAAGCAATACAAATGCTATTTGCTATTTACTAGTAAGGAGTGCAGTGAAAAAGCTGCTGTTGCAGATGAAGCATCCCTGTCAAGGCTACACCTCGTTCCAAGAGGCTGTCCATACCCGTTTCCCATGGGCTAGGAGTATGCTATTGCAATTCTTCATGAGATCTTTCTTACACAAGCTGCAAACCTTGTAACATCTTTCATTCCCTTTGTCCAGACTAAGAGCAGATGTTGGGAGAGGATCCAGGCCTGTGTATTACACTTAGAAGAGGCCATATGTATAAATCCCCCTTCTTTCTACAGCTGTAATATACAGTGTATGCACCTTATTATCAGAGAGAGATCCAGAGCACGGGGCAACGTATAGGGTAACCAGAACAATGCAGGGCCTTGGGAGATTTCTCACTGTTCAGAAAAAGCTGAAAGAATTTGATGTGGAAAGCCAATCTTGGGAGGAAAAGGACAGGGGTGAGGAAGGAGGAACCACTTTAAGTATAAAAAGGTCTGAAGGGAATAGGGAAGTGAGAGGTTTCAAGGCTATATGAGCTGGTGTCACACGCAGGGATAAGAAAACCTTGATTTAGGCTAGAGACGAGCCAGCAGGCAAGGAATTTGCTCCAGACAGAGAGTCCTTCATAGATCCTGCATGCTACTATAGCTAACAATCATGTCAATAGGGTTTAAAAGGTGCTTCAGAGGAATTGGGAAGCAAAGACAAATAAGGTGGGTGGCTGAGGGAGGAATGGAAAGTCCAGTGGTTACTGAGTGAGGTTTGAGTGTGATGAAAATCCTGGCTGTGCTCCAGTACAAGATTTCCTATCACATTAATTATATTGCAACAGGCTCCAGGGCTTTCTGTGATACAGACTTTGTATATCAGAAACGCTGCGCAGACATCGGTGGTGGGGTAATGAGATAAGCTCTCTGTGTCGTCTCCAAGCCTTCCACTAGGATGCCTTCAAAGGTGAAGCCTGAGACTCCTTGGTCCTGTTCCCTTTGTGCACGTGGGCAGAAAGCGAGTGATTGATGGGGAATGAGGAATAATCAGCTCTTGGAAATGTCGTGTTTCTCTCAAAAATTAACTCCATCCCCTTCCCTTTTGTTCAAATACATATGCTCTTGGATGGCATTTTTGTGACAGTGAAAAGTATTATTTGAAAAGTGTTTCTTGCTTTGAAAATATGGTTACCTAAACCCTGTTGAAGATACTGGGAGTATTGTGATACTGTCACTGTTTGTTGTGGGCAGAACCCTTGGCATGTTTTTAATTAAATTTTACCTGTTAAAACCAGTAGAAATGGCAGCTGCCATTGGTGATCAGGGTTTGCTACCACCTGGGACCCCAAAAGCTAAAGAGAATAGATGGCAGTATCCATCAGATTTAATCCTTAGTCCTGATTTGCATTAAACCCCAGGTACCTCCTGTGTTCATTTCTTCTTCTGTCCTAGCCTGAAGCATTGGCCTGAAATTCCTTTCAGGGACTGTCCCCAGCTGTCTCCTGTATTCCTGTGGACCTTGTTTTCCTTGTTGGGTAGTTACTCAATGATCTTTAAGGTCCCTTCCAACTCAACCCAAACGATATCACCTGGTCTGAGGGATGCTTATCTAGATGGGAATAATAGCCTTCACTCCTTGCTTCTACAATGGATAATTTGCTCTTTTCTGTTCTCATAGCCATGGGAAAGGGACTGAAGTAAAGACACTCTCTTTTTCCCCTCCAACAAAGAAGTTTTTCCACTCTAACTAGGTGCACTAGATGGCAAATGGCCTTGAAGCCATGGAAAGATAGAGAATCAGCATGAAAGAAGGGTGGACTGGGAAAGAGAAGCAGCAGCAGATCTAATACCATCCTGAACAGCAGTGGAACAAAAGCAAAAGCCACATAATATTGACAAAGGGGAAGAAAAGGAAAGAGGAAGGAGCTGGGGTAGCTCCTGTGTTTTGCAGTCCTGACTGTGACCTGGATGTTAGGTAGATGAGGTAGAGCATCTCCAAATAATGCCTAAGTAACCTTGCTGGTTTTCTGTAGTGGGGTGAGCTCCCCTTCTCTGGAAAAGGGTGTAATGCAATGGGTGTAAGCCAGAATTGCCTTTGACCTGGGATGTAGAGGCTCTAAGGCCTGGTTTTTACTGAGACAATTGGGGTAGGAATGAGATTGGGGTTTAAGCCTCTTGTATCACTCAAGAGTGGGGGTGTAAGTGGAGGAGGCCAGAAAACCCCTGGAGCTCTGGTCATTGGAACCACACCGCTATCATTCTCCTTTGTGATAGACATGAAGAGTGAAGCTTTGTGTTGACCAAGGAACACCTTAAATCAGGAAATAGTCTTAGGAGGCCAACTCCAGATCCTTTTTTCTAACCAAAAGTGATTAAAAGAGGTGAGAATCGGCTCTGTTCTGGCATACCCACCTGCCCCCCCCAGCCTTGTGACACATTGGCTGTAAAGATGTGTCCTTTGCCTCCTCTAGTGTGGCCAAAGCAGAGTTAAGCCTCCTTGGCCCTCTCTCCCCCCAAAAAAAAGTGCATTATGGGATTATCTTCTCTGCCTTTCCCTCCTCTCTCCAGAGCTGTGTGTTTGAAATGATATCTATTTCTCTTTGTGACAGCACACCGTGACTGCTGCCTTGACATTCTCCCGAGCTGACATCCCGACCGGTATGACACTGATGCCTTTGGGCAGAAATCAGAGCCGGTTTGCTACATGCCTCTGTGTAGCCACGATGCCTGTAGCGCCTCGGAGAGCCCCCAGTGCCCTGGTGGGGAAATGGAGCAAGCACGTGGGCCCCAGATGAACTCCAAGAAGAGAGCAGGCATTATCCGTGGTGATCCTGCTACCCATTTTCAGTTTTAAGTGTTCACATTGACAAGGTTTTTTGCTTCTTTTCTTTTTTTTTTTTCTTTTCTCTCCCTTCTTCTCTTGCATGTGTGAAGGTTGGTTTCCTTTTTCTCCCTCGGTTGCAGAGTCCTTGGGGAGCCGGGCTTTCATGAGCTGGAAAAGGAGTGCACAAGCATCTGATCAGCCCTTATTAGTGTTGAGAAAGATCTAATAGTTCCTGGCTTCTGGGACCATTACCTGTCATTTAGTTTTATTAAGTCAGTGATGAGAAAGTTTAAAATTAAAGGCTTTGTAAATTGTATTCCAGTTTGAAAGGGAGGCACCTACCAGGAAGTTAGTGCCGAAGCTTGCAGATGGGCTACTGGGACCAGTGTCAGACCTGAGCATTTATCTTCAACTGCTTTGACAATGAACCCGTGCCAAGGCGTGGAGGGGAGGTGGTTTGTGGCAAAGCCTCAGGGTATCCAGAAATCTTCAGCTGAACCATATAATCCTTCCTTTGCCAGGCTTCTTGCATTTAGACCTCCAGCTACTGTTCAGGAGGAAGGGTGGTCTTCTGGTTGAGTCATTACCTAATGCTGTGTGTTCTGATTCAGCTGAAATGATACCATTCAATCTCCTCATGATCGTTTCCTGTTTCATAAAGAGGAAGAGCTAGTGTTACTATTATTTTTTTTCTTACCTGTTGCCTGTAGTCAGCTCTTTGGGACAGGTACTGTCCTTGACTCTTGTGCCTACAACAAAAACTTCAACTCCTTTGTGTCTTCAAGGCAAGACCAAAGGCTTTTGTTAAATCAGTAATGGAAAGCAAGCAAAATGGATGAGCCACCCATCCATCACCAGTTAAGAGAAACCTCTCATTCTTAGGGGTTGTATCATTGTAGTATTCTCTGCTTTTGAGACTTATCTTTAAATTAGCCATCCAAACGCACTTGCGAATGGAATACCCCGATTGCAATAAAGCGATCCAGCTAATTACAGTGTGACAAGGGAGGCTTAGGGGCCAATCACAACAAAGAGCTGCTGTCACTTCTGCTTTCTCAGTTGGATAAAAGTCTCATGGTGACATTGCTCTGATGAGAAGCAGCATGAACTAGTGGTTGTAAGTACTGGGAATCTTGGTTATTGTGCCTCAACTTGTCTTTAACTCGAGTGACGTGAGAGAAGTCACCTGAGGTCAGAATTTTAAGGTGCCCATCCTTACATTGTTAAATACACAAATTGTGCTTACATGGCTTTACATGAAGATTTAAGGTTCACACTTTGCCTCTGTTAGGCAGAGTACAGTACTCCACCAAAGCACAGGGCTTATCCAGTTAATAATACATTGTGAAATTAAGTGTTTGTCTTCTAAAGGCAGAATGTACAAGGATGAAGTAGAGATTCCCTTTAAAGTAAGGGTTTCTTGGAAAAGTTTACCTCAGTTCTCCCTATGTAGCTTGGCATTTTTCATCTCCCTGTGGTTTGCCATTTTTATCTGGGTTTAACAGAGGTAAGATCTGCAAACCTGTCAGGCTGGAAAGGCTGCCCTCTGACCATGTGCTCTAGCACCCATAGAGCCAAGCTTCAGGCCAGAATCCTCACTGTAAGGAAGGTTCACCTCTACTTAAAGGACCAGGATGGAGAGCAAAGTCTCACACCCTACAAATTTACCATCATTTTGCCTTCTTTCCCTAGAGAGCTTCCAGACCAGAGGAGCAGGAGGTGGGATAATATACCCAGAGGAACCAAGCCATGGAGGGGTAGATTAGAAGGGGCAATATTCCTGCAGAGAGTAGGCACTGTGGGCAGCCTTGGACCCAGAATTCTGCCAAAGCAAGACTAAGCATGTCTTAACTCCAGGCCATCCTTCCTCTCTTTCCATAGGCGTAACAGTTCTCTGACTTCGGCTAATTACCACATTCCCATGAAGGAGGAGCAATGCCTCTCCCAAGTTTCTCTGCTGGCATCATGAGAGAACTGATCTATGAGCTATTCAGTGGTTACTTACATCATTCTTCTGTTTCCAGCCCCGTGACTTGACCGCAAGGCTTTCAGAAGGTAATCTGGGGAGGTTTTATCAAATGTAAAATGTTCCTAGACATTACTTGGAGCCATGATGTAATGAAGCAAGGTTTTGTTCTTTAAATTCCACTTTGCTGTAAAACCACAGGACCCAAAAAAATTGTTCCAGAGAAGCTGAAGAGTTTTAAGAAGGAGGCTGAAATCTTGTGCTGGGCTGAGCCATTCTGTGCTGCAGTGGTAGGAGAAGGGGGTTCCAACCAAGTCCTGTGTCTCTGGCTTGGTAGGCCCTGGACTGAACCTCTGATGTGGACAACAGCCTTTTGGTAACAACCGCTCCCGTGTTTCTGCTGCTGTGATGGGAGGTGTTGCCAAATGGAAGGGCAGCACGACCAGGCCAGCATTGTACCTCGCTGCTCCCAGTTTGTTGAGTGTTTGAAGCTTTGGTAGTTGTTGTAATTACAGTTGTTCCCTTTTTTGTGAAGACAATTCCAGCCCTAAATCTTGCCTCAAAAAATCAAAAATTGCTTTCTTGGCATCATCTCTGCTGAAGCCAATAACCTATTTTGCAGTATCTCAGTGTTTTGAAAGACCTTTAAAACCCCTTTTAGAGTGACAGTGATTCCTGAGTCGCTGTCCTGTCTGTGAAAGTCCTCCTGGCATATTTATATCTGCCAGACCAGGATGAGACTGGCCATGCTTTGATGCTTTGGATTTCAGTACCCGTTGAAATCCCCTGAACAAATGGTGCTATTAATTACGGGGCCTGGCTTTGATGAATGATGCATAGGGGACAACATTTCATTTTGTCTAGGGGGAGGCGAGCGGGATGGGGCATTTCTGAGTGTTCAGTGATGCAGGAGAGGTCCTGGGTGTTGCCTGATCAAGGGGAAGTTGCTTCCTCTCTCTAGAGTGCTCTAAAGTCAGTGTCAAGTCACTGTGGCATCTGGGTTATGTCACCTCCTGATGGGGCTACCTCTTTATATGTCAGATTTGCTCAGACAGAAACCAATTCAGCCCTTTACCTGAAAAGCTTTTAGAATTACTCTGAGGGTTACAAATAACTTTGTCCTAAATGGCCTCTGCCTGCCTGAGGGACAGCCCCATCCCCAGGCCATTTTCACACCCAAGCTTTGAGTTTGGGGTTCAGATTCTTATTCAGACACGTGAGGCAGTGGAAGGCCATGGGGTGTGCTCAGGGAGAGCCCCAGGATCTTAGCACCGTTTCCTTCCCCACATCCTTTTGAAACCCCTGAGTCCATGAGCAGGAGTCTTACAAAACCCGTTCACGTGACAAGGTTATAAGAAAGGCTTGTTCCTGAAGTGGTGAAAAAAAAAGGTTTATCCATAGTTTTGATTTAGTAGATAGCCAAGTTATAATTTATTTGTGCGTATCGTTACAAAATAACAAGGAACAAATTGGAGTGCGTGACGTTCTTCTGTGGCCAAGAGGATTCTCAGCAAAGAGAAGGCGTGATTTCTTTTAACTGAGTTTAGCTGTTTACACTGTAGATGTTTACATGATTTAGTCACCCATATTCCAGTTCAGTGATTCACTTCGGGATAATCTGAATCACGCCTTGGAAATTTCTATTCCTTATTATTGACTGTAAAGGTTTTCTAATGATGCTGCCTTAGGTGAAGAAATCTGTACGGCATCCATCTGCCTTTGTCAGAATTAGACCCAAGGTGTCGGGGAGAGAGAGTAAGTGTCAGGATCTGAGTGAGGGAAACCTCACCACAGTAACAGGGCAAAAGTTCGTTCAACAGATATGGAGGTACAGGAAAGAAGTAAGTTTTGGGAAGGCAGGTAGATTGCAGCTAGAGAAACAGGCACACTTGGGGAAGTAGAAGTTCAAGAGTGAAGGTCAAGTGAAGAGGAAATGCACATAGGAGAACAGAACTGGGGACAAGAAAGGGTGTTCATATCTGTTCTAGTTTAGTGCAAGAAAACTTGAGAACTTGAAACTAGAAAAAGAAACTCAATCACCCCAGAATAAACCAGTGCTGTGGCTGTTGAGATAGGAAACCAAAACTCAGGTCTCTACCTTATTCATATCATGGACTAGAGCCAGAGTCTTCCCGCTGAGTCCGAGTGGCTCAGATACCATGGAAGGCTGAGAGGGGCTTCTGTAGCTTGTCTTCCAAGAAGCATTCAGGTTTAGTACACATGGTTAAATACCTGCAAGTAGTGTGAAACTCATATACCCCACATTACACATGGTAGCCCTAAAAACGGTACATGGAGTGGCAGAAGAAACTCCATGCAGGACCTGAGAATGTACTCTTCTTGAATCTCTTCTATTCTTTTTGTGAGAAATTTCAGTTTAACCCAATTGAGCTTTCTTAATGAAATTATGCTGAAAACTTTCCTCAACAGCTCTCATAAAGAAGGCTTTGGAGTCAGGATGACCAGAAGAACCTTTCAAGTAATAAGTTTAAAACAAATACAAGGGAGTAAGTTGTGAGGTCATTGCTGAGGAATACGGTGGCCAAAGTCATAAATATGTTCACAGAAATGATAACCAGGTGTTACAGGGAAAGATCAGTCATTGGAGGACCTGGTTTTCATGTCCTCCCTTAAGCAGCCTGCCCATGCCTTCTGGTGGAGGTCAGGTACTGGGCTATACTTATGTTTTTGGCCTGACTCAGAATGACATTTCTTATTCTTGTCCTAAGTACTTGTGCGTCTTCTTGTCCCTGTGATGGTACTGGAAGATCACACTGGTTTTTGGTCACTCTGGTGTATGTGCTGCTTTTGTGTCCTGTCTACATACATTGACATGTAGGATATGTCCATGATGCGACTGTGTGTTAGTGGCCAAACCCCTTTTCTACATACACGTAGGACCGAGAGGATATTACCCCCTCTGGGTGTGCAGTGGCTCTGACCAGGCACTCTCACTTCTGTTAGTGCTCCCCGGATTCCAAAAATACAGAGCAGGGCATAAACTCCAGAAATTTGTTTTCCAATTAGACTATGAAGCTGAGAATTAAAGACAACTGTGAACCCTCTTCCAGCTCCTTCTGTCATTTGGCCATGCTTGTGCCGCGTGTCGGTACGAACTGTTGAGACATCTGGAATGGGTTCATGTGAGTCCGTGGGTTTTGGATCGTTTTGCGTGGGAAATCCCTCTGTCCTCTGCTCATTTCACTGACAGGCAGCTCATGCCTCCGCGTGACAAAATAGAGACAGACCCTTTGCGGAGCATAATAGAGGAGGATGTTCTGATTGCGATCCAAAATTGCTCTCACAATAACATCATCTGACTCGTTTAGCCCTCCAGATGTGGCAGGCTCTTACATCTAGCACAGAGATATGATGTATAAACATCTAGAAACCATTTTGTTGTTAGTTCAAGGCAAAACCTGCTCCCACCCTCCTCGGCTTTACGTGTGTTTAATTCCAGTGATCCAGTTTCTGCCTGGTGTTAACCATCACCCCACTGGAGTCTTCCCAGCTGAGGATCTGTTTCCTACCATTCAGCTGAATGACGGCCAACCGAGGTGAGTAGATACCTGCAATCTCAGCCTGAGCAAGGCATTTTAACATATTCTTGGCTGAAACTGGGCCTAAGAGTGGGTGAAACTTGGCACTGAGGGGGCACACGAAGCGAACGTCCTGTGAAAACCATTTAGAAAGTAGGTAGGGTATAAACTTGGAGCCAACGTTTACTACATTTTTGTGCGGTTATGGGGCGGCTGTCTGACCTCCTCACCTAATTTGCAAATAATCTTGTCAGGACAAATTAGTCCGTGCTGAGCCTCTGCTGTTGAGACTAGATGGTTATCAGGACCCGCACCAGTGAATTTTAAGGTAGTTCTGGTATCTCTCCAGCATAGCGGAGTCACAGTGGTAGTGACTGCAGTGCAGAGATATGCTTTTGTATTAAACAAAATATACACAAAAAACCTGTTCTACAGAAACCTGGAATTAATGGTCTTCCTATCTGGTTTCTTTCAGGCCATTTTTGCTACAGGAGTAAGTGTTGAAAATAAAGGTTTAAACTACATTTGAAATTGCGGCTCTGAACACTGCAAATTGCTTAATTCATCTTAATAGAGGTGTTCACTCTGAACCTGAAAAGCTTTTAGTTGAGATTTAGCCTGTGGTTTGATCTTACAAATTGCTTGGTGGTAACATTGGTTTAAGACATTGTTGTCTCCTGGCCTCTTGTTCTTTCTGCTGTGCTGGCACAGCTCCTGCTGTGGTTGGGAACCAGCTGGGAGGAGCCATCCAACTTGGCCAAAAAAAAGGAGAAAAAAACCTTAAAAAAAAGAAAATTGTTTAGTGTGTTTGTTTGTTTGTTTGTTTAAAGCAGGAGAAGTTCCTCTGTCGGGTTCAACGCCTGGTCACAGTTTTCCTGGCACAAATGAGTGGAAAGAGCACTTTGGCCAGGATGGGAAATGAGCAGCGGAGGGTGAAAGGTGAGCAGCAATTACTGGTTCTGGCAGTACCACCGTGTGCTTTTTAATATCAGACCATGATCTGAAACTGATCTCAACATGTGAAAAATGCTCAAATACCTTCAAAATTGTTGGTCTTAATCTTTGCTTTTAGGTGTCTTGGCAGACGCTTGCAATTTGTGTCCTTATCTCACAGTCTCCAGCCGTCTTCAAAGGCTTTTTCGGCTTCTTGTGTTTTGCAAGTTCAAAACCCTGCAGCCCACTGCCATTGAAAAGGTGTGAATGAACAAAATAATTGGAGTTGAATGACAATGTGAGGATCAGTTGTCACTGCAAGGAATGTTTCCTTCGTTTCCAAAATGAGTTCATTGAGAAAGAACCCCGTTTAATATAAATGAAATCAGGGTTTCCACGGTGACTTTCTCAAATTTAGAAGATCTTGTCATTTAAATCCAGTTTGCCATGGAACATAAAGATCATTTGCTATATACCACGTCAAACCAACAAAAAACCCTATATAAAGAACAGACTTTCAAGATACTAGAAAGTGGGAAATTAATCTCATTGAAAGTTTGCCACCCCCCTCCCAGAAACAGAGTTGTCTGATAAATAAATTCCCTGCAAACATTAAAAAAACAAGCAAACCCAGAACAGTGGAATACCAGAATGATTCGGTTACAGAAATGTTTGTTTTCTTTAATGAATTATGAAGGTTTTGATGAAATTTCCGTTTGCAAATCTGAGTTGTACTTGAAAAGGAGAAAATGTGTATCTCCAAAGCCTGTGAAAAAATATCCGTCTGCCTTCTGTCCCTCTGTCTCTCTGTCCACAGAAGTCAAATAGTTTCCAAACTGCGTCTGCCGTACATGCTGAAAGTGAAACTTAATGAAGTCTCTTTGGCTATAAATAGCCAAACCCCCAAATATTATAGTGCACTGCCACAGATTGAAGTCTCAGGTATGTCCATTGATTAACGTATCTCATTAACGAAGCTGCTGGGCTCCAAAGCATGGACTTTGCTGCTGCTTTAGCTGGGAGCCTCGTGCCAGCTGCTGCTCCTGCGTGTGACAGGCCAGGAACCCCTTCCTGCTCCGTCTCCATCCTTTAGTGCAGTGCCCCAGCCTGTGAAAAAGAAAAAGAGAAGGGATTTCTGCTTTGATTTCTTTGCAGCGACATGCAGACAGAAGCAGCTGAAGGGAATCCTGCACAGCAGAGGTTAATGTGACCCACATATAATTGTGTGAAAAGATGCCACTCTGCGCCTTTGTCAAAGAGGCTTCTTGTTACAACCCAAGCTATCTAGTCCCCAGCCCCTTCAGCAAAGCACAGTTTTCTTGCATTAAATCACCACTGCCCTCTTGCCAGCTGCTTAGAGTTTGCACATTATACAGAGGAGATATATAATATATATTTATATATTTTTAAAGTGTGACAGATTGTCTTGTAACATATGTAGTATTGCCTTGAAATGAACTACGTGCATGTGATGGGCGAGCCAGCAGACCGTGTGTGTGTCTCTGTGCGTGTGGTGGTTTGTGTTTTTTTCCTTCTGTTGGAAATCTGAGAGGCTGGGACACTTGAGCTTTTCATGTTGCTTCTCTCTGAAATATTCATGATGAGTTGACGACCTTGATTCTTTGATACCTGCCATTTATTTATGTGCCACTGACGATAACTGCTGCTAAGTACATATGTCAGTGACATGGTTGAGTGAGTTGGATGATAAGGAGATGGAGGGCATCTGAGGGATGTGTGAGCTGGAATGAGATTACTTTATAAACTCTGGGGGCATTTTAGGAGACTGCCATGCCATCTTACTCACCCCACTCTGTTTTTCTGACTAAAGCCTGTTTGCTTTGCTTTGCTTCGCTTCTTCTCCAGCTTTTTCTTCCAACTTGGAAATCTACTTGTCTGCTGCTGCTTTTCTTAAACATGATCATTGGCTCGTTATCAAGTGAATTGCTAATGAATTAGTCAGTTACGCTTACGTTTTTAAAAAGGAGATGTGAGTCTGGGGAGACCCAAGGAATTCTTCTCAAGCGAGAAACAGATCCTCATTGAAATGGACTCCAGGGAGTTGATTAGATGATCAGGGGCGGTTCGGTACTCTCTGTAAAGGCAAGGAAAGATGAGGGGAGAGCAAAGGAAGATAAGAAGAAGAGTAGGTAAGCACCAGTGTCACATATAACCTTGTAAATGTGAAACTTAAGCAGGCAAATCTCATTGCTTCTGAGTGATCCCACCCTTTGGAAGGATTGTAACCTGCAAGGCACCAGGCAGAAGGTTTTGAAGGGGGGGGAGGTAAATACATTAACAGAAAGGGTTAGAGAAGTGATGAAATAATGGAGAATATATATAATATAATGAAAGAGTTCCTGAGTGAAACTGACATCAAGTCCAACATGAACCAGTCTTCACTGTGGTTGGCAAGGTAAAAACGTATATCATTAAAGAGACTTCACTGGATCAGGGAGTAAATGTGGTTCCTTTTGACTGTGAGTTATTCCATGGGCTTTCAGAGACATAACTCGTGGCAGGACCTGGATTCATCCTACTTAGCTTCAGTTGTTTAGCTGGAGGATGCCCTCTTGTCCTTGGCTGGTTGACTTGCTGTAGGCACCTGTGCTTTTCTGCTGTGGTGGTTGAGGAAGTGAAAGGTGGTGCTTTCCTGACTCAGATACCCAAGTTCAAGCTGGATTTTGGATGGGATTTGGAAGGGTCAAATGGAGACAGTTGGTCCCCTTCTGTTGGATGCTGAAGAAGGGACTCTGATGAGTAGATGTATTGACAGAGTTTTTCTTCACTTCAGCTGTGAAGTGAGGGAAGCCAGAGCAAGGGAGATGGTGGAGCAGAACCTCTCCCACGGATTCTCTTCTCACTGTAGAGATAATTGCAGCACTGTCATTTTCTTGGACTTTCTTTTTTTCCCTTTCAGAAGTCACAGTAAGCACACATCTGTATTGCAGTGTACATCCTCCTGTAGGTAACTTTTCTCCTCTATAAGAAAATATGGGGAAAATAAAGAGGACACAAGGGTAGAGTTAAAATTTAAAAGGCACAAGAGGCTTCTGCATGTGCTTCTTGAACCACAGACCTTCTAGAGAGGCAGGAGATAAGGTGGCTCAGGGAATGCAGCTGGGTCCAGAGACGCATTTATTTAAGATTGATATCGAACCTTGGAATTGTAAGTGGGAGGTTTTTTTGAGGAAGGAACAGGATGTTGCCAGGAGGGAGGGAGGCTGTCCAGGATGATTTATTATAAGAGGTCAGTAGCAGGAAGTCACTGGAGATATGCGATGGTCTAAAACACAGGCCAAGGAACCCGGGTGAGGACACCGTTTTATGCTCTGAGATTCTGGCTCCTCAAAATCAGGCCAACAGAGTGACTGGGTGGTCTAATTTAAGGTCATCCTTGGTGGTCCTTGCATCCATGTGTTTTGGTCAGCTTCTTTGTCTGCGTGTCTGTCTCTCTGCACAGTGACCCGTCCAGCTCTGGGGTCTGTTTTGCAGGCTTGTACCATTAAAAAAAAAAAAATCACTGCACTTGGAAGAGAGATTTCAGGCCTTTCTTAGGGCAAGAAGTCATTTAGTGCTTACACAGATAATTGTGCACATGGGGACTACTGAGAGGATGAAGTAGTTGTATTTATCATTAGGCTCCTCTCCCCCTGATAGGAACATTCCCCGTGACACAAGAAATGAAAAGACTGACAAGGAAAGAGGAGTCACAGCTGGGAATGACCTTTCAGGCCATAAGCAGAATTGGAAAATTCAGCTGGATGTAAAGCTTGAACTAGTTGTCAGTCTGAAATCCGCAGCTCCATGTCAATGTAGTGGCCTGTTTATCTCGAGCAGGACTACTGTAGACGTCGCTGCTTTTTGATACTGATGACTATAAATGAATTACTGACTAGTAGGCACAGCCACCTTCTGTCTACGCTACTCCTGAGTGTCCTTTATGTGTGTTTTGCTGTCCTCTCCTCTGACCTGGTGAAACCTGGAGTCCTCTTGTGTCAGGATCAGTTGTCCTTCCTGAGAAGACAGACACCGTCACAGAGAACCCCCAGGCCAAGCAGGCAGGAGTGTGGAAGAAGGGATTTAGGCTCCTGGGAAATGCATCCCAGTTGAGAAGGGAGCTGGCAAGCAGTGCTTTGGAGTGAATGGGAGGATACCCTTTGATTTCGGATGACCTTAAATGACTTATCAAAGGTCACAGAGAAAAGTTAGTGCTTGTGTACAGGACTAGGCTCACATCTTCTTTGTAGGAGTGGATACCTGGACAATTCTCCAATATCCCTGTTGAGCTTCCCATTACTGCAACTGGGCTGTGTTGTGGTTTCTCTCGGCGCGTTCAAACCCTGCTGCTGTGCTTTTGTTTCTTTCTGCAGCTATTCTGGCTGCCCCTGCTGATAATAGCTCAGATTAGATCTGCACAAGGGCGTAACATCTGAGCTTTTAATGTTGTCCTTTTATCTAGTGTCCTCCAGCTCGTGGTCCTGTTGTCCCCGCGCAGCTTGGTATGTGGTGATGTTCACTCTCCTGCTTACACTCTGTGAATGATTTATCATGTGTTATCAGTAGGACTCTGTATAGTGTCCAGGGACAATGTTTTCTTCCATCTGGTTCCAAGCTGGTGGAACACCCTTCCATATGGTTTTCACATGTGGTTCTCCTAGTACCTCCTTTCTATTTTTTCCCTCTGGGTTCATCATTATGCAGTTTGTCTAACAAGTACACTTTGTTTCACTTTATAAATTAATCACATGCATGAATTAGAACTTCAGCAAATGTGGATATTTCTTAAATGACAGAGGAAACGGGGTGAATCCGTCTTCTGGAAGAGATGTCCAGTCCCACGACATACTGGAAATTAACTGCTGCAGTGTTTTGTGACACTTCAGTCCTATTGCTTGTTCTGGAATAATCTTATAACGTGGGGGAAAGTCTTTTAGTCCTGTTCTGCATTACGAAGGTGCTGGTTGCAGTTGTAGGCTACATGATGTGGGCAGGACAGAGACCAAAAAAACATCTTTTTATGTAAATCATCTTGAGATACAGACAGTGATTCCCAATGGCTTGACACTGGGCACTCCAAGAGACACGCAGCTCCATCTCACCAGTCTCTTTTGAGTGATCCAACCTGGAAAGGGGCTCCTCTGTCAGAATCACTTGCTGCTAAGAGTCTCTGGTCTTTACACATAACTTTTGTCTGTGGTCTTTGTTGATTTTATGTTGTTAGACCTGGTAACACACTTTTATCTTATCTGGCCTTTTCTCTTCTTTGCTCTCCATCTTGTTTGCAATTCCAGAATAAATATGCAGACCGCCTGCCCCTGCAGGCCAGTGCACTCTGTTCCTCCCCCGAGAGCGTGCAAATATTTGCAGCTCACCAGCCTGCGAGCCCTGAGACGTGAGCGGTGACACGAGGAGGTGCAGCAGAGGGCAGGGGTGGAAGGGCGCCGGGTGTGAAACTCCCACACGGCAGCCAGGGCAGTTGGCTTGGAGCATTGGGCAAGCGCTTGCCTTGTCTTCGGAGCAACAGGAAAGAGAGGACATGATTTGGGGGGCGTAGGGGTAAATGTGCACACCCGCGTGAGTTTGTGGTGAGGTCTGTAAGTGTGATGCTGACAGACTTCAGCTAGAGAATGTGTGTGTGCAGCAGGTTCTCAGGGATAGCAACAGGGATGGTGCTCCAAGATAAGGGCCATTTTTTGACTTCATCCGTCTTGCTTCCAGGCTCCTGTGTTTCAAAATAGCACATATATCATGTGTGTGTGCTGTGAGTTTGTAATGTGTGGGGGCATGTTGGTGTGCAGGGATGCATGTGCTTTCTGAGTGAATCTCAGAATTGTCTAGATTGGAAGGGGCCTTTAAGGTCGTCAAGTCCAACCATCAACCTAATAGTCAAGAAACCACCATTAACCTATGTCCCTCAGCACCACGTCTACCTGTCTTTTAAATATCTCCAGGGATGGTGACTCCACCATTTCCCTGGGCAGCCTGTTCTAGTGTTCAGTAACCCTTTTGGTGAAGAAATTTTTCCTAATATTCATCCTAAACCTCCCCTGATGCAATTTGAGGCTGTTTCATCTTGTCCTATCGCTGTTACTTGGGAGAAGAGACGGACACCCACCTCTCTACAGCCTCTTTTCAGGGGGTTGTATTGGCCAGGTTAGACACTTTGGTTTGAGTTTTTTGCCCTTGCAGATGCACCTTGTATCTGTTGAGGATTCAGACCTTATCCCTTCACAGAAGGGATGATGGAGCCAGAAAAATACTTCAGGCCTTTCTACCCCTTTTAGTTTTTCCTTGGAAAGAAGCAGACTTTCCTCAGTGTTGCAAGGGGAGACACTTCATTTCAGTGCCTTTCCCCACTGCCTGTAGTGTTCTCGTGTGTTTCAGGAGCTGTTTCACCTTCAGAAAATCCTGCATCTGAAGTGACTGGCATCTTAGAACTGCTGCTTATTGCAGAGTTGTGTAGAATATCACCCCTACTTTGTGCCCCATTTGTAAGCAGAGGATCTTAAGTAGCTTGTGGTGATGGTGCCTGTCCGAAGAGAGATAAGCCATTGCTAGAGCTATTGCAGCCATCACACCATGGAGCATGTTAAGTAGTAAGTTTGTAAAATGTTGAGGCCAATATAAGCCAGTATTCTTACCAGGAAAAGATCTTTCCGCTTCTCCTCCTTTCTTTAGCTGCTGCTTTCCCATGCTTTCTCCTCCCTTGGTAGCACAAACATTCTCACAGCTCCATGGTGAAGTCCCCAAAAGTCTCAGAAAGGAGTTTTGGTTGGTTTTACCTTAGATCTAGTCCCTAATTCAACTGTGGTGTTCATTTGTGGTGGTGTCACTCTTCACGTGAGGGGCTGGGCAGGAGGAGAAGCAGGAGGGTACTACTAGGTGAGACCTGCTATTTCACCCTCTGAGGGCACCTCCCCACTGTCTCCCTCGTTGACTCCCCACATGTCCTCCTGTCTCTTTCACCTCACTTAGCTTCTTTAATTCGGAGCCACCTCTGGGTTGGCCGAGAGGGTTTCTTTTTGTTGGTTTTTGGGGGGGGTGGGGGTGTTGTTTTCTCACTGTTGCCTTTTCCCAGTTTGAAGTTTGCCGCCTTCTGGCCTCCGGGCCAGTGACCCTTCTCTGCGCTGTGGGCCACACGGTGCAGAGTGTGTTATCATCGGGGAGGCTGTTCCGTTTCCATCTGGGGCTTCTGGTCTGGATTGGATCCATCGTGCCGGCAGGTCTGATTGATGGCCTTATTGACAATCAGGTTGACCCTTGTTCGGCAGGCTGACGTGCTCCGTATTTCACGGGCCGGCATTTGATGCGTATCAAAGAGGTGGTCAGGTCATCAGAACAGCCAATTAAAACGATAAAGAGGGAGGAGTGGAAGATGAGGTTTTAACCCTTTCCAGCCCATCATTAACATCTTTATCAAGCAGAATTTTTTTTTTTTTCTGCCAAAACAAGAGCTGGGAGAGAGGTAAAAACAAAGATCCATCTCTAACATTTATCTGCGAGAACTCTTTAAAAATTGAGTAAGCAGAGATCAGGCAACAATTAACTGTCTATATAGTTGTCAGTTATTTAAAGTCTGGAATGAGACTGGATCAATTGCCTTCCTTTTGGTCTTTAATTTTTTTTCTGAATGGCATATTATAAAGGAGACCCTGAAATTCAGCATAGGTTAATGGATATATCTCAAACATCTCAGACACTGATTGGAAGACAGAATTTTGTGTCATCGCTGTTGTTCTGTGGAAAGGAGGAAGGCATTCCCACTACTGCTGCTGGTAGCTGGCAGAACACAATAAATTTAGGAGTTATTTAGCGTCAGTTTCTGAATGGTGGTATCAGAAGAACATGCTCTTCACATGAGGAACCTAATGAGGGAGAAGTGCTAGAGTCAGGAATTCAGGGTACCCCTGGGATCACAGGTGATACAAGATCTCTCGTTCAGTGGCTGATGTTCGTACCGTGCAGAGTCAGTCATCGTTGCTTCATTGTTCATTTGGGGGATGTGTTTTAAATTAATGCATCCTTTCCTAGATGCCAGCAAAACTGCACTAGACACCAGACTTTTTTGCCTGATGCGCTTTGACCCACATTCGCACTGAAGTTTCCAGGTA
Organism: Gallinago undulata; assembly: GCA_026546715.1. Lineage (NCBI taxonomy): Eukaryota > Metazoa > Chordata > Aves > Charadriiformes > Scolopacidae > Gallinago > Gallinago undulata. The sequence continues at coordinate 19,539,292 of JAOTQQ010000005.1, forward strand.
TCAGTTTTAATGGAAATGCCAGCAAAATAAAGCTTGGATCAGGGTTAAGTGTAGAAAGTTTCTTTTTTGAACACTTCATCACATCCAGACTCCATTCCTCGTTCAGACACAGAACTTCAGGGTGGCTTCGTCTGTGCTGTACTTCAGTTTCCAGCCTATAAATGGGGGAACAACTACCTTGTTTTCCAACGAACATTAAAATCTGTGAAACACAATGATGCTAAGAACTATCTTGGTGTTTGAATAAGACGAAAAAAATCCCCCTGCAAAAGATGCCACGCTGTACTTGCGGTGCAGCACACGCTCCAATTCACCTGCTTGTACTTGTTCAGTTTTTGCTTTAATATCATAATCTAACTAATGCAAAGGCATCGAATCCATTTTCTGACTGTTGGGTAAATGATGGTTAAGTGTCAGGAGATTTATTTAATTGTCTAGCTATTAAAAAAAAAAAAAGGTAGGTCTGCTGAGTGAAAGCTTTTATGCTTTTAAATGAGGTATTGTTGTGATTAGAGTTTAAACAGCAATGATTTCCTCAAAAATGCATTGGCAATAATCACTGGCTTGTTTGATTGTCCACATAACTGTACCACCCTCATTGCCAAGAAACTCATCTGAATCACCAATGATAATAATAGCTATTTTTTTCCATTAAGCGTGCAGCAGATACAGCATTCAGGGACAGGAACATCTTCATTAGACAGTACGGAAAGTGAACACGCTGTTCACAAATCAGCCTCCAGAATAATGGACTAAAGAGATTTCAGAGGTGAGGGATGGAGGTTGTTGGGGGTGGGAAAGGGGCTTAAAGCTTCATGAACCACATGCAGAGAGGATTTTAGTGGGATACAAGCAATTGATTCCCTTAAGTGTCTTCGAAGAGGCCGGTCTAGAGGTGGAGAAACTCCAGACGAGTCATTATAATACTGCTTAGTCCCCTCGGTGTCTCAATGATCATTTTACTCTTTTCTATTTCTTTAAATAAAAATGCCAAGAATACAAAGCTAATTCATCTGGCATAATCAGGAAGAGCAGCAGAAAGCTGACGGGTTTCTGAGACGAGCTGATGACCCGCAGGTGAGAAAACAGCTGCCCTGCAGGTTACCTGTGTGTCTCAGGGAGTGCTGAAAATCCTAGACATTTGTGAAATGCAGAAAAGCCAAACTCCTTCTTCATGATTTTTTCCATGGGAAATCTGTTTCCCTGGTGAATGCCACTTCCCTGCTTGCTCTTGTCCCAGAAATCCATCCTGTGCTGGGAGGGCAGCCCAGGGTGAATCTTTGCCAGAGCATTTGCTGCAGGGGGTTGTAAGGGGCCTGGCCTCTAGAAAAACACCCAAGGGCACAGAGATTCTCCTCTGTCCTTCTTTGCGTCGTTTCTTTCTTAATTTCACACTCACTGACACATTTAGGCACCGGAGCACTGGTTCCAGGTGTCCTGCTTGTGTGGGATTAAGGCTGACACTTGCCCTGGGACTCACACGGGAATATTAATTTCCCATTTCTCATTGCCACCCCCTGCCTGGGAAATCACAGGCAGGGCCAGCAAGGAGATCCAGTTTGTCTCCCTGTCAGCACACCACACCAGCAAGAGAAGGGCTGTGTGCGAGCGGGGCTAAGCTCCTTTTTCCTCCTCTTTGCCCTCGTCAGCCCTAAGTGCCATTTAGCAACGTTGGCTGCCTGCTCCTCGCGGTTGGACACCGATTACTCCCTGTTGGAGAGCTGTCAGTAAGGGGAAAGCCATACATCGTGGCGGGGAGTAATCTCACCCAGCGGGGGGGCACCTCTTCCCAGCCAAAACAATGTGACTTTGACAGGCTTGATGTATTTATTATCTTCTCGGTGCAGAAGAGCTGCCGCAGCAGGGCTCGGGGGGCGGGGGAAGGAGGATGCTACTGGTGACTTGGAAGAGAAAGCGAGGAGAAGTGCAAAGTGCCAAGGAGTTGTCTGCAGACAGCTGATGGCGGGGACGGATAAGGGGAAAGGAGGGTAAGGAGGAAAGGAAAAGACTGTCGTAAAAGGGCAATTCCTTTTACTCATGTGCTTGACTCAGCTCTTGAACTCGAGAGAGATGAGAAAAACAAACAGCACATAAAAACACAGAGGGGTTAGAGCCCAGACGGGCACGGTGTCCGTCCCGTACAGGCTGGGCTGTTTGAAGGTGGTTTTAGAGAGCTGTCACCTTGGGGAGGAAGATGAATCACTGGTTCCTGTCCTCCTGGAACTTCTGGACTTGGCTCCCCTTTGGTTTTATGCTGATCTGGGAGGTTTTCACACAAGCGCCGTCTCTCAGGTGGCTTTGCCAGCCCCAGTTTGGGTCTGTTTTGCCCTCTGCAAAGTGTCAAAGGGCATTTTGGCTGTAAGGTAGAACAGTGAGGATTTTTCAGGGGCAGAATTATGTTATGTTCTCAGCAGCTGTGCCAGTTCATAGGCTTAATCAAATTTAAACTCACTATGGTTACCTGGTTTGAGCTCCTGGGCCTGTCCTTTGGAAAGGGAGCCATCTACTCTGGCTTTTGAGGGACAGCCAAGCCATTTCTTGTACTCTGGTGTTCTGAGAAGGGAATCCCCTTGCAGAAATCTAGAAATTTCTCTAGGTGGAAGTTCCCTGAGCACATCCAGGTGTCTTCTCTTGGCAGCAATTAGGTAAAAATGGCCAGGGCCATGCACCAATGGGGCCTAATTGCCTGATCAGCTTCACATGGGCCCTCTGCTCCTTGGTCCAGGAGCTGCATTTAAGCTCAGTTCCTCACTTCTGCTCTCTTTTGTCAGCCTGAGGTTGCCTTTGGATGGTCCTTTTGGGGCTCATGTGGAGGATTTGAGTTCAGTAGTTGTTTGTTGGGGCACATTCTGCAGCTGGGGCATGTAGCTGATGGCCTGTGCTGTTTTGAGAAGAGGAAAAGAAGCCATCCAGCACTGGTAAGTGAAAAGTAAACTCTTTATGTTCTCAGTCTATGTGTAATATTGCATGTGGGAAGCGTACAAGTGACTGTGGAGTCTCTTTAAAGGATTGAAAGAGTGTTTCCTGTGTTGTGAAGAAAACTTGCTGTGGGGTCAGATTGGTTTTACTGAAGTCTGCTAATTGACTGGCTGGAATAAACTGCCTGCTTCAAAGCCACCTTTGCTGCCAAGGGCCTGGGGAAACAGGGGCCACCAGAATCATAGAATTGTCCAGGCCAGAAGGGACCTCCAAAAGCCATCTAGTTTGACCCCCCCGCAGTCAGCAGGGACACCCCCAACTAGACCAGGTTGCCCAGGGCCTCCTCGAGCCTCACCTTGAATGTCTCCAGGGAAGGGGCCTCCACCACCTCCCTGGGCAACCTCTTCCAGTGCTCCACCACCCTCATGGGAAAGAACTTATTCCTAAGATCCAATCTAAATCTACTTTTCTTCAGTTTAAACCCATTGCCCCTCACCCTGTCACCACAGGCCTTTGTAAACAGGCTCTCCTCAGCCTTCCTGTAGCCCCCTCAGGTACTGGAAGGCTGCTATTAGGCCTCCCCAGAGCCTCCTCTTCTCCAGGCTGAACAACCCCAGCTCCCTAAGCCTGTCCTTGGAGCAGAGGGGCTCCAACCCCCGATCATCCTTGTGGCCCTCCTCTGGACCTGCTCCATCAGGTCCATGTCTTTCCTATATTGAGGGCTCCAGACCTGTGCACATTATTCCAGGTGAGGTTTCACCAGAGCAAAGCAGAAGAATCACCTCTCTGGACCTGCTGGCAATGCATCTTTTGATGCAGCCCAGGATGCGATTGGCCTTCTGGGCTGCAAGTGCCCACTGCCTGCTCATGGCCAGCTTCTCATCCACCAGCACCCCAAAGTCCCTTTCCTCAGGGCTGCTTTCTAATACCTCACCCCCCAGTCTGTACTGATAGTGAGGATTGTTCCAGCCCAGGTGCAGAACCTTATACTTGCTCTTGTTGAACCTCATGAGGTTCACCTGGGCCCACTTCTCCAACATGCCCAGGTCCCTCTGGATGACATCCCATCCCTCAGGTGTATCGACAACACCACACAGCTTGGTGTTGTCTGCAAACTTGTTGACGGTGCATTTAATCCCTCTGTCTATGTCATTGATAAAAATGTTAAATAGTATTGGTCCTAGCACAGACCCTTGAGGGACACCACTTGTCACTGCTCTCCATCTGGACTTCGAGCCATTGAGTCCTACCCTCTGGATGCGACCAGCCAGCCAGTTTCTTATCCACAGAACAGTCCACCCATCAAATCCGTACCCCTCCAATTTGGTGAGCAGGATGTTGGGGGGGACTGTGTCAAAGGCCTTACAGAAGTCCAGATAGATCACATCCATAGGTCGTCCCTTATCTACTGACCTAGCCAGTTTATCATACAAGGCCACAAGGTTAGTCAGGCAGGACCTGCCCCTGTAAAGCCATGTTGGCTGTCTTGAATCACCTCCCTGTCCTTCATGTGCCCAAGCATGGCATTTAGAAGGATCTGTTCCATGATTTTCCCAGGCACAGAGGTGATGCTGACAGGTCGGTAGTTCCCAGGGTCCTCCTTTCTACCCTTTTTTAAAACGGGTGTGATGTTTCCTTTCTTCCAGTCTGCAGGGACTTCAACTGACTGCCATGATTTTTCAAATATCATGGAAAGTGGTTTAGCAACCACGTCAGCCACTTCCTTCAGGACTCTGGGATGTATCTCATCGGGTCCCATAGACTTGTGTATCTTCAGGCTCCTGAGTTGATTATGTACCTTGTCTTCACTTACCGTAGGAGGGACTTTGTCACCTTGGTCTCCGACTTGTGTGCCATCAATATGAGAGCTAGGAGGAAAGGGGTTGCCAGTGAAGACTGAGGCAAAAAAGTTGTTGAGAACTTTCACCTTCTCCTCATCTGTTGATACAAGTTCCTCACTGTTGCTCATTGTGTGTGTGTGTGTGTACATTTTCTTTAACCTTCGTTCTCTGGTTGATATACCTGTAGAAACCTTCCCTGTTTTTCTTTACATCTCTTGCCAAGTTCAGTTCTAGCTGGGCCTTGGCCTTCCTGACTTCATCCTTACACATCCGGGCAACGTCCCTATACTCTTCCCAGGATGCCTGTCCCTTCTTCCATTTCCTGTGTAGCCCCATCTTGCCCCTTAGTTTGACCAGCAGGTCATGGCTCAACCATGGTGGTCTCTTGCCCTCCTTGCCCATTTTCCTACACGCAGGGATTGAGATCTTTTGTACTCTATAGAGAGCATACTTAAAGATCTGCCAACTTTGTTCCACTCCCTTGTCCCTAAGGGCAGTTTCCCACGGGGTCCTATTTGCTAACTCCTTGAAGAGCTGGAAGTTTGCTTTCTTAAAATTTAGAGTCCTAACTTTGCTTCTCGTGGGCTTCAAACTCCTTAGGACAGTGAACTGCACTAGGGCATGATCACTGCAGCCCAGGCTGTCTTCAACCTTGACATCCCTGATGATTTTGCTTGCATTTGTGACCAACAGGTCCAACAATGCATCTCCTCGAGTGGGGCTGTTAATTTGTCTCAAGAAGCTGTTGTCTAGGCACTGACAAAGAGCTTCCTGGAGTGCCTGCAGCCAGCTGTGTTGCTTTCCAACAGATGTCAGGGTGGTTAAAATCCTCCAGCAGGATGAGAGCCTGTGATTATGATGCCTCCTCAAGCTGGAGTAAGAAGGCATCACTGACAGGCTCCACCTGGTCAGGCGGCCTGTAGTAGACTCCTACCACAAGGCTCCCTTTGTTGTCCCAATCCCTAATTCCTACCTGTAAGCTTTCAACCTGGTCATGGAAGGAAGGTCAAAAGGTCTCAAGAGACAGATGGAAAGGTGCTGTCTGCTCCTGACTGTGAGTAAGAGAACTTTATGTGTGGTTGGGTACATGGCATGTAGAGAACTGAGATAAGAAATGTATGTTGTGGGTAGCAAGATTGCAGAATGGTGCCTCATCAGAGAGGTGGTAGAGTCTCCCAGGTGGACTTGGGCAGTGGATGGGTTAGGAGCCAGCTGGTTGTTTTGTGAAAATGTTGAAGCTTTTTGTAGCTTGTAAGTATTAAAAGATGCGCACCTGATTCTGGTTGGAGCATGGCTGAAGAGAAGGTGCTCAAGGAGCTGTTTTGTCTGTGTTGAGCTCTTATTTTTGTTGTTTTGAATCTTTTGGTTTTCTGGACAAATGTGGATTATGGGTCAAGTGTTTTCTTGGATGAAGAGAGGTCAGTTATGCTAATGTAATCAAATATGCTATATGTTAGACTTGAATGCTCAAAAAATACTTTAAAGTGATGAGATTCTTTTGTAGTGCACCAGTTCATGCTCAGTTGGAGACCTGATTATGATCTTGCTCAGACTGACCGAATAGCAATAATTGGACTAAAGGCTATGGTATATTGAACAACCGGTCTGTCTCTTTATTGTTTTTCTAGTTCCTTCTCCTTAATTAAGCAAGGATATTGGTTTTAGTGCTAGGATCTTCATGACAATAAAAATATTACTGTTATTGTTGCTGCCAAAAGCTTTAGATATGGGTTGTTTAATGAATGTTATCCTTCTATGTTGTGTGGCATGAAGATGTGGATTGCTACGGTGCTTCGGAGGGTCCTTGCAGGTGAACCTTGATTGGGAAGAGAAGGCCATATCTGCGTTACTAAGGGCTTTCTAGATGCTTTGCAGCATTTGATTTACTGTATATCATGAACACTGTCCATATGTGTTGTCTAAGACCTTGTGTAGCTGTACCTTCACACCTTCTGCCCACACCCCCCTTTATGTGTCCTTGCCTTCTTGCTAACGCTCTGTGTGGCAGAAGTCTTTGTGCTGGTTCTCCCTTCTGCATGACCTGGGTTTCTACATGGGCTTCCCAAATTGTTGATTATTCCAGCTGTGGTGGCCTTGGATAGCTAAAGTCTAGCAGGGCCCAGGAGTTGGATGCATTTGGGGTATAAATTCTGACCCCCCTGCAGAGTATCTCCTCCTCTTCTCAGTTTCCAACTGCACAGGGGACACACGGTGCTGTACTGTCCCTCTTAGGGCTTTATATTGTCTCCAGAGTGTACTGTCTGACAGCAGTATTGAATTGCTTTCTGGGATTTCTTTAACTATTCACCTCTTCTATTTTGGGGGGTAAAAACTGTAGTAAAGTATCGTATTGTTTAACATTAAAAATGCTTGGGTTTTTATTTTATGTTGAATGTACTGAAAGGAGGGGCTAAATGCAGTCCTTAAGGCTTGGAGAAGGTATCTGTATAAACTTCTGGGGGATACTAAAATAGTCTTTAGGAGGAGGAAAGCTTTGCAGTGTGCCCTCAGGGTGGAGAGGTGCTGGATTGCTGTGCTAGTCTCCTCTGGAAAGCTACTCCACAGCCAGATTGTTTTTACTGGAAACACTTTGTCGCTGTTGTGATCCGTGCTGGGCTTTGGGAGTTTCTGGAAAAACATCTGCATTGGCAGAGCTCTTGGTGGGGGAGACAAGACCTAACCTACAGCTTCAGCCAAAGTAACTCCTGTTCCTTTACCAGCTGACATCACCTTGGTTAGAGCAGAGACACAAGTTCAAGTAGGAAATATGCAGTGCTTTACTCCTGTAGCTGTTACATCCATAAATTAAGGTTTTTTTCCCCTCTGTCAACCCAGTACCTTCATAACCCCTGAAGTCAGACAAATGTAAAGAGTAACTTTTTGCTAAGTGCAGGTTTTCCTGTGCGTGTCCAACCTTCACCCAGGCTCTGTCCTGCTCCAATGTGGTCCTTCTCTGATGTGATCGAGTGTAATCGTGCCCTTCCTTCGACACCCCCCTGGCCCTCCGTGCCCCAGGCAGCTGCTGGTGCTAATGGCTTGGCCAGTCCTGCAGCTCCTGGGGCTCTGCGTGGAGTGCTCTCAAGTCCATGCTGTTGGCTTCCTGTCGTATTTCATGGCTCTTGATGGCAGCTCAGCTGAGGAGTTATGAAACTCATATCCTCCCTGCCTAGGAGAAAAGATTTAATATCCCAGAGGGTTAGTGTAGGAAGTTGTACCAGAGGGAAGAAGGCGGGGGTTAAAGCTCCAGGTCCTTCACAAATCTGTGCAAGTCAAGGTTTCCAAAGGTTGGAAAGCTGTGAATTAAACCAGCTGAATTACATGCGTGGCACAGTGTTATAGCACTTCTGCTGAATTCCCTTCCCCACCAGTAATTCCAGGATTTACGTTTGGAGGAAATGGCCTTGTTTCAGTTGGTGATGGATTTCACTTAACTCACAGAATGCTTGGTGACCAGGAACAGCAGTCCCGTGCTGGAATCTGTCATCTGTTCCTCTGTGTTGCTCTGGGGTCACACATTAGGATCAGGTCTTGGTACCAACAGCAAACGTCGCATATTGGGATTTCCAGGAGGAGCTGGATTGATCCTTCTATTCAATGGGTCGGATGAAAGTCTGTTCTGTGTGTTGGGCTGACAACTTATGGAGATCTTCAAGTCCTTCAAAGATGAATGTTGTGCTTAAGCTATTCCTTCCAGTGGAAGGGGCCAAGGGCACAGATAAAGATTTGATGTGATCTTCAAGCTAATCTGTGCTCAAAAAGACAACTAATGCAGCGAAAGTCACATGTATGGTGTCATATCAGTAGCATGTAGTTTCAGGATCATGTAGACACCCTGGCACGGCTTGTATCGTGACACAAATCTCTATTCTGTGCTTAAGGAAGAAGGTTGGTTGTACTTTCTTTTTTCTTTCAATTTTACTGTCTCTAAAAATAAAACTTTACCATTTACACGGCCTAAATCTCAAAGCTGCAGCCTGGCTTTGTCTGGCAGCAATTGTGGTGAAGCCAAGTGTCAAGGATTAGAAGAGGAGCTTTAATTTAGTCATGTTTTACTGATGGTTTTCCTTTTTAAAAAAAAATTTAAAATGCGTTTATTTTTATAATGAGCAGTAATGAATTAGTAGCTTAAAAAAAAAGGGATTTATTTTTCTTCCTTAAAAAATTACAAGCTTCATCTCCATTCCAAACTCACCCAAAATATTTCAGTACCAAATTACTTTGAAATCCACAAAAATGGAAAAAGAATTTAGAATAGACAGAAAAAAAATAACTGAAACACTGGATGGACAATTTCACGTAATGAATGAAAGCAGTTTAGTGAAAAACCCTGAAACCAAAATAAAATAAAATATTGATGTTCAGATGGCAAATATTTTTGGACAAACAAAACAAATTTCAGTCCTAAAAGAATAACAATTGCTGTCTGGCTCTTGGGAACCTTTGTTTTTGTCCTCGTGGATGTGTCTGATATGGAGCTGTCTGGTTGCTTGTTACCAGACTCTTTTTAGTGAAGCTGTTTGTTTCTACCACGTGGGCCTTTCTCATCTGCCCTGTCTGACATGAGACATCAGAAGCAGGAGCAGAAGCTACTCAGTCATAGTGACAGAACCCCTTTTTTTTGGATGGTAAAATGTTCTGTTGGGTTTATATATAGATAATCTCATGTTTGTCTCTGTGTTTGCATCCAGCACATTTGATGAGATAGAGCATGAAGGGTTGTTCTGTGAGATTCCTGCCCCGTTCTGTAGAGCTTAAAAGAAAGGTTCCAAAACCCCGAGTGCATATTTTGGCTGGTGAGCAAGGAAGGAATAGCTTGTTAAGACAAACACTAGGGTTTGTCTTAAATTTTGGTCTGTCTGTCCCTAGTGGGAGTGCTGTACACGTCACCTGAAAGTCCATGGTAAACTCATCAGGTAGATGATTGAGAAAATGTAAATGGGGATATCTACAGATTTTGTCAACCCTACTCCAAGTATATCTTCCCAAAAGCACCTAAGGTAGTCTTATGAACGTGAGGTTGCCCCGGTTGGAGGTGTGGAGGACCTGGAGCTTGCTAATGTGGGCTTGATTCCCAAATCAGGCACTGGCCTGCAAAGTGGCCTCAGCCAAGTCACTTCACTGCTTTGTGCTTTGTTCCCCTGACCACGAAATGGGGATGAAAACCAGCTCGGCTGATGACAAGAGTGAAAGGAGAAATAAGTGTTCTCATTTGACGTTTGTCAGGATGCAGGACGCTGACCTAGATCTGCACAATCAAACTGCATAAAAGCTACGTAGTGTAGTTTCATAGGACAGCATCTACGCAGATTTAGCCTGGCTGGCAACTCCCTGCCATCCGTGAAGGTTACAAACATCAATACAAGGCAAACAGACCGTCTGATACTATTTAAAAGGGAAGACATATGACTTCTCAGGCAGCAAATTCCCTGGAAGAATAAAAGGAAACTTGTAAGGCCCAGGTCTGTTGGTGGTGGCTTAATTTACATTCATCACAGGGTTGTAACAGATGGTTTTCCTCCTTTGGTACCATTTAAGTGTCTTGCACTATGTCGGCTTAAGGTCATTGGAGTAGACACTTGAAATACTGAGGTATGTGTAAAGTCCAATAAACTTTAAAGTATTTATTAAATTTGTCCTTAAAATCCTGTTAGGTCCTGTGTTCCCATGGAACAGCTTGATTCCTGCCCTGGCTCAGCTCAGAATAACTTGTTTGTGTGGGGTGTGGGGTGTTACGGACTTTTTTACTCCTTTGACTTCATCTTTGTGCTTTTTGCCTCCTTTCATCTCTGTCCCAGGTTAAGAGGACACCTCCCAGTCCCCTGCACAGGGACGAGGGATCTTTTAGGTGCCTTTTATAAGGCCCCCCTCCCTCTGAGGGCACTGGCAGTAGCGCTGCTGCCGCTGTGTCTGCGGTGTGCAGGCCAGTCCTCTGACTGCTGACATCTGACTTCTCCAGGAGGGGGATGAAATCCAAGTGGCAGGTCAGGCACCTCTGAGGAGATAGCTCCTAACTGTTCCCACAGAGCTTGAAGAAAAAGATTTGACGGATTTACAGAGGAAAATGGTTGAGAAGGGATTGATAAACACACAGAGAGATCTAACTAGTGTGTCCCATCACTCTGAATAGCTGATCATAGCGAAAGTGCTTCAGGGCAGTGTCGGGAAGAATTTGTTGATGTGAACTCTTGTCTCCCTGAGCGAATCATGCTGTTTCGGGGAAGGGACCATCCAGGGAAGGTTGTCGTGAAGAAGAATGCAACAACAGTGGGGTGGGTGGGCGTCTGTGTCAGGAGGAGCTGGCGAGATGATCACCAGTGCTTTCTGAAGGCAGAGCTGTGAGGATGCCAGCTAGGACTTGATAGCTGAGCTTCCTCACGGCAACAACGTCAACGTGAACTTCATTCCCCTCAGTGCAACCATTTGCATCGATAAGCTCTCACTGCCAGCTGGGATCGCAGGCAGGAGAAATTCCATGCTGCGGTTGGGAATCTCCTGTAGCTCCCATGCTTAGGGCTACCCTAAGGTGACCATCTGCACAACCATCAGCAGCGTCAGTGGGCTTCACTGATCACATCTGAACTTCTATAAACTACTTCATGGAGTCTCTTCAGTGCTGGCAATCTCTCAGGGAATGAGAGCAAGCATGTTTTCTTCAATAAGCTCTTCAAAGGTCAATCTGCTGTTGTCATAAGTAGTCAGAAAGGTTTGGGCAACTCTTGCTTGACGATCTCAGGGTAATGTCCATTGCAATGTATGAAGTTTAAGAAGGACCATGTATCGCAAACACCTGGTGTTTGAGAACTTGATGGGCTCAAGCGGGGAGTCGGTCTGAAGCCATCAGTGGGCATCTGAGCGGGAGGTGCATTGGGTGTACCCTGCCTGAGTGCACAAATGGGCAGAACGACAGAAAATGTTCCCTAAAAATGCTGCTTTGGCTTGTTACAGTTCACATAAACCTTTAGATCCATTGCTGGGGAACAATCTTCCTTAGAATTGGTTCAGGAGGTGAATTTTGACCAAAATGTCTGTGTGTAAGGTTGTGAAGTCTTCCCTTATCTGGAAAAAACACCTCTGTCAAGGGAGTTGTGTCATTTTTTTAATGTTTCACCTTGATTGAGATGTTTTCTTGGGCACGTAACAGGTTGAAAACATATGTGTTGGTGTTCTGGTGTTATGAAGTCATGTTTTCCAGCGTGGCACAGTCTTTAGAGGGAAGCTTCAAAGATCTTTTTAGTAGATATTGTATGCCTGCTGTTTTTTTTCTGATATTTAAGCTTTGCATTCAAATGTTTTACATGAGACTAATTATCAGAGTTAGTATTTTCTGGTTGTCGGTAAGGGAAAAAGATCCAAAGTTGCCATGCTAGTGGAAACATCCAGACGAATATTTGTACAGTGCCTTGATGCTCAAAACCAGCAAAAGATGTCTAAGAGCAAGAGAAAATAAGATATACTGAGACTTTGAAGCTTTAAGTGTGGATAGTTTATCTTTGCTTCAGTAGGAGAGAGGTATCTAGCTCTTTGCAAGCTCTCCCCTAAAACCCAGCTGAATTGAGCAGAACGTGGGATTGCTGGTGGTATTTGTGTGCATCTAAGAAATGCTCTCATTTTCAAACAAATGCTCTCAGTTTCCACAAATAGGGTGGCAGGTAACGTGGTCACTGCACCCCGGAGCTTCGGGAGCGTGGACTGAGCCTTGTAAGGATGTTTTCAAAAGCTTTTGTAAACAAGATGTGTGCGTGTGTGTCTCTTACACTTTAAGCAAGGCTAACAAATTGAGATGAGCCGCAGCAGCCCTGTGAAGGCTGGGTCTGCATACACAAGGGCCTGAGTTGATTTATCTTGATGTTTGGTTGAATTCTTCGCATTTTGGGTCCCTTCTGTAACCTTTTCACCTCGTTCTTTTTCAAGGTGGCTGCCTGGCTGTTACAATTTATCATGAACGCATCTCACTTCACTTTTGGCTCCTCTGACGGAAGGAACAGCCGGTCTCCGGGAGGTCAAAGACATTATTTTCCCCTCGTCTTTCTCAGTTTCCAGCACATATTTGTCACTTTGAAAAAGCATGAATTCTGGATTTGATGCACTTTAATTGATTTCACCCTCAACAAGTCCAACTGTCCATCAACCTTTCCTTTTTCTTTTGTCTCCCCCTTCCCCTTCTTTATTTCTTTCCCCTGTTCCTTTGCTTTGAGAGTGAGTGATGTTTTCACCCGCCTGCACGTTGAAGCTGTTGCTCAGCCCGTGACCCTATCAAGACTCACTGTCACTAGCCATTTCTCTCGTTTTCCTTATCCTCCAAGCTGAACTTTGGATGCTGAGTAAGAATGAAGCTGCCTTATAGGAATACTGGTCTTGTAGTAGTGTCTTAGTGATGTGCTCCTTGCCAAAGTAAAAGTGACTGCTGATAGCTGGCTAAACTCGGCTGATGGTCTCTTTATTTTGAGGCAACTATGTGGAATTGGAAATGGGAATTAATAATTAGTTGTTGATATACTGGCATTGGTATTTAAAATCATGTGCAGCAGAGATTAACGTACTGTTGCTTCTTTCCTCCTTGAAGGATGTATCTACCCAGGGATGTATACGCATCCAGTGTTCCATGGTTGTAAATCTAGTTGTGTAAAATGGCTTTGGCACCTTCTAAAATGAGATGCCACCATGCTGTCTCTTGTTTGTTTAGTGAATTCTTATGGCGTTAAGTGGAAATAATGGAGTAAATGGAGAATGTGGGCGTGTAACAACTTGGCCTTTGCACAGAAGTCCTTTAAGTGTGACTGGGAAGCCAGGGCAACTTAGTAGTGGAAGCTGAAAAGGTGGTTCATAGGTGTTCCTCTAAATGCTGTCATCACATCCCAGTTGGTACTAGGACATGGGCTGGGGAGCAGGCTCCGGTTCATGACAGAGCCGAGAGATTTAAAGTTCTCTGCACTTTTCGAAGGTGTTCAGCAGAACTCAGCAGAGACGATGGCATTCCTTGCGCTGATGTGCGCTCGCTGAAGATCTCCAGCACTCGGGATGAGCAGAATTGATCCATGCCCCTTGACGCGAGCGTTTTCAGCAGGGTCACCGGGAACCGGGCTCCTGCGGGACCCTCTCGGGGCGCCGGCGGGGCTGCTGTCCATGGTGCTGGGCGGCCGCCGCTGCGGGGCCGGGGATCCTGCGGGGGGTGGCCCGGGCTTGGGGAAAGATGGGGCTCCCTCGCCCTCTGGGACTGTTCTTTACGGAGGTATAAAGGCTGGTGGGCCTCATACTAACCTTTTCCTTCTGTCCTTTGCTGCTGAGAGGGTTGTTGTAGCTTTGTGAAGACCCTTCTTGTCCAGTGAGACTGGACTGTCATATATACTGGATCATCTTCTGAATGTTACCTGAATCTTTGGAGGAGAAAATCCTGGACTATTGTTATCAGTGATGAGTGGGATTCCTCACTAACAAGCCTAATTCTGTGTTTAGATATTTCTAGCACGGGGATTCTTGCTTGAAATTGTAGTTTGAGGCAAAGCTTCCCCTTTTCCAGTCTATAGATTCATTTGATCCCCATATCAGCTGGAATTCTTTTTGTCATGTGGTGGTGATGATTTATTTTTTTCTCACTAGGCTTCTCAGAAAACCATGGCAACTTTCTGGTGGCCAGAGCTATGATATGAGCTAAACAAAGTGTTATTTGTTTATGTGAATTGGTGTTAGTAGCCCATTAACAATGCTGGGGGAAACCAGGGTTCGGAATAAAATACATTACTAATATGATATTAGAATGTTTCAAAGGACATAGAAGGATTTCATTTCTTGGGGGTACTATCCATTCCCCTTAAATTCAGTGCTGTGCCTGGGGCAAGAGCCCATGGAGAAAGCTGAAGTCTGAAATGAGTCCATTAAACTGCTGTAGGCACTGAACAGGAAGAACAGACAGCCTGGTGAGATGAGCTGAACTGCTGGTAAACTGAAGAGTGACATAAGGTTTCACATGTGTTTTGGGAAACCAGAGAGCTTGAGGATTTGTCTGACAGTCTCTGTTGAAAAAAAAAAAAAGCTTTATACCTGTGCAAGACCTCCTCTAGAAATGGTTCTGCTGAAGAAGAAACTGGAGACCTTTCTCCTCACCTATAAAATAATCACTCTTACTATGGTTAGAAAGGGTTGGTGAGGAAGTTGAGATCTTTTCCAGTCATTGTATTGCAGCATTCTCATCTCTCCTCTAGCAGAGGATGTGGTAAAGGAGATCTTGTGATTCTGTTGATGAATAGAATGGGGAAAATATAGCAAGAATGGTATGTAGGAGCAGTCACAAACCCCCCTTTGTCTTTTGTGCTGCTGTGGCTGGCCAGGCAGTGCTACCTGGAACTTATTAGACCAGTCAAACCCTTTGTCTGTGCACAGTGCAAGGAGTAATGAAAGTTTTGGCCTCAGATCAGATCTGTGTTGCCATCATGCAGAAGTCTACGTGGGTGGCTGCAGAACTGGGCTGAGAAGATGGGGAGAACTGACCCAGCAGCAGGTTTTTCATACTTTGCTTATGGGACCTTCAAAAAGATTTTAATGATGGGGATTTTTTTGTGCTAGGAGGGTTCTCTTGGTGGGAGGCTGCAGGCGTGGAAGGACTATCATTTGCTGGAAACAAGAATTCATAATTTTGAAGAATCACAGTGGTGACTAAGATTTCTGCTTGGTTTTACCTTCAAATAGTGGCATACGATTTAGCCAAATTATTCAGTATCTCGCAGGCCTTCAGTGTCATTTAGCAGCCCATGCATTGAGCCTTTCAGTCTTGTGAGTAAAGTGTATTTCATTCACAAACACCTACAACTAATTGGTATCTCATTTTGTGGTGTGCGTTGCATGTTATCAGCTTTTACTGTCTTGGAGATAAGGAAACTGGCACTGAGAGGTGAAGCAACTTGTTCAAATCTGTAGCTGTAGCAGTTTCAGGGTTAGCAATCCAGGCCCACACACCATAATACCTACTTGGTGTGCCTGGTTTAGGTGTTGTGGTCCGAGGGCATGACGTGGGGCTGCCCAGGCACTTTGTGGAGTTAACTGGGAGCTGGTGCCTCCAGGGGCATCCTTGCATCCTCTGTGCTGAGCTGGGAACCTGGTGAGAGTGTATTAGCTGGTTTGACCCCAGGAACTGTGGATGGCTCTCTGGATCTGGCCTGCGGCAGAATGTGGGGTGGTATCTGTAGCTCAGCTACTTCGAGGAGCTTCTGCTGCAGGTACAGGGGAGAGTATTGCAGCCTGAAATAGATGTTGGTGAGATTTGAGCCCTTTTACATTAGGCAAGATTTGAGAGTAAATGCTCTGGGTGCTTGGACAGTGTTTTAGTTGAGGTACCTGATGGGGTGATCCGAGTCCTGCTGCAAGTTTCCCAAGAATCCCTTTGCATGCTGGAGTCTTGGAGATTTTAACCAGTTTTGGTGTTTCCTTCCATTGTATCAGACAGACGTGAAGCACCACTTGATGCTGACTGGCTCCGCGCTCTCCAACAGAGCAGCTTTCCTTTCCCCAGCCCAAATCCTGAAGACAATGTGATGTGCATGTACCAAAGGAACTTCAGGGGAGGCTACGCAAGCCATGGTTTGGCAAAGATGTGGAAGTGTTCACACCACCTGCTTTTAATAGATAGTCAGATAGAGGGAGATGGGAAGAGATCATGCAGAACAATTGCATTAGGCTCTTGATAATTTCGGTCTGAAGAGCTCTGAATTCCTCTCTGAAATCTGCTCTTGGGAGTCTTAGTTCTTAAGTTAAATAACTAATTAGAGTCTGTTCACACCACAAATCGGCCCAGTAAGGCAAACTCCTAAGAGCTAATGCTGGTCCCAGTGGAAACTGAATATCTCAGGAGCTTGCAGAGGCATTTGCCCTCCTGGGAATCTGTGCTGTTACCAGGACATTGGAGAATTTACTGGGGGGGGGGGAAGCAAAGGAGAATCCTTCCCCACGAGACAGGGCTTGTATCAGCCCCTCTCTCAAGCCAATTTCTGTGCCTTGTTCTTTCTGTGCTCCAACATCTTGTTTAGTGGGAGAAAAAATGTGAAACTAAGTGCCCCAAGCTGAGAAGAGATGTACGGCACCCAGCGGGACCCTGACCTTCCTTGTAGGTAACAAATTGGATGGCAAGTAGGCTGAAGATGCCGGATGAGGAGGGAGGGAGGGGGGATGGCTTGAAAGGGGGTTAAAGTTACAAAGCCAACATCTGTTCCTGAGGGTAAGGGCTGTGGTGCTCTGCCATTCCCCGTGGCAAACAGGGCTGGTGGCTGGCAGGCACAGGGAAATGGCCTTGGGGCACCAGGGGACAAAGGTAGGAATGGGCACAGTGGGCATTTCCGAGAGGCTGTAGGAATACGTGTAAATCCATAGAACAGATTCTGAGCTGGTGGTTGTGGAGGGGTGTAAGGTAGAGAATGAGTCCTTAAGGAGGAGGAATGAAATGTTAACCTGTGGGGGTTTTGCCAATGTACAAAACCTGGGTTTGGTTTTCTTATCTCAGGGCCCCCACAGTAATTAGTCATCTCTGAGTAATGGAGAGAAGCGTGGCCATTATTCTTCTCTTTCCCAGTTACTAAAAGTCTCTCATCTGGTAATTTCCTATGTTCATATCCTCTTCGATCGCTCTCTGACTTCAGCCTTCCTTGCTGTTCAGCACCATGAGCCACTGCAAAAAAAAAAATGGGACTGGCAGCCTTGAGTCCTCTGGAGAGATGTTGTTGGGCCCCAGCTTCCATGGAGGAACAAGAAAGCCTGGGCGATGGCATCTCTCCTGCATTCAGCTGTGAGACTTTGCCCCAAATGCCTTCTGTCATCTCAGCAGACCCCATCCTTTTTGCTTTAATTGATTCTGTCTGGCTTTAATTTGATGTGAGAATAGACCTCCCACCGTGAGAGCGCTCAAGAGTCTGTTTTGTGCAAGGGGAGTTGGAAGCTGGGTGTAGCTGCCGTCAGAGGCAGGGTTATTTTATTGTAAGAGGGAGACAAGGGTGGTTTGGGGAGGACCATTGAATTCTGTAAACCTGGTAACATTTGAAATAAGGCTTTTTGCTTCTGTGTTGGCTTTGTGGGAAGTGCTTGTACAACAACTTGAAAGCAAAGAACTCTAATAATGATTTTTCGTTACAACCATGCGTAGGGTCTCCTGAAGAAGTCTGGAGACCTGCTGTGTTGGCTCCACGCAAGCGTGTCCACATCCCTGGAGACACTCCAGGGGAACTGGCCACCTGAGTGGGCAAGTAGGGGATTCAGAGGCAAGGAGGAGGGAATAGAGAGCTTGTGGTCACCTAAATGCACCGTGGCAGAGCTGAAAATAAATAGGGAAGCTGAAAAGGAAACCTTCATTGTGAGTCTGATCAGCCAAAGTCTAAACAGTTGTTGAGTTTGTTTTATCAAATCAAAATATTTTGGTTCAGCGGTGTGTTGACTGGAGTCAGTGTTTGTCCAGGCTGACAGAGTGTTGTAGAAACATTCAGGTTTGAGGGTGCTCTATCCCCTGTCACTGGAGGGGTCAGAATCTCCACCGTCTCTCCTAAGACATAGGAGAGGGACGAGTATCTTATTGTGGCAAGGGGAGGCTGGACGAGAGCAATCCTATTTCCGATGGCCTGGGTTTGGAGTCTTCAGATACTTTAAGGCCTCTTCAAAGCTGCTCTACGACCCTGTTCAATCTGATTAAGCGTGCTGCTGCTTGGACCACAAATACGGGTTTTAAGTCAAATGGGAATATTTTTGAGGGGAAAATAGATGAATAAGTATTCAGAGTTAATTATCTGCAAATTCCTGAAATGGCTTGAGTAATAAAATATAGATATGTATGCACTTATTCCTATCGTACCATTAGCGGTCTGTGCCTCTGTGTCGGGTGATAGTGTCCTGTGAAAGGTTGCAGTGTGTAGAAGTAAGAAGATATTTCAGAATACAAAATTATTGCCAAATGTCACTGAAGGTTCTGGTCTTTGAAGTTATGATCTGGTTGAGGTGGTCTTCCAAAAGTATCTTGCCTAAAAGCACTGGGGGGGTGGTGAGGTTCTAAGCAGAAAACAAGTGAAAATATTGAAGTCAGGCTAAAATAGGACCCCGTGTGGCTCCCAACTTCTCCCACATCTCTTCCAGACACAATTCCTAGTGGTAGCTGAGACCTTATTCTACTACAGATCTGTTTCTGTCTGGTAGTTTTATTTACAGTATGATAGAAATTGTAGACAAGAATACTATGTAGTTGCTTTTGCTTGAAATATTTCCTCCTTTCTTTCACTGTATGAGAAATCTTTCATTTTTTTTTTAACTTAGTTTTTAGCCATTCCACCTGATCCTTCAGTATTTCCATATTTCAAGGAGATTTATCCAAATGGCATGTTTCCATGGCTGATATGCAGCAATAATGCAGGGTTAATACCTAATTAGTTCCTAGGGACACTGAGCTTTTCATGGATATTCAGTAACAAAAGCAACAACAAACAAGCTGAATTCCTAGGTCTTAATTCATCGGGGAGGAGGAAATAGGAACCTAAAAAGGCAGGAATTATTCAGAGCAGAATGAAAGCTTAGTCCTTTCTCTCATGAAGCTCAGAGGATGCTATAGCAGCTGACAGCAAAAATATAACCTCCTCTTCCCCTCCCTCCCTCCCTCCCTTTGGGGGGACTGTATATGTGTCTGTATTTGCAGCCCTGACATCTCCAAACAGGAAAAATCCCAGTTCTGCAACACGCTTTAAATAGCTCCCCTCCCTGCCACAACCCCCAGTCAACCCGACCCCGTTTTTTTTTGACGTTCAGCCATACCTGATCAGTCGTATCCTGAGCAGCTGGATGTGATCAGAGCTGGCCTTCCACCTCGCAGGATGGCGAGCATATGGGTCCGCGGGCTCCAGCCATTACGTTCCTGAGCACTGAGCTTGTCTGCCTGTGGCTACAGAGGGGGTTTTTTTACCCCCCCCACCTCCCCTCTCAAGCAATCGCAAATAAACCTTTCTGATAAGTAACAGGAAAACAAACAGGCCCTTTGGCTCTACAGGCAGTGAGAAGGAGGGAGGGGGGGGGTGAAAATAAACCCAATAACAAAATCTTTGCTGTGTTTAGGCAGCACACAGAGCGCTTCGGAGTGCCTTCAGGAAGGAGGAACAGTCTCTGCCCTCGGCCAGAGACAGAGCTTTTCTTGGAGCAGAAATGGCTCGTTTCAGGGTGATTAGCCCTCAGTGCTGTGGTATGGGAGCTCCAGGGGATGGAGAAGGTTTGACTCGGAGGAGAACAGCCCTGGAGATGATCTAGAGCAAGGAATGGAGACGTTGAGCTGACCGATACGGGCAGTCTGGTATTAGCCTTGAAGTCGTAGGGGGTTGAAGGCTGAAAATGCCTGTTGTGAAGCCCCCGGCACAAAGGGAAGGGCAGGGAAGATGATACAGTGCAAGAGTTCAGGGCAGTCATGGGAAGAGGCTGTGGACAATCCCACACAGCCTCTGTGTCCTTTGCCATCTTCAGAAAGGGTCTTTGGCTTCTGGAAGAAACCATAGGAGGCCTCTGGCCCTTTGGATGTGGAGGAAGCCAAGTAGAGCGTAATGGATCAAAGCAAAGCCCATGTCTCGGGGTTCACTGTAGCACTTGGAGAGCTGAGGAGGGGTCCCTGAGTGCCCCCCCACCTTAGTGTGACCTGAGTTCTGATCCCCGTGGAAAGCTTGGGCCAACCAAAGAGGTTTTTTCACAGAATGTGTTAGAGAAATGGTAGGTCTTACCTTCCTCGAATTTTCCCTTCCTGTATGCCAAGGGAATAAGGCTTCACCCTCCCCAGACAAGCCTGGCTTCCCAAACTACGTATCTCAGGTAACAGCAGTTAGAGGTGCACACCAGGGCATCCAGATGGGACCTGGTGCTGTCCTAGAATTACAGTCTAAACCTAAGGATGGGGAAAAAATCCTTCATTTTATCCTCTGAACCCTGTCAGTGCATCAGAGGGGCTATCCCTGTCCCGTGAGCGTATGGTGCTTCACCACACTAGTGCCGCGAGAGACCTTTACACGTGCAGACTCAGGGGGAAATGCTTGCTCTGAGTCGTTCAAGAAACACATGATGGAAAGCTGTTGGATTTTGCTGCTGCTACCACCAGCAGAAACACGCTACCATGCAATAAAATAAAAAGCTGCCTGTTAACCCAACACCTTTTAGGACAGGAGTCTGCATTCCAGGTAGATGTACGGTTTCTCAGAGGGTTTAGCCTTTGGAGTGCACTCCCAGCTGGTAACAACCTCCTTCCTTAAGTCAATAAATGATGGACTTTTTCAACTTGGACTTTTTCAAAGGCTCCACGAGGAGCCTTTGAAACCTTTGCCTCGGTAGATATGGTCAAGGTTATCATCCTGGCACGTCTACAGGGATCTCGGACGTTGTCTTGAAAGGCTGCCAGCGTCTGCAGCGCACCCCTGCTGAAATGCTGAACCCACACGAAGGGCCCCGTGGACCTGTCACCTCGGCCTTCTCCTGGCTGAAAGGAGCCAGAGCACTAACGTCACCACGAAGCTACAACAGAGGGTACCGAGTACAAGTTGTGTCGCTGCCGGCACATCTCCTCTGAGCTCTTCAGCGGGAGTCGCTCCCATGGAGTGACATAGTTCTGTGGCCCTAAACACTCGAACTGCGGAGAGGAGTAGGAAATTCATGTGGGAAATTCCTTCTGAGAGGGGGAAAATGAGAGCATAAGCCATGGGATCAGCACCAAGGGGCCAAACATCGCTGTCAGTTACTTCCCAAGCAGCTCCATTGATGCAAGCAGCATTAATTGTAGATTTATGCCAGCATTTCCGAGAGTCACTCTTGGGCCGGAGCCAGGTCTGGTAGAGGATTAATCTTACTGGAAAACTCCCTCTTGTTCCTTGCTTGGTCTCCGACGCTTGCGCATGCACACAAACAAATCTCGGTGACCCTCCGACAACCCAGTTAGCTAGCAGGGAATTAAAGGATGTGAAACCCTAGCTTCCCTTCAGCACAGCCCCGCATCTGCCGCGGCCCGTTTGGAAGGCAGGACTAGCCACCTGCTAGTTGTTTTGCTGGAAGAGAAAATGTCTATTGGACACATAGGAAACAACTAATCCAGTCCCCTGGGAGGGGACAAGCCATTTGTCATTCCCACAGTCTCCAGCACAGGTAGTCAGCACCTTCAAGGACTCGGGGCACTGTTGTTTTCCACCTGGCAGTAGTTCTGCATTTTACTTTTATCTCATGGTGGTATTGCTCAGACGTTGAGATTTGGACAGAGAAAAATATGGTGTGCCCTATTCCCATGCATGCATCCCTTCTCCTCAGCTTAAAAATTAATAGAGAAAGTCAGGTATCGCTTGTGCTGGATGCACTTCTCCTTTACCTGTGCACACGTGCTTTCTGATGGGCCATTCATGCAGTTTAAGACCTTTCAGAAACATGGATCTTCTCTAGTTACTTCTTCTCTCTCTCTGTGCCTTAAGGATGGGTCGGTGGCATCCTCTCACCACTACTTCCAGAGTGTCACTGCACTTGATATGCTACTGAAGTGTGATTTATTTGGGGTTTTATTTGGTTTTGGGTTTGTTTGGTTTTTTTGATCCAAATTGGCCAGTGCACTGGGAGTGCAGCAGATGCTTCCCTGGAGCCCAGCAGAAGGGGTAGGTTCAGTGGTCTGGAGCAGCGGGCTGGGAATGCCTCCCTTCCTCGGGAACAGCAGGCTCAGCTCCGCTCAGCCTTTCCCCCTTCTGAGGGCAATAAATGGAATAACGTGCAGTTTACTGCCTGCCTGCAAGTTTCAAGTGAAAGAGGTAAAGGGGGGAAAAAAGAAAAGCCCGTGGCCGGTCACTCGGTGGGTGCAAATCAGTGTATGCCTTGCCTTGCCTTGCTTACACCAGCTGTAGCGCTGGCCCCGAGGTTTTTGTGTTCACATTATCCTGGGACTCATATTGCAAGAATGCAGGGTTGGCCAGATGTGTTTGCTACAGAACCCCCTCCCCTCCTTAACTGAGGGGGTACCAGCTGCCACTCCTGCCCTCCGAGCAGCCTGGGCTTCCCCGGTGCTCTCTGCGAGCAGCTCGGAAGGTGCTTCGGGGTCCTTGGGAATGGCTCCCAGCACATAAATACTCTCCCTCTTCCGGGACACAACAGTAAGAGGGGTATGAGCCGAGGAGGTTTTCCCCCTTGGAAGTGATGTTCATCTCCTCCCCCAACCCAGCATATGGAATTCTGGATCACATTTCTCTCTCTTGCCAATAAATATTGCAGATTTATTGCTCTATACCTGGTGGGTAGTAAATTGCATTCCACCTCTGTTATAAGGCTCTTTGCTATGACACAGTCTTGCAGCTCCATTAAACCTTAATTACAGCAACACTTCATTGGGTTGCTGCGATGGTCTGAGTGCCATTGCAGTAGGGAGGATGTATGGCCAAAACAGGCTGACGCAGAGAGGCTTTGTTTTGTTTTGTTTCCTCCTTTTTAAGGATTATGGAGAGTTGAGCCCAGTGAGGGGAATAGATGGAGACTCAGCCTCTTGCTCTCTCTCTGCTCATTTTCCCCAACAGCTGGCTTCACCTGCCATGGCCCAGGCAGCTCTTCTGCTCCCTGAAGAAATGCTCGGCAAACGGTGTTCAAAGTTGCCTCTCTTAAATGGCTTTATGTGCATTTGTGCTTCAGGGATGCCTCTGAGATTCAGCATTATCTCTGGGTTTGGTAGCACGAGGAGTTGCGGGGTTTAGTCAAATAGCATACGAGGGGCAAAGCAGGGCTTGGATTTCTCTTGAGTCTAGCAAGATGAATTTTAAGAGCAATTTCACTGGTGTGTGGCCAGCCCAAGCCCATCCTTCCGTAGCCAGATCGCTGCTGTGTCAGCTTGAAGGCACCCTTTCTGGTGCCATCCCCGCCAGCTTGTCACCGTCCTTCCCTCCAGCCTGCGAGAGGGGATGAGGCTTCGCCGCAGCAACCGCTGGCTGCTGTAGCAGCTCCTTGCAGGTCCGTGTCATCTGATGTTTCCACCAGGCTTCTCTGCCGCCTGGGGACTCACTGAGGCCACGGCCACAGCGGGGAGAGCGGGGAGGTCCCCGTGCCTGTGGATGTTGGATGTGTGGATCGATGGTTCTTATTTCCCCTCTCCAGCCAGGCGTGGAGGAAGCACAGCTTAGAGCTCCAGGAGAAGGCTGTCCACTGCCTGTGTTCCCTCTGGACCGAGAGTGTTCTGCTCGGCCTTATGGCTGTTTTGGAGACCACTCCTGGTCTGGGATGAGTCCCCCAGCCCCTCGTGCAGACTTGTTTCAGTTGTAGTATGCATTGTACAGACGGCCCTTCGTAGGTCGACGTGCAGGGTCTGCGTTATGATGAGCTAACCAGAGAGTGCTAATGGCTACACCAGCCACTTGAACGCCTTGCTCTGCTTCATAGGTGAGCTCTGTGTCCTCAGATCTGCCCAGGAGGAGGACTGCTTCATTGCCAGTTTGGAAATTGTTTGCCTGCTCGGTCATACTGGTGCGATACCAAGTATGGTGTAGCTATGACAGTAACAAAACTGCTGTAATTATCCTCAGGATTATCTTTTATTAGCATAATGCCTACGCTTCAGTAGTGATTCTGACTGTTGTGGTGACTTTGTGTAACACTCATCATCCTTGTAAGTCCACTCTTATGAGGAAGGATGTTTGTTTGACCGTATTTTACCACATCTATAACTTTATCTAGTCAAACATCCATATAGTGTGTACTTGGATATCCACAGGTATTTGTAGACGGGCAGCACAGAAATCTTCACTGCTGCTATTGCAAAAAGCTGCTGCCCCAACGCAACTAAAATCTTCACAGAAATTCAGTTGTTGAACTCTTTAATGACTAACTAACACATGGGAAATACTTTCCTTTGGAGAGCCTGTTATAGAGCCTTGTTTGTCCTCATTCTCCCCTCTTGCAGCAACCTTGAGATGTCAGACGTAGGAAATGTGGCCACAGCTGTTTATGCACTTAGAGGGTTTTTTCCAAGGCCACATCCTTCTGTTCTCCCGTAGATTACTTGAAAAGATGCTGCAGGGACTCCAGAACGCCAAGGTCTATGTGCCATGTGCAGGTGTTGCCAGGAGATTGACATTTTGAACATTTGAAAACTATCAGAGAACTAATTTGGTGGTGGATTTATTTTTTTTTTCCACCCCTCTCCTCTTTCCTTCCCTCTTGAACTGTGTATTCGGGGACTCTTGCTGTAGATTGATATTCCTGACAGAGCCGCGTTATTCAAGCAATATTCCAACGTGATAGCATTTATTAGGAGATAGATGGGTACCTTGTCATCTGCTGTGGGGAGAAGCAAACAGTGTTCAGCTTCTCTGGATCCTGGACTGGGATAAATTGTCACTTGCCAAAACCCTGCCCAACCCTTGACTTATCCTCCTCTATGGGGTAGTTAAGTCATCCTGCCCCTAAGTGGTTCAGAAAATGCCACTTTAAGGCTTCTTCTAAGAAAACGTAATCACTTTGATGAAAACTGATTATTTTTCTATGTGCACATGGAGACGTTTCCAGAAATTCTTGTTTTAAGTAACATAAGAGGGAAATAATGTCAGAGGTCTGGCTTGCGTAGTTGCAAACCAGAGGAGTTTATTCTTTCTCCGTGGGGGGAAAAAAAATTTTAATTTTTAAAATGCAGTTTATATGTAGACAAATTAAAGATGTGTAAAATTAAATGGGAATGTTTTGAAGGGGCTGAAAATATATATTTTGATTAACTCAAATGAATTTAAAGATAAATCATGGGGAAAATGAAATGTTGGTGGGCTTTTTTTTGGTCCTCATTTGAAATGAAAAATAATTTGCAATCTTGACACTTTTCATGGAATGAAAAGTCCATTTGCTGATTAAGGCCCGGATTCATCCTGGCTAATTTCAGGCACTATTGAACTGCTTAGTGCCAAAGGGCACTTTAATCCACCTGAGATTTAAATTGCCCTCTGGAGGTACCTATTTCTTTCACTGATAAGACAGCGGCAACGTGACTTCTCATACGTGCGCCTGAGATAACCACCTGAAGTTGGGTGGCGTGCAACAGGGTGCAGATGCTCTCCTTCTCCTCAGCTGGCCTCTCTACTTGCTACTTTTTTGTCGATATGCCCTTCCATCTCTCCCAGAAAAATTCAAAGACTTGGGTTTGGGTTGGGTTTGGGGATTTTTTTCTGAAGGGAGGAGATTTCCACTAAAATATAGGGGTTTACCTATTTGTTTCCTGTTGGTGGAAAATATTCTGGAGGGCTGGCAGGGTCATATCCTATGAGAAGCAAAGAAACAAGATTTGTAGTTAAGATTGAGGGGATCTTTGGGCAGGTTGTTCGTTCTCTTTTAATTGCCACGTACCATGACTTTCGGTTCTCACATCTGGTTGGCAGAAGGCAGGTCTTCTTCAACAGCTCCTCCACAATCTGCTGAACACTCAACTCCATCTTTAGTACTCCATGACCCAGAACAAAAGTGAAAATATTTGGCATGCCAGAAAAGGTTAACAAATAAAGTGGTGCATGGCCTTCTCCTCCCCATGACATCACTTCGATGCGAAGAGAACAGTCGTCTTTGGGTCACACCTGACGGTCTGGTGACAGCAAAAGGACCCATCTGCTACACCTCATTTCCCATGCTGATGTTGCCTGGCTGAGTTCTCCACTCTCCTCCAGGATGAGGAGGTAGTGTCTGGAGGTCAGATCTGGCCCACCTTATGCAACAGTCCCAAGCGATGTCATCTGGACATATTTGTAAGGGCTGTGGTCATCTGTCCAGCCAGCCAGATGGGTTTGCTTTAGGTAGCTGGACATTTGGGAAGTATTACTTCTTCTAAATACGTAGTCTGTACTGTTCTTATTTTGGGCTCATAAAACATAATGAGATATGGGTCAACATTTAAGTCCTGTGGAAAATTACATCCTGGAAGACTTTGTGGAGCCGAAGGCTTAGCTGGTATTAACTCTAATTATACTCCATCACACTGTACGGCAGCAACTGTGGCCTGTGACTAAGACCCTGTTCTCCTTGCTGGAAAGCCCACCCTTCCTATGGGCAGTGGGGTACACGTTGGGACACCAGCCCAAACCATTGAGCACCGTTCCTCCTCTGCTGTGTCTTGGTGGCAACGGGACATCTCACTGCATCAAGCTCCTTGATGGAGCTTGTTATTAAAGCTCCATCCATTATAACACGATGGAGCGGGTTACTAAAGTTTCCAGCAACTTTTGCAAACTCCTTGCAGCGGCTCCTTGGCAAAGCCTGTAGGATACGTCTGAGTGCTCCGGGCTGAGTATCGCAAGCGAGCGTGTGCTTTTTGGAGGCAAGCAGGCAGCAGAGGAGGGTGGGGGAAGGAGATTAAAATACAGTTGTTGGCTGATATGGGGGAAAAAAAAAAAAACCCAACCCTTAAATAAACCACAAATTACAAAAAAAAAAAAAAATCCTGTGAGAAAGAAAGAAAGTAACAAGTCTGTGGAGGATGGATGTTTGGAACTGTTCAGCCTAATGCATGCCAGATTCCTTCTCTCTTCTCTCCCCCCCGCCCCCTCCCGCTGCCTTCCCCTTACCAAATGCTGTCTGCTAAACTTCTGAAACACCCTTTGCCTTTTTGACCCTTCAACTCATCTTGAACTTAGGAAAAATTGGGGGGGGCGGGAAGGAATAGTTGCCTATATAGTGCATGTGGCTGCGGCGGGGTGGGGGGTGTGAGTGGGGGGGGTGCTGACACCAGTTTGTGTGGTTGATGCTCCCCTGAAAACAATTTGTATCCTGTTAATAGAATTAGTAAATATTTGTAGCTCACTTTGAAGCCTGTGTCCCCCGGGGTATGTATGGGGAGGGGGGCACAGAGAAATTAAAGAGACAAGTTACTGATTTAGTCATCCCGTCCCCTTCCCCCAGCCTCTCTCTTTCATTTTCTACCTCCTTTATGAAGACACTAAACAGACAAATTGGGGGTTTGAAAGGAGGGTTGTGCTGCGGAAGTGACGGGGGGGTGGTACATGGGGCGCGGGGGGTGGAGGAGCAGCCCTGATATCTGCTCATGCAAAAGCCATTCACGTCTAATGAACCCAGTTGGGAGCCAAGTTCCTGAGAGGTGGTGGGGCTCGGCTGGGTGCCCGGGGTGGTGGCAGGGACCTTTGGCCGGACGCTGGCCCGTGACACCTGGGGCTGAGCTTGGGGGGTGGCCCCAGCCAGCAGGGTTTGGCTCCTGTGACTGCTTTTGGGGTCTTTGAGCTCCGTCACACCCCAAGTTGACCAGAAGAGGAGTATGTATACGCTTAATCTCACTTCTTCAAATCCCTCCTTCCTCTTCCCAGCACAGTATTATAAACTGTTAAAGGACACAGGAAGAAGAAAGTGAACTCAGACTGGAAAACTGAGTCATGTAGGGCTGAGACGTTTCATTTCCCGTTATTATTTCTGATCTGCTTCTCAACAGAACCGCACAGACGCGCGGGCTGAGGTTAGATCACCTGCAAGTTTTTAGGTGGTGGCCATGTTCCAGTTCTCCTGCCTCTGACAGCTGGCAGTTGAAGCACACGCGAGTGACGAGGGCCACCCAAAAGGAGGATTGAGTTTGAAACGGTGGAATTTCAAAGAGCTGTTAGCATCTCCGGGCATGGCACTGTTACTTGGGAGTGATTTTGATGGGCGCTGGGGAGGAAGTTTGAGTTACGTTACTTTTAAGTGCAGAAGGAGCCCGCGTTGTGCCATTGTTTAGAGAAACGTGCTCTCGTTGACTTGCCAAGTCCACCCGAGTCCTCTGATCACGTAATGCTCTTAACAAAACAGCTTCTGACTGGTGAAGGGCCTCCTGAAAATGTGGGTCTGAAGTAAGCTTTTGCCTTATACATAGACTATAAACAAACCGTCGGGTGGGGGAGGACTTAGGAAGGGACGCCAAATTTCCTGGAAACCATTGAGGCTGGGTTAGAGCAGTGAGCTCGTGCTATAGGCATTGCTGTGCTCCAGATGGAGTAGAATCTGATAACCTGGATCTTCTTGATGCTTTTCCAAATTAAACCGGTTGGACTTGAATGCCCGTATTTTGTGGGTTCAGTGTTTGTAATATTAATGCTTTCTATGGAGCCATAGTTACCCTGGCTGAGAAGGAGAGCGTGGATATCTGCTTCAGCCCTGTGAACGTGAAGTGGACTTTGATGGGAGAAGGTGCAGCTCTGCTGCTGTTGGAAGGTCAGCCCATGCTGGAGAAGAGAGCAGAGACCGGTAGCTGTGAGCCAGCTATAAAATGAACTGGCCGTCACGCAGCCTTGCTGCATACTCCATAGAGTCAGTTTGTTCCTTGGAAACAGAGCAAGAAGCAATCTGAACTGGTGGTGTGGCTGCCTGCTGGGGGAGACCAGGCCACGGTGGCATCTCATGCGGCTGATAACGTGGGGGGAGGTTTGGGAGTGACTCCCAAAGTCTGGCTTGTGGGGTTGGAAATTTGCCTTCTGATTTTTCGGGGGGTTGTGGAGAGCAATGAAGAAAACTCAGGTGGCTGATTTCCATCTTGAGGTAAAGAGAGAGCAAGGCAGGCTCTGTAATGGTTGAATATTGGGTTGTCTGTGTGCCAGGAACGTTTAATGGGAATCGCAGGCTTCACTTCTCTAGTGGTAGGTGGCTAAGTGTCACCCCGCCAATGTCATCTCCCCCAAGGGCCACCGGAGGGAGGCAGGTGGCTCAGGGGGGCTGTTCCTCAGCGTGTCTCTTGAGTTGCCCATTTCTCTCCACGAGCCACCAAGTCGACCAGGGTTACTAGCTCAAATACATCCTCTAAGTTAGGACAGATGAATCCGATTATCAGCTGAGATTTTGGTGTCTTGAAAGATTGCAGCCCAGATAAAATAGTTTGAGTCGTTCATACTTGGTTGAAGGTTGGCATTCAAAGTTTGTTCACCTAAAGAATGAAAACCTTTATAAAAAGGCCCTGACCTTCAGTTGAAATGTAAGTCTACAAAAGAAAATAAACCATAAATTATTTTAAGCTTTTGAATTTTCCTTTCTTGAGAACAGGTTTAGAAAGAGAGAAACCACTGCAAAAATCTCTTAACTATTGTTGTTTGTTTTTTTTTGTGAAAAGGCAACAGAAATGTTCACAAGTCCTTACAAAAGAAAACTTTAAGGCAAATAGTTGCAAAACACATTCAGTATGCTTCAACCAGCTGGATTTTCTGGCAGCTCCAGTGAAATCTAAACAAGGAAAATGATTGTCTTTTTTTGTTGTGTTTTGCAATAATTATTTTTTTTTTATCCAGACTGGACAGTACAAAGCACATCCTCTGTGGGAAGGTGTCGCGGGCTGCAGATGAGATAAAGTTCCCTGTGATTATATGGGGTGTTTCTCAATTGAGAGTCAGCACATGTGGAGGTCCGAGCCTTTTAACGCGCACAGGCAGGGAAAAGGGAGGAAGTGGAGTCCATTAAGGAGAATAGTAAAACCAGGAGTCAAGTAATGAATGAGCGACTGATCCAGCAACGTCACGTGAGCACCTTTCACTCCCACTCGTTGCAGGAGGTATTCGACAGTTTTGCAGGGCTGAGCCCCAGATCCTGTGAGCAAGGGCCTCTTTTGCAATTCTATATGTCTGCTCTACCTTTTCCAGACATGCATCTCTGGTTTTATTAAGCGCACGGCTTGCTGTGGTCCTTAAGTTCCCAGCAGCTCTTTCCACTCCCATTCCCACCCAGAGCTGAGAGACCTATTACCAGGTAATGATGTGTCAAGCAATAGGCAAGGTAGGGGGAAATCACCAAAGGGAAATGCTGATGTAGCGGTGGAGGCATCTATTTTTTTTTTTTTCTATTCTCCTTCATGACCTGGTTTTCTGTATCCAAAGCCTTTAACGTGCTGATGGTTCTCCTTAGATGAAGGGGTGGGTTGGGGGACTGAGGGAATGGCAGCTGGTCTTGTCTTAAAAGCGTTGTAACATTTCTCGTGTCCCAAAGTGAATTGTGGTTTCAAATCCCCAGACTTGGAAAAGTTGCTTTGGAGAAGTGAGTTTTTACCTCCCTTGGGTCTATATATGACAGAAACAGTTGAATTGCCTGTAGTTCTGTGCTTATCTTAGAACCCTGGTGAAAGCTGGTGGTGGTTTTCTTAGGTGGACCTGAGTTTGCACTGACCTTACTGAGGTCCAGGCCAACATAAAATTACTTTTCTAAATTTTCTCAGGGAGCTGACTTCAGTCCTAGCAGAATGACCAGGACTGGAAGCATCTGAAGTCATGGTGTTGTAGAAAGCCCTAAACCTGCGCCGTCGATGATCTTGCTGGGAAGCATCGTACCTCTGCAGCCCGGGCACTCTCTGTGGTCCAGAGCCCAACTGGAGGCTGCATCTTCTGATAGTCCCGATTCCAGCCTAAACCAAGAGTAAATCTTGCCCAGATTCTTGCTTCATCATGTACAATTTTAACGGTTTCCCCATATGTTAAATATTTTCTCAGTAAGTGGGAAATCCAGTGTTTCTAGTGAACTTGATATTTAATAAACCCGTTTTGAAATGATTTCTGGATAGCAGAGTCTGCAAATGTTCAGGAACTACTTTTTTTACATCTAGTGCTCAGCGTTATGTTCGGAGATTCCCTGCAAAGACTCGAGCCCAGATTGTAAAACATACTTTGAAATTTAATTTCCATCAATTTCAATGTGGAAGAGATTAAAATGTGAAACTCCACAAGGAGAAAGATTTTTCTCGGTAACAAAACGAATTCCAGTGTGAGCTGGTGACAGATTTTATCCAAAATATTTTAAAAGCTGTCATTTCAGATTGTTTCTGCTCTACAAGGTTTGAAATGCTCTAGAAGCTAGATCCCTTTTTAATCTCTTTAGCGAACTAATTTTACAAATCAGCCACTAATTTTACTGTATCTTTGATTACAGCAAACTTTGCTGGCTGAAAACAGCGGCTGTGGTAAGGAGGAAAAAATGAATTCTTGTTCTGCAAGCAATTTTGGTAAGGTCAGTAAAAATATTCATAAATTATTCCAGAAGAATCCAGCAGACTTTGGAAAATGCCGACAGTAAAGAAAAATTCTGGCTAAAAATTTTGTTTTTTAAAAAGAAAAAAGGCTGGTTTCAACATAAAACACTTCTCGTGCCAAGAATTTAAGCCAGCTGTCATTGTCTTTTGTATCCATAAACAAATGCTTTGGTCTCCTTAACAAGTCTCAAATGAGTAAAAGGAGAATGGGAAAAGTTAAGGGCTGTCTGTCTGCAGTGCATATGCCATCCAGCAGCCAGCCAGGCTGACACGGATTTGGGGGCAGTTCCTGTGAAATCCTTAGCGTGTATGAGGAAGGTTCGATGCCTGCTCCTCTGGGGAGTAGAAGTCAAACCCCTTACATCAGCTCCAGGAGGAGAGGAGATGCAGCTTGGCCATGGGTGCGTTATTTATACAGACTGTACGTGAGTCTTCCAGGAATGAATCACACGTAATAGCAAATATTATATAGTAATAGGTAATATGAAAGAGTTTTAGAGAAAAATTCAATATACAGGACTTGCAGGGTACCGTGAGGTCTAACCCATGCCATCAATATCACAGTTCTTGTGAGTTTGGCCCTTCTCCTCAGAGTAGGGCAAGAAAAAGCAATTAACAGTGATACTTCACATGGTTCTTGCAAAGAACCTTCTGAAACAAAGTCACCTGGACTGAAGGGAACGCACTGGGCTGGCAGGGGTGGGACTGTACCTGACCACCAATTTGCCTTTCTGTAGCTGAGCTGTGGCACTCTCTGGGGAGGTGACTGGGCACTGCGATGTATAAGCAGAGTTTTGAACGTCTTGTTGGAACTTCTCAACCGCTGGGAACCAGGAGAGGTTTGCTCCACCATCTCTGTGGTCCTGGTTTCTTCCCCCTCAACCCCCCCTTTTTTTTTTTCCCCCTCCTCTTTCAAAGTCCTAACTCCAGCTCATGGTATCCCTGGAACATCGGGGACGGTATCCCCCCATATCCTCTGTCTTACAAACCAAAGCCCTGGAAATGTGGATGAGGATTTGGAGTGGTGCTTCCGCAGGTCGTGTGCTCCTCTGGTACAGATGGCAACATCAGATTGCTCTTTATTCTGGCTGATATGTTTGTGGAGAATCGTGCAAACTGGTTATCACTGGGGCTGTGCATCACCTGGGAGAAGGTATTCTTTATTTCTGTGATTATAATTAGGGATTTTAGCTGAAGGCCTTCAGGCTGTTTGAACCTCTTGTGAAGACTGAAGTTTTGTAGAACTTTGCCGGTTTCTGTGTGAGATTTCTCAGAAGTTTTCTATCCCTTTTCTGCAAGCATTTCAAAGGTAATAATAGTCTTTGGGATAATTTTGGGTGCTGTCATCTAATTAATAGCCTGAACTCACAAAGAAAGGAAGAGTTTTTGAAAAAGAAATTGTTTAATGAGCAAATTAATCCTGAATTGCTGTGATTTTCTGTAGGATTCTCTGGTGGCTGCTAAGAGTTCCACTACGGGAACTCTTTTCCACCTGGTTTCCTTGTAGTACGATGCTTGTAGGGACTATGTAACTCAGATCTTTTTTAGTATTTCAACTAAATAAAGATCTGTGGCTCGAAGATGGTGAGGTAACTGTGGGCGGACAGGCTCTGATCACACCAGCCGTGTCTCCATAGGAATTCGGGGGGGGGAAAAAAGCTTACATCATTTCTGAGTCTTCTGCCTCTGTTTAGCTTCAAGTTGTTGGTGAAGGTTAAACAGAGATGTTCACCAGATGGTTCATCTTCCCAAGTATCTCTCCTTTCATAAGGGTATTTGTTTCTTTGGCTCTGTCTTCCGTGTTCAGCTTTAGAGTATTTAATCGATAGGAACGGGTTTCCTTTCCTTTACTCTGAATATATCCCCGTGACTCCATCTGGGTCCAGGGAATCATTGGACATACCTGCTAGAGTGACATCTGATTCATAAACCAAGTTAGTTTCTGAATGGAGAGTCTGCCAGCTGCGTACAACATACATATGTTAAGCACTGATGTAAACAGTAGACTCTACCCTTCTCTTTGGAGTCAGGCTCAAGGGCAGGAGAACATGAGGTGCTCAGCTGCACTTCATTCACAGCATGACAGATCTGCCAGAGGTGTTGTCTTCAAGTCACTTGGGACGCACTTGCAGTTGTGTTGGCTCCAACATGGGCCAGCTGTCCTGCTCGACACATCCCTCGGCACAGAAACCCTGTGGACCTCTCTCCTGCCATGCCCAAGAGCCGATAAAACATCTGCCTTTGTGCTGAGAAGATGCTGCTAACGCACATGACAGTGTCACCGGGTTTGGGGATCGAAGCTGGGCTGGAGTGAAAAAACCTCCCGGTGTAATTAATCCAGTCATATTACTGCAGCTTTCGGCTTTGTTTTTTTTTTCTAAAGCTGGCCTGGCCTGCAAAACCCAGGTCTCAATTAATACTATTATCCTGGGGATGACATTTCCTCAGTCTGTCGTCGGTTATTTTTTAATTCTCTAATTTGTTCTAATATGCGCATTGCCTGCACATCAAGTCAGCCATGAAGACGCTGCATTTCCAGGTTCCTTCCTCTCCATCCTCCCAAAGAAATTAAAGCAAGGAGGCTGCGGGACCACAAGTGCAGGAAATAGAATTAGGGAACATATTAATTGGGGCATCAAGTAGGATTTTGTTCCAGGCGGTTTCCTTCCGTGAGCCACTTTGATGCTTCCCCTTCGCAGCTCTGTTTCTCATTAAAAGTATCCCTTAATGGCAAATGTTGTTTATGCATGTTGCAATTATGTCATGCTGTAACCCCTATGCTGGCAGGCTTGGCTGATTGGCGGCGAGGAGGAGGAGGAGGAGGAGGAGGAGGTCAGTCGTGGGGAGGAAGAGGGGGGAGGATGTGGGGTGGGGAGAGGTAAACAACAGAGAAATAGTTTCAGCCTGGCGCTGGAAGGCGATGGCTGCTCCCCAGCCCTGGGTGCGCTCGGCCGAGCCGGGCGCCGGCGCGAGAGCCAGGGCTCGTCCCTCCTCTTCGCAGTCGGGGTCTATCCTTTCTGCTATTTACTGGCTTTTGGGGTTTGCGGCGCTGCCAGAGAAAAATGGCCGGGTGATATTAAAGCTCTGCTTTTCCAAGCGAAACCTGGGTTCCCTTTCTGCTGTTTTAGCTACTGTTTGATTTAAGAGAAGTAGGATTTTGGTGCGGTTTGTGGGTTTTTCGAGGAAGGGAGGGGGTGCCTTGACTTCGTCTTCACGCTTTTCACCGTCCTCCCTGGCTCTCGTGCGTCTTGTCCCGGCCGTGGCTGCGAACCTTCAGCTGGGGGGATCTTCTTCAAGGCCCCAAGATTTGCTCTGATCTTTTCAGCCCCGTTGCCTTCAGTGAGGCTGCTCCTTAGGTGGCTTTTGCCAGCGCTAATTCAAGGCTGTGAGAATAGCTCATTTGTGGGAGGGTATTTGTTTTTCCATCCAGGCAGCCAAAACCTCCAGCTTCCCCTCTCCCTCGCTCGCGGACCGGGAGCGCAGAGGGTTCATTCTGCCCTTGATCTCCCACCTCGTGCGATCGGCTCGAGACAAACCTGGTGGTGAGCTTAACTTTTTCCTCCCGCTTTCTGATCGCTCCTACTGTAAAAGACATTTGCCCCCGTGTCCAGGTCTCAAAAGCAAACAACAACCATAATGAAAGAAAACAGCTCGTGTATGCGGGGAGAGCAAGCCAAGCCGGGTCCATGCCCAAGCAAGTTCAGAAGCCAATACAAATACCGCTGCTGTGTTTTGGAAACTGTTGGCCTCTCTGGATTTTTGGGAGCCAAGACACAGCGACTGAAGCCGATGGCAAAAGCAGTGAGCAGAAACCTCAAAGCTGTAAAAACCAGAACGTAAAACAAATCTAAGGGGGGGGGGGGGGGAGGAAACAACACCAAACCACCCTCCCTCCTTCCTTCCAAGCTAATATCCTATCTGAAGTGACTGGAGCCTAAGCAGGCAAACAGGCCGAGGAAACCACAGGAGCTGGGGCTGACAGGGACGGAGCTGGTGAATGAGGGGAAGCAGACAAGTGTAGGAGTCACAGAGGAGAAGTCACTCGGTGCCTAGAGCCAGAGCCGCTGTGAAATGACTCATTTTCACTTTGCATGTATGATATTTGCATGCAAAACACATTCTGTGAACCGTCACATGGGTATTCTGCTCGTGGGTTTTGATCCGGGATGAAATTTCACCCTTTCCTCCAGCAAAGTCGTTTATCTTTCTTTCGGGGAGGAGGGAGGAAGTAGGAGGGAACTGCAGGGACAGAGAAAGAAATTGTCCTTCAGGCATAAAATTCAGGGAGTTATCCCTCAAAAGGGTCACTCGGCAGTTTCCTATCATGGGGACAGGAGTGGGAAATGGTGGTGAGAGCATAAGGTTGGGGCAGAGGTGGGTCTTGGCTCTGCTGCCTCCAGCCCACCATTAGACTGAGCAGGAGTGGTCCTGGTGCAGTCCATAGGCAGAGACTTGGAGCCTTTCATAGAACCATAGAATGGTTTGGGTTGGAAGGGACCTTAAAAGATCATTGAGTTGCAAGCCCCCTGCCATGGGCAGGGACGCCTCCCACCACACCAGGTTGCTCCAAGCCCCCTCCAACCTGCCCTTGAACCCCTCCAGGGATGGGGCAGCCACAGCT
>JAOTQQ010000005.1:19575722-19604632 GCA_026546715.1 Gallinago undulata
GCAACCTGGGCCAGGCTCTCACCACCCTCACAGCAAAGAAGTTCTTCCCCACATCTCAGCTCCATCTCCCCTCTTTCTGTGTAAAACTGTTCCCCCTTGTCCTGATGCTACACTCCCTCATAAGAGTCCCTCCCTATCTCTCCTCTCTTTGTACCACTTTGATTTAAATCCTTTTTCAGCTAAAAATCTCCTCTGGAATGAAGTAGAACTCCAGAATTAGATCCGTGACTTGTTCTGGGAGTCTTGAGGGGTCCAGAACTGTCCCCCAGCTGGGACAGAAGAGCTACTTTGCCTTTCATCCAGTCCCTGAAAAAGGTTTTCAGGGTTTTGCCTGGTCACACTTTGCAGATAAATGTCTGGGGGCCTGATGCTCTTCCTGAGATGAGGATGCTCTTCCTGAGATGAGGATGCTCCCGTGCTGGTGGGTTCTGTGTGAGGGCAGTGTTCCGTACTGCCTGCTCAGGATGCTGCCTCAGCATCCTCCTCTCTGATGGCGGGAGGGAAATAAGCCTCAGAAAAAGTCAGAGGCTTAAAATGTTCTCGAAGGGGTGAACCCAACTATCCCCCTGCCTAATCCTGTCCCCGGGCTGAGCCTTTTGCTGGGAGGTGCTGATCCCCCAGGTTTATTCTCACAGCAGCCCTCGCTTTGGCTGCTCTTTCCTTGCATTTTCGTGGGCATCTTCGCTTTCTCCTTTTCTGAACTTTTAACCCAGGGGTGACTTGAAGGGTTTTACCCATTGAGGATCTTGGCAGGCGTGTCCTCTGGTGGTGTGGGGCTTTGTGCTGGTTCTCTCCATACCCTCCCATCTGTGCAGAGCCCAGGAGGAAAATAACCCTCAGTAAAAGACCTTCACAGCAGTTCTGGTGTTGGACCCTGCTGGCCCTCATGGAGGAGCAGCCCTGGACCATAGGGGAGCTTCTCATGAGTGTTTTGGTGTTGAACACTGCTCGTGAGGACAGCCTGTTGAGCAGTGTGTTTTTAAGCCAGCTTGCTTTTAGGGAGCTTCTAGGTCAGTCCTAAAGACCTCTGTGAGAGCAAGTTTGCTGGTCGGTGTCTTGGACAATGCTGGGCCTGGCTTGGAGCAAAATAAATGCAAGACAATCATGGATTTCAGCTTTTTGAGATGTTTTGTTGCGTGTTTGTGCCTCCCCCTCTGCACCCCATGTGCAGGAGGAAGAAAGAGGTCTTACCAAAGGGACTCAGATCCTCAATTACAGACAAACCAGAGCGTAATAATACTAATAATTGCCAGTGTATGAGCTGGGCTGGATGGCCGTTGGCTGTTGTGGCCGGGCTAGGAATGACTGAAGAGGCTCACAGTTTGAGAAATAGTAAACTTAATTCTGCAATAAGTTGTCCTGGTGCTGTTCTTGGGCATTTCATTGCTTTGGGGCTTGGACAGACCTCAGTGTCCCTGTAGGAACAAGTCTGCGACAGTCTCTATCAGCTTCCACTTCCTCCGTGCTGATGGGATGGAGTTTCCCAAGAGAAAGATTGCAACAATGCAGTCTATGAACCTTCTCCTGCTGCTTTTTCTCTGCCGTTGCTTGTTTCCAAAGCCTTCCAAAGCAGTATATATCCTTATGGGAAGGGTAAACCTTTGGTGCACTGATGGTGTAGGCAAGTTAGCTGGGTTTGTGGTCATCTGCTCTTTGTCCTTCCAGGGCTCCCTGAGCAAAAGGAGCAAATCCAAAAGCCAGAGCCTGCTGTTCCTGGTGGCAGGAGGCATGCTGTTCTCACCAGACCTCTGTCATGAGGGTTGATAGCCATTTAACTTTATTTAGTACCTTACACATGCAAAGGAGTTTCTTTGGCATGGCTCCTCTGTGGTCCCCTGCACTCAGGGCGGAGATCCTGCTGGATTTGGCATGGCACACGGGGAGAGGCACGGTGTGAATGCGGGCAACTTGCCACCATGAGTGTTGTGTTACATCGTCTGTGCTGTTGGGTGCCTTCT
This sequence comes from Gallinago undulata, assembly GCA_026546715.1. Classification (NCBI taxonomy): domain Eukaryota; kingdom Metazoa; phylum Chordata; class Aves; order Charadriiformes; family Scolopacidae; genus Gallinago; species Gallinago undulata. The sequence continues at coordinate 19,577,681 of JAOTQQ010000005.1, forward strand.
CCCTCTGCTCTGAGGGCAGGAGGGCTCTGTGTTGGTCACAGCAGGGGTTGCACCACACTGAGGTGGATGCATTGTCTACAGAGGTCCGTGCCAGGGCAGATGGTGGTACTAGGAGGTGATTTTTGGGTTTGGTCTTCAGGATGCTTCTTGGTAGTGATTCCAGTGGAAGGTTCATCCATGTAAGCCTGGTCCTGCACATCAGATGATGAGCATCTGAAGAAACTGAGGGTGGGTAAAGATCTACCTTGAACTTACTTTGTTCAGACCCTTTACCTGTGCAAAATAATGTCTCTGGGGAGCATGTTACAGAATCCATATATCCATATATGCATATATATACAGAATATAGAAGTGTCCAGTCACTCTTAGGCTATACCTGGAGTTTATATTGTGTGCAGACCCAAACTTTGCTCAGACCAAACTCACTGTCTGTGTTGTAGGCACAGGCTGCTCTCCAACCCAGAGGGGTGATGATCTTTGGGGTATTCCAGGAAAGGGGAGAACCTTGAGACCAACCTTCCCCTTAGCCCCAATACCAGTTGCATGGGCAGTGAAACAGGCTGTGCCCATGCTGGGTGCTGCTCTTGCCGTAAGGTTGCTGTAAGTATTTCCTAATGATATAAACCAGTATGGCTATAGTGGAGTATACCCAAGCACCTGAAACATGGCAACGAATCACTGCAGTAGTGAAAAAGCCTTTGAAAGGACCTATTTTAGTGCCTATTTTAGACCTATTTTAGTGCCAAGCTCGATGAAGGACATCTCAGATCAAGAACATCTCATAAACAGAGGTAGAACAACAGCCTCTGGCACCTTTCTCTGAGTCCGTGATTTTTACAAGGGCTTTTTTTCCCGTGTTTAGGGGATGTTGAATCCCAAGTTGGAGGGTTCCACGGACAAAGGAGTGAAGCTGCAGTGTATCAGTTCATGGCTCCTGTTTAAATCTGATTTTCTCAGAAGCCTAAGTAAGGAAGGAGGGAGCATCACCTGAAAAACAAGCTTAAATGAAGGCTATTTTGCTGGAAATGTTTATCCATTATTGCCGAAAAATACACAAAGCGTATTGATAGTAGCGCAGAGTTCAGCTTGTGCAATGGGGAGTGTGTGTCTGCAAGTGTCTCTCGGTGTGTGTTTGGGAGGCACATCCTTCCCTGAAAGTAAGCTTTGGAAGACAACAACCAGCAGGTGAATTCCCATGTTAGAATCTCCTGAAATATCCCAATCCATCTGTGCTGAGCCACTGAGAAAACCCATCACAATTTATTGGCGTTTAGACAATTATTCTATCACCTGATGACCCCTCCCCACCCAAGGGGCAATCAGAAAGAAACACAAGGGTTGAAATATAAATAGGTTTAATAGAATAAGACTAAATAATTAACAATTATACTAAAACAACCAGTATTAATCCCGATACTGATATAAGATATACAAGAATTATACTCAGCCAGTTCTATGAGGAGGAAGCTGTGCTCTCCCAGCAGGGGCGGCAAATGGCGGACACTGCCAGCGCCATGGCTTCGGGAGGAAGGGAAGGCCTCAGGGTCCAGCACCGGGGCAAGGAGTTGTCTGGACCCGTCGCCATCAAGGGAAAAAGAGCTACACAGCAAACTTTTCTACTTTATATTGAATATGACGTTCATGGTATGAAATAATCCTGTTGGTCGGGCTGAGTCAAATGCCCAGGCCTTGCTCCTCCTCGTCCCTGCACCTGGCAAGGCTCGAAAACACTAAGACCTTGAATCCCACAGAGCCTGGTTTGCTATAAAGTCAGTATTTTCATGAGTTTGGACACTAGAGTCTTTTAAAAGCGCAGTTTTCCCCAGCATGAGAAGAAAAATGACTCCTGTGTCTCTCAACCCAGGACAATTGGGAACAGCAGTGATAAACCCCAGCTCTTGGGTACTTCTGCTGTGATTTCCTGGATGGAATTCTATAGGCAGATGCATAGGGGGGGCGTGGGGGGGTGTAATAAATCCAACAAAGATGCCCTGGCTGCAGGCATGGATTGGCAGTGCGGCACGTGTTCTGGATCTGGCGTGTGCCAAAGGATGGATCTGCTGGATGGCCCTGGGGTATTCCCGGATATCCGAGCGTCTGGTTAGTGCTTCTGCACAAACCGAGACCCTGATACCTCTTTCTTTGCTGAGATTGATTTGAATCTCTGGCAAAATGAGGACGTGCAAGGACATCTGTGGTGTGGTGACCTTAATTACACTCCCGCTCCAGGGCTGGAGGAGTATCAGAAAGGCCAGGGCAAAGTCCCTCATTTGGTAGTAGAATTTTAATCAGATAATCCCAGGAATCCCCAATGAGAGATATATATTTTTTGGCTTGTCCTTTTCGTTGTGCCATAACACCAGGGTGAAATGCTAAATACGCCGCTGTGAAATGATGCTGTGGTGATGCCCCGGGATGCTTGTGAGGAAATAACGCGGAGACGGTGCCGCTCCTCTGTGTCTGTGCCAGTTCCTTGGTCTTGGATGTAAAACTAGTATGATTCAAAGAATTGGAACAGCAAATTGGTCTGAAATTAGCACAGTTGCAATCTGACTATTCCCAGCGAGCTGTGCAATTTTCTGCCTTTTCTTGCCATGTGTTGCTTTTCTCCCCTTCGTCTCCATTGCCCCCACTTACACACAGAGAACAACAGGCTGCTCATTTTATATGCCCTCAAAATCACGTGTGTTCCCATGTTCTGCTAATAGACGCCAAACTTCACTGTCCCTGCGGTGCTGGAAATCTCTTCAAATGAAAGATTTTCCTATGAAAATTCCTCAGTAATTTAGGCTGCTTATGAAAAGAAGTGGAAACGCCTAAAGTCAACGAAACAGCTTTACAACTTGGGTGGCCAAGGGGTAGCAGGTGGGGGTGCCACGGTAAAACAAACCCCAGCTTAATTACAGAAACCTCTCTCAAAGGGGTTTTCTTTTTTTTTTTTTGCCTCACACGCACGTATGTACACGCGTGCACTTATCTCCTGCAAAGAGGCTTTTCCCAAGGATGAGAGGAGCAGACCTCCCGCCGTTCTCCTTGCCACGAACCGTTCTGCTGACTCAGTCCTAGGAATCCTGGCGTGAGCGATGCCAAATCGCACTCTTGATTCGATCGCTGCTGAGCATTGGGGGGAAAAAAAAAAAAATCTCAATATTCAGGCACTTTTCTAGCGGGCTGCTGAGAATCTAACCCCCAGCTTTCTATCTGGTGCTGCTTTGGCTTCCTGAAGTTCTTGGTGCACCTGCTGGTTGGGGGAAGGCACCTCGGTGAACGCTCCCTGCCTGAGCCTCCTCGGAGTAACGCATCTGAGTCAACAGCATCATCCCCATCCCAACGCGTGGGTGGAACAAAAGAATCGCCCTTTGTTGCCGAACCTAAAAATCCCAAAGCTTTTTTCGCCGCGTAATTTGTTGGTGTCAGCAGATTCTGGATGTTTTACTGCCAGCAGTCGGGTTGAACTTCCTTGAAGTTGCAACATCGGGAGGGTTAATTATGTACAAAGCGCTGGCCAATGCTGAGGTCTGGCATGCAGGGATCCAGCTGTGCTGGAGAGATGATCCAGAGGTGATTGTCACGGCCAAGGTTTGCGTGTTCCTGGGGACTCTGGGCCGGTTGCATTCCTGGTATGGGGTCGGTGGAGGCAGGGGAGAGGGGGCAGGCTGTGGGAGAGGCTTTCCTTTCTGCAAAAAGTCCCAGTTCAAAGGAAATCACATTAGTGTGTAGAGGATTAGCATTCCCAGGAACGGAGCTGCAACCCTTCTGGGTTTAATCTGTTCCTTTTCAATCTCTTCTAGGGTCAAAAATGCCCCTTTTAGCCATTTTCTTTAAAAATAAGTTTTTAAAAAAGAAGGCTTTGGGGGAAAAGAAAGGATGATATGTTGATTTATTTTTTTCCATATGAGCAGATGGTGTCTTTAGGGCTGTAGGACTTCTTTACTCTTAGTGGATAACTGGTGAATCCTGTTCAGCTGAGGTACGTGGAGATTTTTCTCTCGGACATGGAGCGAACTTGGTGTTGAGGAGATGCTCCCTCGGGACTCCTGCAGTCGATTTGCCGGGTCCTCCAAAGAGAGAAACGGTCTATTTTACTCTTTCCACCCAACCCGCGGCGCTGCCAAGTCCCCATCCTCCCCCTTCCAGCAGCGCTTAAAATACAGTTTGTGGATTTCCCAATATTTGTAACCTCGTCAGTCAGGGCTTATCTCCCCGATAAATAAAAGGACACAAAGCACACACGGGCCTTATCGGAGAGCTAACAGAGCCCTCGCCTTGCCTCGCTGCGGGCGAAGACATGGGAAGCGTTCTGTCAACAATTTAAACACCGCAATTAAAGCACGTATCGATTCCTTTTTCACTTGCGCTCCCTTCGCAGCAGTTTGCTCCCGGTGCTGTTTTTGACACCCGGCTTGGCCAAGATGACGGTGTCTTAAAGCATCAGGTGTTCCTCTTTGGCTTCCTTTTCCCAGCACGACCCGAGGTACCACCCAGCCCCTCTGTTCAGTCTCTTCATTTCTTCTTGATAGAGGTCCCTTCGAGGTCCTTTGCCCTAATGGCCAAACATTGCTCTCCTTTGCCTGGTCCCCACGTTTTATTTTAATATGATTTTTACTTAATTATGACACAACTCAGTTTCAACAGCAGCAGACCCAAGGATGCCTTAAATGCTTGGCTGTCCTTTGTCTGCCCTAGGTCAGATGTCAGAGCTGCCAAATGTCAGCGTTGCCAAACAAGGGAGGGGATGGGACTTAAATGCAATTTCAAGCAACTTTTTTTTCCCCTTTTTTTTGGTAAATGAGCCATTTTCCTATATGCTAGAACACTGCCTGAGTCCTCTACCCACCTTTTTCCCGGACAGAAATGCCTGACAAGGGAAAGCATGGTTCTTCTGCATTACCAGAGGGTGACTTTAAACAGTAGTAGAGTTTGACTCGGTTCCTGGCTCAGATGTGTGTGGTGCAACCGTCTTGTGTCTTCCTCACTCCGAAATGAATGGCTGTTTAATCTCCATCCCGTGAAGGGGGTGGGAAGTCAGGACGTCCTGGTCCCCCGAGATGGGCTTTTTAATTGCTCTAGCTTGACACTCCAACTTAGTGTCCTCATGGCCACTGATTGATTTCAATTAACATTCCCATGCTCCAGGCACTATAAATAACCCTTGTCTGGCCGGCTGCTTCTCCACTGCCAGCTCAACCTTTCTCCTTTAGCTGCTGCTGCTGCTCATCTTGCTTCTTGGCTTGGCCTCAGGCTCAGTCTATAATTCTTTCCAAACTTCCCTGTATAAAATAATCATGTACATGAAGTAAAACAGGAGTCTCATATACACACTTAATAACTCTTGTGTACTGTATGAGTGGGAATTCCACTTTATAACCCCCAGAGCTTTCAAATGGTTCTCATTTTCGGCAGCATTCCTCCAGCGAGTTCTAAAACTTCCCATTTTATCCCAAGCCGTTTCTTTTCCCTTTCAACCTTTTTATTTCTCCTCTAGATTTCGGGGGGGAGGGGGGGGGGACAGACGGCTTCATCTTTCCTTGGGGCTGTGGTTTCAGCAGCGAGGTTTCACTGGGAGCTGATAGCGCTGCTCTTGAGCTCTTAAGCCAAATGTCAGGGTTCTCTTCCCAATGCCACATTTTCCAAATTAAAGCTTCGGCTCGCTCGTGATTCAGAGCAAAAGGCTCCGAGTCGAGATTTAGGGTAAACTGATAAGATAAGCTGACGGGGACCTAGAGCTAATATTCTGCATGTGTTGGTCTGTCTGCCTACCTGCTATCTCTTTCCCGGTGAAAAAGAGAAGAAAGAATATCGCGTGTGTTTAGACACATAGCGTATGTGACAGATAGATAACATCTGTATGTATACGGGCACGGGAGCAAGACTGATAGGCAGAGAAGTAAGAGGTAGCAATCCACAGATTTGTTAAGGCCAGGAGGGACAGTTACATCAAAGGCATCTAGAACTGGAGGGTTTGAATTTGAGGGGGGTTTGTTATTCTGATGACATTTTGAAAGCAGAGGGGGAAATGGACACCTCTGATAAAACACACATGTATTTTTCTATTTTTCTGCCAGCTGGGGATATGGTTGAAGTTTCCCAATCTTGAATTTAAAAAAAAAAAGTTAATGATTTGTCTCTGTTGTGCCTGGTGCTTTTTCTTTTTCTTTTTTCTTTTTTTTTTCTACTCGGCAACACATCCAGTGAAAGATCTTAAAACACCCTGACCCAAAAGCATTTAAATTAGGAAGATTTGTATTGATTTGGGATTACTCCCCAGGTATGGAAGAATTTAAGGAGGTGATAGGCATTGCCTCAAGAAACCAAGAACCTCGTGCTTCAAAAATTCCCCGTCCCCTTTCGAAAGGGGCAAACCAAGGTCTGGGGTGGAAGCAGAGGCAGGAGCTTGGAGCTTCTCCACCTGGTTGGGTATGGCTGGCAGGGGAGGCTCGCATGTCCAAGGAGGTGACAGTCGACAACATGCCACGCTGGTCATTGTGACTTCAGTCTTCCCTCATGTGCCACGATCCCAGCTGCGTGCGGAGCCCATCTGCTCTGTGCATGTCATGCAGTTGCTGGTTACCAGTGCTAATTGAAACATCGTTTTCAACGGTACATTCTTTGGTGGTTTTGTGGTTGTTTTTTTTTTTTTTTTCCTTCTCCCTGCTTTCCACATTTGGAGCCTGGCCTCAGTCCCTCTGTAGAGTCCCTGGCTTTATTTGCTGAGCTCTGTATCAGTGCCGTGTCTCCCAGCTGGTCAGTGCTTGGCCGAATGAAAGGATCGTGAAGTGGTAGAAATGTTGTGTGGTTGGAGCCCCTCCAGCATCTCTGGATGGGAGGACCTGAAAACTGGAGGCTCTAGTCCAGTTAGGGTCTCATCCATGCTGAGTAGAGGTGAAGGATAATCTTTTTTGATCTCCCAGCCACGCTTTTTTGAATAAATGGTTTGTATGTGATGAGAAGGTGCTGCCGGCTCGCGTCCAGCCTGGTGTCTGCTGAGACCCTTTTTCATCAGGGTTGTTGCTCACCCTGCAGTTTGCAGGCTCTGCAACCACTCTGGTGGTTCCAGGGTGTTGAGATCTACCTGCTGCGATGCTCAACCCATGAACCACGTCTCAATGCCAGCAGCTAAGGTTTCCCCTTGCTTGGAGGACCTTGTTAGGACCACCTTCCTGATCGACTTCTGCTGGGGCTGTGATGTCTACAAAGGTGCTTTCAAAGGGCAGGATGCTGCCCCATGTCCTTTACTAATATTCATTTTTCTACCTGCTCTTTGACAAACTCGATACTTCAGTACTAATGTGTTCAGCCTCAGTACAGCTGTGTTCAGTTTTGTAACTGGTGGTGGGCAGAACTAAGCAAAAAATTAAACCCCCATACAAAATAATTAAATATATTGGCAATTAAAAAGAACTTGAGCAATGATCTAATTTGGAATGAAAGCTCAAAAGCCTCCAAAGAGGAGTGAATTTTCTTTCGTGTCTGTTACAGCGGCAATAACGTTAACATTTTAATCCCATTTAATGCTTTTCAAGAAAACAGAAAGTAGAAAGAAGGGGTCTTTTCAAATAGAAGTTATATTTCTGAAAGTGTTGAAATTTGCCAATTTGATGGTTTGGGATTTAGCAGTAAGTAAAAATATAAAGCCCTAAGTCAGCAATATCAATATGCAACTGCAACGTGGTATGTTGTAGTCCTGAAAGACTTTTCTTTTTCCACAAAAAAAACCCACAACCCAGTGTGAAAAAAATTCACATAGGTCTAATCACACGATCTCCCAAAGCTATTAGTGGATATGCTTATAGATAAACAAGAAACAAAACATCCTGAGACCAGTGGGAGAAATAAATAGATTTTCTGGAAGGGAGAGTGAGTGTGAGAGCAAGGGGAGTAACGGGGCAGATGTGTGCGAGTTCGAAAACTGTTTTTTGCATTACAGGATGTCATTTATTTAGTTTGAAAAAACATGTTTTTACGGCGTTATTCTGTGCCTTTCGGAGTTCTCATGCGCTGGAAGCCAGCTCTGACTTCTGTGTCAATGGGCACTTGGGGACTCCGAGCCCTGAGTTATTTGACTGTCAAATGCTGTTACTAAGTCACTGGAAATCACTTGTCTTTTTTTTTTTCTTTTTTTTTTTTAAGCAGCAAAATTAATTTGTTTTACTCCAAGATGCCCAGAGCAATCATTTATATTATAAAGCTGCAAGTGGCAGGAGGACGTCTAAAAATAGCACATTCCAAAAGCTCAGATACAGATACTGGAAGAGAGATTTTTCCCTTATTCATATTCTGCATCGTTATTTAACCTGAAAAGAAAAACCCAAATAGGTGAAATAGGTGGCGTACGGCTGTACATACTGTCATCTTGGCCTTTGTGTCAAATTGATCAATCACAGCAGACCTTTGATGGGCTTGTTTCTGAGGGCTCGTAATCCTGGCGTTTCTACTGAAAATTGGAGGTGGGATGAGCTCTGATCTTAAACTGGAGCTTGGCCCTAGACCTCTGGTTTTGCTCGGCTTCGAGGGCTTGTTCACTGGGATCTCTTCCCAAGCTCTTGGGAAACGTGACCCAACCAGGTTACAAGGTGTGGAGATGTGTCTAAATCCCACCTGCCCTGGTTTTCCTTACATGAATGATGTCTGTTACCAAATTTACACAGATCTAGTTAAACAATTGAGTCTCTTCTACCACCTGGAATTCTCATTCAGAAAAGAATTTGACCTTTTGTCTCTCGTTCTGGACTTCCAGCATCCCAAGTCCTTCTTGGCCAAGTTTCGTTATGGCCATATAAAGCCATATCAAGAGACATTGCTCACTTCATGCCACGCTTCGTTTATAAGCCTGGATTACCATTTCTGTCCCGGACAGCTTGCCCTACCTTAAAATACTGGCAGTGTAGGCGAGAGGAAAATCAGATTAACTGTTCCTTATAACAGGAGAGCTGAGACCTGATGTGAGGAGCAGCTTCCACTTAAGGCAGAGGTCGCTGCCAAGCCGGTGGCCGTACACCAGCATCCTGCCATCGCCTCCCATCCCACCTCCCATCCCTGCCACGGCTGCACCACCGACCCCTCCAGCCCGTGTTTGTGTGGTACAGAGAGCTGGGAACCCCCCGCAAAACCAGGGGTCTTAAAGGGAACGTTTAACACGTGTTCGGCTGCAGCGGTGAGGCTGCTGTAAAAGTCTCTTGGTTACGTTTTGGGTCTGTCACTCGCCCGCTTTAAGCTACGTATAGGTGGACCTGTTGGAACGAGTCCAGCGGAGGGCCATGGAGATGATCAGAGGGTTGGAGCACCTCTCCTGGGAGGACAGGCTGAGACAGTTGGGGGGGTTCAGCCTGGAGAAGAGAAGGCTCCGGGGAGACCTTAGAGCCTCTTCCTTAAAGGGGCTCCAGGAAAACTAAGGCAGGACTCTTGATCAAGGAGAGGAGCCATAGGATGAGGGAGAATGGTGTTAAACTGAAAGAAGGGAGGTTTAGATGAGATGTGGGGAAGAACTTCTTTACTGTGAAGGGTGGTGAGACCCAGGTTGCCCAGAGAAACTATGGCTGCCCCATCCCTGGAGGGGTTCAAGGGCAGTTTGGAGGGGGCTTGGAGCAACCTGGTGTGGTGGGAGGTGTCCCTGCCCAGGGCAGAGGGTTGGAAGTCAATGATCTTGAAAGGCCACTTGCAACCCAAACCATTCTATGATACATATGACTTTTTTGAGAGTTAATTACTGTCTGCAGAACAAGGGAGCTGAGAACTTTCCCAGCTCATCCAGTGAATGGGGTCAGTGCTTTCCCCACGAGGTGCAACCTGCAGAGTGTGGTGGTCTTTCCTTTATTGTGGACGAGCTACTGCTATGGGAAGACCAGATCCAGCTGCTGAGACTGCACTTGATGATCTCCAGTGGAGGGAGGTCCCTGTGGCGATGGAGCCCTGGTCACCACGGTGGAGCTGGAGACCTGGCTGCCAGGGTCAGGTTGGGACCTTGGGATCGGTGTGAACAGTGCAGTGAACTTTGTGGAATGTAGAGCATTTTAAAGAAATCCTTCTCTCGGTTTTTCTTGCCAGCGTGAGTCACATCCCTTCTTCTAGAAGGGGTCTGCAGCAGGAGGAAGGGAAGAAGAAAACTTGGGTGTAGTTAGAAAATACAAGTAAAGAGAATGAGGATACACAGTGTTGGGGTGTAATGAGTGACACCAGCCCACCATTGTCCCTCTCTGTGTAGCATTAACTCTTCCAACCCCAGTGGGAGGAAGAATTGAAGCAGACTCTGCTCTGTAGCCCGAGCTCATTGGGCTGGGCACAAGGCGAGCCACTTGGTTTCTAATGTCAGGGACTTTTCTTTGACTGAACCCAGGGAGGAAAGGTTTATACAGGTTACTGGACCATTTTGACCTTTTGCCTGCTTTATCAAAGGCCACAGAAAAGGTTTTGTGGTTTATTTTATGTGGGGCCAGAGATTGACTGGCCATACATGTTCATGGCTTTGATATAAGCCGAAGTCCTAACTGAAACAGTAAATTAATTTTGACAGCTCAGGTACATATTGCTCTTCTCATTCAATAGCCAGCTGAGGGACTTCTCCATCTCCATCAGCTAGCCAGAGGCAAGGGGAGGTTTGATTTTGGGAAGCCCTGATGCCGTGCCTGAGAAGGAGCTGCTGGGACACGTCACCTCCGTCCCACAGCAGGACGGGGCGGTGTGGTGGAGCAGACTTAGGGAGACTTTGCATGACTGGTCAAATGGATACAGTCTGCAGAACACAGTAAAGCCGCACCGATAAATTGTAAGTCAGAAAACCTTTCTGATGTGTTGTTGATTCTCCCTGGTAGGGGGAAAAGCCTTTCTTGTGAGCTTTGGATGCCTTGGTGGTACCTCTCATGTGCCATGTGCAGCCCTGTTCTCCCAACGTCAAGACTAAGTAGGTGCAAAAATAAATATTACAGTTTTCTTTTCATCCTCAAATTATCATTTTAACAGTGCACAAAAATTTCCCATTTCCCTTTGTATTACCATTAAACTTCTATGACTATGCAGGCATCCAGAATATCCAGCAGACAGAGCTTTGATTCAACCCATGTTTCTTGTGGCCCTCTTGCAGGGAAACTTATTTTTCTCTTTATTCCCAGCTTCCCTTGGGTTATTTGTTGTCACCTGTGAGCTTATTCCATCAGTCCCAGTTGATGCTAATTTAAAGTCTTTTGCAGGACTGGTGAGCCATGCTGTATCTAGTCATCCTTCCATGTTTCTGGAGGTGGTCCCCATACTCATATGGCAAGTTTTTTTCATTTCTTCAGGAGTATCCCCAACTGACTGTGTCACCGAGCTCTCCTCAAAATCCAAAGGCACATAGACTGGAAACAAGGAGCATCTCTTCTTTTACTGACTGATATTTAATTCCCTGGACTTGCCAGGAAATGTGATGGATCATATGAAGTGTTTTGTTATCACAGGCCGTGTGTTTTTCCGCTTTTATAGGATAACGGTTGTAAACGTCTTAGAGTCTCTTTAACTCTCCCAGGAGATGGGGTGATTTCTTGGCTGGTCATATGAGATGAGTTACTGGGAATGTTTTGTAACGGGATGTGTTGCGGGTTTGGCTGACAGTGACTTGATGTGCTTGTCAGTGATGGAGATGCTTAGGGGCTGTAGCCGTCGTTTCTGCCTGTGATGTGTGGTGATGGGTTTGTTCTTGTGCTTGTTGTGTCTTTGGCTGCTTGTTTGTTGTGGTCATTGTGTTTTCATGTTCTGATTTTTGGTTATCGTGTAGCCATGGAGACCACCACTGCTCTGCCTCCCCTTGTCGTGGCTTCCTGCAAACCAGTGTTTGTTGTGGGACATAATATGTGGTGATGTTTTTCGGCTTGTTCCTTTGCTCTGGCTGCTTGATGTTTGTGTTGTAGCCATAGATTTCCGTGGTAAACCCTTTGAGCTCGGTGAAAAAAAGAGGGGGAAAAAAAAAAAAGCAGACAAGCTTTCCCTTTCTAGTCATTTGTGAAACTCAAACATGATCTTGTTCAGCATGACCACGAAAACTTGGAGATCAAACTGAGTAAATTGAAAGTGTCCCACAACACAGAAATTCTCTTCTTCCGCCTTTCCACTCTTGTCTCTCCGCAACCAGATTCCTCCTGCCAATTCCAAGCAGAAGGGAGATTTGCCGGCTGCTACGAGGGCTGCTTGTGCTCCCACTGGGTGGGGTGGGACAGGAGTGATGGACCATCACCTGAGCAGAACTGTATCTTTGATAGCAGAAGGCTTCAGTCCCTAAAATGAAAATTCATGCCTTACGACTCCATAAATCCATTATTTTTGTCATGGAAGAATAAGGTCTGTATCAGGGAAATGGAGGGGAGGGGTTGGGAGTAGGGGATATATGTTTATAACAAGCTTTTCTGTGCGAATAAAATTGTACTTTTTGAAAGGCTCCATTTTGGTGACTTGTCTACAAGCTCCGTTCCTCTCCTCTTGCTTCCCCCACCGCTCCCGTGCCAAACGTCTCCTTTTACCTGTACAGATTGACACCAAGTTAGGGTTTTATGAACCCTGTGTTTTTCCCTAAAGATAAACCCCTTGGATAATCGGGGTGGGAAAACCTAGCTGCAGGGTCCTTAAAACGAGACCTTCGAAAGCTCCTTGGGAAAACTTTTCCCCGAGGTTTTTTTTTGTTTTTTTTTTATTTTAACAGTTCACAAGCCCCCTTCTTCCCTTCCCTCCTCCCCGCCCCCCGAATATGATCAACGACGCTGAAATTCAGACAGTTGTAATCAGCTCTAATAGGAGCAGAAAAGCCAAGTGCCACGCGTTATTATGCCTCAGCCCCTGTAGTGCCGGTATCCGGAACCTCGCTTGCGCTGGGATAACAGTAAACAGATGTGAGGGCAGTAGTTGCAATACTGAGTTACCCTTTAGAAATCCAGCTTGCCCCGTGGATTTTTACAGTTCTTGTTAAGGCCCCTTCTTACCCTCTCTCTCTCTCTCTCTCTCTTTCCCTCTCCTTTTCTGCGAGGTTATTTTCTTTTTTGCAGGATCAGCTCCCTGGGCTGCTTCGCCGCGTGGCTCCATAAATAGTTGGATTGGCATAATTGAGGGGTGAAGGGGATTTGGGAGTGAGTGGCTGGTGATGGCGAGAGGATGGGGAGTGCGATGGGATAAGCCGGGCTTTACCACCGAGAGAAATGTTTGTGGAACCAACGGCTTTTCCACAAGGAGCCACAAGTCTATGGGAGAAGCGGAGAAATGCTACGGCCACTGGAGGAGTGAAACTCTGCTCTCCGGGCCAGAGGCTGATATCATCGCTCCGAGAGTATTGTCTTTGGCTCTGACCTGGTGCAGACGAGCGTAGCCGTAGCTTAACAGCCCGAGCCGCCGCTTTTCGGTGGGAATAGACACAAGAGTCCCATCAAAGTCTGTAGGGTGACGCTGCCCTATATATCCTTGGCATCAAGGCATCAAGAGAACCCCGTTGGCTGCTTTGGTGCTGAGTTTAGGTCTCAAAGTTATGTTAAATACCTGCCTAGAGTGTTATGGGGTTGGGGCTTGACTCCAAAACTGAGTCTGTTGACTTTGAAGAGGAATAGTGGTTCTTGGCGGTGGTGGGATCAGTTCCTGGGTTCCCATAGATGCTTGGTCTGTTGGGTGCTTGTGCCAACGGAAGAAAGAAGGTAAGAAAAGCAGTGCTGGGAGGAGGAGCAAGTGGTGGAAACACAGATTTTTAGGCTGGTTATGAGATGGCACCCCAAGGATTTGGTTTCCCATAGCACCCAATCTGGGGTACCCATAGGCAGCTGCTCTGCCCTTGTGTCCCCCCATCCATGCACTCCTACTGCCTCCCTTGTGCTGTTCTCACTGCCACAGGGTGAGCTGCATAAATAGACTCATTCCATGGAAAACTAACCCACCAGTAAAGAAGAAAAATTTTCCTGGTGGGTCAACTGATCAGGGTATCGGGAAGGTGAGCAGGCAGTGGTGGGCTTTTCCCCAGCAGGGACAGGTTACGTGAGCGTGCTGTGGGAAAGGGGGATGAGTCTGGCCTTGTCTAGTGACTCTTCCAGCCCAGCCGTCAGCTTGCCAACACTTGGTTTCTGGCAACTTCAGTTCAATGTTGTCGTCGGCTCTGCCCACTTCTTTGGAGGCATCCCAAAATGTTGTAATTTGTAGGTGTAGCATTTTTGACCACGAACTTGGTGTCTCTGGACACACCATGACCGCAGAATGGCTTTCAACAAGAGGCATGTGGATGAAAAGAAAGGATTTGTTTTGGTTCGTGAGCGCTGTCGAGGGGCCTTCTCCCTGGAGATGGGGAGGGCCAGGCTTCCAGAGCTCACTCTCCCGTTCCCTCGGCTGTGGGTCCGCAGGGAGAAGCCGGAGAGCTGGGGATGTGCGTGTGGATGTGGGCAGTGACGCATTACTAGGGCATGTGGAGAATTCCCCCGAATGACCACAGCGCTTTGCTGAACGACTATCAGAAAGTTTCTCACCCTTCCTCGAGGGAGGATGCTGCGCTTCCAAAAAAGACTCCCGACGGATGTAATGATATTCATCCGGTTCTGTTACAACCCTTGCTCTTCCTGTGGCTGTTTTGCTCCTCATTATCTCCCTGGGAAGAGGTTGTTCTCTTGAGCAGCAATATCCCAAAGCCAGTTTGGTTTCTGCAGTGTCCATATTTAGTGGGACTGTTTCTTATTTAGGAGCAGCCTTTGCCGGGGTGTGAAGATGCTCTGCGCCATGTGAGCGATGTTAGACGGGCTTTGCCCCCTGGTCTGTAGCTGGAGAAAATGTGTGAGAGATTTCCTTGTTGCTAATAAGCATTGTGTTTGCCTTCCTCTTTGGGGGTGGGATAGATTCAGGGAAAGAAGGGGGGGAAGAAGGAAAAAAAAAAAAAAACAAAAACCTCTTTCCAGTGGGATGTGAATGTTTCTGCCTGTGTTCCCACATTGTTCCCAGCCTTCTGCCGGAGTCCAGCTGTATGACACAGGCCTCCAAAATGTAAGCGAGATTCCCCGATGAGTGACGCACGCAATGGCAACTCGCTGCTTGCGTGGACGGGGCAACAGCCGTCCTGTGGGTGGTGGAGCACGTTCGGTGGTGGAGAAGAGGGTGCTGATGGCGGCATGGCCTGAACTAGCAATGTGAGTTGGCCCCTGAGCTCCTGCAGATGTTGGACCCAGACCCGAGTCTTCTTGTAGAAGGGTTTTGACTTCTTGACAGGCCTTTGAGAAGTATTTGCTGCTCTATAGATAGCTAACGAGGGCCGTCACGGGCAGGGGTACCCCAGTGCCCAAGGGTTTCTGGAGAGAACACCAAGGAAGGACCAGGTTCCTGGGAGGTGGGAGCGGAGGAGCAGCCTCCAGCAGCAGCAGAGAGTTTTTGCTACTAATGCTTCCAGGGAGGGAATTTGAGGAAATGCTTGGATAGAAATAAGTAGAGCTGGCAACAAATGTGCATTTCATTTTATGAACATTTCATGGTGAAACTTAAAACTTCCACAAAATTTGGGGGACTGGATAGCTCAGGGGATTAGTAATGGGATACAGAGCCTTTCATCTCACCAGGGCCTTTTCAACTGCAGCTCAAGTCAATACCAGCGACTGAAAGTTGTTACCATCTGATGGCTTATGTGTAATGAGTTGATGGTCTCACTCCATTTCCTGGTAGTCAGGTATCTGCGGCTGACGCACACAAACACACCATAAAGCCTGGCCCCTCGCCAGCCTTGTTGGCAGCCCCTGCCAACGACTGGATGAGTCCGGGAGTGAAATGTCCCATTTGCTCCCAGCTGGGAGCTCTACCAGGTAGTCTCCTGCCATGTGTGCAGCGGGTGAGAAACTTGTAAGGCGGGAACGGCAGTTCAGAGCAGTGGGTTTACGTGGACATCTTCCATCTGTACCAAGGGACATCTTCCATCTGTACCAAGGACTACACAGAATAATGTTTTTTTGCATTTCGGACGCTCATCCCTCAGAAAAGCTGTGATGTTACGTGAGATTTAACTTTTACAAACAAGGTGAAGACATTAGGGCACAGGGCTTTCTGTTTAGAATAATGTCCCTGCTTTTCTCCCCCTCCCCGAAGCTCTAAGTGGAACCTGGCTCTAAGTTCCAGGTTCTAAGTGGAACCTGGAGCATGTTTTCCAAGAGTTTGTTTATTGATGCGTCCATGATGTGACCAGCATCCCTGTGTCCAGCTGGGGAAACTAAGGTAGAGAGAAAACAAATGAAGGAACAGATATTCCAAGATAAAAAATTCAGGAGTTCGTGGGTGCTGAGTGAGTGCCAGGTCCAATAATGGATTTAGACCATCAGTATACTCTGCTTCTCCTTCAGTTGGGACCTCTGCCCTTGCTCTTTCCATCATGGATCCAAACCCAGCCCCTCAGATGATGCCTGAGGTGGCGGCTGTTCCTTGGGGGATGTGTTCTTTCACCACTTTGTGCTCTAGAGACCTCATAGTTAGAAGGTAGTTTGGAAGGAGGTGACTCCTAGTGAAGTTACCTAAGTGTAGATTTTGTTGGTTCTGTTCAGAGTTATGGTGTGGGGTGGTAATGGGATAAACTGGTTATGGAGATCACCGAGACGTGATACTGATCCCCAGACGAGACTCCCGGGCCACCGGGCAGTGATCCATGGAAGATGCCAGTCCCTGGATGGGACATGCAAGACCGAGCATCTCTCAGTACCCCCCACCCTGGGGGTTTCTAACCCTCTTTCTGGCAGGAGAACCCCTGGGCCCTGCGAGGAACCGTAACTGTTTGGTGCAAACTGCCCACTGTGGGCATCGATGGACCAAAGGGGTGGTGGGGTGAGGTTCCCTGTGCCCCCCCGGCCTTTCTGTGGTTATATAGAGCCAGGCACAAGCAAGCCATTAGTAAACAAATGATGTCAGCTCCCACTGGCGTTATTTTTAAGCACTTTGTATATATTGCTTGTCTGTATGTATCTCTGGACTGTTCTTTCTCCCCTTCCCACTGCCTCTCAATCACCCGCGGAGCTTTTTTTTTTTTTTTTTTTTTTTTTTTTTTTGGTTAAACCCAACATCTGTAGATTCGTTCTTAACAAAAATAAAGCCATCCATCTCCTTCGGCCGGCCGTTCTGTCATGTAAGCTCAGGAAAACTGGCTCGGTCAAGGTTTACAGTAGCTGTCGCGGCCCGCAGTGGGAAAGGCACTTATCTGTAGAGGAGGGTTAGCAGTTCTCAAGAATGCATCCTTCCCTGGGACTGAGGGGGTGGCTTTTGTTTATCCTCTGGCACACAATGAAATGATGGGAAAACATGCTTGGATGCTCTGCAGCGTAAGGTGGGGCAGGGCAGCGGTTAAAAATGGAACAGAGCCTTTGATCCCCGGCCAGAGCAGATGACTCCCAGGGTTTGGGTTTTAGGGTGGACGTCGTGTTCTTTCTCTCCATCCCTGTGTACAGATCGAAGAGTTCCCCTCCTGCCTAACGAGCAGAACAAAGCCTCCGAGGTGGGCTTGGGGGACGAGAGGGATGGCAAGTGAGGTCAGAAGGAAGGAGGGGGTTTTGGGAAGCCCCGCTGTCATGCCTGGCTCAGGGGGGTGCTGGAGGGGAGGGGGTGCGAGCCCAAGCCTTCCCGACAAGGAGAGCCCACAGCTGATGGTGGCGTGTGTCCCGGGATCTCAAAGTGTGTCCCAGGATCTCAGAGAGCACGCAGCTGAGGCTCTGGGCCTTGGTGGGGGGACACTGGGGCCAAGCAGTGAGTCACGGCAGCGGCTGGGGTTTGTGACGATGTTTTTCCTGTTAATCTCCCCCATCATCCCCCCTAGAAAACACAATGGAAACTCCATAACCCAGGAGATAGCCCGGGGCATACCACAACTCCAGAGAGTCCTCGCAGGAGGAGGCTCCGAGTCCTCCCCAGATTTCCCAGCAGCCGGACCAGGTAGTAAATAACCGCCCGAGTCCGAAAGATGGAAGGGGGGAGCGATGGAAGTATTACGTGATTGTGCTTAGTCCTGCTCTCTCCCGGATCTGGAGCGGGACGCTCAAAGACTCGGGAGCGCTGACTCCTTGGAGCCAGAGTATATCATCTGTTAAGTCTCTGGCACGACAGACTTGCTTTAGAGTGAGCAAATTAAAGGTCGTCTCTCAAAATCTGGTTAACGCCACATGCCAAAGTAGACAGAGGGAGAAACAGAGGGATGATAGATACTCAGATGTATAGATCAATCTATGGCTCAAGGCATGTTTGTTTCTTACTTGGTTTTGTTTCTGTAGACTAGGTATATTGTTTTTATTATTTATAGTGTTGGGGGGGGGGGGTGAGTGATCCTGTGTGTTTGAATTTATTTGCTGTGCTATGCGGCTGATTTGGAACACGTCCTGTTGTGGCTTTTTTGTTATTCCTTTTGCTAAGGAGCTCAGCGATCATTTGGCACCGAGTACAGGGAGGGGGAAAGAAAAAAAAAAAAACATATCCCAAGATTTCATTTAACCGTTTACCTTTTCAGCACTTCACGGCTGCGTACGTGTCGGAGGCAGCGAGGGACCCTCCGTGGCCTTGATTCAACAGGTCTTGGGTGGACTTTTAAGCCCGTGCTGGAGGCGGTGAGGATGTCTCGGGCCGGGGCTCCGGAGATGGAGCACAGCAGCTGTGGAGCAGCAGCACGGGAGCCTCCGCCAGCCCCGCGCGGGGAGCCCGGGGGGGGGGAAAGAGGATCCATTACATCGCAAGTTGGGCTTTAAACTCGCTTCAGCCTTTTAACATGAATCATTCATTCCACTAGTGAGATGACTGAGGAGTCTGGGCAAAATAAAATAATAAAAAAATTAAAAAAAAAAAAAAGAGGAGTGCTGCAGAGGAACATCTAAAGGGATGCAGGTGGGGAATTGGACCCAAGTTCTTCTGCAGCTTGGAGCCATCCTTCAGATGCCTGGGCAGGGGTCTTGCTTTTCCCTCTTAATTAAAAAACTCAGGGCTCTGGACTGGTTTTCTCCTCGCATTGTTGTGTGTTTGTCTCTCTGTGTCTGGCAGGAAGGGCCTGTGTCACTAACCTGGGGCTTTGCTTCTGAGCTGAGCCACAGCTCCACACCTGCAGCAGCTCTCGGCTGGGGGAGATGTGGGGTCCCAGGAGGAGGGAAGGCAGTGGCAAGGCAAGGAGGGGAGGCAGTGTGAGTTTTATATTTATTTGGGGTACCAGGAGCAGAGAGAGCTGCTTTTGTAGCCCTATGAGCAGGGGTTAGGAAGGTCCCAGTGAGGAGTTGACATGGTGGTTGTCCCTTTGGTGGGACCCGAGTCCTGGAGCCCAACACACGCAAGTGTACAGATGGGGCAGGAGACATCTCTTCTGCAAAACTTTCCTCAAATATTGGGACTCTCAAGGCTCTGAGCATTGAATCACTTGATCAATCACAGACAGAAGACAAGGGTCATCCTTAAGCCTCAGAACCCCTGAGGACTTGAGTTCTCCAGTGAATCAGTTCCTCCTTATGTGGAGGGATTTCCCTGACCACCTCTCTCTTTGCAGCTCGAACACTCAGGCTGTGCAGCCAAAAGCCGAGTTGGACGCGTGTCCTCTGAGCACAGGGGATGGTTCTGACCTGCTACATTTGCAAAAGTAGTTTAAATGCGACATTGAGGCCAGGAAACCCAATCCACATAGCCTGGAAGCTTCACGTTGTAAGTAGGCTGAGGCATCATTAATTCAGCTGCTTTGCTCGCCCGTGGTATTAACTACGCTTGTTTTCCTTGTTACGTGTAAAACTTGACACTTTGCTATTTCTGACTCTTGATCTGTACCAAACTCTAGACCCAACAGGAGGTTTGCTCCCCCCTAGCGTGATTTTTTTGCCCTAAACTTAGACTTTGAGGATGTGGTTATCATTGCCGTCCATTCAGGGAAGAGATATTGCTGCTGGTTCCTTCTTTGGCTTCTGGATTGTCTCACTTCCAAGATGCTGGAGGGGAAGGAAGTACACAAACGCTTGGTTTTTAAAAAGTGCAGCATTGCCCTTCCTAATGAGTTTCAAGGTGTGTTGCTGTCAGCGTCAACGTGTGAGTTTGAATTATTCTGCCACTCTGTCTGACTGTTGGAAATACCAAAATTCCTACTGACTTCATTACTATTGTACAAACAAAATACCTCTGTGCAGGCTGGTAGAAGGAGACAAAAGGTGGCCCTGGCCCTCTCCACACTGCTCAGATGGGAGCCAGCTTGGGCATGGGCAGAGGGAACTTGGGTCTCTGCACCCCCATCTTCTTTTGGAGATAGATACTCTCCAAAGCGTATCCGTGTTTCTGTGGCAAAATCCAGCACAGTACACTGTGTCGCGGGTCTCTGTTGAGCCCGTTCCCAGTAGAACTGACCCAACGTTTCTTCCGTCTTTACTCTGTGCAACAGGTTACACTGAAAAGGAAAAACAGATTTTGGCCAAAATCAAAATGTTTTCTGAGACTGTCAGCTTCAACTAAATTTCCCTGCAGATGAAGTTGGCATGACTTCCTCTAGCTTTCATGTTTTGTTTGGATAACATCAAAAGGCTCCTGTTTCAATGGACTAGGATCTTGTCGTTTCAGCACTAGCATTTCACTTCATCTTGGTTTCTCTATTATAGTAAATAAACTGTTTGGTGTTATGTTGAGCCAAGGCGGTTGGTGACCCCACGTGAGGCATAACAGACCTTTACAGGGAATAGATGGTGTTCTTACACCTCTTCCAAAAGGGACTTAGAGAATGTGGCTTTGTAGAGTGACTGGAGTTAGGGTAGGACTTCCCACCACGGGGATTTCCAGAGAGGCAGCAGGGAGGACAAGGAGGAGGAGGAGAAGCTGGTTGCTTTTACAGTCTTCAGTATTCAGGCCCGAACTGTAGCTGAGTTGTTCTTATCCATGGGAGGGCTTTGGTTTTTATCAGAGCAGAAAAAGACAGGGTTTTCTTCCTAATGGAAAACTCTGGGACTTTTTAATTTAGAGAAGACTTCAAAATTTTGGCCATTTTTCGCCAGCTGGGAATCTAAGAGATTTTTGTCACACTGAAAGTTGTGACAGATAAGGGGAAGTTTTGTTCTATCCAGCTGCAGCGCCCAAGAGGAGCCTGTGTTGAAAACCTTGACACGTGTGTTGGGAAAGCAAGTAATGTTTGTTTGGGTTTGAATCCAAAAATAAAAGTGCCTGAACCAAAGATACTTTCAAGGCTTTGAGGAGCACAGCTCCCCCAGCTTTGGGGCTGTTGAGCGTGTCCCGTGGGTAATGCTCATGAGCCATTTTCTCATCCCAACACTCTACTTCAAGGGGTTTATTTTAAGTGACACTGTTTTAAATGTATGAACTTTCCCTGGGAGGATTAAAAAAGATCCTCCCCCCATGATCTTGAGGGGGACGTGAGGAAAGACAGACTGAGCTGTGAAGAAGAGGTGAAGGGTTCTTAGGTTAAGGTGGGAAGAGTTATTGTTGCTCGCTCTTTGGTTTCCAGGCCCATTGGTGTTTCCAAAGTAAAGCCAAGAGGATGATTTTTTTCCCGTTTATGAGGGGATAAATCCCATTTATTGTCCGTGTTCCCAAATTCATTCCGTTTGTTTGCTTCTAGGCTAACAATGTTTCTCAGCAGGTGAGGCTGGTAAAACCACAGACCTATGAAAGCACGGACGGTTCTTTGGAGACGCTTTACCTCCCTTGTAGGTGCCGGTGGGGAAGGGAGAGGGGAGCTCTGCTGCCTTCTGTCCTGCCTTTGCTTACAGTCTTTTCTCACGGCTGTGGGCCATTAAGCAGGGCATCCTGCCTTCCCTCCCTGCCTGCGCTAGAGGGTTGGTTTTACTCGATCCAAAGATATATGGTTGCATTTTGAATGAAAACTACATCTGAAACCAGTTTTATCAGTTTCCTGGAAGATGACAGGGAGAAAATATGTGAAAAATGTCTTTTCACCGCTGTGGAGGTTTGGGGTTGGTTTTTTTTTTGTCCTTTGTCGCCCATTGCATCAAGCTTCCTTATCATTTGACCATGAGAAAATGTTTTCACCCAATAAAACAGAGACCAAACCCTCATGGGTTCATTAAGGGGGGACTGGTGTGACCGGAGATACCTGATCCTGAGTGCGAGGGGAGCGTCAGCTCCGGGACCTGGGCTTTAGCCCGGCGTTTATTTGCTTGCTAGTGATGGTTTGGGGCTGGGAAAGAGAGAGACACATTTCTCCTGCTTAACCCAGCTCTGCTGGGGTGGGTTTGCTTGCTGTGGGTGAGCTCAGCTCCGCTGGCAGGTAAATGAGGGGAGCGACCAGCGCCTTGCTGGGCTTCTCCTTTCCCCCATGGCTGGGATGGGAAGCAGCCACAAGTCTCACCTCTCCTCGGCTGCGCTGGGGCTCCCAGTATGAGGAGCCCTGCAATGGAACGAGGGGCTGTTTGACAGCCCGTAACTATCTTGCACAGAAACAGGGCAAGAAACATTCTGGCTTTCAGTGACTTCCCTGCTAGGCAATATATTTTTCCCACTTCTCCCGGTGGGTGCAGCTTTCCTACCCGCGTAACAACGTATTAGTTAGGTCACTTCACAGCTATGAGGCTGTTGTGTGGATTCCCTCTCTTCTAGGAATTCTGCCGATGAATCATCGACACTTAAGGCCGTAGTTTGATGTCTTTATTCACACTTAATGCTAGTACTTGGCCGCAAAAGTAATCCTGTGGAATCCAATGGGACTAACTGTGGAGTTATATACTGTTAAATCTTTGGCCTTTTAACAGAGTAATGGGTTACAGCCAGATTTGTGAACAGAACTGAAACGCAGTCCTGGCTTTCGGAGGGGTTAGGAGTACTACAGGGCAAAATTTTTCAGGATGAAACCTAGACCCATGTGAAAATTCCCTGCTAGCTGGCTTCGTGGTAAACCCTCGGATGTGATCCTCGGGGGGAAAGGCGAGGGGGCCCACCTGGCCTCGCTTCTCAGAGCGACCGCTGGAGTTGGGAACAAATTCCATCCCAGGTCAGGGCTTTTGTCAGGGCATTTTGTTTTATTTTTTTTTTCCATTTGCTCACTGTTGTTGTAATTAAGATGTTTCAGAGCGTAATAAATAATTGTCTTTCCAGAGTAATAGCTTTTCAATGCCGAATGCGTCAGGGCGTTCTGCCTCGTGCCAAGCACCACGGGCTGTCGGGAGACGAAGCCACGGGAGATGCAATCCCGCTTTCCGGGAAGGGACTTTGGATCTGGTGGTGATGCTGTTTTCTGTAGGAGAGCATTGCTCAGGTCTCCACTCAAATTCTGCTTGGGTTTGCTGGAGTTTTCTGAAGCTGAGGTGAAGTGCAGACTTGAGTTTGACTTCCTTGGAGGGTCGGTGGGTGAGTACCGTTAAACTCATGTTTCCACATGAATTAGAAGGGGAAAAAAGTGTGAGAAAGCAGCAGTTATCATTGCAGTGACAAAATACTCAACAGTATCTTGTTAATGTGGTGCTTCATGAACTTCAGATGTAACGCTAATTGAGACTGGGAGAGCTGGATCTGGGAGAGTTTTGGGGAAAGGAAACCCTTCACCCCCCCAGGTTAGCCCTTATAAAAGTGGGGATGCAGTTTGCAACAGGTACCTGGTTGCGTCCAGCTGATGGGCTTCCCTGCGTGGCAATGGACCAAAAAGCATAGGAGGCAGCTGAAGAAAAGGAGCCTACTTTTGGGTTTGTTCTCTGCCATTCAGTGAAATTTGGTGATACCTGCAGCCCCGCTGGAGGACAGGGAATGGCAGCGTTCCCAGCTACCTCCCGTCAGGGCAAGGGAGGATGAGCCCGTCTCTTTCTGCACAGACCGGGCTGCAAGTGGTGTTAAAATCACAAAAAAAAAAGGGATCCAGACCTGGTGAATCAAGACGTTCCTCTGAGAAGAAAACAACAAACAGTTGTGGGTCACAAATCCTCGTTCAGCAAACTCCCAGGAGCCTCAAGGATGGAGGGGATGGTGGGGATGGAGGGGATGGTGCTGTCCCCCGTGCAATGCCTGGTGTGACCAAGTCCTGCCCGGCCGGGCTCAGCTGGGAGCAGAGAGTGGCTCCTTGAGCGTGGCCGTGCCCGGGGTGCCCTGAGAGCCCTTTTCAATGTCCCCGAGCCGAGGAAGACCAGCGAACAGCAAAGACACCCCGGTGCAGCTGTATGAAATTACACTGCAGGGGAGGAGGGTGGGGAAATGAAGAACAGCCACACATCCTCCCTCGGACAGGGCTTGCTTTACGCTGCTCCGCCGAGGGTTTGTTTTCTTTTCTAGTAGGTTGGATTGTGGCAACGGGGGCTGTTTGTGAAAACACGACCCGGCACGGTGGCTCCAGGGCTCACGGCGTTGCCGGCCCGCTTGCCCGAGCTCCTGCAAGGACCCACTGTGGAAGCCTTGAGGTCTCTTTTTTTCCTTCAGCTCCTGCCTCTCCCTCCCTCCCGCCCCCTCCCAAGGTGCTTTTAATCTTTTCGGTTAATGTGAAATTAAGATAATGAGTCCAAGAGAAGAGAGGACTGGGAAGGGGGCAGTGCGGGGGGAAGGGGGAAAGAAAAGAAAATAGAAAGAGGGGAGATTCTTCTGACAGATAATTAGGGAGATTGGTTTACCAGCCAGGGACTAATGCTGGCTTCCCAGCTCAAACAGTCCCTCGTGACTCATTTTGTGACTTTAATTTCTATGGGGTTCCTTAAGCAGGTGCCCTCTGACAGGTAGTCAATAGAGGACTTCTGGCCGAGCACCAGCGCCTCTTTGGAGAGGTCAGATCCGGGGGTCAGAGAGCAAGGCCTGGGAGGTTGGCGGGTCAGGAGCCATCACGGTGACAGATGAACCTACCCGTGTTCCCTTCTCCTCGCCGAGCGGCAGCGCCGGCGTCTCTTGGGACCGGCCCCTTCTTCGCTCAGAGACGTTCCTGTTCCTCTCCCGCTCGCACCTCTCAACTGCTCTTCATTAGCCAGGGGGATAGGGCTTGTTCGCAGCCCGGGATCCCATGGTGAGAGGGTGCTGTCTCCATACCTCTCAACTGGTCCTCATTAGGTAGAACAGTCCCCTTTTGTCCTGCATGAAGCCCCCTTTGTTTCTCGGCCGCGGCGGGGCCGCGAGAGCAGAACCTGATACAAAACAATGCAGCATTATTTAGCCGGAGCCTAAAGTCAAGGAGAGAGCAGTGTTTCGGGAAGCTCTCGCTGCCTTAGCTGTGTGCGTGTGTAAACACCCAGGGATTCTCTCTGTCCGTCAGTCCATCTGTCCTCCCCTCTCTGAGCTTGCTTCCTCTTGCTGGTGTTTCTAGCTGCAGTTCACGCCATCTCCCACCAGCCCATGTTGCAGGACCCCTTCGTGAATGTATTTCTAAGGTGATGGAGGAATCCCGTCTTGCCATTTTTCCACTGGCAGGGTGCAGCTTTTATTCTGTTCTGGGGGGACTGGGAGCTCCCCCCTTTCCTCCAGGGGTTTGCGCAGGGTCCCCTGCTCTGGCAGCATCTCCCTGTTTGGCGTGGGGGATCCGTGACCATTTATTTTGCTTTGCTTTTTCTCCCCCTCCCAGGCTGCCTCCCTGCTGCCAGCAGCTGAGGTTGTGTTGGCTGGAGCCTGATTAGTCATTCTGTCTGAGATTTCTTTCAGACTGAGGAGAATGATGGCAAAAAACAAAAAAAAAGAGAAAGAGAGAGAAATTAATTTCCTTGCTAATTGGATTCCCACTTCTCCCTGAAGAGCTGATGCCTTTCTAAAAAGCAGCGTCTGTCACCTCCGCGTCGGTGGCTGCGATGCTGCTGCGAAGTGGTATCACCACAGGAGTGTCTGGTAGGTTATAAATCGGGTGGCAGAATTAAATGCTTACATGCCTGGAGTGCCAAGGTCGGGTCCCTGATCCCATTAACTGCTTCTTTCGCCTCGAAACAGCTGGAGCAGAGCTCGGCATCAGCTGCAAAATACCTCGTGTGAGTAGAAATCGCGGAGGCAAACTGCAAAGAACTGAACACAACTGTTGTGCTTTTTGGGTCCCATCCACTGCAAAAAAGGGAGAGGTCTGGGATTAAACAGTGTTGAACCCCCCCCCAAGAAGGAAAACAAAGCCTGATTTTTTTTTAAGCAACTGGGGAGCCAAAGTGCTGCTTGCAATGAATAGTGTTTGCAAATTAAGGTTACTTTTAAGTATTGAAGTTAAAAAAAAAAAAAAAAAAACGAAAAAACCCAATGGGGATCATTTCATAGACGCAGGAGGGAGCTTGGTGTCCATGTGCCAGAGAGAGGAACTTCTCTCTCCTATGCAGGAGCCAGAATATGAGAGTCCTCTATAAATCCAACCTGATTTGTGAGTAAATTGGGGTGGGGAAACCAGGACAAGAGGGATGGAGAAGTAGGGCTTTGTGGGTTTCGCGCTACACCTCTTGGGAAGAGGTCCTCCTTCATTTGGGTGATGTCTCTGTGGCCCGCGGGGCGAGTGTTCGCACCCACAGCTCTGTGCCAAGATGGTTGCGTCATGTTGGCCAAGGTTTATTTTGATACAGCCGCGGACGGCGTCACGTGTTGCACAATGGCCAAACACACATTTCGGCCACCCCCAGGAAGAAGCCCTTGCCTGGTTGACCTCAAGCCTCACCACCCAATCCAAAGGGCGCTGGGGGAACCGCAGCGATGGCCGTAGCTCTGCATCTACGCTATTGGATGTTCCCACCCCATTGTACGCTTTAATTCTATGCAACCCATGCAGAGAAACTGGTACAGGCCTCCCGTGTGACTCAGAAAGCAGTGACACACACACGGGGTTGGACGTCTCTGGCAAGCAGATGTTTCAGTAGGCAGCTAAGAATTTTGTAGGAGGGGGAGTGGTTGGTGTTCTTCCCGTAGGAAGCTCCAGCACTGTTTGCAGAAGGGCTGGAAATTCTGCTCAAGTGGCCTGAGCAAGGGTCGTATCCAGTGGTTTGGTTGCCTTGCTTTCATTGTGTGCACCCTCAGTGCCACCTTTGCTGGTGGTGGGTTTTTTGACAACACCAAAGCAGCTTGTGTTAGATCATAGAATGGTTCAGATTGGAAGGGACCTTAAAGATCATTGAG
>JAOTQQ010000005.1:19604732-19622137 GCA_026546715.1 Gallinago undulata
CTTCTCCAGGCTGAACCCCCCCAACTCTCTCAGCCTGTCCTCCCAGCAGAGGGGCTCCAGCCCTCCCAGCATCTCCACGGTCTCCTCTGGCCCCACTCCCACAACTCCATGTCCTTCCTGTGCTAGGGACCCCAGAGCTGGACACAGAGCTCCAGGTTGGGTCTCACCAAAGCGGAGCAGAGATGCTCAGGGCTCTCTGCACCTGCAGCAGGGTGGTTGTCCCAAGAAGGTAGCGGGACTTAGACTGGGAGCATGGGGCTAACTGGGAGCTGTTTGCTCCTGGAGGTTGGATTTGCCCTGTGGCCAAGGTGGGCGCCCAGCAGAGCCGAGAGAGGGGTCTGGCACAGCGCTGGCCTTCAGGAGAGCTCCCTGTTTACAGCTCTTTGAGCGGGCAAATGCCGATGCAGGGTGGGTCTTTTCAGTCTTGCAACTGAGGGTTTTGTGTTTTGTTTTGAACCGTAAATATAACACAATTGTGTTTATATAATGCAATTATGTGAGATGCTGCATGTGGGTTTTAAATAGAATAAGGGTTAAATTTAGCCTCTTTTTTTTTTTTTTTATCTTTTTCCCCTCCCATTGATTTTGCAGAGATAGGCTCATGTTTGAAAGAACTTCTCACCCTGGAGTTTACCAGACTCTGTCCTGCATGATCTCATTGCTAGTATCTCACTCTTCCTCCACCCTTCCCTCCCGTTGTTTGCTATTCTGACTGAAGATGAGACATAAAAAGTTAAACAAACTTTTTTTTTAAGACAGGGAACGCATCATCCGATGTGTTTATGCAGAATTAAACACAACAAGATCATTATCTGGAGACGCTGGAGACCGGATTCGCATTGGATATAAATGAGCAAAGTTCCCATCAAGTACATGATTTACACCAGCGTGGGGTTTGGCGCCAGGGTGTATAAAGATGAGCAAGAAAAAAAAAAATCAGTTTTTCAGGCTTGTGCTTTTTAAGCCTGCGAGCACTTCTTATTATCCTCCAATTAGAAAGTGGGGAAAAAAAAGGATTGGGAAAAAAAAAAAAAAAAACAAGTAGGCTGAGCATAGTCACAAGAACAAACTTTCAAATAGTGAACTTATTTATATTTTTAAAAGCTGACTGGGTTTTTTTTCAGCCGGCAGTAAAGTGATGGGCCCAACAGTTGGGTCTGCATTTCCCCGCTTCTTAGAGGTCAACACTTGGAATTTGCCTCCTGAAATGAGATTAAATGATTTCTGGGATTCAGATCCAATAGCCGGTGACACAGAGGTTTTTGCAGATTGCACTGGCTTTGTCATACAGGATTTTTAGGAGCTTTTCCTGAACTTTAGTCTGCGCTGAGGTTATTTTGAAGTTTCTGTTGTGATCCACGGGTCCTGGGATCTCTGCAGTAAATGACTGTAATTTCATGCTTGGAGGCAAACCCTCGGGGCAGCCAAGCCGACTCTGTCCTAAACAGCACTTCATGTTTTCAAGGCTTTCAACCAGCAACATCCCCTCAAAAGTTTTTGGTAGAAAGTGGTTTTAGGTTTACAGACAGGGTCTCTGAGGAAGAAATTCATCATCTACCCAAAGCCCTGCAGAAAGTCAGAGCGGGATCCCAGCTCGGGGCTGTTGTTCTCCAGCCTCTTTCATTCTGCTGCTTCAGCTCTTTCCACCAGGCTGATACTTTTAGCTTTCTTCTGGGACACCACAGCCATGCTTGTAAGAAATTCCCTTCTTTTATAGCATATTAAGAACTATCTTCCCTATTTAATAGGTGAGGAAACTGGGGAAGTGAGGTTAAATCAGTTACTTTGGAGGAGGAGGAGGAGGAGGGATGGCAAGACCTCGTGCCTGTCCCTGTGTGCTCCTGTTCCCCGGAGCAGGTCTCGAGTGGGCTGCTGGTCAGGTTGGGCTAATGCAAAAGGGGACAGCAGGACATCGTGTCCCATCAGCTGCGCTCTTCATTTTGTGCCTGCAGGATGATGGACTAACCTGGCCACGGGGAGGCAGGGACTCTGCTCCTGCTGAACTTTCCTTGCTCTTCCATCGCACTGTCCTAGGTGGCTTAGAGCAAAATTGTTTGGTGAAAGATTAGAAAAATTCAAGTTTCTCAAGGTTTAAAGGACTGGTCTCATTTAAAAATATCATTTCTCACCTCAATTGATATTTTTGGTGCTGAAAACGTTAGAAGAGACATTACCATCTCCTTTAACTCACTGAGTCTGATTTCCAGTTGGAAGTCAAGGCAAAGTGAGGTTTTTTTGGTGAGCTGACAGGTCTTTCTGCAAAAAGTAAAATGCAAAGTCAGAATGTTGAGTTTTATTCTCTTGGGAAGGAAAAAAAAAAATATCTGAAAGAGTCACTTCTGGAGGAAAAAGTTGACCAGTCAGCCAAAGTTTTGTTCTTATTTTGTCCACAGTTCCCTACAGTCTGGAAGAGTCTTCCAGTTTGTCACTGGTAGACAAACCAGTGTTTGTGAATTAAGTATGAACTTCTTTCAACTCTAACAAGGATGGGATATATATATATATGAAACTTGAGCAGACAAAAGGCAGAAATAGTTGGGTTTTTTTCTTAACATGGATCCAAGGCTTAAAATAATCTGTACGCCCCGAGAAGCTCTCCGTTATCTCGCTGTACCTTCGGGAGAGGAGTGCCATTGCTTCCTGGCAGCAGAGATTTGATGCCCAAAGGAAATCTGAATAATTTCCCACGTCGTGAGATCTGGAGCAGTTGTTTCTCGGTCCATATAAGGTTTAAACTGGTGGATGGAGTGGCGCTTGCCTCATTCCCTAGGCCTACTGGTGACATACCAAGTGTACGTGACATTCATTGGGTTTGAGCTTGGCCCGTGCTGGGTTGGAAGCCTGGGTTTATTTTTGAAGATGGGGTGATGCAGTGGTGGAATGGCACGTAAGTCAATGCCCGTTTTTGCTGTTTGCAGTGTCCGTGGTCTCTTCCGTTGCTCCCTTCCAGGGCTCCCTAACTCCATGCTAATTGGGTGCTGGCTCCAGGCTTTCTATTTTAATGCTGTTTGATGATAATAATCATTCCCGCAGGATGAATGGTTGAGAACAAAGACAGGAAACGTCCCCCTGATTAGATAGAGGCAGGGGAGCCATTCGAGGAAAAAAACAAATGACAAAAATGACAAATGAGGGTCCTGTAACTTCTGCCATCCTCCTGGGGCATGTGGAAGGGCCTGGAAGGATACGTGAAAAAGACCGTAATTTACTGGTTTTGCAAGTGCTACGTTGGAAGTCTTCAAGTATCATCCCCATCTGCAAACAAAGGCCAGCAGGAGAGATAAGGCCAGGCAGCTACCAGAACTGGGCTGTTTTGGGACACGGTTATACAAAGCCTCCTCCATTCTGATCATGTTGAAACTAACTGTGACCTTCCCTACTGCATTAATGCTGTTACTGGATGAGAGGGGAAGAGGCGACGCTCAGATGTAGGTTGAGGTGATGAGCTGGACATGAGCTACATCTACAAATCTGAGTGCAGACCTGAGCACTGCTTGGAGTCTGACCTTGTTTCTTGTTGACTCGTGTTGATGTAAGGCTGTAGAATCACAGAATGGTTTGGGTTGGAAGGGAACTTAAAGATCATTGAGTTCCAACCCCCCTGCCCTGGGTAGGGACACCTCCCACCAGACCAGGCTTGTCATGCCCAGGCTAAGCTTGGTGTGGTCCTTGGGAAATGCTAGAGAGGAGAAATGACCCGTGCTGTTCCTCAGCAGCAACCCAAATGCAGATATTTTGAATGTGGTCTATCTGTCTTCTCAGTTTCTGGGTAAATCTACCATTACCTAGATATTAATTGGGTATTTCCAGTATCCTAAAAGAGCAGGTCTCTTCCTGAAAGAGCTGGAAGGTTCTGCAGGAGCCTGCATTGGGCTTTAGGTGTCAATCCACAAATAGAGTAGAAACCTGAGTGCGTGGAGCTTGGATCGGGTAGTGCTCAACCTCTTGACCAGGTACCAGAGATGCTGTTAGGATCTCGTTTTACTTGGGCCTTTTTCTTTCTCCAAATACAAAAGTGTTCTGCAAACTGGTCAAGAGCGGTCTAGCGTTTCTTGGGGGAAGTAATCAACAAAAAACAAACTCTGACTTTCTTCAAATTGTCGTCACAATGTTGTAGTTTCTTAAAAACGGAAAGGTTTTCATTTTCAGTGGTTGAAAACTGAGTGGGAGCCGGAAGTACGGGGGAGCTGGTTCTGATTAGCCCCAAGTTCCCCACATGCTGTTGTGCATTTTAGTTGTATTTTTGTTTGTTAAACTTTGTTTCAACTAATTCTATTTAGTGCTAGTATTTAGAGCGTTGCCTTGGTTTCATTTATGATCATTGCGTGCTGAGGGTATGAAGAAAGTATGGGCATCCATGCAACGCCCCCAAAATCGGGGAACTTGGGCAAGAAATACCTAACTCCTTCCTTTATCACAGTTTTGACCGTAGTAGAGGCAAAAGCCTGACCTGGAGAACAGCACTAGGACTTGTTATCTCTGGTCTTTCTTGGCCTGCTCCCTACGAGACCCTTTGAATAAAGGGTTGTTGTGGTTCTCAATGACATCTAGGGTTGAAGAGAATAGGAATCTGCTGAAAGTAAATGGAAATGTTCTGATTTGAATACCTTTAACTTAAGCTTGGGGATAAAGTATATTTTTCTAACGGTACAAGGTTTTTGTTGATGGCATTTTGAAAGAGAGAACAACTTTTTAGGTGTGCTCTTATAAAAACAAGTCTTCCATCTGTGTTGAGTGCTAATTTATAACTTCTTTCTTAGACCTGTGCTGTGTAAGAAATTAGGGACACGCCTGGAAAATACTGGGTTGGCTTAAATGTTCTGCAGAGCCTTTTTAGTTTTCTTTTATCCCACATTTTTAAATTAAAGAAATGTGATGATTTCAGGCGTTTGATCTCTGAATGTTGCAATTTTTATTAGCATTTGTTTCCAGTTGTGTGTCTTCCCGGTAATCGGTTTATGGAACCTTTCACCTCTAGATCTCCACCTCCCGTGTCACGTGCGTTGCTGTGGTCCAGCCATCTGGCTCTTCTCTCCCACCACTGAACAAGTGGGGGGTCAACTTTTTTTTTTTAATTTTTTTGTCTGAAAAGGGAGAACAGCAAATGCTTCTGCAATCGTTGCTACTTGGCAGCTCCGTCGGGTGGCCTCAGCAGGGTCAAGTTCTGAAAAACTGCCAAGTGACCTACTGGTCCCTTTCTAGATAGGGTATGTCAGCCTGGGACTGAGAGGTACTAAGTCGCTGGAAGTTCTGCCAAGCAAATCAACCTAATGTGTGATTCCAGTTCTGAATTGGGTATTTTTTCCCTTCCCCCCCTCCCCCTACTCTGGAGGGTCTAGTGAATCAAGATGTGGCTTCAAATCGCTCATTTCAAAATCGGGCAGATGTGTCTTCTCCATCTTGAGACCAGTTCAGGATCTGTTTGGAGTCCCTAATGTTCACGGGCAAGAGCTGAGCAATTGGCCTAGAGCAAGACTGTGTGAAGAGCTGGTCCGTCTTCAGGAGGGAGGTTTTAAGAAGGTCACTAAAGTTTAAAAATCTCTAATAATTTATTCTTATCCTTTATTTCCAGTAGAAACGCTTCCAAAAACGTTCCTATGTCACTCCCATTCCCTTCTACCATCATAGACGTAGGAGAAGGACACTGTTTCTGAGTTCCAGTAGACCACACTCCTTCGGTTGCCCTTGTAGGTGCCAGATCTTCCCGCGAAGGGTCTGCTTTTCCCGGAATGCTGTACTGTCAGCTCTTGTGTATCCCAGATGAGCTACCACTTTAGGACTAAGCGCCATTCCCTTTGTAAAAAGGGAAAAGCTATAATTTGGTTTAAGCAGACGCAGCTTTGGGGCTTGGATTGCTCTCCCAAAGCACGGTCTCTGATTCTGACCTTAAATAGGCTCCGTAACATGTCGTTCCAGCCTCTGTGTGTGTGCGCGCGCGTTGTTAACTGTTTCCATGTTTTTGACAGATGGCTTGGTGTACCTCGCAGCGAAGCCAACATCCTGTTGAACAAACAATGAGGAAAGAGGAGGGAGGAAGAATGGGGTGTGGGAGAGAACACAGGATGCCATTTATATTTATATTTATGCAAGTGTTGGATTTTTTTTTTTTTTTTAATATTTTGTATGTGGCAGACTGAGAATTGGGGAGAAAATGGAACTTTGAGGCTTCATTTATGAGGAGTCTTCAAAGAGAAGACTTCTAAACCTCCCTCCAGAGACTGTGAGACTTGTCATTACTCTTATTTGTACTGACATCATGGGGAGTCATGCTGTTGAACGGATGGAGTTGCTGGGTTTGTAAGTCTTCTGTAAGTCACCAGGCCCTGGCAGTCGTGCTTCTGTGGGAGAAGCTTTCAGGGTTTGGGCTGTACAGTGTTTTGCTTTCAGGGTTTTACACATGTTTGAAATGTCAGAATCCCTTGTCAGGCTTCATCTTTCAGTGAATTGTCTCATGCAGAAGATAGAGGAGATGTCTCCTTCTGCTTAGAGCACAGGACTGGGACTTGGACTTGGACTTAGGTCTTTGGGAGAAATTGAGAGAAACTTTGGGCAGAGTCTTGTCAATCTGTAGTGTGAATGCAAATATTGGGCTGTTTTTGCAAAGTATTTTGGAGATCTAGTGGTACAGAGCGCTGTAGGCTTGGAAGCATCTCCAGATAGCTGCTGGCTGTCTGCTGGTGCGATGGCCAGCAGAAAACTTTCTTGGTCATGTAGGCAGGTTGTAGTGGTGGCATTGGTGCCCAGTCCTGACAGAGGAATAATCCCAGGTCAGCCTGAGAGTGTGGCCCAAGTGATAGAAACTTGTTTGATGAATGGCTTGAGAAGCAGTGCAGCATCTTGGCTGTTATTGTTAAAGTCTTCATTGGTCCATAACCTGTGTTTGGATTCCCCATGGCAGAGCACACAGCAATACCAGTGGTTTCTGATGGCAGTTGTAGGAGCAGGTCCTGCCTCAGGTGTCCCTTCTGAACCACAAGGGTTACTCTTGCAGGACTCCAGTTGGTATCTGCTTTCCCTGGGCAGAGTGAGTGATTTAGGAGAACACGGAGTTCAGTTGACCCCAGGTCCTCAAAGAAAAGCTGACTCTGCTTTATGCCTCCTCCTTTCATCTCTGTCTCCGCGTTGCTCTGCTTTCTGTCTGCCGTGACCCAGCTCTTCTGTTTACCTTCGGGTCAGTTTTTTTTTCTTCCCTCTCACATGAACCATATGCAAATTTAATATCTTTCTCTCCTCCCTGTATGTTCCTGCATCCCTCCCTCCCGGGATCTTGTCCTAGTTTACGATAGAGTTCCCTCTGCTCGGACACTGTACAAGCGTGTGGCTGATGGAAGCAGATTCCCCCCATTTTGGGTTTCCAGGCCACAGAACAAAACAGATTTTATTCCTAAATCTGATGGCGTAGATCCCCGTTAGCTTCTCAACACGCCACTTCAGGACACAAGGAGAGTGGAGCCGGGGATAGTTCCTACAAGAGCTGCCGATTCCGGTTCCCCTCTCAACCCGTGCTTCATCTTTAGTGACTCCAGTGAACTTTCACGTGTACGATCCCTTCTGCCATGGAGCCGGGGTCTGCTGAACCAGGCCAATCCAGAGGCAGTTGGACAACAGTATTCTGTTGCCGGAATATCGAGAAGCCCTTTCTGAATTGGTGCTGACCGCCTTACCCCAAGGATGTAACCCAAGAGCAGGGTATATCACTGCTTTCCCCCTCCTCCCCCTTCCCAAAAAAAAAAAAGCTGCCAGTTCCGAGATCAAGAAGCAACCATGAAGCCCTCTGGTTCTGCAGAGGCATTTTGCCCGGATCCTAAGTGGTTGCCTGTCCCCGAAATAGCATGGCCCCTTAAACGCTACCAGCTGAAAAAGAAACCCACACAGCGTGGCAGGCGGTTTGGGAGGCATCGCGATGCCAAGTCCCCGTTTGCAATACATCATCCCCCTTTCCACAAGTTTCCCAGGCGATGGGAATGTTTTTCCATCCTTCCCTGCCTTTAGTAATGAAGCAAAAGCATAAAGCGAGTTACAAGGATGTTTAAAGGAGCTTTTGCCCTGGCCTGGCCTTGGAAGATCTGAGGTCATTCACAGTGCACATGAGTAAATACGTGTAGGGCCTTTGGAGCTTTCTTCCAGAGAAACAGCTAATAAAGCTGGCTGCCCGTGTTTTGTTGTTCATGCCAAGACACATTCCAGCATCTGATTATTTTCTGTCATTACTTTAATGTGGAAAGAAGGAGAAGCATTAATTTTTCCAGGTGGATTGGCCTGTTTTGAGGAGGTCACGGCTTACGGTAGGTGGACTGGATTAAAACTGACCCAAAGTTCTACGTCCGTAATAAGCTTTGGCGTAACTAAAGCTGAAGGAGGAGAGCTTTTTGAGGAAGGGGATGGGAGCCGGGTTGCTGACTTCCATTCTGAGACATTTCTGCCTTCGCGGATTTGACGCGGAATTGAAAAAGGAGAGAAAAAGAGACAATAGCATTGTAATTGCTTAAGCGCCTCAAACTGCAAAGGAAATGTTAGAAACTCGCGTACGAGACCTCCTTGTAGCCATATGTAGCACAGAAGATACCAAAGAGGACTTTCTGCGCTGTCGGAAATTCTGTACTTTGAGAGGGAGGGAGGGATTGTTCCCATTTGGAATAATAAAATGCCAAATTTACCATGTCCTGCAGGGCCAACTTAAAAAATGGATTTAATATTACCAAAACGCTTTGTCAGGGGCATTAGTCACTTGAACTTTTTTATTGTGGCAAATAATGTAGAAATGTAACAAACATTCTGACATTTCCACACAAAAAAAAAAGTCATTACAATCAATACTTCTCTTCAGATCTTTGCTCTTTTAAGATAATTACTCTCTTTCAGCTCTTTTAAAGCAGCTGCGCTCTCAGTTCGAGGTCTTGGTCCTTAGATATGTGACCAGTCTTTACTCGTGGGAATAGGGAATAATGAATTTT
Source organism: Gallinago undulata (assembly GCA_026546715.1). Lineage (NCBI taxonomy): Eukaryota > Metazoa > Chordata > Aves > Charadriiformes > Scolopacidae > Gallinago > Gallinago undulata. The sequence goes on from JAOTQQ010000005.1 coordinate 19,613,687, forward strand.
GTGAAACTGGATACATCAGAATGGACTCTCTAAATCAGAAAAAGTCATAGATTCATGTTTTGTAGGTCTGGTTTAATTTTTCACTTTTGTGTCCCTCCGCTGGCATTTCTCTTAATTCTCCCCAACATAGCCAGAATTGGAAACAGGACATTGGAGTCTGGGAATTTGTGGCCAGCTTCTTATCTCTTGTTGGTTTTCCACTACTATAACTTCAATGACGGATCATCTTTTTTTGTTTAAATATTCTGGTGTGAGAGAAACGAAGACCAAAGGACTTGGGATAGTTTATGATGGGTTACTGGATATAAGTGGAAAATTAGAAGTGATCCATATCCGGTATATTCCAACTCTGTTATCCATTTAATCACGGCGATTCCGGGCACTGTAAATTTCTAAATGTTATTTGAAAACGAAGTGGCTCGTTACAACTGATGTTGCTAATCCTTCTGCTGGCAGCAGCTCCGCTGCTGAAATGACATAATTTGTGACTTGCAGTGATCAATGGTGGTGTATGTGGGTTAAATCTAACCCCCAGTTTCCAGTGGGTTTGCTCGGTGTCTTACAAGGCAGTTGTTAACTCCCACACGCGGCTGTTGTGTTTGACGTTAGATGGCGGCGAAGTGAAAATAAATATTTAAATCCCATTTATGTGTGGTCCTGCCAAACAGAATGGAGATAGCAGGCCGGTGTCCAATACTCGTAACTGGAACTACGTGGCTTTTGGTTCTGACTGAACGTGGGAATCCCTGGGTTACGCTGTGTGTTAGGAGGGCTTTCCAGCTTCTAAAGGGTAGTATAAAGAGAGGAGTCGTTAATTTTCCAGGTCTGAGGATAGACAAGAACTAATAGGCTTCATTTTTGAGATACTAGGGAAAACTTTTCGCTATAGGCACCAGAACCAGATTGGCTGTTCCTGACAGCTAAATCCGGTCTAAATTGTAATATAGGATTCCTGTCCAGAAGCGATCAATGAATAAGTTTTCATTGAAAATTCTCTGAAATCCCACATTCAATGTGTCCTAAAGTTCTGCTGGAGATACAGCAGCTGCTGTGAAGGTCCTGAGCAGCACTCCACCAGCTTGGTAAGATGGTTTCGTGAGCAGGGAATGTATTTATGCAAAAGAGCCCATTTTCAAACTTGGTGTGTAAAATGTAGATTAATTTATTTGGAATCTGAACTGGAACATGTTGACTTTCAGCATTTGGTGGAACATTGCAGGAGATGAGCTCAAGGAGACGTATGCTTTGGATGCTGATCAAGACTTTAAAAGTGAAAAGATCAGATCTGCTCCAATCCTGACAAACTGGGTCTAGTGCAGAAAGTGGAGCATCGTTACTGACCTGTTGGTAGGCTCAGATTATTTAATCCCACTGCGTTAGCACCTTCTTCAAAAGTGGTGTTTAATACAGACCTTGTTCCTCTAATCCACATTTTTGGTTCTGTTTTGCATTTGTGAAAGTTTCTTATCGAAAGAAAAAAATGTCAAGGGCTGTATGTACGTTTGAAAAAGGAAACTAAAAGCCCTGGCAAAGCAAACGAGATCTCTGAGGTTGGTTGCTCTGCTTACTTAACAAACTACCGAAGTTTAAACACGGCCTTGCTCCTTCAGCCCAATTTCTCTTTCTTCCTGGCTTCAGCTGTGGAAAAAATAACAATAAAACTTTGTATTGTAATGCAGAATGTAATGTTCGCAATGTCAGGATTCATTGCATTCACCCATCACAAGAAAAACATGACCGTGGTCTAGATCTTGGATGGACTCCAGGGGTTGGATATCGGCAAACCCTAGGGGTCTTTTGGGTTTTGTTTTTGGTTTTGTGGGTTTTTTTGTTGGTGTCTCATGCAAATAACTCAAGTCTGCAAAAAGGAAGCGTTCTCAGTGTCTCAGGAACTGCTGCTTCACACTCATCGTCAAACCGTAAGCGCTGTGGCAAATGGCCAGAAAGGAGATGGTCAGAAAACCATGACTGACCTACAGCGATTGCTCTGCTGGGCAGCAGAAGCAGTTGATCGAGGCCCAGGGGTACGTTATGCCGCGCATCTTGGAAACCCTTCAGAACCTTCAGGGTTGGACGTGCTTCCAAATATTTGTGAAACTATTAGAAAACGAGGGAGAATGTTCTGGAAAATATATGGCCTTTGCTTCCCCTCAGGTTGTTTCAGTGGTGTTTTCTTGAATTGTCCTGAATATATTGGGGATGAGTGGAGAAGAAGAAAATTTGCAAAACTTAACATTTCGGGAATACTTAGCTTTTCGACTGGGGTAATGGTAGAAAATGAGATTCTTAAAGAAATCCGCTTGCTCCTTTTTGGAGCCTTGAGCTGCTTTTGAGTTACTTTTTCAACAGCAGCAACAGATTCTTACACCTTCTGTGTTTTTCCCGTAGCTCAGAGTGAAAGGTCCCACCTCTGAAGAAGAGTTAGACATTTGACCTGAGTGGTTTCACAAGACTTGGAAACAACTCCTCTGTAATTGTTTGCGCAGCCAGGGGAATGACAGGAGAAAAGTCTTTGATGTCCTTATTCCAAACACGTGAAGTTCACGGTATTTCCTGGGAAATAGTATTCCTGGGAAAATTACCTTTACAGACTAGTTGGGCACCAATAGATGGTACGTGCAAAGTGCTAATTCTGAACTCTGTGCAGCAGCAGGAGCAGCTGGAATGTTTAGTGGGACCATGGTCTCTGGTGCTGTATATACTGGGCAGTAAAAGAGATATTTTACTTCAAGTTTGGAATGTGTACCAAACACCTAAAATTAACAAACAAACAAAAAGCTACAAAGCAGATTCTTTCCCCTTGGTTTTCTTATCATTTTGTTGTTGTTGTTGCTGAAATGAAGTTCTGTTCTGAACTTCTTCAGATGTTCCCCTCACCCCCGAGCTCTATATCCACCTCTAATGTTGCCTTGAGTCCAGAAGACAGTTGATCATGGAAGAAGCTGGGCCGTTGCAGAGCTCTAGGGATGAGATGGGACTTCAAAGCTCTCTGTGATGACTGCTCTGGACTTACCCTGGGGACCCAGGATACTCTGGTAGCAGAGCAATCTACCTTTCAGACAGTCCTAAAGCCTGCTGGGGTGTGGGAACCTAAAAGCCAGGCTTGCTCAGCAGTGGACTGCTAAAAAGCTGGGACAACAAGCTGACTGATAGTGCAGGAGGTTGGAACCCACATGGTTTACGTCAAGATTTTGTTGAGACCAGCCTACCTCTAAGGGACATCTCAGTACTTGGAGCATTCAAACCCTGTGGTTTTCTGATGCAGTTTCTGGACCAGTTTGGGTCATGGTTACATGCCTTTGGTGAAGCTGTAGTGATGAGAGCGTGTCGTGAAAAGAAAGGATATTATATCCACTCAGATCTGCCCCACTAAAGTACGTCCAGATGGACAGATGACCTCCAGAGGTCCCTTCCAGCCTAAATTATTCAGTGGCTCTGTCTCTAGCATTCCAGAGGGAGTGTTAGGTGAAACTGGGACCATCCCATATGGGGAGGAGGATAGAGTTATATCTGCGAGTCCTGAATCTTGACCCCATCCTCTGCCCTGGCCATCCATCACTGGGCACTGGTATTTTATTCTACCAGGATGTCAATCACCATTTCAATTAGCGAGTGGGAGGAGAGGGTGTGGATGATAGCACCCCATCTTCCATTTGATTTAGGATGAATCACACTTAAGAGGGCATCTGAGGTTAAAGAACACAGGATTCTGGACACACGTATAAATCAACGGGCTTGAGGTTTTCATTATTCACCTTCTAGTGTATGAAGTGATATGACTCATTGGATCATAAAAGAGATCAAATAGCTCTGTTGCTAATAATTCTTTCCTTGACCCATTCCGTGGCACATTAGGTTTGTAAACAGAGTTTTAATGGCATCCCTTGGAAGTAATAACATCACGCCTTTATAGCACCTTGGCTGGCTGCGTGCTCCTGGCGGTAACAGCGCTGGGGTTTAATCCTTAGCTGTTTGTGGGAACTAATGCGCTTTCATATCTGAAGTTTTCAGTTATTGCCTTTTTGAGATGGATCCTCTCCAGTTACTCTGCCTCCCGCCCTCCTCTCCCACAGATGACGTTTGAACCCTCCCGGGAGCTCACAGCTCAGCCTTCCCCAAACGATAAGCGCTCCCTGTAATATTTTGGTGGAGATAACATGCTTGAACCTTCTAGTGTGTTGTTAATGTCTAAATGAGCTCATGGCGCCATTTATTGTTTTATGGCTAAAACGTGATTGTTCATTAACAAAAGTAGCATTAGCCCATGTGCCAACTTTGGACAGAGGAAAAGGTAAAGCGGAGTGGCGTGATGGAGGGTAATAAGAGTATGGTAGCAAAGATGGCAAACTTCCTGGTGGCTCCTGGGCTGGTCCTGTGCAGCTGCTGCTGTGGAGAAGCCTTGAGTGGATGGAGACCATCTCTCTCTGTTGTTGGGAGCAATGAAGTGGGGTGGCTGACACCTCAGAAGGCTGTGCCACCATACAGAGAAACCTGGAAAGGCTGGAGAGTTGGGCCAAGAGAAACCTAATGAAATTTCACTAGGGCAAGTGCAGGGTGCTGCACCTGGGGAGGAGTAACCCCCTGCACCAGGACAGGTTGGGGGTGACCTGCTGGAGAGCAGGCCTGAGGAAAAGGACCTGGCAGTCCTGGTGGACAAGCAGGATGACCATGAGCCAGCAATGGGCCCTTGTGGCCAAGAAGGCCAACGGCATCCTGGGGGGGCATCAGGAAGAGTGTGGCCAGCAGGTGAATGGAGGTCATCCTCCCCCTCTACTCTGCCCTCGGGAGGCCCCATCTGGAGCACTGGGTCCAGTTCTGGGCTCCCCAGTTCAAGAAGGACAAAGAACTGCTGGAGAGGGTACAACAAAGGGCCTGGAGCAATAAGATGATTAAGGGCCTGGAGCATCTCTCCTGTGAGAAAAGGCTGAGGGGACTTGGGTCTTTTTAATCTTGAGAAGACTGAGTGGGGATCTGATCAATGCTTACAAATACTGAAAGGGAGGGTGTCAGGAGGACGGGGCTGGTCTTTTCTCAGTGGTGCCCAGGGACAGGACAAGAAGAAATGGGCACAAACTTGAGTATAAGAAGTTCCACCATGAGGAGGAACTTCTTTACTGTGAGGGTGGCAGAGCCCTGGAAGAGGCTGCCCAGAGAGGTGATGGAGTCTCCTTCTCTGGAGACATTCAAAACCCACCTGGACAAGTTCCTGTGCAACCTGCTCTAGGTAGACCCACTCCGGCAGGGGGGTTGGACTAGATGATCTCCAGAGGTCCTTTCCAACCCCGTATGATTCTATGATTCTAAGTGCTAGGGCCACAGCATGCTCTGGCTTTAAAAGGGCATGGTATTGAGCAACTCCCAAATTATTATGCTCTGATACTGCAGTGATTTTTGTCCTGCTGACCATCACCCTTTGCAGTCTGCTCTGCGTTGCTTCATTTCTGTGCCTCTCGTTTTATTGGCCACCTGCTAGAGTGGTGCTGCCCAGGCTGCAAGGACCAGCAAATGAAATTGGTGGTTCCCAGGGCAGGAAATCCCATTTTCAAGGGGTAGAGATAGAAAAAGAAGGTCCTAGTCTCCATGAGAACTTCTTTAAACTGGTCACAGACCTTTTTGTGAAGATTGATGGGAGAATGTCAGATGATAGAGAGCCATGACCCATCTGGCTCATGGTCCAGAAGAGGGCCCTGTCATGGTGCATCCCTGTGGTGATGTTCTATTGATACTGGTGGTGGGAAAGGTCCTTCAGGACCTGGGTATTGGTCTCAGGTAGCTGTGAACTGAGAAAATGCTTAGAGCAGCAAGAGTGCATTAGGCAAGGTCTGGAGATGACTGGACGTTGCCTGTCCCTCTTGAGGCTGCTGCAAGTCTCTGTGTAGCTTTTTGGCCTGTTACTGGCTTTTGTGGGCTCATCTGCCCTCAGTTATATCAAACAGAGGGAGTTTGTTCCTTTTAAAAATGGTTAAATTTGGGCTGTAGGGAGAAGAGAACAGCTAAATGTCTGGGTTTTTATTAGCCTTCTCCACTTTCAGGTACCAGAAGCAGACGGATCTGGCAGCAGGGGGGGAAGTAGCTTCCTACCTGCCCATCATTTTTATTTCTATCCTATTAAAAGAAACAGAGATACCTGGTGTAGGGAGAGGAGGAAGAGGGTAAAGGACAGGAAGGAAAGGGAGGAAGGTTGGGAACTGTCAGTGTAGACCTGTCCTGCTCCATCGCTTAGTCTCAGGGCATTGCTGAGCCTGCAACAGATAAGAGACCTTTGCAGAGATAACTTCTGAGACTTTGTTTCAGTTTTTATTTGAGAACTTTATTTTTTTATGATAGTTGATTCATTCGTGGGATGGCAGACACCCAAAAGCGGCAGTGAACTCTGTTAGCTGTGATGATCACAACAGAGATCTGCACTGCAGTTGAAAGTCCCTAATTATAGCCTGGAATCTTGACTGTTGTAGATGTATGGACCAAGGAGCTTAAGAAAAGTGCTAGAGAGGGAAAACAACGTGAAGGATGAGCCCGGCCTGCATATAAATAGCTTTTGGACTGCCTTATATATGTTGGTTAAGCAAAGTTACTAAACAATAGCAATATAACAACCTTTTTATGAGATATTGCTCTGTACATGCGACAGAGCTCTCTGCTGTATTTATTCCAGCTTGAAAACCATGTGTATTTAGTGCCGGATGTGGACTCTTCATCATTTACAGTTGTTTAAATGGAGGCTTTTGTGGTGCTGCTGTTGTGCAAGGAAACGCTACGGGCCTGGGGCAAAAAGTATTAGGTGTCAGGGGGTGGATGTATTAAGCAGGAGATTTAATTAAAGGAGCATCGTGATACCTTCTAGCTAAAGAGTGTGTTCAGTTAAAAACTGATTAGAGCTGAATCGCTATCTGAGATCCATGAAAAACTTCTGGATGGAGGCTAGGATAGTTAGATGCTCAGTACCTATGGGATTTTGTAGAATGAGGGTATTTAACTCCCGTTAAAGTCTCTAGAGTGGTTAGTGACAACCTGAAGGCTGAATTCATCCCTGATCTTATAAAATCACTGCACTTTGCCAGGAGCGGACTTGTCTCGGGGAGTTAAAAGCACTCTGGTGTGTTATAGAAAGCAAACACTGAGTTTGGGATGCAGACTGAGCTCCTGCCAACATCCTGGGATGCCTGTGAGCTCCGGAGGACCGTGGCACAAAGAGGAACCAAGAGCAGCCCTCGTAGGACTAACAGGGCTAAGGTGGGGAATTTGCCCCAAATCTTGTGAAGTTCTTGAAAAGACAGACTATATCCCATTCTGCCCTTCGCTGTGAGTGTAGGTGGGAATTGTGAAAACATCTCCAGTGTTTAGGAGCACAGAAACCTTGTGTGTGAAAACAGAGGAGTAACTTGTTTATGCTGAGGGATTTCCACCATGGGTGGTTTATTCTAGAAGCGCACGTCCACACAGAGCCTGGTCAGTAATGCCCAGCTCTTCCCAGATGGGCAAGGGAAGAAGACGGAAGGTCTTTCCAGAGGAGCAATTGCCTCCATTTTTCCCCATAAGGGAAACTAAAGTAGAGCAAAGTGGTTGATTTGCCCAGGCCAGAAGTGAACCTCAGGCTCCAGAGCCCATTGAAGTGTTAGGGTGTGGTAATGTCCCCCCCTACGCACCTTCTAGCTCAGATGAACCTCAGGTCTTCTCTGATAAGGTCATCTCTGGACCTTCCAAGTAGATGGACACTCTGGAGCTGCTGTTGGCTTCAGCCTTAAGCACTTCGGTGCCTGGGAGATACCAGCTAGAAACACGCTGTTGTCTTTTTCTGAACTTTCATTCTTCTCCATGATGTTTCTCCATCTTGGCAGTTTGTGTCTTCCTTCCTCTCCGGCTCCTTACGCACCGGCCAGGACCAGCTGGCTCCACAGCCAAGACCAGAAAGGCCCATTAGAGCGTTATTAGCCTCTTCTTTTGTATCCTACGGAGCAAGGGCGACTGCCGAGCCCACTTCGCCCTCAAATGTTTAACAGATTGGCCCACGTCTAATTTCTGCCGCTGTGTTTACAGAAGGTGGAGGACGGAGGGAAAGGGGGGCTGCTGCGCGAGGGAGGAGGGCTCGGAGAAAAAAGAAATTACTAACCCTCCATCAAAGAGCTGCTTTCCTACTTGTGGTTTCAAAATGCTTCCTCCTTCCCCAGCTATCCTGTAATCACTCTCCAACATTCACCAGAGCAGTGTTTACATCCAGCCCTATTACCGGCAGGGGAGACAGGAGAAATTAAGGGCTCCCATGCCCCATTATCTCCCCCTCTTCCCCCCCCCTCCTCTCCCCCTCCCACAAGCAGACACACTTCTTTCCCCTTACCCCTTTTCATCAAACGCCTCCAATTCATGAAGGAGTAAAAGCCCTTTAATGGGATTCTGGAGATCTTAAAATCCAGGTGGTTTGTTTAAAAAAAAAAAAAAAAAAAAAAAAAGGAA
>JAOTQQ010000005.1:19622237-19645771 GCA_026546715.1 Gallinago undulata
ATATTAAAATCCAGGTGGTTTTTTTAAAAAAAAAAAAAAAAAAAAAAAAAGGAAGAGAGGGGAGGGAGGGGAAAAAAAAAAAAAAACCTTGGAGGAAAATACCACCAGCTCACTCTTTTTGGCTTCTTTGTTCCTTTTCCACGTTGTCTTGAACCTTTTTCTCTTCCACAACTCCGCTTGGCAGCTGGGGTGAACTGAAGTTTGACTTGGATGGCTAGTGAGACCACACAGAGTTCACCCTGGCTGGAATTAATTTCCGATGTACAGCTGAAGAATCCCATGCGCACACACAAACACAGCGAGCCCTTGCATTTCCTTTTGATTTCCTTCTCGTGCTTCCTTCCCCAGATACCCCTTGGTTGTTTTTTTTTATCAGAAGCAGAACGAGCTGCGATGCCACTGCAGCCGCCGTCGAGGCGAGAGGCTCTGACCCAGCGTGGCAGCAGAGCCGGGGGAAGGCGGAGGCTCTTAGATGTTGGGCAGGCAAGCAGACGTGTGAAAAATGGCCAATGTTGGACAACAATAAATGTGGATTATGCCTTCTTTTTCTTTTTTTTTTTTTTTTTTTTAATGAAGGGTAAAAAAGGATAGTAGTCATCTGGTACTGGCACTTGACGGGGACTTGAGGTCTGATTCCAATTCCTTGTTTAACCGCAGATTTCCTCTAAATAATTCTCGTAATCTCTTGATTCCCCAGCTGAGGTCAGGGGCCCATTGTTCTACACCCTGTAACAACACAATGGGACACAGTTCCTGCCCCAAAGAGCTTACAGTGAAAACAATCAAAGAATGAAAAAGAAACCCAGGCTTGCCCGAAGTTACACCCTGGTGTTAAACTGAAGATTAGAACCAGACCTCCTGACTCTCTAGGTTTTGAGTCTTCTGCAATTGTAACGTTTTTCTGGCTCCTATCTATAGATTGGGGCTGCGGTGTTAAAGACCATCAAAATAGCAAATATTGAAGTTTATACCCCTCGGAGCAGAGGAGTGGGAGCTGTGTTTATGGTGGGCAGCTCTGCTTCTATAGGAACACTGCTTGTTGGTTCTCACTTAGCACTACCAGAAGTTTGGGAAACTGGTTAACCTTTGAGGTTACTGGATTTCACATGAACCGGGGCGATGGACCACTACTGTAGCGGGCTTGGCGGCTGGTAAAGGCATCGCGCCGGGCTGTGTTGAAGTCCCTTCCTCAATGGGAGGGAAGGGAGATGGCTGTGTGGGCATATGGGGATATTTAAGAGGAGAATATTCACTCCCACATGTAGGAGTTGTTAGAACAGCTCCGCGCCCGGAACTCGCCTCCCCTCCCAGGACATGGATGCATTGAATGAATGGGGCGGCGCACACGCGTGTGAACTTGTCCCAAGTCCTCTTAGTGCTGGCACGGCCGTGCTCACGCCGTGGGAATATTCATAGCGCAACCGTCCTGGTGAAAGATGTCAAGCTTGAATGAGGTTCTGGTTGTACTGGCAGTGCTCTAAAGCATTGACATGCTCTTCGTGACTGGAAGAGTAAAACTAAAGCAGGCTTGGCCAATACCCCCCTTGGTATCGCTCAACAGAGGGAGGATCTCGCTGTCCGTGTTGCTGGAAACCTCGCAATGTTATTGCTTTGTTTGAAGTCTCAACATCTGGGATGACCTGATAATATGGCACGTGATAATTGATATATGCACAGCCATACGTATTCAGCCTACACTTAAATTCTTTCTTTGTTTTCCATATGCAACTTTCTACCGCCGGAGTATTTCAGTGGCATTACTTGAGCTTTGGATATTGAATATTATTAATGTGGGAAAATATGAGCGCTCGTATCCTGTGTTTTCCTTTCCCTACTTGTCAGTTTATATGAAACTTGTAGTCACTTTGAGATCTTTAATTTCATCCAGATTCAGCAAGAGGGTAGATATCAGTTTCCAGACTTATCAGAGAGATGGAGTCATGGACATCTCAAGGGACTGCAGGATTCATCACCCTTAGCTTTGAGCATCGGAGGAGATTTCCTCTCCGTGTACATGAGCACAGAGATTACACCTTAAATATGCTCTACATCTGCTCGAAGATGTAGAGATGTACATTTTAGCCTGTCTTTTATGGTCAAGGAAAATGGTTACTTTTACAACCTGATTCAACTGCTTTATTTCAGTAGGATGAGAAGAATCACGCAACAGAACCGCCTGTTCCCTCTGACTGCAAAGGGAGCTGATTTACTGGCATAAAAGGAGACACCTAAAGCGTGTTGCTGCCTCACCCTATACTCACATGGGTCACCAGGGCTGCTTGGCTCTTTCTGAGGGAAATTTGTGGTCCCACGTGGTCTCTGTCCTGTTGGATGTTCACGCCTTGATTCCAGATCCTGGTGGAGAAGACTCGTGGAGAAGAGCGTTATTAGGCACGTAATACCACTGGGAGATTTGTTCCTTGGCACTATATCTAAGCTGTTGAATAAGATTTTATTCTTCGAACTCAGGGATGACAAGTTTGACTGTACATTGAAATCAGTTTCATCCTCTCGATACTCTTAAATTTGTTTTCTTTGTTTCAGAAAAATGTGGGCAAATCACTGGATTTCCAAACATACTTTCCAAAGGGAACTGCACTTTAGACCTCAGTTTCTGTGGAAGTACTGGCAAAGGGCAAGGGGAGGAGTAGGAAAATGATCTAAAGGGTCATATTAAGATTCAGTGTAATTTCTGCTAACACAAAACGCTCCAGAGACAGGAGATAGGCATCAAAAGCTGATAAGATTTAATACGTAAGAAGCCTATTTATTTTGCTTCTGTATTTTATGCATTTGGGAGGTTCTTGGGTCATACTCTCAAGATTTTCCTTGCAACAGCAAGGAAACTTGCTTTCTCTTAATTTGTTTTATTTTTTCTTTTGATGAGAGCTGAGACTCTCATGTAATTGCTTGCTTCCTGGAGTTGAGGCCTTTAAGTAAATATCAAATATCCAGAGGTTTGTGTTAAAGTTGTGAGCTGGCAATTCTGTTTCATTTTACCTTACAGAAGACTTTATTTGTGAACAAGACCTAGATAGCTTTGAAATTGCTCTACAAAGAGAATGATCATCGGTGTTTGTTGGTTCTACTAGTAGCTATTGTAACTGTCTTTCCTAGGAGAATTTATTCTACTGGGGAAAAATTTGGAACGTATCAGGATGTTTCTTTTTGGCAAAGTTGAAAAGCTTCCTCTCGACTTAATTCTGCCTTCCATTATACTACACATTATTTATAATATAAAGGATGAAAGAGCTGAGCCCCGTTTGAAATGCTGGAGTGGAAATTAGACCGTCGGTTCTTATTGAAAAGAAGTATACAGAGGGATCACAACAAACTATTTTCATTAGTTTTCAGCTCCCCCGAAGTCTGCGGGTTTGGGCTTTTCATGCCAATTTGAAACCAAGCCAGTTATTCGAAATGTTGGTATCTCAGAAATTTTTGCCATACTTTTAACCAGCCTTTTCTGTTAATTCAGGCTTAAAACAAAGGTTATAACAGAAACACCATGATACAGTTTATTTGCTAATAAAGATATCTCTTTTCTTGTCCCCTGCTTTTCACTTTTATTGGTGACCCGTTTCAAAAACAACTGTTGCAGGCCAGTGGGGAGCATACCTTGATGCAACATTAATAAGAACAAAGAGGTTTAAATTATAGAAATAGCTTTCTATGTCACACATCAGTAGTTTCGCTCTCCGTTTGGCAGACCTATGGTGGATAAAATTGTGTGTGAAGGGATGAAGGGGGAGAGACTTGGATAAGAGTGGTAGTATCTGATCCAGGATAACGAAGAAGACAGATGCATGCAGAGATTTATTTTATTTGCTTTTGGCAATTAGCATCAGCATCTGGGAAGCTGGAACTGCCACGGATAATAACGTTACTGCTTTTGAGATGGTTTATCCAGCTCTAATAACAAGGGCTTGAATCAGCGGGGGCTGTGGGGACTCAGCACCTCTGGAGGTGCTCTCATATGTGCTTCTAATCAAATGCGCTTTTAGGGATCCTAAGCAAGGAGCACAGGGCAAGAACAGTTTGCTTGAAGGCTGTAAGGTGAAAACAGACCTGCTCTGAACGTTTCATGGCCGTATTGCTCAACGGGCCTGTGCCAAATCACATCACGTATTGCCGGTGAAATACCGACTTGTCCGTGGTTGCCCCTCGCCTTCGTTACCTTCCTCTCTGAGCTGGTACTTGGGGTGGGATCCTGTGGCACTGCCCAGTGGTGACCAGACCTTATTTTTGCTTCTGGGCTAAATTGTCTAGGCCTTGCTTATGGATTGAAAAACCCTTACCTGTGAAGATAGCCACCCGTTCCGCAGCCTGCTTGGCGTGGGGTTGGTGGAAGGGACCTCACTGCTTCTCTGGCTTCAGTTCCCAGCTGGGTTCAAAGTTCAGGCTCTGCCTGCTGGAAGGGCTGACCAGTGACTTCATGACCTGTTCTGCCAACCCCTCACGAGAGAGAAAAGCACTACTGAGGGGCTACAGTGTCTTAAACCACCTCAAGCATCATCTTGCAACAGCTTGAATGCAAACCAAGATGGTTTGTCTTGCATTTCTCCTAAATATCTATCACTGCATTCACACCAGGGTTTCATGCAAACAGGGTGCTGCGTGTCACCGGTGCTGTGGTATGTTTGTAGCCATGGGTCACCTGAGACATGCTGAGACTATGCTGGTCTATCTTCTTCACCCAACTGTGTCATCTCAACTTGGTCTGCTTAGATCTGAGCTGGAGAACTTGCTTGTGCTCTTCCTGGATTTCAAACAGTTCTGCTCTGATGTAAATTTGCTGGCTGTCAGCAAGCTCCCCTGGTTTGATGTGAAGCAAATGCTGTAAGAGAAGGGTCTGGAGGGTAGAAATAGCCTGATGGATGGTGTTCGACCAGTTGCGAGCTGGCTGGCCTTGGCACAGCCTCTTGCAGCTGTGGTGAGAACCCACTGAGGTTGGTCTGCTCACATGGCGTGTTCCCTGCATTTCACAATGCTCTGCTGGTTCTAATAGTCCTGGCGACAACTTTGCCAGGATGGCAAAGCAAGTATTTCTCCTTGCTTTTTCAGATGAAGCACGCGAGCCGCAGGGCAGGCTAGAGGAGGAACCGAGAAGGTGGGTTTGCCCATCTCCTGGGACCTGTGCTGCAGCTCCTGAGCGCGCCGTCCTGAAACCCTGCTGAGGCAGCAGAGAGCCAAGAGGTGTCTCAAAACCACAAGATGTTGGCTGACCTGAGAGCAGAGAGGCTCGGAGCCCTGCACGGGGGTGGCATCCGTGGTGCCGCCAGCCAGCGCCCCGTGGCACCCGGTGACACACAGCTCCCCGGGCGGCTGCTCCATCAGCGCCGTGTCACCCATGCCCGGGAAGGTGACTGCGTGGGAGTGTTGAGTAAGATCCCTAAGCCCAGGGGAATGTAAAATCCTTTTCCCTGCCCGTCCGTGCTCTTTTCCGTTTGTCTCCGCTCGATATCTCCTCGGGAAGGTTGGGGGAGCTGGGAGCCAGGGACTCGCGCGCCCCATTCTGTCGCAACATCCCACCATCAGCACCCTCTGATCTATGGTATCTTGAGAGTTTGCAGCTCTTGTGTGGAGATGGAGTATGAATAAGGGCCCCCCAGTGTATTGGGAATCGGGCCTGTGGGTCTCCCGTGTCAAGTGAGTCATAATGTATTAGATCCGAGGACTTCCCCCACGGGTGTTTAGTCTCAACAAACCCAGCTAATTCAGATTTAACTTAGCTCTTAATATGCTACATTGCTGAGTCTTCTAATTAATGCCACATGTTGCAGTCAGCTGTCATACTGAATAAATGTTTACAAAGCTATTAATGTACTGTATTTGTAAACCAGACCAGCTCCTTTTTGGAAATCATGTGGTATGTGTTTTCCCCTCAAAGATGAAAAAAGGTTTTTTAGCAATAACGGATACTTTATTTTTGCAGCAACAGCCACTTCCCAAGAATTCATTGCTAACTTTCTTGGGCCACAGCCACCATCCCGGGGAAGGGACAGGGAGGGAAAAGCTCTGTCTTTTAGAGAGAGAGGCTGAGCCGAGCTGCTCCACCATCTTGCCGTGGTGGCCAAGGGGCCGGCAAGGACCAGCGAGCCCCGTGCCAGCTGGTGATGCTGGGGAAGAGGCAGAGTCCGTGCGTGGGTCGGTGCCTCTCCTGTCCCCAGCTGCAGTCACCCCGAAGCGCCGGGACCCCGCGCTCTCCCTCCTCTCCGCTGCCATGTGAGCGGGGGGACGCCCGGCCAAAACCGAGAGCAGGGGGAAGGAGATTTGTTGTCGAGCAGTCTGCGGGCCATCTGCCTCCTGCTCGGGGGCCCTGGCGGGGTTGGGGACCTAGGCTGGCCACCGCCATCCCCACGTGGCCAGCACTTGCCTGGCACGGGGACAGCGTGGCTGGGGCGGTGGAAGATCCCATCTTCTCCCCACCCAACAGCTTGCTCTGCGCAAGCTCACGGTTGGTTTTTTTCTTTTCTTAGTTTTTTTTTTATTGTCATGTGTTTAATTCCTTCCTCGGGCTCCAGGGAGACAGTTTGCTTCTGTTGGGACTCGTGCACTTCTCTTTCATCTTTCGTCCGCTGCAGAAATCACGGGAGGTGCCAAAGCGTTTTGAAAGCTGAGGGAGAGGGAGGCTGGGGGCTGCGCGCTGGCACCAGCTCCTCTGTCCCTCTGGGCAAGGCATCAGGCTCAGGGATTTAGGCACATTTCTAGTTGGAGTCCACGAGGAGTAAATATCTAACCCTAAGCTGGGGCTCCAAAGAAAGACTTAGGGTCACCCTCTGCACCTCTGGTCTCTAAAATCAGGCTGGTGGCAGAGCCTCCCTCGCAGGGGCTGTGAGGTGACTGGACCCCGATGGTGTAGGGGAACAGGGCAGCCGGAGGAGACGTGGCCAGTTGTGGTGGGGATCCTGCCCCCCAGTGCATGGCTGGAGATGCTGGGCCACGAGGTGAGGCGGCCAGGATTGCTGCTGGGCTCTCAGCCTCTTTCATGTAAGAGTAGTTTGGGGATGAAGGCTTTCCATCAGCTCAAAGGAGCATGAAATGGGAATTGGGATTTGGTATCTCCAAGGAGCAGAGTTAAAGGGGGGAAAGCTTTTCTTTTTCTCTTAGCTTGGTGGCTATCTGACTGGGAAAAAAAACCAGCAGCTCTTTGGCCTTCTTTCTTGCCCTTTGGAAATAAAATGCTGTAGTCTACAATCACCAAGCAGGCAAATGACTGGCACTCCCGATGCCTTGAGAAGAAGGTGAATGTCCCTCAAAGAACCTATTGAGGAAGTTTTAATTCCAGTAATAAATAAAGAAATACAAATGGTGTTTCCTTGGCTTTTAACTAGCTGCAGCATAGGATAACGCTTCACGTTTTGAAATAATTAATAGCGAAGCCTGTTGAGGTGCACTGAAGCAAAGCAGTGAAGTGATTTCACTAGTGGGGCTCAACCTCTTGTCCCTTTCTACAGCACCTTCAGGTGACTTCCCCAACACAGGGCTTAGCTGCAGACCTGGCCACCTAAGCAGGGCGAATCCAACCTTCTCCCAGCCGCTGTCCCTAGTTAAAAGGCTTAGTGCAATCACAGAAGAATGAGTCTAGAAAAGAAAAACAATATTCTTTGATGCTTTATTCAGCCTTCTCTGTGCATGTCCTGCAGCCGTCTAAAAATGCTGGGCTTACAGCCTGGATTGTGTTTTCCAGCCAAAAGGGGTGGTTCTTTCAGCTAGAAACCATACGATGAGTGCTTTATCAGGCAGTGATGCAGCATAAGATAAGAACTGCACCTTGCAGCCTTCCTGTCTTGTTTAGTGTCTGTTTGTGGCCAAAGCATGGCCAAGCCAGTGAGAGACCTTTGCTTTCCTGGTGCCGGTGGTGTGTGGAAGGTCCTGCTGTACCATGACGGCCATTGGGGTGGGATTTGCTTTGTAGTATTGAATGTGCTCTCAGAAGTCACCAAACAGTGGGGCTAAACGTACATCGTTGTAAGAACTGCCATATAGGAAATGGCTTTTGTGCTTTGCCTGAGAGCCCTCAGGCCTCTCTGCGGAGATGGCTTTCATCTTCTGAAATCCCCTTGGGTAGCATCTCCAGTCCCCAGGGTTTGTCTCCTTGCCTGCTGCTCGTCTCCCCCACGCAGTGTGGTTTCTTTTGCCTTCACCCCACGGGATCTCCCCGTCTCCTTCCCTCCCCGGCTGCAGCCCAGACCAATGGAATTTGGACCGTGCCACCATCCTGCTGTCCCAGCCATTCGGGACCTGCTGGTTCCCTCCCTCCCTCCCCGTGCACATGGTGGAAAGAAGAGGGCGTTTGGGTTGGAAGATGGAGCATCCCCACAGCTGGGGCACAGAGGGCTGTGGGTCAGGGCAGGCTTAGCTGCTGTGTACCCCAGCTCATGTGCAGTGAGCCAAGAACTGGAATATTTTGCATATTACTCCTTCTTAGGAGCAGTACACTCCTCCACAGCTGGTGGAGCATGCCCGGGTGTCAAGCTGGGTTATTTCCCAGCTTGGTGTGTCCCCCGAGGAGAGGCAGCGAGGGGCTGATGGTGGCCAGTCTGGCACAGCCACCTCCGAGCCCCGCGTTGCGGAGAGAAGAGGGAAGCAAGGCGAGCTGGCGTGGAATTTAGGGTGGTGGCTTCAATGCAGGATCCCTTCAGGACCACGTTTGAGCTGTTACCCCCAGTTGCAAACCTCAAAACATCTTGCCCACGCTTCACCCATCACGGAAGGCAAGCACACACCTGCTCCGGCCACGGAACCGCGTCTTCTGCATCTTTAATCCTCTTCTTCCCAGCCTGCCTCACCGGTGGGAAGTGCGCTCGTGATGTTAAACTTCCCTCATTAGGCAGAACATTCCTCTTTTTAACCTCTTTAACCCGCAGCATTCCCGTTGGGAGGACCCTGTCTCCATACTTCTCAACTGCTCTTAATTAGATTGGGCATTTCTTGCCTCCGCTGTATATTTACAATTTAGGAACAGGAAAAAATACAGCCTGCACTTAAGGGCCTTCTTCCCTTCGTTTGCTTCCCGTGCTCGATGGGTTGGGCAGCAGGAGGTGGAAATTTTCAAGCCCAGAGGAGCAGGAGAATCTGAGGCAGTTGGGATGGTTCTTTAGGCTAGGACTGATTTCATATCTTGATGGATTTTTACATCAGCTCTCACTTTTTTTTTTTTTATCTTATTTCCCTTCTCCTGTGTGCACATGTGCCTGTGCACACACACACACCCCCCCCCCAACCCTCCCCCCCATTGTCTGTCTTTTGCTCTTATTCTGCCATCAGCCTTTTAATAATATTATTGTTGATGTCTTTTCATTCCTGATGCCAAACCTGATTTGGAGATCACAGTACTGAGGGTTTCATTTTGAGCACCGTAGACGGAAAACTGAAGTCCTAAGTGACTGGAGCCCTCGGCCAATCTGATTGTTATTGACATTTGTGTCTGATTGTTCATCAAGGGGGATTTGACTTGCAGGCCAGATCATTCTATTACCGGGGTTCCTTTCAGCCTTTTCTCTAACACACAAGAAGGAAAAAAAAAAAAAAGAAAAAAAAAAAAACCAAAACCAACAAAAAACCCACCCCAGTCAGCAGCAGAAGAATCAATGGCAATATCTCTAGATGTCCATCTAGCCGGGCACAGAGGAGATCGTGTATGTCCCGTTTGAACCGCGCGAGCAGAAAGAGGTTGGCGGAGCGGCCGTATTGCGTTACAGGGGGGAAAAGGAGCTCATTAAAAGACTACCGTTCTCCTGGCAAGGTGAAGGAGGCAGAGGAAGGAGGGGCTGGCAGGGCTAATTATATTAAGGTCATTTCACCTGTCAAAACTTTCCCTTTAGTGGTGTCCCTGGTGCCCTGGGATAACATCCAGATTTGTCCTGAATGGCGTCTCTGTTCCTGCTTAGGAGCCTTGACTGGTGGCTCGTGAAGCGAGCGGCATGAAAGGAGCCCTGAAGGCACCTTTTTGCCTGCTTTTCACCTCCTGCTCTCCTTTGATTTTGCTTTTTCCCTCCTCCTCTTGGGTTTCACAGCGGGTAATGATGAAGCCCTGCTATGCTGCTCACCCGGAGCCGGGCTTTCCCCAGGAAGGCACCAAAGCAGCCGGCGGCTGGTGTTTGACCATGTTCTCTTCTCCCTGTGTTTCAAACCCATTCACACCCTGCTGCAAGGCCAGTTTATCCCCCTTGAAAGCTCTCCTCGGCAGCGGAGAGGGATGGAGCGAGGCTGATTTTCCTCGTTAGGGTAATGGTGGAAACCAGAACGATGCCGACACAGGGATCAAAACAGAAACAAGGGAAATATTCTGTTTATTCCTTTGAAAGAGGCAGGGTCGAGGGGGTGGCTGGTAAACCAGAGCGTCCTCATCCCGGTGATGAACCCTAGAATTACCTGCCCTCCTTCAGGGGATTGTTCCGAGTCATTAAGTTATTTCATTTTCCAGGAGTTGGTAGGGGAGGAAGGCAAATTTCTACAGTTAATCTTTCTCTTGAGGTAGGTGGAAACCATGCAGATGGCCTCACTTTGCTAACGTGAGCAGGTAGAAGTAATTTGGGGAAGAAGGCGATGGGAGGAACACAATGGGGTTCATTCATGATGGCGGGGGTTATACTCGTCGCCGCGGAAACGGAGCAGAAATTTCAGAGATCAAAGGCTTCTCCACCAAAAGTTGCTACCTAAATGCCTTGGGTAGAATGAGAGAGGACTGGGGACGAGGAGGAAGTGCACCAAATTCCCGTGGCCTTCGGCAGCTGGCTCAGTGAGTCAGATGTATCCTGCTGAAGTAGCGTTGGTGGAGCCGAGGGATGGATTTGGCTTAACATGCCCTGCCTTTGGAGATGCTTAGGAGCAGCAGTGAGTCATGGACGGTCATGACGTCCGGTAGAATTTGATGAGTTTCTCTAAATTGGGGCACACTTGGATCCTGGGATTGGCTTTCGAGTAGGAAAATAAGCAGAACCACATAGTTGCCTTTTTAAAATAATTGCTTCGCTGGGGAGATGAGCAAGAGGTTTTGACCTGCGGATGCAGGGTGGAACTACTTGATGGAAGCTGTTATTGAGATTGAACATGACATCTCTAGCTGGTCATGTCAAATGTGTTCCGTGGCCCTCAGTGTCAAAAAAAAAGGATTCTTAGGAGAAAAAAACCCTGCAGTTTGGAGTTTAGAGAGCGCCGGAGGGAATTGTTCAAACTGTGAGCTGTGTGTAACTGAGTGTCACACCAACCTCTGCCCTTCTGGGCTCTTCCCAGAGCTTCTAGCATTAGAGCAACTGCGTTAGCCACCCATCTGGTCTTTCTGTTTGACTGTTTGTAGAAGGTCTCCTCTTCTACCCTCCTGTCTCCTGAGCCAGCTTAATTCAGCAGGAACACAACTGACCAGACTTGTCTTTGACTTTCTAATTGTGCAACGTGTTTTTGGTGAAGTCTTTTGGGAGGTAGCTCTCAAGAAGGACTGTTTTCTCCTCTGGAGAGGTACCATGGCTGGTACCTCCAGCCATGTAGAGGTACCAGTTGATGCTTTGGCCCTAAAGGAGGAGTGAAAATACCCAAATGAGGAGAGCGCTGTGCATTCCTGCTCTTGCTAAAATGAAGCCAAATGAAGCCTCCTTGAAGCCATCCCAGGGTACTAATTAAAAAAATTTGCAGACTTGCAAAAAACATTGGAGATATCTTCCTTCTTCGTAACACGACTTACAGCCTTGGCCTTGAGGAGGATGAACGAGTGATTTTTAAATGCTTTTGCTCTTTTAGAAATGGGGTTTTGAGCCTGTCAAGGGCAGTGGGAAGCAAAAGTGTGTGCTAGGGCTAGCACCTGAGTATTCCCTCTCCATCTCACTTCTGCCAGGTGTTCCTGCCTCCCCGGGCGGCCACGTTTCCAGTGCAGTAACCCGAATCATTGTAAAGAGCAGAAATCGGAGACAAAGCAGGGTATTGTAGGCAGCAAAGGTTGAATACGAAGACCCATGGGAGCCCCGCCACTTCTCCCTTTAATCTGATCAGCAAGCAGCATTCTTGTAATTCCCTCCAGGTCACTCGGAATTCCTGCAGTTTCTCAGCCAGGTTTGAAGCCTTGTGCTTCGATATTAAATAATCCGTAGGCTTAGGAGAAAGGAGCAGAGCAGGAGCAATGCAAGACTTAGTTTACATCAGAAACCAACGGGAAAATGCCACATCCTTCTCCCAACACCTCTAAGGCTCAATAATTTTAAATTACCTTACATTGTGCTCTCTGTTTTTAAAATATTTTGTAAGGTCATTCATAGTATTTAGTGTAGGGGACACTGATTACAGCACCCTTATGATATATCTGTTATCCTTAATTGTTCCTGGCTTAATTCAGGTGAAGCAACAGTTTCAGTCTCTCTTCCGAAGGGATGGGAATTACACAGCCTGAGGCAGCTCAGAAAAAACCTTGCTTGGTCTCCATTTGGTCAAGGAGGCCAGTCTGAGAGCGTGGCTGCTGATGGCTAATCCCAGCCTCCTGCCTCACTGGTGGCCGCAGTGCTCGGGCAGGGCTGGGTGGCTTGTGAAAGGACCCGTAAAGAGAAAAAAGAGACCTTATTTCTACATGAATCCAAGGTATCTATGCCTTGAGAATAATGCACCCTGAAACCTCCTGTAAGAGAGCTGGAATAGAAATATATCTAAGGATATATTATATATTATAAGGATATTATTGATCGTCCCCCTGAACTGGGCACTGGTGCAACCCCACCTCGAGGGCTGTGTCCAGTTTTGGGCCCCCTACCACAAGAAAGACATTGAGGTGCTGGAGTGGGTCCAGAGGAGGTCAATGAAGCTGGTGAGGGGTCTGGAGCACAAGCCTTATGAGGAGAGGTTGAGGGAGCTGGGGGTGTTCAGTCTGGGGAAGAGGAGACTGAGGGGAGACCTTCTCGCTCTCTCCAACTCCCTGAAAGAAGGGTGTAGAGAGGTGGAGGTTGGTCTCTTCTCCCAGGTCACAGGAGATAGGACAAGGGGTAATGGCTTCAAGCTGCGCCAGGGGAGGTTCAGGTTAGATATTAGAAAATATTTCTTTCCTGAAAGGGTTGTCAGGCATCGGAATGGGCTGCCCAGGGAGGTGGTTGAGGCACCATCCCTGGAGGTATTCAAGAGATGAGTTGACATGATGCTTGGGGATATGGATTAGAGTGGATTGGTGTTGGTTTTGGGTGTGGTGGGGTGTGTGGTTTGTGGTGGGTTTTTTGGCTTGGTTGTTTTTTTTTTAAATTGGTTGGACTAGATGATCTTAAAAGCTCCCAACCTAAGTGATTCTGTGATATATTTCTCTAGAGAGCTAAGTACCAGCTACCAACATACATTCTATGGTTCAGAACTGCAGGTTCACGCTTCCGAGTGACCTGCTGGCTTCTGGTCCTTCCGTCCCAGCCGGGTCCTGCTCCACTACTGCTTTGCTGCCCTCTTTGCTCTCAGAAACCAGAGTAACGCTGCTCGGGTGGCTCAATGACCACAGCTCCAACTCCCCCTCCACCCAGGGCTTTGCTGGGGGTCCGGTGTTGGTGTATTAGAGCGGTTTCTCTCTGCATACGTGAGTCTACGCCTCCCTCACCGAGCAGAGGTGCCATTCCCCATGGAAGGGGAATCTGCCTTCCAGTTTACTCCGCGTGTGCCCTCACAAGTCTACCAGAACCCGTATTTGGCGAGTGAAGGTCAAGCTACAAAGCGTATTTATTCTCTCAGGAAGTAGGCAGAGCTTTTAGAGTCTGGGAAGGGGGATGACAGCGTAGGGAAAAGGGATGGCAGACTCTTAAAGGTAATAAAAGCAAGGTTGGCTTGGTTGGCATCTCACCTCTGTTGCCTCTTGGGGCTACAATAGAACCCATACACGCAGAATGAGGGAGATGAATCAAGAGAATTAAAGCTACTTTTCCATCCCTCGATGGCAAATGAAAATATGGTGTTGCCAGAGTTTCTTGTTTCAGCTGCCCCAGGAAGGCATTTCCATTGACTTCAGTGGTTGGTAAAGCCAACCTGATGTGAAACTCTGCAAAACTTCACTGGAGATTTTAAATTATGCTGGAGAGATGAGAATATTTTGAGAATTGATGTGTTGCTATTCTTCTGAGAACTTTATTTAGAAAAAGAATGAATTTTCTTCCAAAATACACAAAAGAAATATTCTTCCTGTGGAAACGCATAGCCTGAAAACTCAAATGACATTAGGTCACCGGCTTCTTTTTATCAATAACTTTGAAGTCTTGTCCTAGTTTTCTAATTTAGATTCTTGTGATAAGAGGTTCTCAGCGAGCTTGGGCAAAAGCCAAGACCCTCTCCTTCTAATAGGTTGGGAACACAACCGCCAGTAGTAGTTCCAGTTTTGAAGATGGGCCAGGTCTCAAAAGCAGCTGCAGGGACTCGGTAGAGACAAACCCCAAGACGTTGGACTGCTTGAAATTGTGGGCATCTCTTGGACTCAAAGCTGTGAGCTATATGTTGGGCTTGGTCTGTAAAACCGTATGTTTGTAGAGTAGGTGGTGACTGGTTTCTACCAGTGCTAGAATCCAATGCTTCCTGCCACCTGAGAGGGGGTAGACCTGAAGAAGATGGGTAGGTACCAAGGCTTCCATCCTTTAGAAGTGAGTTTTCTCCACCATCCCTGCTGGGGGACGCTAGACAAAACTTGAAAAATATGCTGTCCCTGCTCTGAGCACGAAGGGAGGCTGCCAGGCAAGGGTAGTGCTTTAGCAAGAACAAAGAACCCAACCCTTCCATCTGGGGGGCTCCCTGGTAGCCTTGGCCACCCCACCTTGCAGGACAGGTGACTGCAGGTGTATTGAGCATTCTTTTCTTCCCTGGCAAATGAAAGCATTGGGTCATTTGTGCCGGTGCTGGAGCTTGGAGGGGGCTGGAGCACTGGTGAGCTGGGATGGAAAGAGATGAGGGTGCCGGGCTGGCTGGGCACCCCCGCGTGCCGGAGCGAGCCATCTCCGCTCTCACATGCTGTGTGTGCAGAGCAGGAGGACCCGGGCCCTGAAAGCTACATTTCATTTAGTAATTAATTAGCGATTCTTGACCCCGAGCAGCTCCAGCCCACTGACAATAACAAGATTGCAGCCTGTGTATAAGCTGCCTCCGTGCCCTCCCCGCTCTCATTACATTAGCTGAAATCCTTTGCAACAAAGACACGGGCTGCCAGGCCAGGGGAGAGGGAAAACCTCTTTTTCTTCATGGTTTGGATCTGTTTTCTTGCAAACTTAGCACTTTAGATGTTTTTTAGGCATTGCCCCCAAAGGTCATGGCAACGCCAACGGGCAGCTCGCCCAAATTGTCCACCCAACCCGCTCGCCCCCCGAGACATGAATTATTTGGGAATGCTCCACCACCTTCCCACCATGCCATCCGGAGGGATCCAGCACTGGCCTCCCAGCACCAGCTGGGGGCTGAAGGCTGCTTGGGATCCGGCAGCGCCGGGGAGGACTCGGCCGTGGCTCCTTGGCCACGCTGGGGGCACCCAGCCAGCGACTCCAGCTGTGCGTGCCAGCTGCCGGGGGGGCTCTGCAGCCAGGAGGTAAGCTGGGAACTGCCATTAGCGTGCTTCCCATCTCCAACGAGGGTGCTTTTTGTGCTCAGAATGTTTTTAATTATTTGTTGGAAGGTTTTGAGAGCTCCTAGGGGTAATGGAGAGGCCTCAATCAGGGTTTCCTCGCTGAAGACATCCGTGGATGTGCGTTCCCTTACCTTAGTCATAGCCCAACCTTGCGTCAAGAGCGGAGCTTGTGCCATGAGCCTGGGTGGTTCCTTGGTGACTCTGGTAGTGGGTCTCATGGCTGGCAGCACCGGGAGTGTTGGACTTTGCACCAAGCCCTTGGGAATTTCATAGAATAGAATCATAGAATCGCCTAGGTTGGAAGGGACCTTAAAGATCATCTAGTCCAACCATCAACCTAACCCTGACAAAAAAATAAATAAGAGTTAGGAAATAAATATTACTAAACCATATTCCTGAGGACCATGTCAGCATCGGAATGGGCTGCCCAGGGAAGTGGTTGAGGCACCATCCCTGGAGGTGTTCAAAAGACGGCTTGACGTAGTCCTTAGGAATATGGTTTAGTGATTTTTGTCAGGGTTAGGTTGATGGTTGGAAGGCGTAAAACCTCGTTTGTGGGAGCAGCAAAATAGCTCTGAACAAACGGGGCTCTGACTTGCCAAGGTGAGTCGGGGGCTGGAGCCGCAGCCCTGGGCAGCTGGTCCTTCTTGCACGATGCTCAGGGCCCGTTCAGTGTCAATACTTGAGCAGGGCATGAGTCTCCACTACTTTTCCTGGAAAAAAATACC
This sequence comes from Gallinago undulata, assembly GCA_026546715.1. Classification (NCBI taxonomy): domain Eukaryota; kingdom Metazoa; phylum Chordata; class Aves; order Charadriiformes; family Scolopacidae; genus Gallinago; species Gallinago undulata. Next base: position 19,638,516 of record JAOTQQ010000005.1, read on the forward strand.
AGCAGATGCCCCCGATGAACCAAACTCATGCATCCAAGTAGGAAAAAATCAGAAGGAACAGATTCACTTCCTTGCTTGGCCTCAGACTTAGTGTCACCTGGGCAAACTGCATAAGGAGCTAGCCGGGAACTTTTTTAACATTCTGATTGCCTCCAAGATTTATAAAATTGTGTTTGGGGGAAGGAGGTGGGAGAAAGGGTCAAAAAAGAATGATTTGGAGGTGATGGCTCTGGCTGAGGGCATCTCGGCACCAACGTGGCCCATGGGCTTCTGGCAGCGAGGTAATCTCTATGTCTGCCCAGGAGGCTTTGGAGTTCAGGCCTTAAATTCATCTCTGTCCCTGTGAGCCATGAGCGTGTTGCTGGAGACCCCACGTAATGCCTCCTCAAAGCTGTGATGCTGTCCATCTGGGAGAGCACGGAGGAGTGGTGTGGTCTGGTTCAGCGTGAAAGGAGAATACAATAGAGTGAGGCCAGATGTTGCCACATCAATGGAGAAGCACAGGACCAAGAGTTTGTCTCCAGGGTAAACAAACCATTGACATATTGGTCCAGCCCTGTCCCCTGCTCTCTGCAGCTGCCTTCCCACAACAAAACCACCTTCATCCCTCCCGTGTCCTCTCTCACCCATTCCTTACATCCTCAGTTCTGGGCTCCCCAGTTCAAGAAGGACAGGCAACTGCTGGAGGAGGGTTATGAAGATGATTAAGGGACTGGAGGACCTCTCCAGTGAGGAAAGGCTGAGAGACCTGGGGCTGGAGAAGAGAAGACCAAGAGTGATCTGATCAATGCTGAGCAGTATCTAAAGGGTGGGTGGCAAGGGGATGGGGCCAGACTCTTCTCAGTGGTGCCCGGTGACAGGACAAGGGGCAACGGGCACAAACTGGATCATGGGACATTCCATCTCAACATGAGGAAAAACTTATTTTGTTTGAGGGTGCCAGAGCCCTGGAAGAGGCTGCCCAGAGAAGGTGTGGAGTCTCCTTCTCTGGAGATATTCAAACCCCACCTAGATGTGTTCCTGTCCAACCTGCCCCAGGTGACCCTGCTTTGGCAGAGGGGTTGGACTAGGTGGTCTCCAAAGGTCCCTTCCAACCCCTGCCAGTCTGTGATTCTGTCACTGGAAGGGGCTGCACCAGGGCACTAGTGTCACTCTAGACATGGGACCTGCAGCTCATCACCGCAGGGGGGGAAGCTTCTGCTTCTCTCCGACACCCATGGGTGTAATATGGGGAAGGGATGGAGAAGCTCATGGTATTGGGTTTCTTGGACAACATGTGGGTGGTGCTGATGGGCTCCGCTTCTCTTTCCTTGCGCCCACCCTGCAAGCGTGGTTCTTCATGGAAGTATATGGCACGATGAGATCCGATCCCCTACTATCCTTGGGGGGGCGGGGGGGAATATACCGAGTGGCTTCTTTTGTTTTAGGCTGTGTAATTGGTAGGGAAAACATATTCCCTTCTAGTGGCTTTTCTTTTATTGTCGTGTTTAGGAAGTTTTTTTGCACGTCATAACATTTTGTCTGTTTTTACTGAAATCCTTCCGTGAAGGAATGATTGTTTGCACACACAGACTGACATGTTGATACAGGCTGACAACTGCATGGCTAAGGCCGAAATAAAATGTAAAGTAAACACATTTGCATAAGTTTATAATAAGACCCAGTTCTTACCAAGTGGAGGAAACGGGGAGATGTGAATCTAAGCAGCTTATCTCGCGTCTCCCCTCTCTGCTCTGCCCCTCGTTCTTAACCTCTGCTCCGGGAGTGCCATGGGAGAGTTGTCGGGATTTTTCCATTCAGATTTGTAACAACAGGTCCCTCTTGGAATTCGCTTACGGTTTTGTTTGGCTTAGGAGGGAGGGCAGGGAGGAGGGAGCCTTCCCGGCTTTCCCCTCATGTGGAACTGGTGGCTCTTTCCACCCTTTTTCTTCTCGGTTACACTTTAAAAGGCTTCTGTCAATGTATTTGCCATCACTTGAAAATCGCATTGACATCCTGCCGGTTCGTGTCAGAGCTCTGCAGCATCGCAAAATGCTGATTTGGTACTAGCTGTGTCTTGGTCTGCTCCTGGCATGATTTCCTTAAGGATTTTGAGACGGGTGCCTGCGTTTCCCAGATGAGGAAACCAGAGCAGCGATTTCCTTTTGGCCATCCAGCACCTCGGTGGGAGAGCCAAAAGCAGGACCCAGATCGTCAGCATCATGGCTGAGTGTGGGGAGGTTTGCTAGTTCTCAGCTGCCCTGAGATACCACGGCTGCCGTGTCCACGTGTGCTGGCTTGCTGGAAGCGAGTGACATAGCCCGGGGGTGTTCATCCTCCAGTTTGTGGCCAGGTCAGGTCCACGTTTTTCGTTTGCTTTCACAAAGCGACTCCCAAAAAACTATGTGAATCCTAAAAATACCTTTTGAAGGGCCTTCTCTGAACCTGGTTGTCCCAGAGGGGAGCCAAAGGAGACCTTGTAATAGAAACTGCAATGAACCCGTGCTACATGGTTGGAGAGGAGGAATGGAGAAGGTTTTGTAAAAATAATATGAAGTCCTTGTAGAAAGGCGCTTAAACCCAACTGTCAGATAGTAAAGATGGGACTCCAAGTCCAGATCTTCAAAGGACAGTTCTTTGACTTGTGATTAGACCTCCCTCGGGCTCTTGGGTTTCCTACAGCCAACTGGTGGTGGAGGAGCTGCTGGACTCAACACACTGGTGTCATCCAAACCTCAGAAGTCCCTCAGCAAGTCAGTTCCTGGTCTTTAAAGTTGATAATAGAGGGGGAAAGTTAAACTTTCTAGTAGCTTTGAACATGGCCACTTTCTTTTCTCTGAGGAGGAGACAGCTGGTGCCGAATTATCTGACTAACAGAGCCCTTGTGACCAATTTTTGCTACGGACAGAACAGAATAAGAGTTTCCAAAGTCCCTGAAGGGAGCTGGAAGCCCTGGTCTCATAGGGCATGAGCAATTCATGTGCACGGTCATTTAGTGTGTGAATTTCTGGAGAACAGCGTGGGTTTAAGTGAATATTTATTTCCAAGTTTCCTTTTGCCTATTTTGGGCAGTTTGGAGCTCGGTGCATTAGCTTTGTTGCCTCGCCGGGGTGTTTGTTATTTTGGGAGCTGACATTTTGGTCCATGGAGCTCTGAGGTCTCGCGGTGACCTTCGTATCGCCCTCCTTTGTTGGGTCCAGCTCTCCATCCCTACGGCTTGCCCAACAGCCCCAGCTCCCCCCGGAGCTGCGGAGCCGATGGGAAAAGTGGCTGTTTTCCTGGCTCTGGGTAAGCACCGCAGGGACCTGGAGGGTCAGAGCTCAGTTTATTACGCATCTGACCTGGTGGACACCTGGGGGGACTTCGCAGGTGACACTGCAAATGAGTAGAGTGGCAACAAGGGTGCTCTGTTATGGTAACGTTGTCCTGGCATCACTTGGTGAAACGTTATTTATGGGTTGTTTTTTTTTTTTTTCCTGTGTCGTTACATGTGCTGGTAAGAGTCTAACAAGAAAAACATGTGTTTGTGAGACTCCTAGACACTGTGTCCCCACAGCCAGACCCTTCATGTGTCTTTATTTTGCCGGATTTGGGGCGTGTCTCGCTCTTGACGGGAATTGCGCCCCCAACTTTAAGGAACGTCAAGATAGTCAGGATTACAAACCCTAATTTTGATTTCCAAAAGGCAGCAATGGGGCTGTGACAACCAAACGGGGAAGGCAGCGTGTTTGTCCCATAGCTGGCATTGGATCTAGGAGAGATAGAGGAAAATATATCGGATCGGGGGGGGGGGGGGGGAAGGAGGGCTGTGAAGAAGTTGATTTATATTCGTATTTTCTTGTATTTTTATGTAACACACGTCCGCTTTAAGACACTGGTAGTACTTTTTGAGCTCCGCTGTGGCATGTTGCAGGTTTTGTGGCTTTTACAGTTTTCTGAGAAAGGCTGGGAAGAGTTTTTGGTGTATGTGGGGAAAGAGACGTGGCAGTGATCACTGGAACTGGGTTTGTGAACACGCGAGTCCCAGCCAACATGTTTCTATGGGCAGGACACTCAAAATAGGAGCAGAGTAGAATGTGGGTTGTGATTTTTGACCGTGCTCACCCGTACTCCCCCATGATAATTCCATCTTAACCAAAATGGGAGACTGAACTGCGTATTTCCAGGTTTTGTAGGTGATTGGGAGTGGAAGGGAAAATGTTGTGGCTACAGCTGAACTAGCTTATGGAGGCACCAGCTTTTCTTCCTGGCCTTGCTACAAGTTTTCTGAGAAACTGTAGACCGGTCACATACTTCCCTCCTCTGCCTCGGTATTGTTATTTGTGAATTGGGAATAATTAGCTGTTTTTTTGACTGTTGCATCTGTTCAGACCACAGCTAACTGGGACTTGACTTCAAACTGACGTGGCCAGACGCAGCAGCGAGATGTTAGTCTGAGCCTTTGGCTTGTCTGGTAGTTTTCATAGCTAATGCATCAGATAGAACTGAGCACACAGATAAACACGTCTTGTCCCTGACTCTGGTCTAAATGGTAGCTGGACACTCACGTATTTCTGCGCCAGTGGAACTGGTTTTTAAGCCGTTGCACGTGTGGGTGGCGCTGATTTTGGAGATGTTAATAGCTCAAACGTGATACGGGAATTCAAAAGCACAGAACATGAACGCTTGGCAGAAGAAAGAGATGGTAAGGATATTATTTGAGTCCTCTGGATATCATCTGATGTAAATCAGAACACTTGAGTCCTCTGATGAAAGGGGTGGCAAATAAGTCCAGCTTGTGGTGATTCTAGCACCCCACCTTTCAAAGCTCATTTGTTCATGCAGGTAGATAAAAATATATTAGAGGTGTGTGCCTCATCTTTCTTAAAAATCCCTTCCTACCACCCTGTGTCTCACAGGTCAACTGCCCTGGTGTGTCCTGTTGCTGTGTTCAAGGTGGCTTGAGTTGCCATCTTCTGTGGGGTATTGCTGGGAAGCATCCCCCCGATCGTGCTCACGCTTTGGATCGTTTACAGGAGCCTTGTGTAAATGCAGTGTTTTGGGAAAACGGTTGTCCTTGCCCGGGGTATGCAGGAATAAACGAAGGCTGCTACTTCCATGAAGTGTGGGAGCAATGAGTCACATCACACAGATTGGCTTACGCAGAAGAACTCCCTGCTAGGTGTCAGAAGAGAATGTGCTTTGTGCCTGTGGCCTCTTGCGGTTGGGCAACACATGCTGTAAAAATGTTCTGGAGACCAGCTCGAGCTGGGAGCTCCGACCAGATCACGGGAACACACAAATCCTACCCAAACGTCCCAAAAGTTTGCAGTGGGAAAAGAAGACGGGGGAATGAACGGAGAGTTCTGGCAGCATGCTGGGGAGGGGGGGAGGAAGGCTATGATTTGTCCCTTATAAAAGAGCACATTTGGGAGGTACACACCCCGCTGCACGTTTGTCACACCACAGGCTTGGATGGAATTGCTGCCGCTCATGGCAGGACATCGGAGAGCACGAACTGCCTCCTTCCCCCTTCCCATCACCCTGGAGGAAGGGAATAGCCTGATATTGAAGTTCTCTGTAGGCTGGTTAGATCAGAATCCCTTAAACTGCTGCAAGGGCTGTTGGATAATAGATGTGTAATTTTATTTTTTTTATTTTTTTATTTTTTTTTATGGCTTTTTATGAAAAAGGAAGTCAGGCCTGGGCTGGTGAGACTGAAAGAGCAGGGAGTGGATTGGCTGTCAAGGGTCAGCCTCCCAATAGCCCTGTGATCAAAGGCTGCTCTCAGCAGCATGAGTTTATAGGCAGCCAAGACAAACAATGAGCAACTTTATCTCCTTTCAGGAAAAAAAAAAAAAAATAAAAAAAAAAAGAAGAAAAAGACTTAAGTTCCAGGAAACCATTTCTGGACCGGACAAATTTTGGTTGTTATTCCTTCTCTCTCGTAAGGCAGCTATTTCTAGATGAAGGGTGATAACGGGGGAGACAGCAAGAGCAAAGCCCAAACACGAACCAGATTGTGCCACGTTCTCGGCTGGTGTAAACTGGCGCGGACCCCGGGGGGTCCCGTTCACTCCCGTGGAGAATCTGGCCTTCACCAGCGGCTGGGACTGGGAAAGCAGCGGGGAAGCTCTGGGTTGAACCGTGGCCATTTCCCCCAGTTCGATCCCTTCTCCGAAGGTGTTGCCTCATTTGTTTGCAGCTGGAATATCGCCTGCTTGGCTGTCCCAGCTGTGGCCTCCAGTGTCAGCTGGTCAGAACACAGCTGGCCGGCTTTAAACGTACTGGCTTCAGTGTCAACTCGCTGACTAAAGCGAACAGAGGGGAAAAAATGTTTTGGGCTCCTGTGTACTTGATTATTTGTTTGGGAGGAGAGGGAGATATGAGAAGAAAGCCTCTTATTCCTAAAATGGAAAAAGTTGCAAAACTTTTAGTTGGGTTTGGATCCGAGGGAGCGGAATCTTCTCAAAACGCGGAGTGTTCTTGATTTAGGATTTCCTGTTGGATACGTTTCAGAAAGCTATTTAAGTCATAAGTGGCCAGATTCTCAGCTAGAATAAATCTGTAAAGCTGCGCTGATATGAATCAATATAGCACGGTGACCTCAGCTTAAGATCTTGGACTGAGGGCCGGTGGTGGGTTGCAAAGATCTATCCTTGTTTATGGGTTCAGAGCAGGACTAAGTCAAAAGAGAAGTGGTGGTCCCGAGGTTCAGAGCTGCCTGTGAGAGGTTAATACCCCCACAGTGTGGACACCCCCGGTGATACGAGGACTGGACTGCTCTTAGATGCGATGTCTGAACTTGATGTGGGCCTTCAGGTTTGTTTTGGTGTTTGTGATAGATGGGCTCGGTCAAATGAGCCCGGGGGGAGGCAAGAAGCCCCCCAAGTTTTCAACCAAACATCCTTGAGGGTTTATTTCTACCCTTCTACACACTGAACATGGAAAATATTGTGAGAAAAGCTTTCTGAGCCAGGATTTAGTGCTGAGAATAGAGGCAAAAAGCCCTGGGGGCTGAAGAGAACATATTTCCATCGTCCTTCCAGATGTCCCTACAAAAAAGTAGTGGAGAGTTGGAAGCTCGTGGCCGGTTCTGATGATGGGTGCTCCTGAAATGATAACAGGGAGTGTTGCTTTGAGGTGCATGGAATGCACGGGAATGGAGCTGCTGCTGAGACAAAGGGTGAAGTACACAGAAGTAGAATCATAGAATCTAGGTTGGAAGGGACCTTAAAGATCATCTAGTCCAACCATCAACCTAACCCTGACAAAAATCACTAAACCATGTTCCTAAG
>JAOTQQ010000005.1:19671041-19683466 GCA_026546715.1 Gallinago undulata
TCCCAGGTAGTCGATGTTTCTCTGGGGGGGGGGAGGGGGAGGGAGGTGGGAGAAGTGGGCACTTCACAGTCACCTTTTCTACATGATTTTTTGGTCAAAGATGCCTCGAGTTTGTTCATGTGCCTGGTGCCACCTGCAGAAGCTCAGCATCTTCCTCGCCGTTTCTCAGGCGGTGGGTCACGGCCCGGGGGGAGCCGAGGGGGCAGGCGGCCAGCGACAGGAGGGAGGAATGAGGGGAAGAGTGAAAACTTTATGGCAACCAAAAGCCAACAAAAAAACCCCAAATCCTGCTCCTCCGCTTTCCCCGGTGCCAGGGATCCTCTGTCAGCCCACGGAGGGAGCGTGGGGACGGAGAGGTGTCGCTGAAATGTTTCTCTCCTTGCTTCAATGGGGAAAGAATGGAAATAATAACACTTTTTTCTTTTCATTTCTCCCCTTCCTACCCCCCCGAAGTAATCAAAAGAGGCTGATGGGTTGTTCTAGATCAGAGTCTTCTCCGCAGCGCAGGCGGGCAATGGGTGCAGGAGCGACGTCGTTAGTATGCTTCTGTTTATTATTCTACCAGCTCTAATTGCTATTAGTCATAAAGTCATATTACAGTTAACCACTTTCCAAATTCATCCTGGGGACACCTCTCCTAAATTATTTCCATGCTGGTCATTTGCCATTTATTTCCTTCTCCTCTGTTTTCTGTCTCAACAAGTTTTTAATCTATGACAGCACTTTATCTCCCAACCCCATGATTATAAAATTTCCTTCAGAGACTCTACTGAAGGGCTTTATCAAAAGCCCTTTGAACCTCTCCATAAATTAGAATCTCTGTTCTCCTTTTCCTACCATTTTGTTAACTCTTTCAGGGGTCCATAGGGACGAGGAAGGTTGAATTCACCTTTACTGGGACCAGATTCCCCTCTCTTTTCCTTTACTCACAGCGGTTAATTTACATCCCTATTTTGGCATTATTTTCTCTTTTTATCACCCCTCTCTCTCCCTGCCTGACACAGCCAGATCCCCAGCTTGGGACTGCATATTGGTGTTCTCCTAATTGGGGTATGGCCTTGACTGAGCCCACAGCTCCCCTCTCCTCTACCCGGCACCAGGGGTTGATAACCCATCCTGCTGGTGCTCCATGAGCAGAGCCCTGGCTGCTGGGGAACCATCCTGACCTACTCCAGCCTGCATTTATTTTATTTTCTTTTTTTTTTCATTCTCACAAGTGTTTGGCATTCTCGGATGGTCTTCTCTTGGTATTTATTTCTCCCTCTGCTGCTCTTTGGCTGCTGCCTGGCTTCTGGGTTTGATAGGAGGTGGCCCTTGCTCCTTGGTGTGATGAACAGATCAAAGGGGTTGGTAGGAACGAGCTTGTCTGAAGGACGGAGTGTTGGACTGGCTCTCTGGAGCCATGGATTATTTCTCCCTGCCCTCTATTCTTGACCAGATAAGTAAACCCAGGGTGAGTCAGTTCAATTGGCCTTAACCCTCCCATTTTCCCTCCCACACTCTCTCTGTCTCCGCAGCGTAGGTTTTAATATATCTAGTGCAGGAAATTGTCTCTCCCTGTGTGTTTGCCCAGCGCCTGTTGCAATGAGATCCTGGAGAAAACAATCATAAGTCAACTTGGGAATCTCTTCCTTGAATATCTGAATCTCCTTTCCTTCTTTGATGGATTCTTTCCTGCAGTTTCTTCTCTGGCTGCATGTGGATAATACACAATTATTCTTTTTTTTTTTTTCAGACAGTTGCTAAGAAAAGGAGATTTAAGTGGCCTTAAACTTCCCCTCCATCCCTTTCCCTTAGTACCTTTTGAATGCAAATGGTGGTTTCAGTCAAAGTTGAGCAAAGGTTGAAGGTTTTGTAAAGCTTTTGTGAAAACAGGTGGCAGTAGGATGGAGGAGGTTAGTGATTCCCACCAAAGCAGCGGACATTACAGCAAGCACCCATTTCTGGGTAAAGGTCTGAGGAACCACACTGGGGGCAGCTGCTTGGTACCCAGAGCAGGTGATAAAGCTGGTCCTGGTGTCCAGGCGTCAGTGGATGCTGGAGAAATCACTCAACAGAGAGCCCTTGGGGCTGAATTCATGCCTGAGCCTTAGTGGGATTGAGTCGAAAGAGGAAATCAACCTTGGATACAGATCTGCTGGAAACCAGGCCGTGTTTGTTGTGTTCTGGCGCTCGTGGCCCTATGTGATCCTTGCAACAGAGGTGTCTCCTGGCGAGCGCGGGCACCGAGCCTCCTCTGAAGCTGTTTGGAAACACCTCCCTTCCTCCCCCCGCTTTGCCCACGCACTGAGCTCTCGGGCAGAAGAGGGGGAAGATATTACCTGCTTTCCTGTTTTCCCCTCTAGATATCTCTTCAAGGGAAGTGCAGAAAGGTTGAGATTTGGGACTCATTAATAACACACCCTATTATCAGCTGAGTGTAACAAACCACCGGTTTTGGATGCCCTGATTTTTTCTGAGTGGGTGGTTTGGAAAGATGATGGAGTTGACTTTCCGGAGCGCTGCAAAATCCTTCCGCCAAATATTTGGCTGCTCAGCAGGCCCTGGATACTGAAACCTTTAGGGCATTTTTTGAGTTGGGAGTGTGGAAAACGAGGAACCCTGAATGAACAGACTCGTGAAAATTAGAGGTTCCTCTCTGCCGTGCCTCAGTTTACTCATAAGTAAATTGGGCAAAGTAATCCTTGGGCTTTTTGCCTCGGGGGCCCCCGAGTCAAAATTCTTCATGCTTCAAAGTCCTTGAAGGCACTTGAATGAAAGACTCCGGACCCGGTAATTACAGAGCGTTGCTCTTGCATGAGGCTATGAGATAGGGAAACCTTTGCCAGGCAGGGTTTGGAGGAGAAAATCAACCTCGCTGCTGCCAACCCCTCCCAGGGGAAGAGGGAAGATTTTCTGGTGCGAGCGTCCAAATCAGCTGTTGTCATTTAAGGCCATCGCAAAGGGATTTTGCGGCAAGATTTTATTTGCACAAACCTGGCTACCGGGGGGGGGAAGAGCAGCCCCTGCCAAAGCCAGGCTCTTGGTGGTGGGATTTGCATGGGAGCAGGTTGGGAGGCAGGAGAGGAGGCGGCAGCTCCTGCCCGGCCAAAGGGAGCTCAGCTGGAGCAACCCAGCCCCGAGCTCGGCGCGTTTCCCTAAGCTGGATTTTTTGGCTTCTTTCCTTGAAAAACATCTTCTCGGGGAGAGAGAGAGAGGGAGGGAGGGAGGGAGGGAGAAAGGAGGTCAGCTGTGTCAGAGGATGTTTTGCCTGTCTCCCTTAGGACTCGGTTATGGATTTAACAAGAGATTTCCTTAAAGCCCTGGGAAAAAAAAAGCAGGCTTCAAGTTGTAGGTCAAAGCTGTGATTCACCCCTGTATTTTCTGCTTTACTTGGGGAGGGAGGAGAAGACATTTGGCTCCGTTCTGCCCTGTGCAGGGGCATCTCCACACCAGCCTGGCTCTGACCAGGACGTGGGATGGGGGAAGGAGGTAGGAGCAGGGCTCTCCTGCCCGCACTGCAGCATCTCATCCCTCTTGCCCTTGAAGAGGGGAGATGTGGCCCTCAGGAGGTTGATTTTCATCCCCTGTGCAGTGCCTGGCATTGGAGGTAGGCTGGAGAGGAGAAGATAGAGTGTCTGATATTGTCACTCCTGCCTCTGCAAAGGCAGGAAACACGCCTCGGGTCTTTCCTTTGCCTTTTGACTATAGGAAAAGCTACAAGACCCCTCACAGCTCATTCTGCTGAAACCTCTTTCAGAAGTGCCATTCAGAAGCTTTCTGCATCAAGGAAGATGTCAGCACAAGATGATAAACGGCGAGGTGCCTGCATTATTGCTGAGGGCCCATTAAAAATGAGACACCTTTGAATTCACGGGGTAATAACAGGCACGGGGTACGGGTTATTGGTCTCCTTTTTCAGCAGAGAGAAATGATAAATGTTCCTGTGGAAAGAAGTGCCACACCCCCCTCGAGCAAGACACCCTTCCCTCTCCCATCAAAATTCCTAGGTCAAAGGAAAAGGGTTTGGTTTCACTGGGAACACTCAGCCGGGAGAAAAAAAAAATGCGCGAGGTGCGAAAACCACCTGTTGTGGGTGCAAAGCTGGGAGGGGAGATGTGCAAAGAGCGAGGGCTGCGAGGCAATTTGGCTGTCACTCACCTTCTCGGGAGCTTGGGAGTGATGTGTGTGTGTGTGTGTGTGTGTGCAAGGCGCACACGCGCCTCTAGGAAAGCTACCGCTTGTGGTGAAAAAGTGCAAACAGCTTCTTTCACCGTTTCCTTTCTTTAGAAAAGAAAAGAAAATCAAGAGTCGCCTCATTGTGACGACAACAAGGAAAAAAAAAGGGAATTAAAAAAATAATCTTGGGTCAATATTTTTTTGCCCGTCCACTTGCAAGGGGCTGAGCGTGGCCTTTGGAAATCCCAGCGCTGATGACTTTGCTCAATGCTAATCTCTGGGTCTTTTGATCTTTATACATTTAGGGCTTGACCTGAAGTCCGGAGAAATTAATGGGAGCCTTTCTCTCTCTCTCTCAGTGGGTATTAGCTTAGGGACTGATTAATTGATTTTTAGGTTTGTTGACTGTGCCTATATCATGGACTCAAAGTACACCATTAAAGTTTAATGAAATATTAAAATAGGAGATTTGTTGACAAGAGTGACCCTGTGTGTCATGCAAGAAAAACTGCACGTTCGGAAGTGTCTCCTGAATGTCCTTCACTTCCTCCAAACCTGATGTTTCCCAGCCATGTGCTCCATCTTCAGGGCTTCTTTGGCTGGGCTGATCGTGGCAGGTCTTGAGCAGGCTTAGAAAATGTCTGAGGTTTCTGAGCACACCCTTTTCCATGCCTGGAAATTATGCCTCGGCTGAACGCATCCAGACTTCCCAGACGTGGTCATTGAATATATGCAGATGGGTTGTGTCTCGGAGAGAGGCAGCGAGCCCAGCGCTGCTGGGATGCCTTGGATGTGTTGTCTGTGCTCTGCAAGAAGGGGAGAGGTGGTAGGAAGGAAATCCAGCGTGTCTGGGATCTGGCAGGGCAGAACATGCATGAATTCCCATCTGGGAAATCCTTGATGGGAAAAAAAAAAACCCACAAGTGGATCTCCACCAGGAGGTAACCACATCCAGGCTTTGGTAAATGGAGGTGAGAAGTGGGTTGTCTCTCTGAGGGCCTCTCACCAAGCAAAGCCTGCTGTCAGCACTCTCCTCTCTGCAACCTCCTCCTGGTCTAAACTCCAGCACCTCCAGTCATCCCAGCATGCAGGGGGAGAAGTGGTCTCTTGGAGAGCTGAGGTCCAGGTCATTTAAAGCTATGAGGACGAGACCTTGAACTTGACTTTGTGGTTGACCCAAGATCACCAAGCACAGGCATGATGCACCCTCTTTCTGAAATTCTGGCCGGCGGTGGCTGAGTTGATACCTCCATGGGGAGATGCACTGTGGTGTCTAACCCTGCCTGGTCACACACCTGGCCTGATGCCTTCAAATGTCACTCCATCAACTCTAGAGTGGCTCTTGCCTTGGTTGCGCTCGTTGCTCCTCAAAGCAAAAATCACCCAAACCCATATTTTTTATTTTAAAGTTTCCAAAGGATCTTTTTGGCCTCATCTCTTCCTGCAATCTCTTTGCTGGCAGAATCATCCCAGTAAGCCCCGGCCTCCGAAAGGGAATGCAGCAGGGAGAGTCCCCCCTGCTCCTTCCAGGCTATGAAAGGTTTAACTCCTCTCCCCTTCACAATATCCTTCTTCACTGGGGTGAGTTTTACCAGGGGAGATGCTATGGGATGGTTGCTGCATGGCAGCAGTGAGTATGGTGGGTGAGATGGTGAGTTACTCACCTGGATTCTCCTGGAGAAGGCGCTCCGAAGCCGCACGGACTGTTTTTCAGGCCGGAGAATCGCAACTCGTCTATGAAGAGGAAGCAAGCTGTGAAATCTCTCTCCAGGCATCTGAAGAAGCCCGAAGAGATTTTTTCAGAAGTGCCGAACCCTTAGATGTTCCTAAAGATTTTGGAGGAATCTCGAGTGCTTGCCCCTGGCTATAACCCCAGCCCAGGGCTTAGGGCTGTGGCCGCAAGCAGAGGGACCTGTTTGCAAATCCCCAGCTCTTGCCTCATGTGGGGCAGGTTCTCTGGACTTTCCTAGCCCCGGGGAGGCAAGAGTCCTCCTGTGAGGCATTCCCAGTCTTTTCTGTTGAAACCGTTTGAGTTCGTGTAATTGGGAAATCATGGCTGGAATGAACCTAAGAATAGGCACAAGGAGATGAGAAACCTTCTCTGGTTTGGTGGGTTTTTTTTCTAAGAGCAGGTGACTTTGGCTCTCTTGCCTATTGCAGGAGAAGGGTTGCAGCTGGAGATCCTGAGCTGAATGTGGCATCTATCAAACTTGAGATGAAGATATTTAGAGCAGCTTAGGACCTGGTGTTCCTTTGTGTGGTGTCCTACCTCCTGTGCATCCCGTGTCTGAGCCAGGAGCTCCGTCTGGGGAACATGGGCATCTATTGTGGGATCCATCAGGAGACCTCAGTTCCGTACTGCCGCGTCATGTGGCATTTATATTTGGCTCCAGGAATAGAAGTTAAGGCACCGGTGCTGGAAGAGAGTGTCCAAAGGTCCTGTTAAGTGCTGTTTGTGTGAGGTTTGGTGGTGAGATGTTGGGCCGGTGTTGCTCGCTCGCGAGATGTTTTGTTTGGACTAGGGGTTACCGAAACTTGTTCCGCCGTTCTACGGAGGGGACGGGACCCTCAGCAACACCCTCCGGGCCCTCAGCCTGAACGGCTGCAGCCAGCCCTTCGTCCAGGAGTGATGAATGCGGGGCTGAGTGGCCCTGGCTCCACCAGATGCCACGCTTGAGAGCTGGCTTTGAGGAGGGCTTTCAGCAGGCACTAGGAGGTGGCAACAGGCCCTTGGGTTGGGAGATGGGGAATGCAGCCTTTGTCCTCTCCACAGATGAAGATGGCAGCCGGGTCCGGCTAGATTCCGGAGGCATCTGGACAGCCTCTGTCATCGAGGTGGGATGGCTGGAGGTGGGGGGGATACAGGACATAAGGGGGGGGTTATCTCCCCCTCTGCCTTCTCGGCTGGGAGGGGACAGCTAAGAATTGGAGGAGGCCAGTGATGAAATGGCATCGCCTGGCTGTCCCTACGGATACTGGAGTGAGGTGGCCGTGGAGCCTGGGTACCCTGTGCCACCAAGGAGGTGCCAAGAAAGGGCTCCTCGGGGTCAGCTAGAATATTTGTCTTTTTGGGGAAGGGGGTGGCTGGGGGGAGCGTGGCAATCGGGGTGATCTCTCTGTGCCTCGTGTCGTACCGTAAGAAAAAGGGGAAAGGGAGAAAGGAGTGGGAATGGGGAGCGGAAACAGAGAGAAAGAAAGAGAAAAGAGAAAAGAGAAAAGAGAAAAGAGAAAAGAGAAAAGAGAAAAGAGAAAAGAGAAAGGAAAAAAAAAAAAAAATATAAGAGTGAACCTGCTGGCTTCCCCAGACTGCGCGGCACCACTGGTCATTTCTGTAGGCTATAGGGGTTGTCAGAGTAAGCTGTAAGGACAGGTGTAAATCTGTCCTGTCATTCCACCCTTCCAGCATCTTCTCACCTGAAGGGCTCCCATTTATTGCAGAGAGCAAGCAAATAAAGCCAGCCATCGCTTTGACTCTCAAAGGGCATGAAAAGCCACCCCGTGCCGCCGGTTAACCTCCGTCCTCTGCCTTTCCCCTCCTTTTGTGGGGCTTTTACAGCCAGCCTGAAAGTAACACCCCCACCCCCACCCCTCCTCGCCCCAAGCTGTTTGTTAAAGCAAAGCAAATAAGGGCTATTGCAGCTCAGACCCAAAATCCACTTGTTTGCAGTCTGATTTTTAACCGTCGTCCCCAGCAGAGAGAGGGCAGGGGGAGGGCTGGAGGCTGGCCCCGGCCCAGGGCAAGAGGGGCCATTTGTCTGCCAGGAGGAGAGGGGTTTTCGGCAGCGTCAGGGCGCTGTGGGGCAGGCGGGGAGGGATGCCACGGGCCTTTCTGAACCAGGGGAACATCTGCGAAACGACCCCAAAAGCGTGTGTCAGGTGGGGGACGTGACCTCTGGATGCGGTTTCCCTGCTCGGCCAGGCGAGGCGGGTGCCTTCTCCCAGCTCCTTCCTCTCCTCCTCTTCTTCCCTTGGCAAATCCGGCCGTTGATTTTTGTCCTGGAAGCTGGAACGAGGCTTTTCTCTCCCTCTTTTAAGAAGCCATCCCCAGCATCAGTCTCCCCATGGTTTTCATTAAGAAGAGGATGGTGTGTTTCCCATCAAGAACGACTTTAATCTTGACCGAGTTCTGAAAGCTAAAGGTTTGCAGTTTTCTTCGGCCACCTTTGATTATTACTTCTTCTTGTTTTCCAACTCAATATTATAGATCCTCCCTCCCGGCTGAAGTCCTTAATGGCCCGGTCCATCCCCACTCCCCCAAGTACCCATTCCGTGGACGTAGGATACTCTAATTAATTATAACTTATCTCATGACTTGTCAGCATCACATGTTTGATCCTGTTTAGAAACCATATTCCCAGGGGACGGAAAGACTCGGGAGGAGGTTGATGCTACTCAACAGTGATTTAATGGACGCATTAATGCCGAGACAGATAACTGTGTAGCCATGTTAAGTAATACATCAAGAATCTTTCCAGAGAGGCAACTTTACAGGTCACTGCAGAACTGCTAACTGATATTAACCCGCTTCGCATCGTGCTGTGCGTGCGGGCGCTGGGAGTTCACACACTGGCTTTTGTTTGCTTGTTGGTTGGGTTGGTTGGTTTTTTGTTGTTTTTTTTTTTTTTTTTACGAGCAGCCTCTTCTCCTTCTCCCCCCCCCCCCCCCCCCCCCCGGGAAGATATTAGACGCCTAATGACAATGTTTCACACGCGGGGGTGGGGTGAGGAAGGACAACGGGCTTGTTAACCGCCTTGATTTTAAACACACCCAATTAGTGGCCCGGAGGAGCAGAGGCTGCCGCCCGGTCGCGGGGATGCTCCGGGCTGCGCTGGCTTGTCGCCGGCCCCGCGGTGACCGCACGGGAGGTGCGGGAGATGAAGGGGAGCCCCCGGGCACGGACGGGGACGCGGTCTTCGGTTTTGTTTTGTGTTGGTGCTGTTTTGGGCTGGGGTTTTTTGTTGTTTTTTGTTGTGTTTTTTTTTTTAGCTTCCCTTTCGAAAAGCCCAGCGATATTCCCCTTTCTCCATCCCGGGAGAGGGTTCCCCTCTTCCCCTGCTCTCCGGGACGGATGCCCCCCCGGGGAGTTGCCATCCCTGTTTCTGTCAAGCTCCGTCTACGGGAGGGGGTGGGGGGGATGACGACGGGGACTCGTGTCCCCGTCCGTCCGTCCGTCCCCCCCGGTGGCCCTGGAGGCCTGGGAGCTGGCCGGGAGGACGGTAGCGGTGGCGGGGAGCTGCTGGGGAGGTTGGTGGCCCCGAGGCCCCTTCTTGCTCAGCCCCGGAGGGGGGGTGCGGTGTGCCCGGAGGACGGGGCTCACCCTCTGGCCCCGCCGCTACCCGCGGCAACGATTTTACCGGTGGGAAAGGTCCGTCTGTCCGTCTCTCCCAACCCCACGCGGGATGGCGGGGTACCCGGCCCCACGGTCCTACCAAAACCATCTCCTCCCTGCCCACCGGAGCCCCCGCTCTCCGATGTGTCGTGTGTCCCCCCCCCGGCCTGGTCTCTCCGGAGCCTGGAACACGGACCCGACCCCCCCGACAGATCTCCCCACAGAGACCCTTCAGTGGGGTGGGGAGGGGACAGCGTGGTCCCCTCCCAACCTGAGAGCGCGGAAAACGACTCGGGATGGGGGGGTGAGGGGGGGCACCCACACCTAGCTGTGAGTTCCCGTGGGCTGAGGGCTCCCCCTCTCTGCTCCCCTCGCTCCAGCCCGGCCGGGCTCCGCGGTGGCCCCGAGCAGCAATCGGGGCGACCTCGGGGCACCGACACGGTGCCTTCGATGCCGAAAGTTTCCCCCCTCACCCCCCCGTAAGGACTCCTCTCCCGCGGCTGGAGGGAAGATGCTGCGGATCCCTCCCTCCTTCCCATCTCTTTTTTCCCCCTTTTTCCCCCCTTCTCTCCAGCCGGGACCCTTCAGGAACAGGAGGAGGAGTGCCTGGGAATTCACTTTGCTGAGAGGGAAGGGAAAAGCCCTTGCTCCAACCGGGGTGACCCCCTGGTAGGATACACCCCAACCCCCCCCTCCCGGCCCGGACCCGCGGGGCTCCGCGCCTGCCCGCCCCGGGGAGCCCCACTCCTGGCCGCTGGGACCAGGGAGGCTAGGGGGTGACAAAACCGGGAGTTCCTTGAGGAAAACAGGCTGGGAAGGAGGGAAAAACCAGCCGGTCGGTGCCAGGGGAGCGGCGGCCGAGGCTGGACCCGCCCCGTCCAGCTCCGCGGGGAAAAATCCCTCCGGGCACGGGCCCGGCTCCTTCCCTTCCCCTTCGGGGGGGAAAAAAAAAAAAAAGGCAAAGATCAACCAAAAAAACCCCAAACCAGAGCTGGAGGGAATGTGGAGAAGCAGCCCTTCAAACACAAGCACGGCCGAAGCCACGCGTGTCCGGCTGGGGACCGGCGGCTCCGGGGGGGGGGGCTCCGCCGCCTCCCGGTTCGTCGGGCGGTTTCACCCACTCGAGAAAGGAAGGGGGGTGTGTGTGTGTCTATTTTATTTATTTATTTATCTATCCCCCCTCTTTCTCTCGGGCTGTTTTTGCGGGGCGGAGGGGTGGGAAGGCGGTGTGGGTGGGTTTTTTGTTTTTTTGGGGTTTTTTTTTTGCCCAGGTTGCGAGGGGAGGGTTTGTGTGCCACTCTTGATTAAACTCCCTCCCCGAAAGATGGTATCCGACATGAGATAATGAGGCTCCGTGACCGGCCCCGGGTTCCACTTTAAGTTTTCCCAGGGACCGGAGCTGTCGCCGGTTCACAAAACGACAGTGTAAGGCAGCACCACGCTACTCACATCCAATTTACGGCGCACAAAAGCTGATCCCCAAATCCCCACTAACAAACCGGGGACCCGCAGACAATTCCGATAATGTTTAGTTTTTATTCATTTCTCGACTAATTAACTGGAATCCCACCTTCTCTCCCTCCCTCCCCCCCCAAAAAAAACTCTTGACAGTGCCCAATTAATCCCCAATGTATGTCAAAGGTCTGGAACCCACTGTAAACTGGTGAACCTTTGCAGAGATTTGTGTGTCTCTATATTGATCTGATTAGGACCGGGATGCTTTTTCCTCGCTATTACTGCGTGCAAGATTAAAAAATGTCGCGCTTTTTCTTTTTTTTTTTCCTTTTTTTTTTTTTTATGGTCCTTAAAGCTTTACTTTCCCCAACTCTAATAGGATTTCTCCGAGGCGCCTTCAAACCTCCCTGGGTGCTCGTGAAAAAACTTGGGTTGCTTTTTTTTTCCGCTTTTTTTTTTTTGTTTTTGCCTTTTTTTCGCTTTTTTAAAATTATTTTTGTTTATCAGGGGCTCCAAAGGGAATCGAGCGAAATGAAGTTATCTGCGAGACGGGGGGGGGGGGCTTAAATTCAACCCGGGTTCGCCGTGAAATGTCTCGTCTTGCAAAATAAACAGGCGCGGGGAGGGATGGGGGGGGAGATAAACCTTTTGGGGGGGGGGGGAGGGATAAACCTTTTTTAGGGGAGAGGCTCGGTTGGTGGCGGGGCCGGGGAGCGTGGCTCCCATCCCCGCCGGTCGGGGCTACCGCCCGCCCCGCTCCGCTCCGCCGTGGCTGGGGCAGCTCGTTTCTAATCTTGGGAGGGAGCGAATATAAAAGAGGAATTTATTAGCTTTCAGGCCATCAGAGGGATAAACATTGATTTTATTGACCTAATTATGGGCCAAATGACTCCTTCCATCGATCACGTAAAATACTTCATTTGGAGCAAAACAGGCGCGGGCGCCCGGAGGCGGGGAGGAGAGCGGGTGGATGGGCTGCAAAAAAAAAAAAAAAAAAAAAAGGGAAAGAAAAGCAAAAACTACAAAAACGTACCGGGGGGGGGGAATTTAATGCAGTTAACGTGCCCGTCGCGCTGGAGCTCAAGCCCCGTCTCCCAGACGTTCCAGCGCGGATGTTTTGCAAACTAAAGCTTTTTATGTCGAATTCCAATCCGGCCAGTCAATTTGGCTAAAATAGCATTAAACAAATGGACAGCGGTTTATTTCTATTCCTACACGCACCCAAACGCGCACGCACGTTGTATTTTATAGCCAGAGTTGGGGAATTGCTTGAAATGTATTTTACAAGCACAAGACAACACGTCGTTTCAGCCCGAGAGCACCGATTTCTCGTAATTAGAGGAGGCTGGACGCTAATAAAGAGGAGAACAGGCTCTTTGCTCTGCTCAAACCCAGCTACTGTCCCCAGCGCTTGGCTGCGGGGGCGTTTCGTGGCGGGGGGGGGGGGGGGATGTCGCACCGGAAAGCACCTGCCCGGGGATGG
>JAOTQQ010000005.1:19717507-19739242 GCA_026546715.1 Gallinago undulata
CCACCCTGAAGCCCCCTCCCCCATAAAATGGCGAAATCGCGACATCGGGGAATGATGCCCATCAGGACCTGGATGCCCCGCGTCATCCTTCCGCATGTTTAGGAGGAGGGTGCTTTGCTGCGGGGGGGGTGTGTGCCCCCGCGGTCGGGGGGAAGCGGGGCCGTTGCCGGGGCCGTGTGGCACCGCTCAGCCGCTCCTGGAGTGCCACCTGGTGGGGACACTTCGGCAGCACCGGCGGGGCTCGGCTCCGGGGGTCCCCGGCAACCGGCCAGCCCTTCCCGGGGAAGCGGCTACCCCCCCCCTCCCAGTCGGGCAAGGGAGGGGAGAGAGTGTGTGTGTGTGTGTTTGGGGGGGATCCCCAACTGCCTGGGCGTGAGAAACGCTGAGGGTGCCAGAATCAGCAATGAAAAAGGCAAATGTAGGAATTTGACAGTGAGATTGAAAGTCTCTTCTGCAGAGACTGAGGAAGAAAAGCCTCTCCTGGAAATCCCACCCTCCTTCTACCGGTTTATAATCACGGGGCGGGGGGGGAGGGTTGGTGGAGGTGAGCTGAGAGCGTGTGTGCAAGAATGTCATCAACACCGACACAACGGCTCCTGGTGATTTCAGTGACCTCCAAATGAGACACCCCCCCCCCCACACACACAGGTGCTGGGCATCCGTAGGGAAGCACCATCAGGCCTGGCACTTTTTTAAGGAAACCTCCCAAAGTTTTCCAGGGGGTTGTGGAGCTGCGCTTGGAGCAGGAGGGGTCTCCACACCACCCCCTCGCCCTCCCCCAGCTGTGCCCGCGGGCTGGTTTGGTCCTTGGCTTGGTCCTGCTGCGTTTCTGTTGCCCTCCCTCCTGCACCCACATGGGCTGAGCTGTTTTGCATCCACGTTTCCATCTTTTCTCAGATGCTCACCCCCTCGCTCACCCAGACACGCTCAGAAACGCACGCTGGCACAAACCACAGTTATCTTCATACTCGTCCTATTTCTCTTACACTTTTTGCTCTCCCTTACACACACACACATTCTCCGTTGTCAGTTTGTCTTATTACCTCCTTATTTTCTGATTTCTGCCTCCTCCCTCCTTGCAAAACCACTCTGCACCAGAAACTGCCGTTTTCGCGTGAAACCCTTCGCCCCGCGGACAGAGATCGACTTGCTTTGGTGGGACCCAGGGGCACTAAAATGTGAGAACAAGGACGTAAGAGCAGGAAGACATGCATCAACCTTCAGGGTAAACAATGGGAAGGATATTGATTGCCTTTTAATGCGCAGTGGTCACACAATGGGGAAGAAAGCCTTCCCAGGGAAAGAAAAGACACTTGCCCCCGCGTCAGAAACTGCTAACAGCCACATATGTTTCTGTGAAACTTCTGGACCACCACGGAGGGGACCTTATCCCGGGGCTCCTGGAGGGAAAAAGTGGCTTTCCAGGTCCGGCGGAGCTTCCAAATAAAGCGCTGGCCTACTTTCCTCCCACTGTCTCTGATGAGAAATGCCTATTGTCCCTGCCCGGGCTGGTGGGCGCTCTCATTAAGGCCCCTGAATGGTGTGTGTGCGTGTCGGCGCCGTGCGTGCTAGGAATAAAGGGTGGCCTTCAAAGCCCTTGCCGTCTGAGGTTACGGAGAGTCACACCCCCCCCCCTTCTCCCCCCCTTTATTTTTGCATGACCAAGAGGATTGAGACCCAAAACGGGCGTCACTTCTGTCCCTGTTTGGTGGGGAGGGCCGGGCAGGGAGGGTGGATGCTGAATTCCCTGGGTTCCAGCGGCCGCAAGGGTTTCCGAAGGAGTTAAACCTTTTTCTGAACCCTTGGGGTCTCCATACTTCCAGGAGTGGGTGGAGGGGATCCACAACCCCCAGGGCAGCAGTTTTTCTGGGAGTAGAAGGATTAATTCCAGAGGTATCCAAGTAACCCCCCTTCTCTCCGGGGGTGTCGGGTTCTGATCCGCATTGACAGGGGGTTAGACAATCTGGAAAAAAAAACTCGCCCCTTAATGAGTTATCTCGGGTGCAAATGGCTTTGTTTTCAGCGGGGAGGGTGTAAAGCACGAGGAAAAGTGTCAGGGAACACGAGGGCACAGCTGCTCTTTCCACTCGGGTGGCTGCGCTCCGTTTGGATAATGGATCTTCTGTTCCGCTCCTTCGAGGGGAACTTCGTGCCTCCAGCTCCTCGCTGAGAGGAGACGTGCTGATTTATCATTTATTTATTGGATTACAAGCCTGGTTTTACGGGTAATCAATTGCTGCTTTTTCGACTTCCTCAATCGCATCACCCCGGTGCGATCGGGGGGTGAGACCACTCCGAGGGCACAGAGGTTTCCCCTTGGAAAAAAAATATTTCCATCAGAGTTTTAGGTGTTAACGTGAGCAGCTGATGGGGAAAAACCTGACAGCTGGGATCCGTTGTACCCTGTGGCTGGGTGAGCACCCTCCTGGCCCCGGCCCTGGGTGATGGAGGGTGATGTTTTCCCTTGGCTTGGGGACTTGGGTGCTTTCCCCCCCCTCTCCCCTGAGCCCTGTGCCCACCCCGCTCTCTTGCGTTGAAACAAGCTGTGACAGAAAGTGACAACCATTTTGGGTCTCAATCCTCTTGGTCATGGAAAAATAAAGGGGGGGTGGTGGTGTGACTCTGTAAGCTCAGACAGCAAGGGCTTTGAAGTCCACCCTTTATTCCAAGCACATCGCTTCATCAACACCCCCCCAAAGTGCCTCCCCACCCTTGAGCAGGACCTGACATGTCTCCAGCTGTGGGCTCCCCCCCAGTTTTCCCCCAGGGCCCCACTCTGCAATACTGGTGTCCTGGTGGTCCCCCTTGTGCTGCAGACCTGGGGCTTTGCACCCCTGTGAGCCATCACTCAACGGGGACCAGCTGTGGCTGATAGAGGGCTAATTGAGGTGTGAACTTGCTGCAGGGAGGAAGAGAGACCCTGAGTCTTTATAAGGTTGGCTCAGGCCAAGGAAGGGGTCTTTTCTAGAAGTCTGTAGAGTTGAAGGAGCTGGGAGAAGCTGTTGAGAGGACCTGTGATGGGGAGCTCTGGATCCTCTGAGGTGGGGTTACTGCCCCAGCAAGAGCAGCTCTCTCCTGGTAGTTTGGATCTCGTAATGCCTGTGCTATCACTGGAGCTGAGGAGTATGTCCCATACAGCCCAGGGAAGAACTTCATGTGAAAACACCTGGATCAGGAAACCTAGATGTAGGTAAGTTGTGTTGCGCTCGTGTTTTGGCTTTGGAGCACTAGACTATCCAAGGTGGTCAATATGCAAGAGAAAGTGGTTGAGGCATCATCTCTGGAGGTATTTAAAAGACAGGTAGACATAGAGCTCAGAGACATGGCTTAGTGATGATTTCTATCAGAGTTAGGTTGATGGTTGGACTAGATGGTCTTAAAGCTCCCTTCCAACCTAGACAACTTGATGACTCTCTGGAAGTGGGAGGCTGTTTGGGAAGCGCTGGGGGTTTGGTGTAGGTACGCTGCTGGAGGTGGCTGCTGGGTGGTTTCTTTGCTGTTCTGAAGGGCTATGAGGTGGGTGTTCTGCTGGAGGGGGACTTGCCTTCCCTGTGACTCAGAGGGCTCCAGGGACTTGGTGCTTCAGGTTTCCCCTCCTGTGAGGGCTGAGCAGAGACATGAGCAGGGTGATTTACATGGAACTGAAGCATGGAGGAGAAAGCTGCTCCGTGCAAATCTTCAGTCTGTGTGTGTGAGGACTAGAGGGGGTGGTGGGGGCTGGTGGAGGATCCTTGTGATGCTGCTTCTTCTCCTGCGGCTGCTGGATTGCCTGGGTCCTTCAGCTGATGTGGGGTCTGCTGGCCTTCAGCTCATGGCTCTGAATGCAACTTGGGCACAGTGTTAATGAGTAGCAGGGGGGCCAAGTTTTTCCATGGTGCCTGTGGAGATGCCTGGCTGGTTTCCTCCCCTGCTGAGGCTCTTCCAGACTTACCTTTGCTTGTCTGTGGGACTCAAACTAGAGCCAAGCAAGCCCAACCTGGTTTTTGGTCCCCAGGTGACAATGAGTCCTTGCAGGGAGATTGTAGCCAATCTGTTCTGCACCTGAAAAGTGGCTGTGAAACGATTTGAGTCGTACACGGGGTCCTGTGGTGTCAGCCTCTTGCGCTCTTTGATTTTTGGAGTTCCTTGGCTGGAGAACAAAGGAGGGCGGCTGGGATTTGGGGAGGATGTTGAAACTCCGGGATGAGTGTGGCAAAGATCCTGCTCCGGAGTCAGGAGCATAGCTGGGAGGGAAGGAACTTGATAAACGAGTGCCAGGCTGCCTCTAGCTGGCCTGGCAGCCTTTTACCATCCTGCAGGCATCTGCCAGCCTGGCTGGGCCCTCCAACACCTGCTTTCTTATGTGAGAAGTCCCCAAACTACCTGGGGTGTTTCTTATTTTGAAGGACCTCAGCCAGGTAAAGCATCAATGTATAATTTTTCTGTTCTTGGTGAGGCACACCCTGGTGAATCTGGGACAGCCATCTGCTGATAACGACTGCCACCTGGGGCTAAGGGTGCTCTGGGGCAAGTGCTGGTCAGTAGCCAGCATGCAGGAGCATGGTGGTAGTCGTGATGGGAGCTTCTGGGTGTTAATCAACACTATGGTCTTGTATGGTCTGAAATGGAGTAGAAATAAATACTGTTTTTAAGAAAAAATGTTAAGAAAAATTCCCAGGAAACTGGGATCTTCTGGCTTTAAAGCAACCTGTTGTCCTCTCTAGAGATTTAATGTAGCAACATGAAAAAAAAAAAAAGATTGGAAGGGTGCAGATGGAAAGACTGGATGAAACCATTTTATTTTCCTGTGTCTGTTCTTGTTAATCCCAACTACTCTCCTGTTGTAGCCTGCAGCTTTGGCTGAGTATCCTTACGTGTGTCTCTGTGGGTTTCCCTGTGTCCAGCTTGACCAGGCAGCTCCATCTTCCATTATGGGAGGTTTAATTGCAAAATGGGTTGGGAACTGAGCCAGCGACTTGTGCTGTGCCCAAGTAGAGACTTGAATCAAGGTCTACCAAAGCTGGACTGAAACCCGGGCTGCTCAGTTTGGATTCTCACTGTGCCGGTGGTTGAAGTGTTTGATGGGCTCACTTTCACCCCCTCTCATTTCAATGTGCCCAATGGTCTTCAAAACTGGGCTGGGCAGTCTAGCTCCATGTCCTGGGTCTGCAGAATCATGAGATCTCCTCCTAGACCGCATGAGTAAGACCTCTTTCTGTTGGCTTTACTGAAAATAAGCTTTGTTTCCGCAATATTTCTGAAATCTATCTTTTCCTGAAGATATTATGGCTTGGAGTTGGGTCTAGCTGTGATTTCTGACTAAGAACCTGTTTGCCCTAGGACCCGTGCTGTGGTGGAAGGAGATGCCCTCCTGAGGGGGGTTCAAAGTGTATGTGATCCTCTCTATGCTCTCTGACTGTAGAGGCTCTTGGGGTGGTGGGACTCCTTGACTGAAGATACAACTGTGAGCCATCTGAAGCTTGGGGGTGGGTGGTGTGTGTGTGGAATCTGAAGATGCACTAAGACTTGTGGGAAGGGCTTTCCTCCTCCAGCACTGCAGAGAATCAGTGGTGTGGGCACGAAAAATGCCAGTATCTTGCATCAAAGGATTAGGCAGTTTAAAAAGCATGAGAGTGTGCACTGAAGAATGGATTCCATAACTTTGGCTAAGATTTTTTTGTTCAACTCCCTTAAAAATAAAATCTCCAGGGAGTGGGCGCTTCTCCCACCAGCAAAGCCTGATGTTGCACTGGCTGTTGGTTGTGTTAAGACTTATGGACTTGCAAAAATCTCCTTTTCCACTGGGAGCACGGGTGGATCTGACTGTTACAGGTTTTGCATGTGAGCCTTAAGCTGGAAGTGGGCTTGAATTGGAAACAGAGGGGCAGAGGCTTTATCTGGGATCTCCCTGCAGGTCTTGAGGGTGGTCAACCTTTAAAGGGGGCAAGAAAAACAGAAATGCTGTGTATGGGGGGGTGTGCTGTGTCTGCTTGGCTGTCTCAGTTCTTTGCCTAGCTCTAGTGGTTAATTATCCCTCTGAAGGGTCTCATTTGTCACTGCAATCTTCAAAGCTGTAGGTACCTCTGCTTGTTGTGGGCTTTTGTCACTGGGCTGCAGAACATGCTCATCTCTGCCACTGGACAGTTTCAGACACCTGATCATTTGAGGAAATAAATATATATATTTTTTCCCCAGGAAGACTAATGTATTGAGTTAATTCTTCATTTGCTAGAAAATGAGATGTTGTATGGAGGAGTGACCAACACAACCTTCTAAGGCTGTGTTATGTTCCCAAGAGTCTACATCTGCATTTAGGTTGGTGAAGACTAGAAGCATAATACTGGTTTATCTTCATGTTGGGACCCTGTTTTCCTTCCAGAAGGGTGTGAGGCAGGAACCACACACCTACCCCCCAAACCATTGCATAAATGCTGGTCTCCTGATAACTTATTGATGACCTATCAGCCTCAGGTGGAGGGGGGGATGTTCATTATGGACATGTGCTTCAGCTGAGGGCTGAAGAGCCAGTTGCTGGGTTTCCAAGACTCAAGACCTTGGCACTGAGGGAATGGAATCTTCTGTTCTTCTTCCTGAAGTGATTTAAATAGGAGGTTATTCTTGACCCAGGGCTTGGTGCACAGAAATGGCTACGGCCATGCGATGTGAAAAGTGATTTGAAGAGTGTCTGATTTAACAACAGAACGGGTGTAGAGGTGTTGGTGTGTAAATCCTTAACTTTGAAGGAGAAAAACCCCTTGGAGTTAGCAGCCCTGGTCCTTCTGAGCCTGGTTGAGAGGTGCCAGGCTCGGCGACTCAAATGGCTTTCTCATGTTTAATCAGCCTGCTACCTTGGTGAAAGGCAGCAGGCACTTTTTTTTGGGATTAAGAAACTTTATATGCTGTGTACATAAAGAGAGTAAATAGAGGAGGAAAAAGGAGCACATGGTGGTCCTGCTTTCTCAGAGGAAGGACTCAGAGCTGGGGAGCTGATACTGGAGGTGATGGCTGCGCTGGAGATGCCGGTTTGGGCTGGGATGTGGCAGGATGCACATCGGGCTCCCATGGAGCCTGTGTTTGCATAAACTCCAGGTGCTGGTGTTTTAAGGAACTCTATTAAAATATGCCACTAGATGGCCCCAGGAAGAAGCCGGTTCGGGCTGCGGGGGCCGGGGGAGGGCAGCCTTCAGCAGGCACCTCCAGGCCGGTCACCTCCCTGCTCCGGGGAAGGGATGGGACTGGCAGGGTCCAACTGCCAAACTGGGATAGAGCCAGGGGAGCACCCAGGGCTCCCACATGGACTGATCCTCCACGGCACCTTCCTTCTGATGGGTCTTGAGCCATGGGGGTGTGCTCCTGGGGAGCAGGGAGGCATGGTGCCTCCTCGGAGGATGGCATGAGTGGCCCCTTTTAGGGCTGTGCCCCATAGAGGGGGTGGTGCGAATGGCCTCTTTTAGGGCTGTGCCCCATAGGGGGGGTGCGAGTGGCCTCTTTTAGGGCTGTGGCCCAGAGGGGGGTGGTGCAAGTGGCCTCTTCTAGGGCTGTGCCCCATCTCAGTACCCACTGTTGAAATGGGTGGCAGAAAACCTGGCACAGGCAGGTGGCTCTATAGCCTGGATGGAGGTTGGGTTATCCGAGTCGTGCAGTCCTAATCAGGTTAATTAGCCAGATTTCTTGAAGCCCTGGGTAACCCACAAAGGGTAACCCATCCTCCATCTCAAACCAAATTAGCAATTACACCTGAAGTTGTGAGACTCAGTGAGACGCGCAGCCCTGTGATGAGTAGACCCCTGGTTCCTGCTGGTGGCACTTGGGTTCAAGGCTGCTCTTCAGGGGACCATCTTCTAGCTACCTGGTGAAGCAATGTGTTTTTCCTTCCTGCTGCTGTGTAAGGGGACTTTAAAGGCTGACCTTGCAAGGGGACAACAAATGTCTTGTGTCCTGGTTATACCTATGGTTCCTATTTCAATTAGAAGTAGGATCCCAGCCAGATATAGAGGTCCTGGTGTAACTCTGGAGTTAGCTGGAGGGAGAAGTGGTAGCCATGCCTATTTCTAAGGGTGCAAATGATCTTGTCCCAGGGTTAATGTAGTCTATTGTAGCCTTCTTGTGGCCTGTACTTCAAACCCTCAGTCTCTGGGATCCAGGAGGGATGGGAAGCTGTGGAGGAGGTAATCATTAGCTTCTCTAGGGTGCTGCTGAGCTCCTCTGGAGGCTTTAATGAATGGAGTCTCACTGATGGAGGAGATAGGAAAAATCACTAACCTGGGGAAGCAAAAACCAGTGCCTGGGCCCTGCCACAGAGCGAGCCTGGCCTGGTGGCCCTTCAGGAGCTGGCTGCTGCAGAAGCCCGTTGTGATGTGTGTGTGTGGGGAAACGCAGGCAGGGAAGGAGCTGTCTGGAGCTGCCACAAAGCCAGATTTCTGGGACGTGCTGGCACAAAAGCCTGCACTGAAACGAGATGTTGGAGGCTTTGCAGCGCCGGGGGCGGTGTGACTCTGCCAGGGAGGGCTGCGGGGCAGGTTCCCCCCCTTCCCTGGGGGCTGCCGAGGCTGCTTCCCTGCCTCGCACCTCGCCGCCGGCCGGGGAAGTACCTGCTCTCCTGCAGACAGGGAAGCTCCATCCCTCTTCCCTCTGATATGGACTCCACGTGTGGCCCCGGGCGAGCGGCGCCGCTCTTCCAAGCCAAGCTTCGCTCCCGAGGCAAACTGGAGCGGGTCCAAGGGTTTGTCTGGTTTCCTTTCCAGGTTTCCTCCCCTCTTTAGTGGGATTAATAACACCTAAGGGTGTCAGAGTTAATTACTCATCAGGTTTCAAGCGCTCTGAAAAAAAAAACCAAACCCCTGTGCAATCTGTTTGAATCTACAAGATGCTGCTGCCTCCTGTCTGATGTCGAAGGACTTGAGGTCCCTTGAATGACTTTGCTTCTTGAGGGACACAAGTTGGAGCCCTCTAAAGATGCTGAGAGCTGTCTGCCATGCCCGCTGATGGCAGCAGGAATTGATGGTGCACGGGAGGGGATCACCACGCTCTTAAGGAGCAGTTTGATTTAGGAGTTGGTCAAAGAGAAAGGATGAGGGCTCCTCCATGAGACCCCGTGCTCAAAAGAGCAACCCAACCTTCAGGTGGAAACCTCAGGACAAGCCATGGTTTTGTGTGTGGCCATTGGCTGTCAGTGGTGACACTCCAGGACACAGCTCAGGTTTTTCAGGTGAGAAATGCAGATTTCATCCTATGGAATCCATCCCTGTGCTTGAACTGGTACAACTGAACTTACTCAATTTGGGATGTTTCATCCAGAGGAAAAATAACCCTTTTTTGATCTTGATACAGCCAAGTGTGAGCTGAAATAACCTCTGCTGGGGCAAGAGGCCATGGGTAGCCCTAAATAAGTCCAGTTACACATAGCTTACAAAGGGATCGACAAGCCTGAGACACCTTGTCTCCAAAAACCTTCATCTTGCCCCTGCCCATCCCCAAATATAAATTCAGAACCTTTATTTTCCCCCCAGGTACCGTTTCTAGAGAGCACCCTGCCAATCCCTGTGCACTGAATGAATGTCCCCTGTGACAGATGAAGCAAAACCTCCTATCGAGCCCTTCTGGGGATTCGGCAGCGCTGCAACACGCTGGGTTCTGCTGCTTTTATGTCAGGGAGGTTTAGCTCCAGCTGAACCACAGCAAGTACCTGCTGAGTCAATCCGTCTCACTGCTGCCGTGCTTGACGGGAAGGGAAATGCCCTGCCTGACACCTGCTGAAGGTCTCAGCCAGGATTTCTTTATTTTTTTTTTAACCTGTGGGAGGAGGAATTTCTGGAAGGTGGAAATGCAGAAGGGTTTGGAGTCGGGCTGAACCTGTTCTGTGGGATGCAGGTCCTCGAATGCTCGCTCAGATGGCTGCTTTTGTGGGATGAGGCAGGTGAACCCACCACCGCATCGCTGGGAGGATTTGACTCCCCAGACATCGTTCGTCTGGTTGCTGCTGGGTTTCTTAGGTGGCAGGGGTGGTAGGTTTGGATCCCTTGGGATCTAGGCACCCTGCGAGATGCGCACTAGGGATTCACCCAGCTAATTGCATGTCGTTGCCTCTTGAGGCTTTTGCTCTCTTGAATTTCAGGCCTTTTAGCGACGTGGGGAATTGAGGAGTGGTTTTGTGGTGTGCCTGATGGATGTAGGAGGGGGAAGTGGGGATTCAGTGGGACTTTTGGGGTGGAGAATAGCGTGGATGGCTGTGCCTAGAGGAAACTGGGGTGCTGTTGCCTCATATGGCTCCTTTTGGCCTTATATTTTGTGTCATTCCCACCCTATAGTACCAGCATGGGGAGGAAACTCTTGGGAGATAGAAAAATAAATGAAAAGGCCTCTAAATATTGATGGGGCTGCACCAAAGGACCCTGCTGTGTGGCTGTTTGTGTACGGTGCTGGGTTTTCTGGTGCAGCTCACTGGGGTGGGGAGGTGTTGGGCAGGAGAGGAAGAGGTTGTGCTGGTCCCAGTGGCCGTACCGAGCCAGGGGTGGCATCGGCTCTGGTGCTTCTGGAGGAGCTTTGGAAGAAAGGTGCTCTCTTCCCATCCCCTGCTTGACTGGGGGTAGTTTTGCCCGAGGGGGATCCCAACTGATGGGTCCCATCCATCTCTTTACAGATCGCTCTGCAAAGCGTGGGAGGCAACGTCCTTGAGATGCCACGCATCCCTGTGCTCCCAAACTGCAGCCTGGGGTCTGGCTAGGGGAGGAGTGGGTCTCGCTTGCCCCTTCTCTCCTGAAACGAGTGTAGAAGGCTGGTCCACGAGCTGGTTGTAAATCAGTGTGCATGAGGAAGGCAATTTTCTGCAAGTGAAACCTGCCCTAACCAAGCCCTGGGGGAGGGAGGAGAACTGCAAGTGTCAAGGTGAGACGGAAGAGCAACAGAACGAGATTTAATTTCCTTCCCAATAATTTTCTCAAGCTGTACAAACTTTCCTTATTTAAAATAAATACTCCCTGAAAACACATTCTGTGTCAGTGGCCCTGTGAAAACACCCCCAGTCACAACCTGTGCCTGTCCTTTGCTTGCAGCCCCAGCCAAAAGCCAGCAGTTTTACATTTTGCTCTATTAACTTGAGCTGTAAATTTCCTTGTGCAAAGTCTCCCAGGCTGTGGAATGAATTTAAGTAAACAGGGCGTACAATAATAGACTTGTGTTAGGGCAGGTTTTTCAAGTGGCCTGTAACTCTTAGAGTAAGTTCTTCTAAATCTCTCCCTGTTACAGTGGAGAGTGTGTAAGCCTGTCCAGAAGGTGGAGGAAGGCATAGAAAAGGTCTGGCTGGTAACCATCTCTGGGATCCTCTCTGTGGTCCAGAGAAGAGCATCCAGGGCTTGATAAGCAAAGAATTCAGTTGAGACTATCTCTTGCCTGGCATTCCATTATGGTTTTTGGTTCTAGACCTCCATAGGTTTTTTTTTTTCCTTCTCTGTGACAGCATCTGTGTGAGATGCCTGTAAGGACTCTGAGGTTTTCTTTTTTCCCTTGTCCTACAACATGCTGAATGCAGACTCTCAATTCAGTTTTCAGAAGGGGTTTCAAGCTTAACCCCCAAATAAAGCACCCCAAATTGTTTGTTTGCTTTGGAGACCTTAGGATTAGTTCCTTCTCAGGATTTTTCTCTCGGGGGTGGGGGAAAAAGAGACAGGAGGGAGGAGTTTTTCTTGTAAGCGTGATGGAAAACAACATTCTTTTTCAGGTTTGTGGGCACCATTGCTCTCAGGCTCCTGAAATTCTGCCTCCTTGGTGTCTGGAGGTGCTGCATGTGCTTCATGTTGCCAAGGAATCTGAAGGGGTTCTGGGCATGTTATGAGGTGTTCCCGTTTCCTGCTGGGCCAGGAAAGCATCTCTACTGCGAATGCAACCTACTTATCTCGGATCATTGTCCAATCTTCAGCTAAAAACAGGCTCAAGATGAACACGAGCTAGAAGGTTGTGAGTGAAGAAAGACCGATCCCACTCTGCAAGCTAGGCAATTTTTCTACCTGGTGCTTCTGTGATAGATTATTGCCGTTTTCTCCATGAACTTGCAGTTAAAATGCACATCTGGTCCATGTGTTGGAGATGGCTTGTAAAGGGCACTTGATCGTTAGATAAAGAGGAAAGGAACTTCTGGCTTATAGACAGCCGTCTCCTGAAAAAAAAGAAGGTTGTAAGCAATAACTTGGCATAAAAACCCACAAGTAGGGGTTTCTTGAGACTCCCCTGGGTTTGGCTGTGTTGTCTGGTTATCTAACCTTTCACCAGCTGCCTCTTGTAAAACTGCAGGCAAAGTGGTTCTGACTTCTGCTAAGCTGTGGAGGGGCGGGGGAAAAAAGGCAAGAAAATGTCTTTAAGGCCCTCATCCAGAACTCAGTAAAACCAATGGAAAACCTCTGTGAGTCTGGGGGATGTTGGATCACTTCCAGAGCATGGAGAGCACTGGAGTAAGGTTGAGCCCAGCTTGTGTTAGATCTAAAAGCCAAGGGAAATTCTCTGGTCCTGGGAGTGGGGGAAAAGTCTCAGTGTAAGTCCATGTCTTGGTGCTGGAGGGAGTGATTGACCCAAAATGGTAGAAGTTGGGATTTAGGGGATAGGAGAGATGATAAAGCCTTTTGTATGGGGGTACCTGAGCAGCTCAGACATTTTTGCTTGGTCTTTAGATATATCCTCCATTAGATAAGAGTGACTGATGCTTCATGACTCCCTGCTGCTGGCTTGACCTCTGCTATGATATATCGTTTTTTTAAGATAGATCTACTCTTTGAAAGAAGTGTTTGGACCCAAAACTCCTGCTTTCCTCTCGGTAGGAGCGTGGTAATGCAACAAGGCTTAACTTGGGTGGCTTTGTAGCAGTTAGCCCCAAAAATGATGTTTGAGGGAGGTTCATGGGGGACTGAGTGGTCCTGGACCTGCTGTGTAACCGGCAGCATAAGAACAAATCTGCCCAGCTGAATGCAAAGGCTTTTAGATAGAACAAAGTGCTTGCTTTGGCATTCAGAAACACGGAGATGCCACAGGTGGAGAACTGCCAGTTGGCTGATCACCAGCCACTGATTCATAATGTTAAAAGTGGAGCATGAGCCCCTGGTTTGTGGTTTGGTTTTTTTTCCCCCCCTTCTTGACAAACTTTACAACTGGCTGCTTTTTTTTTTGAGAGGAGGAGGGAATTCTCATGGTTTTAAGCAAATCACAACTGACTCAACCTAAGCCCAAGGGTAGAATGGCGAAGGCTCGATGGATTAAGTGTCCTGGAACAACTGGCTACACAGCTCTTTCTTGTTTTCTGGCTGTGAGGATCGTCCTTTTGATCAGATTCTTTTCCCTACCGCTTTCCGTGTCGTAAATCCAGATTAGTCATGGCAGGGTGGCAAACAATTAATGGAGTAGGAGGTTAAGCCCTGGGAGTGCGAGTGGTGGCTGCTGGGGAGCGAATACACCCTGGTGGCCGGGTGGAGAAGTGAGGACATCTTACTGGAGGCCACCTGCCCATTAATTTAATGTTTGGAAGGGTTGAGAGCCTGAGAGTCCTACAACAGTCCATATTTCTGTAGTCTGCTCCAAGCTGTGTCTCTAGCTGTCCCTATTAGTTATGACCTGCTTGACTATGTCTGAATTCCAAGGTCCTGAGTCTTGCTGTAAGACTCAGACTTGTGTCCTGCGGCCAGGGGAGGAAGCTGTGGTTTGGCCATTTACCATCTCTCCTGTGTATTTGATCTTTGTCGCTTCCTAACTGCACTGTTTAGGTCATTATTACCCTCGGGATCCACTGGATAACTGGTCTTTTGAAAGCATTAGTCAACTGCTGCTCATCATCCTTGGGACTCATGATTTCTGCTGATTTTCTTGTTTCTCTGGTCATGCAAAGGTCCAGGGAACTGGGGTGTCTTTATAGGCCTCTATGAAATGTGAAGAAAATACTGAGTGACTTGTCAGATCTCCAGTGACCACAAGGAAGTGGGTTGCCAACCCCAACAAGAGAAGGTAGAGGGCTTAAAATGCAAGGGACAAAGTATCCTGATTCCCAGTTGGCTGTGCTGAGGCATGAGCAGTGGTGAGCACTGGAATGCCTCAACTCTTTGCTTGTCTTTGGTTGAAAGTTCTCACCAGCTGCCATACTTGCATGTTAGTGTTGACAGGCTTGTTTTGAAAGTCAAGGTACATGTCCCACCAGCTTCTGCTATGGCTTTGAATGCAACTGCTACTACAAAATGATCCATGTCTTTGCAAAGGGTGAGATGACCATGCACCAAGTCTGCTGAAAACGTTATTTTAAGGCAGTATTTTAAAGCAGTGAACTTGCAACATAATCCTTTGGGGTCCCGGACCTGTGTAGCTCACTGCTGGAACTAGCAAGGGATGCTGTGAGAATTTGCAGGTTTATTTGCAATGAGCTGATTTGCCTGATTGAGGTGGCTTGTGAACACAGCTGCTGCTTGGTGCATGGCTTCTGACATCAGTCGTGTTATACCAGGGGTGAAGTTGGCCTTCCCTATATTGTTGCCAGTTGCAAGAATTTACCATCCACCTGTGCCCTGATTTACGTGTGTGTAAATCCCAAGTAAGTCCATTAACATCAATAAAGCTGCCTGAATAGATCTCTATCTGAATTGCCTGCTGAAGGCTCCTCGTGTTGCTGCTAGCTATGCAGGTGCAGGGATGCGGTTGGGTTCAGCTGGGAAACACGATGCCATCCGAGTGCGTGTCTAGCATGCAAACGAGAAGAGAAGGCTGAGCCCAAACCACAATACTCGGTTTAAAAGGGATGCCATCGAGCTTTCAAGAGAAGATTATTTCTCTTTGCCGTCTTGAAATATTTGAGCAGTTGGGGATTTCTGAAGGAAGTTTCCCCTGGTTGCTTGGAGGGGGAAGGAAATGTCCTGTTCCTTTGTGGTGGAAGAGACAGAGGAGGGAGGAAGATGGATTTGGTCCCAAATCAGTTTTGAGGGATGATACAGTTGGGGAGAAAAGGGAGATGGGTTTCTGTTCCTCATTTATCCTCTCCACCTTCACTGTGTTGGTATCTTCAACAACTGTAGGCAAGGACAAAGAACAATAGTTTGCTTTTTAGCAAGTGTTTATTTTGTGGTTGTTGGTGTTTGGTTTTTTTTGCTTGGTAGAAACTGTGGAAACCAGAAACAGAGGGAGCAAAGTTAAGGATGTGGGGTGGAGCAGTGCCACCTTAGCCTGTTGTTACCTCCTGGTCCAGCAGAAAAGCCACCTTGAAAAAAAAAATCTGTAACAGGGAGATAGCCCTTGGATAAGCTCTCCTCCGAGCTGGTGGCTATCGACCCCAAGCATTTTGGGCTGATAGCTCTGCTGAACCACTTGTGATGCTACTGGAGGCTCTCGTAGATATTCAGAACTTCACTAACCTCCTTGTGACAGATGTTGGTAGGAAAATCTGGGGATTTTGGGGTCTCTTGGCAACTTCATGATTTAAGGTACAAGCCAGTATTGACTGGGAGTCTGGAACACAAATTTACTTGCTCTGTTGGAATTTCTTCTGATGTTAGCAGGAACAGAAGGGTTGGAAATACAACATTCAAGGGCATTGTGTTCATTTTTGGAAAGAGGTGCTCATGTTTTAGGGACTCCATCACTCAGCTAACATTTTATATGTGCAGGGAAGAAGGCAAGAGGATTGTTAGCAACTTCATTATGGATTGCTTTATTTTTTTTGGACATGGGTCCTTGGAATGAAAGTTGACATTTCATTTAAAGAAAAGACTTGTAGCATTCTACTGCTTCCCGTGGCTGGTCAGGTGGAGGGATGTTTGATCCATGCTCTCAGCTGGTGACGGTCTGGGGACAAGGGGATGCCAGGCTCAGACTCTGGGGTGACTGGCCCTCTGAGGCTGTAGGTACTTGTGATCATCTCTGCTGTGTCCTACAGGTCTCCCCTTTGGCCAGCTTCTCATTGCATTCAGGCATCTGGAAATATATAATAGTGGGGTGGATAATCTGGATCCACTTTTTACCACCTTTTTTTTTGGTCTTGATGTTAACATGTCCCTCTGAGATGAAACAAAGCAAGACAAAAGATAAAGCCCAGCATCTCAACCCCCAAAACAAGTCCCCATACCCTTCATCCCATAGAAAACCATAATGCTGTCTCTGGTGTGAGCAAGGTGGCTACTTTGAGGTTGCAATGTTTGGAGTTGATGGTTCTGTAACATGAAGTGTTGGAAAATGTCAGTTTGGATCTGATACTCATCTACCTCCCAGGGCCCCTGAAGCAACCAGTGCAGTAGTTGCAGTTCAGGTGTCTCATGCGCCTATTTTTCATGAACAGGTTTCCCACCTGGTGCATGTCTCCCATGGCAGGCCGTAGCTGTAGGTCTCCATTGGGTATTCGGGCTGTTTTTTTCCCACAGGATAATGCAAACTACCACCGGAGATGGGAAGTGGGCAGGAGTCTGTCGTACGGAGGGAAGCAGAGGCCCAGCTGGAAGCTCATCTGCATTGACATTTGGAATGGCATTTTGGTGATAGTGCCTTTTGTCGTGATATTGTCTTCATGTGGGGAGAACGTGCTGCCGACCAGCTTTCCCTGGGGACAGAGGGGTGGGAGTGGCTTTGGCAGAAGCACCACCTGTAAGGCAGCGTGAAGAAGGGGACCATTAAAAGGAAGAATTCCTTTCCAGCCTCGGTGCTCCTGGAGGTGTACACAGGCTTTCTAAAAATAGCCTCCTGAAAATGGGATGCCGCAGGCGTTTGACTCTGCGCAGCTCCCCTCCTCCTTTCCCTGCTTTTGAAGTTGGATGCTTATGGATGTTTTCTAGCTTATCGCAAACCCATCGCAACTGGCAGTACTCCACCGTTCCGGGGCTGAGGGTTTGCTTTCTCAGCCTCCACCCATGCATGTACCTCTCAGGAAAAGATCACGTGAAATCCCCTGCCTGCCTGAAAAGGGAGATTGTCAATTCTCCATGCCTTAAAGATCATGCTTAGCATTTATTTCACTGAGAAATTTTCCCACCTTCTGAAGGACCTCAGACAGTGGCTATGCCCTTGATCTCGGCAGCTCCTTCCCTGTGACAGACTAGTTCTTGTGGCCTTTGGTCTCTCCACTGAACCCTTAGGCTTGTCCTAAAGGGCTGGATCAGCTTGTGAGGAGGACAATATTTCCAGGAGTCCTTCTGTTTTAAGTGTGTCTCTCCCAGAGATCACAGGGAGAAGAAAACTTGCTGTTGATACCTGCTGAGAATTAAGGAGTTGTTGCACCATCAAGTAGCAGCAACAGCTGAAGGTGTCCCATACTGACCTTGCTGTCTGTGGGACGTGTTATGGGACAGATCTGTCTGGGAGACAACCTGGCAGGAGGGGAAATAACCTAATAGGAGGAAAGGACACTTGGAAAACGCAGTTTGGTCCACAGCATGGCCCTAAGAGCTGACACAGAAGCTGCAAGACACTGAGGTG
The DNA here is from genome assembly GCA_026546715.1 of Gallinago undulata. Classification (NCBI taxonomy): domain Eukaryota; kingdom Metazoa; phylum Chordata; class Aves; order Charadriiformes; family Scolopacidae; genus Gallinago; species Gallinago undulata. Next base: position 19,734,908 of record JAOTQQ010000005.1, read on the forward strand.
GGCAGTGATCCAGCTGGTGTAGCCACCAAGAAAATGTGGATAGAATAACTGGGAGACTTCACCAGATGAAGTGTCTTGGGTTGGATGTGCATGTGAGCTCAAAGACTCTGACCACAGACAGGTGGAGGCTGAGAAAACATGGTGGGAAAGGTGTGTGGACCTCACTGTACCTACCCTTAGGTGTGAGCTATGGTCCTGGCTAGAGTCAGGATGCTTTTCTGACCTTGGGTCTGACTGCTACAGATGGGCTTAGGGGGGCTGTTTATAAGCTGAATTTCAAGGATTTGAAGGAACTTCTGTGTGTTTCCAAGTAGGTCATTTTGGAAGCCTGAAGAGGGGTCCAGCCTCCCAGCTGGTGCTGTGTATGGCACCATGGGTGGAGTTTGTGTGCAGAAGCTGAGACATGTGGATGGATTGCAGCTGGAATGATCTGAATATGGTTATGGTCTCCCTACTGCTGACCCACCAATCACTGGCTGGTGCCCAAGGTCTTAGTCAGCAGCTCTGAGTCAAGTCTCATTTGTGTGACAAGCAGACAAAGAAAAACACCCCAGGTGGGCAGCAAGATCATGGCTTTGCTGCCTTCTGGAGCGAATTTTGCTGAATGGGCCATGTGGATGATGGGCTGCTTCTCCACTGGGTGCTCCAGCACAGATTAACTCTGTTGTAGCTGCTGGATAAGAGGTCCTTTCCCTGGAGAGGGGAATGGATTTCCCCATAACTGACACCCTGCTCCAGGTGCTCAGGCTTGAGGTTGCCAGCCTCTGCATGGAAGGGCATACAAGGGATCTCCTATGAATCCCCATCACAATTTCTAGCCTGTTTCTATGATAGGAGCCCTTGAGGAGGAACAGAGATGGGCAGGAGAGGAGTGGAGATGTCTGCAAGGTGGTTTACATGTTTGTTTACTGGTGAAAGGTGCTTTGTCTCTTCCTTGAATGCAGTTGAATGCCCTTGGATTTGAGCTGGTTTAATTAATATAATGTATGGCTTTGATCTCCTCTTGGTGAGAAAGAAATCTATAGGGTGTCTTCAAAAATCTTCCATGGGAAGGAAGGGAGTAGAAAGCGTAGAGAAAGAGTTAAGGCAGAACTAGTTTGTAGGGTATGACATTTTTGGAGGGGCAGTGTTTCATTCAGGTATCACACAAGGAAAGGGCCATCCCCTGCAGTGTCACAACCTGATGGACCTGCCCCATCCTACAGATCCATGTGAGAAAAGCTCAGCAAGAGGGTATGCGCAGGTGGAGATGGACCCAAATCGAGCTGGATTTCAATGCTTTGTGACTGTCCGTGTTGCTTCAGAGGTGTCTGTGGACTGCAGCTGGCTTGGAGCCCCATCACCATCCCCGTGTGCCCTGTGTAGCTGGAGAGATCGGTGATCTCCATGGTCTGAGTCTCCTTTACTGTTCAGGGGAGCGGTGACGAGTGGTTTCCCAAGGGTGTCGTCGACGTTGGCTCTTAACGAGACGGTATCATTCACAAATCTTGCTTTGAAACAGTTTGTCTTTCTAAGAGCATTGCTCCCTGGGTCAGGCTCCCAGATAACATCAGTGTCTCCAGTTGAGGGAAGAATGTATTTGGTGGATGGTGCGTTGCAAACAAGACAGATAAATAATAGCAATCCCTGTAGACAGAGGTAATTAGAGTGACAGCCCCACTGACAAATAGCTGAGTAAATAGATGGGGCGATTTGCTAATGAAATGAGTATAAACGGATATATGGACATGCAAGATGGGGAAAATGACAGAAATATGAATTTGGCTTACTCCCAAGAGGCGCTCTCGGGGCTGCTGTGCAATGATTGTTAGTCAAACAAGGCTTCATGTCCTAAATCATGAGGTTGTTACAGATTGCAAAGACTTTTTTTTTTTTCCTATGGCTAGACGTGGGATTGATCCACAATTGGGGTAAGAGTGCAAATTCCTGCCTCTCCCAGCAGAAAGAGGCAGAACCGTCCAGCTAATCCCAGTACTGTGCCAGTGACTATGGGCCAAAGAGCAAAGTACTTTCAAGGCAAGGACATACGTTAGCCATTTGAGGAAAAGTCTAGGAAATGCATCTCCTGTGCTTTAAGTTGTGTGCTTAGTCATGGTGCAGGGGGGAGTTTGGGAGTGGTAAAGTGGGCTGAAGTCAAAGTGAGGGGAGACAGGGCTAGTATGTCCTAGTTATGGCTAGGATGTCCCAGTGGCCAAGTTGCTATGCTCCTGTGCATGGCCAAGGTGCTGTGCATCAACAGAATGATGTTGAAGCAGAAGGATTGCTGCATCTATGGTGTGAAGTTGGGGCAGGGGAGGTTTAGATTAGATATTAGGAAGAATTACTGTACTGAAAGAGTGGTCAGGCACTGGAACAGCCTGCCCAGGGAGGTGGTTGGGTCACCATCCCTGGAGGTATTTAAGAAATGTGTAGATGTGGCACTTCAGGACATGCTCTAATGGCCAAGATTGTAGGGTTTTTTTGAGTGTGCATGGTTGGACTGGGTGATCTCAGAGGTCCTTTCCAACCACGATGATTCTGTTTTATTTTTGGATGAGAATCTAATATGTCTCAGCCTCTCCAGTCCCCAGGTAAGGGAAGCTTAAGCTCCTTTGCTTCTGGAACCAGTGCAAGAATGGTTTAAGCTCACTTTTAGACAAATACGGGAGTTTCAGATCCTTGGTTATACACATTTTGGCTTGTTTTTCTCCCCTGTTCCGTAAATATCTCAGGCTTTTGGTAATATTTGTCACCTTTGGAACAGGATCTGAATGCCCAGCTCATCATCCTCTAGTCCTCAACAAGTTGCTTGTCAAAGATAGATATAAATGTGTTAGTTGTTGTATGTTTATCTAGTTAACAAGTTATCCCTACCTTTAAAGCCCTCTTAATGCCCTGCATATATGGCCAGCTGATTGTATCTAGAGCATAGAATCTTTGAATTGTCTAGGTTGGAAGGAACCTTCAAGATCTAGTCTAACTGTCAACCTAACTCAGATTTAAAAAAAAATAATCACTAAACCATGTCATTAAGCACTATGTCAACCCATCTTTGGAGTATCTCCAGGGGTGGTGCCTCAACCACTGCCCTGGGCAGCCTGTTCCAAGGCTTAATAACCCTTTTAGTGTAAAAAATCTTTCCTGATAGCTGATCTGAACCTCCCCTGGTGCAATGTGAGGCCATGTCCCCTTGTCTCATTGCTTGTGACTTGGAAGAAGAGACCAAACCCCACGTCTCTACAAGCTCCTTCCAGGGAGTTGTAGAGACTGATAAGGTCTCCCCTCAGCCTCCTTTTCTCTGGGCTGAACAACCCCTGTTCCCTCAGCCTCTCCTCATAAAACTTATCCTCCAAGTAGTCTTGCGTATGCAGCTGTTTTGGGAAAAAAAACAGGGAAATCAGAGTTATGCTACTTTAAGTGGAGCTTGGGGTGATTTCTATGACTCAGTGGAACAGGTGCGGAGTGCTGGCTGCTGAGCAGTACTTAAACTTCATGTGCTCAGGGTGGGGAAAAAAATGATCCTTTAATATTAAAATTAAGTGATGCTTCTTTTCCAGAAATAGTGTACGGTGCATGTTTGGAGGGTGCACATTAGTCTTCATTAAATTGCTGTCCTGGGAATTTGAGGTGAAGAGAGGTGCAGAGGGGAGGAGATGGGGCAGCGTGTAACTCCAGCTCGGTAACACGTGTACCCTGCTCCTTTGTGCAGCTTGGAGAGCATGAAAAGTGGTACCTGTTGGGACTTGAACTTGAGTTTTTATGAAGGGGTAAGATGGAGGAGGCAGGAGAAGTAGGCAAGGTAACTTCCCCTGAGGCAGCATTTCTGCTTAGAGACCTCTTGTTTTGGTGTGCTCGTCCTTCCTTGGGATTAATTTGCAATGGTGGGGAAGCTTTTGAAGGCTACGTAATGCCACAAGCCACATGTCACTCCGTGTCCTGCAGGGAAGGCAGATGAAACAACTAGCCTGTCAAATTGCTCTGAAGATGAAGACCTCCCTCCCAGCCTGTGTGGCCGTTTGCATTTCCAGAGAGGGGAAATAGCAGGTGGAAAGCTCCTTCCCCTTGATCTGTTGCTCCTCTGGGGAGCTGGGCTGTGTTGTGTGGTGCAGCTCAGCTTGTTCTGGGCCCACTGTCATGGGTCTCCCTTCCCATCTGAGTTTGAGTTGAGCCCTGGTCATGATGATGTTGCAGTTACCCCATGCTCTTGCCTGAGCAGACAGTACTAAATGCTACTCTGAGACCCCACCTGGAGTTCTGTGTCCAGCTCTGGGGTCCTCAGCACAGGAAGGACATGGAGCTGTTGGAGCAGGGCCAGAGGAGGCCATGGAGATGCTGGGAGGGCTGGAGCCCCTCTGC
>JAOTQQ010000005.1:19739342-19752976 GCA_026546715.1 Gallinago undulata
GGGGGATTGAGATGACATGTGGGGAAGAACTTCTTTGGTGTGAGGGTGGGGAGAGCCTGGCCCGGGTTGGCCAGAGAAGCTGTGGCTGCCCCATCCCTGGAAGGCTTCAAGGGCAGGTTGGAGGGGGCTTGGAGCAACCTGGTGTGGCGGGAGCTGTCCCTGCCCAGGGCAGGAGGTTGGAACTCTATGATCTTTAAGGTCCCTTCCAACCAAACCATTTCATGATTCTACTGCTTTGCAAAGAGTGAGGAATGAAGCAAGTGAATGTCTTGTTTGTGATTGCTTTGATTACATGCTGCTTGTCCTGAGAAGAAATTGGGTACTGCAGTTTCCCTGGGTCAGGAGCTCCTCTGGCTTCTACTCAGCCACTGCTCTGCTGGGAGCAGGCCCACCTCTTGGGGTGTCTCAATTGCATCCTTCATCTGAGGCTTTGTAAGAAGTGCCAAAAACTTTTACTTTCACCAATTTAAACTTTTTCTCCATCCATTTGCTCTATCTGTTCCCATCTGGACCAAGATCTAGGTGTCCAACATGCCAGAGCAGTCAGGTCCAAGGAACAACAGAAGGCATGGGTCACGACTTCTTAAGGTGTTTTCCAGGAGAGCTTTCAGACCGAAGTGTTGACGAAGCCCAGTTCTGGATGCCTTAAAAACACCCCTCCTACCTACTATCTGTTTATTGTGATATTTCTCACTTAAGATAGAATAAAACTTTTCCCATTTCTTGGTTCAAACTTGGAAACAAGTGGATGCTGTTGCTTGTTAATCTCTAGAACATGTGACACTATTTGTCTTGAAGTGGCAGGCAGAAATTAAAGCTCCAGTGGGATTTTTTTTCAGCCCACAGCTTGTGTCGCCAGCGCTGGAAGGTGGGATGTGTGTGGTTAGGACAGCCAAAGACTCACTGTTCCTACAGCAGCTGGATCTCCTCTGGGCCACACCACGTTATTGTGCAGTAACACCATGGGGTTTGCTTCCTTCCTCTTGGTTCCTTTTCCAAATTCCTATTTGTGCCGGAGCACAAAGTGTATGATTGGAGGAGGATGTATGTGCCATGAGCAATGTAAGGCTTGCTAACTGTCTGAGCGTGGAATTTAGGAGCCCAATCCTTACGTAAGGTGCAATGCAATGAAGCACTCCCATTGCCAAACGCTACTTCTTTCTAAACTTGGCTGAAGTCTGTCTGCTGGGCTGGCATGGGCTGCTTTATTCCAGAGCTGTGGTGGTGGCAGCAGCAAACCTGTGGCTCCCATCCAAACTGACCATAAAACGTTAAGAAACCCTTAAGGATGTAAATTTTATCTTCAGAGGCTCCTTGTGCCCCTGAAGATGGGTTGGAGGCAAACAGTCTGTCCTGGCCTCTTGGACTTGTTATCTTTCTCGTGTTGTTGAAGAGTGGAGGGTTCCTTTTTTTTCTTTTGGTGTGCCAGGCATCGTAAAAGCCTCACCTGTGCCCCAAATCCTAGTGCTTTCATGTCAGAGCACAGTAAATGTTTGCAGAGTTTTGGGGCCCAAAGAAATTAATGCTGGGTATTAAGCTCCTGTCAGCTGGGCTTTGCGGTGAGAATGAAGCTGCTTATCCTCCTTTCCCCTTGCACAAGCTTATTTTGGAGTGACATCTTCCTGTGAAGAGAAGGAATTTCTCCTGGTGTAAGGCTTCTCTGTAGAGATCAAATTATGAGGTGTGTAGCACTTCACCTCTACATTACATATGTAATACCCTGATGCTTTGGAATATTTCAAAAAGTCACTCTCAACTGAACTGGTTGTATTTCAGGGCAGTGTATTTTACCTCTATATTTTGGGGCAAGTTCCTTTCTCTAGAGAGCTCACAGCTCTGGGTAATGGTGCAGAACTTGCCTGTTGTGGCAGACTCTTGTCCCTAAGAGGCATTGCAGGACCATAAATGACAATCCTTCCTCTCTCCATGGGTTTTTCCATCATGTGTAAAAGAGGAGAGGGCAGCTGAGATGTGGAGCTGGTGGGAAATGTGGCTGGGGGTGGTCTAGAGACCATGGGCTGGTGTCTGTAGCTGAGCTGCTGTGGTGGGCAATGTATTTGGGGGGGGAAATAGGTTCCCATGAGGATTCCTGCCAAAACAGCCTTGACCTATCCCAGGTCCTGCAAACAGGTTGCTGGCTTTGAGTTCTTGGCAGCAGAGCCACGTCAGCCTGTTGGCTGCAGGTCCTGGGAGGTTCAGCAGCTCTACTGTAAGGTCGAGATCAGAGGAGAAAAGGGATCAGGAGCGCGAATGACCGAGCGAGTCAACAGCAAACTTAGTATCTTGTTGCATTTTCCTTAGAGCTGAAGCCATGAGCTTAGGTGGTGGAGCCTTGGATGAGGTTGAATTCTCTTTAGGGCTGTTATATTGAAGGCTTTTTGCAAAAACCAGGGCTCAGGTCACATCCCAACCTTTCTCCAGGCTGGGGTAAAACCTTCTGTGCCTGGACTGTGTTCCAGCTTGAAGGGAGCACCTTCTCGGGGTGCTGGGTTAAAATACCACAGCAGTGTTGGCTCTGGAGCTCACCTGAGAGGTGTGGGTGTGTTCCCCACCAGTGACAGCTTGATGCTGTTTTATTGTCTGAAACAGGGCTGGGTAGAAGATGCGGAATTGGCAAGGCTTAGGGAAAATCAATAGCTGTATTTTTCTTCTAGCAGAACCACCTCTGAACCTCTCTTTGAGGCTGGTTTCATATCAAAATGCAGGGAGCACAACCCTGCTTAGCGTGCTCCGTTGGCTTTGGGATGCCCTCTTGTTGGGCAGCGTGCTGGGATGGGAGATGGTGTGGCTTTGCAGTGCTCCCTGCTGCTTCTGTCTTCTCCAGGGCAAGGAAAAGGAGCTCAGCTGGTCATGTTCCACTTATCTCCAGCTGTTGAAATGGCCTCTTCTGGGTGATGAGGAAACATATTGTGAAGACTTGAGGCCTCACTCTTTGCCGGGTATATCATGTCCATTTATCTTCCATAGGATACTTCTGAGTTTGATCTCCCTGTTCATCTTCATAAGGCCCATCGTTCCTTGCAAAACATGTGGTTATAGATTGAGCAGCAGATGGTGGAGAACAGAGGAGTGCTCTGTGCCTAAGTGACTTCTAGATGCTTGCACCTTTAGCGCCGGGGCTTATTGCTCCTATTTTGCAAATAAGTCAGCAATCATCAAATAAAAGCTTTGCACATAGGTAGCACTCACCTGGAAGCTCTCCTGGACTCCAGCCTCGTTTATGTGGTGCTCTTGGTTCTTTTGATATTTGCTGGCACCACCATCTGCCTGGCAAGCACACAAGAATTGACAGAGCTGTGTTTAAGAAAATACGGACCCAGGTGATAGCTTCAGCCTGTTTAGTTATGTTCTGGGGCAAAATGCAAAGGAGCAATGTCTGTGCCATGACAGAACTGGTTGTACTGTTACTGCTTTGAAGATATCTGCAAGATCTAGCTAGGCAGCTGGGATAGGAACTCAGGACCCAGTTAGAGTTCAGGGGATGGCACAGCTTAGGAGAAGATGCTGAAAGTGAAGATCCCCATAGTGTTAGGAGGTAGTTAAGCTTAGAACCACATGGCCATTGAGAAGCTCATGACATTGAACTCCTACCCTGCTCCTCTAGAAACCTCCAATCCTGTTTCAGGTGGCAACAGAGCTAACTTGGTAAATGTGCTGTCTTGTGTGGCCTCATGGGAGGAGGTAAAGCTCCTTCAGCCAGCTCACCTCTGCCAGTGCAATGGTGGGAAGCAGTGATCCTCACTTTGCCTTAGTTTCCTCACATGTGGAACACTTGCAGCTCATTTAGAGGAATCAGGAGATATAATTAGTGTTTATGAAACACTTGGGGATTGTGTAAAACAAATCATAAAAAAAAAGAGCCGTGCCAGAGTGCTGACAATATTTACACAACATCTGAAGGCTGCCTGCGTTGGACTTTATCATAAGGAAATAAGTGTGGGTGCCAGAACTTAAGCAACTTAAATGCATCCTTCTGGCTCAGTGGTGCCATCCATGAATCCTGTGGGAATGCTCAGTCCTTGAAGCTTAAATGTAATGTTCTTGCTGGTTATCATCCAAAGCCGTCTGAAGGGGGAGACCACCTCGCTGCTGCTTGTCTGGAGGAGGGATGATGGATCCTCAGGGAAGCACAAATATTTGAGGATTGCGAAAGCGGTGTAACCTCCCAGGCCTCATTCACCTTGTTCTCCATTTTCTGCTCTTGGCTTTCCCTCCTCTTCTGCACTGTGGTGTCTTGGGGTGGTGTGGAGGGTTTAAACCTTCTGCTGAAACAAGCTGGAGTGTCTTGCTTTTGGCACGGAGACAGTATCGTTCTCCTTTTAGATGGCATCTCCTGTTATCTAGGAGGCCATATCTTCTTCCAAAGTGTTTAAAGCCTAAACAGCAAAAGCCATTACTGCCCTCATTTTAATGGTAAGATTGAAAGACTGCTCAGGGATAGCAACAAAATATCAGAACTAATTCCTGCCCATTAAGATGAGGCCTTGGGTTCAGTGTCCTCGTGGTCCGATGTGGTGTCTGGTGCCCAGTGCCCCCAGTGCGGGAGGAGGCATGGCCCAGGCTCTTTGTGGAAGGATGCTTTCTACCTTGTTTTTTTTTTTCCAGCTGATGGGTTTTATCTTGATGGAGTCCTTTCCCCCTGAGATGGGGGTCCATGTGGCAGGACCACCTTTGGCATTGGGAAGGTGCTTTTCCAGAAAGAGTAGATGGTGGTGTGTTAGGACCCTTAGGGGAAATACAGCCAGGGTGGATACATGCTGCCTATTTCTTATGCTTAAACTGCCCAGAACTTAATCTCTTTTTGCTCTTCCCGTGCTTGGTACTTTTTGCCATGATGTGATGCGCAGTTGTTTGCTTCACCTATTAGTTGGCTCTTTATTAGGGACTTCTTTCCTGCACCCAATTGTGTGTTCAGGGGGACTTTTTCAAATGTATATTAGCTCTTGTCCAGGTAAGCACAACATATCCCTGTCTCTTAATAGCATTTATGAGATCAGGAAATATCCTTTTCAGTGTTGGAATGCTCCCATGCAAAAACCAGCAGGTCAACAGCAAAGTGTCTTTCAAAAACCAAGGGTTTTTTTCCAAATGAAAGACGAGAGGTCGCTGCTCCTGAAAGTTGGATTTTTAGAGACTTGTCAAAGGCCATGGGGTATGTTGGAAAGGAAGAAAAGGGCTGGTGCTTGCAAATTCCTCTGGTCTTTGAGCTCATTCATATGATTTAAAAGTAAGAATATGGTTTGGTTTAGCTAGAAGAGGGAGATTTATGGCTTTTGTAGGAGATAGGGTTTTCAGATCTGTCTGCTTAGCCTTTTGAATTTCAAACAAACAAATGCCGAACATAGCATGTTTTATTATCTTTTAATTGAACGGTGTCCCACGTCTCCCATAGACTGCAGGTGAATGCTTGGAATACTCGGGCTGTTTGAAAGCTTTTGGGGTTATATTGATTATGGGGGTAAATCATAGGGGACTCGCAACAAGACGAATTCATTCCTTCTGGAAGTTTTGTTATATTCCTTTAAGAATGAGGAAGCTCTCCCTTCTTGGAATTTCAAATGCCTTTAGATGTTTGATCGGATCCCATGTGAGACCAAGTGGTATGTTTTGGCTCTGCATTAGACTTTTTTTTTTTGGCTTTTCTTGAAGTTATTAGAGAAGCCTGAAGTTCTGGCCAGAAGTAGATTTCTTTACGCACTGCCGATTGCTGAAACTCACCTCTGGGTCTCCACTTCTAGCGGAGGCAAAACTGATGTCTGTTTTCAACAAAAAGTTGCACTAAAGGTGGCTTTTCCTGCTCTTCTGTATGTGGGAGGCAAGGAATCGAGAGGGGAAAGTGAGGCTTGAGAGCATTTCTAATCAAATCCATGGTCTGATGATTTTCCTAATCTAAATTAGCCAAAACGTCCTCAAAGGCCAGATGTGGATGCTTCTGGGAATTTGGAGCCCTCTCCTTTCTGAAAGCTGGGATTTCTTCCGTAAGCATGAATCTGATGAATTGGGCTGGGGGTGTAATGGCAATGCAGGTTGGCAGTAGGAGCTCTTGGTAGACAGGGCTTAAATGGACTTGAGCAATCCTTCACCTATAGCTGGATGACGTTAAAAATACCTGCACCTTGATCGATGGCTAAAGTCTATTTTTGATATTGCACAGGGGGAGAAGCAAGGTTTAAGCAGAGGAGTAGGCTGAGGAATGCTTATCCTTTTATAAGGTGGGATTTGCTCTTAAAGGGGTGTTGGCTTCGTGTTTGTTGCCTTCACCTTCTCTGGAAGCTCATTGAGTGGGAATGAAGGACAGAGCAAGTTGGGTGGCAGGTAGGTATTCCTCTCAGAAAGGAGTTAGATTTGGGTCTTCCACTCACTGGATTAATGTTTTAACCACTAGCTATGATACAGTAGCTGGAGTGTATGGAAAGACTAGCTCACCAGTACATGCTGGGATTTCAGGCCAGGTCCTCTGGAGCACATTTGTTTTTCTCTCTGTAGTGGCTGGCTCTTGCGTGGGTCTCAGCTGCCTGTACAGAAGCTGTTCTGCTTCTGAAAATGCTTCTGGAAATATTTCCAGCTGCATCAGGGATGCATCGTGAGCTCACGTGGCAGCTGAGCAGAAGCTCTCACAAGATCACAGATCTACATTTGATGGTCCAGGTTTTATCCCAGATCTCTTCTCCCAAAACTTTGGGAAGCACTTCCTGGCTAGGTCAAGAAAAAAAAAAAAAAGTTAAAATTTTGATTGTGTGCTCTTAGACCCTGACTTGCTCTCTTGAACTGGACTCCCATGTCTCCCTGTCAGGAGCTGCTTCAGGGGCTCATCCTGGGTAGAGTTTGTGAGAGTTTAGTGGTTCTCATATTGCTGATTTGGCAGAGAACATGGTATTCTCCATTTCTAGTCTGCTCTTCCCCTCTCTCCTCACCTTGGGGGGTGTGTGTGTGGGGGGGAACCCCAAACCAAAGAAATCTAATCACCCAGCTCTACAGCAGAAGATAAATCTGAGGCACGGAATGAAATTTGGTGGTATCTCTTAAGCCATGGGTGTCAGTTCTTGCAACACATTTGCAACATACTCAATTCGGTGGCATTTCTTAATTACTGGGATACAAATGGGAGTAAATGGTCACACAGCAGTTCTGTCGGCTTGGCAATGGATTTAAATCTGCTTGAAGTCCTCTGAAATATTAAGACAGAGTTTCTGAGCTGGTCCTTCTGGGAGAAGTGAAAGGTGAGCCTGGGCTTCACACTTCTGTCAGAATGGATGTCTCGGTCTCTTGACTCCAGAATATACTGTGGATTTAGACATTCACAGACTCTGAAGAGGCTGTAGCAGTTTTCACCCTTCAGGCTGGCAACCTGCTCTTGGTTTAGTGAACACCCTTTTGGTTTTTCAATCGGGTTGAGGTCTTCATTGTCTGTCTTAAAAGGCTGGCATCTACAGCTGCTCTCAAGCAGGTGCTGTCTTCTGCTCTGTCTGGATAATGGCTTTTCACACAGACCTTGAAATCCCTTAATACTTCACAGCTTTGCAGTACTTAACACACCTGTAGTTAAGTCTCTCCGTGTCTGTAATGATCTCCTTACCTGTACATTGTTCCTTGTTGTTTAGTAGGGTCATGTCAGGAGTGTATTGGTATTCTGGAGGTGTTACCCAAGCTCTCAGCCCTGCAGGCCATGTTCTGATCTCCTGACTTAACACCAGGGAGGCTTTGTCCCACAGAAATAAGAAGGCTTAGTTGTGAAATAAGCTCTGCTGGGTGAGATCAGTGATTTAGTGCTCTGTTCGGAACGTACCCAGCCTGAAAGCTTTTGAGAACCAAAGATTGACTTCAGGAGCTGGGTTACGTGGAGCTAGAATTTGACAGCATGAGCTAAATCACTGGTTAATTCTCAGACTACTGGTTACTGCAGGTGGAGCTGAGGGAGTAACACTCCTGGTACTATGAGGACTTCTTGCTATAGCGTTGTCACAAGGTTAACTGGGCACCGTATGAATTTTGGAGGTGGTTTGAGGCAAGTTGGAGCTAGTCATTTTTAGAGAGGTTTCCAAACTGCCCCTCCAGAGATGAAAGAGTTGGGTTGCAGTTCAGGCTTTGCCCCTGAGCAAGTTCACAGGGGCAGAGGGGATCTCTCTGCTGTTTTTAGAGTAGCTGGGCTGTGAAAATGGGAACTGTGGGGGAAAGAGCTGGAGAAATGAAGATGTGAGGCTTCTGTGATATCAGTATTTTTTTTTTTTAAAGAAAAGCATTCACTCAGGATATGATGGAGAGGGAGAGGATCTCTGCCCAGAGAGGAGAAACTTATCTCTTGTGGATATGCTCTGTTGCTCATCCTTGTTGAGTCGGTGTGGTCTTGTTAACAGATATGTTTTGGCACCCTGAGTGGCTTTATCTTTTCATGCTGGCTTAGCAAATGCTTCTGTGAGACTATGGTTCCACCCTGAAGCTTTCTGGTACCTCCAGGGTGAAGGCAGAGGTTGCAGTGATGCCGTTGCAGGCAATGGAGTGGAGAACTGGCCCGGGTGCGCTAAAAGCTGGGCTCTGTGAACAAGTGATCCTGGAGTGATCTCCAAGAGGTATATGACTGCTCACCAGGAGACTTCCCTACTCAGAGGCTGCTAATTGAATCTCTCTTTCCTGAAATGAGGATGGCTACATTAAGAAAGCAGTTGGCTCTGCCACTTGACCCAGAGGAACACTTCCATTAAGCTGAAGCATCTCGCTGCGTATCGGTATCCCTGGAGAAGCAGATGATTGCCTTCCTTCCCCGAGCGTGTGGTCTGGAGAACAAAGAGCTGCTTTCCTGAAACAAATGCAACCAGCTGGCCCAGGCGTGTGTCACTCCGTGCAGGGCTTTGCCTCTGTATACGAAGCAGGTTAACACTCAGTGGGCTCTAATGAAGAATTGTACCCGTGCTGAGGCATCCTTTTTGTTACCTGACTTTATTGGTAACTTTTTTTTTTCTTGCATCTGTTGAGGCTCGGTGCTGCCAGGGGAAAGACCAGATGCTCCCTGTTCATACACGCTTTCCTGAAGTGTTCCCTTTTGTTTAGAGTATCTGCTTTGAAGCTTGAAATGAAAATACCTTAGATTTCTGCCTCTTAGCTTATTTTGAAGCTCTGTGGCTGGGGAAGGTGTCCAAGGTTCTAATCGGCGGGTCAGGCATTTCAGTCTGGGAAGTTATGAGGTGTGGGAATGTGCCACCAGAGCAATGCAGCTGTGGGTGAGGGGATGGGTGGGTGTGCTTGTTGGGGATCTTCTGGTAAAGCATCATGTTGAGGATATATGGCCAAAGTGGGGTGTTCAACCAGCTTTGAGGCTGAACAAGAACCTTTCAGACCCTTGATAGTTGAATTTTCTCATGTGACTTGTCACCACCAGAGTCTCGAGATGAATGGTAATACTGGTTGTACCTAAACCATCCCTTTAAGGGAAGAATCTCCCCGTGTTTGCTTCTTTGCCATGCAGCCAAGTGGTCTGTCCTTCCTGTGTGGTGTACTCCTGGAGGTCTGTGATACTGGGGGTGTTACCTCCAGCTACTATGGGGATCCCTGGTCTTCTTGGTAGTCTGAGTCATGGAATGATGTGGGGAGAATAGAGGAGTGTAGAAAAACTTGTAATTAAAACCAGCAATGTTCAGAGAAGCCTCAAAGAGCTGAACCCAACTCAATGTCTTGGTACTTGAACTCCTTGCGTTATACCCATGATCAACTCTGATGGGATGCATGCAACTTCCATGGATGCAACTTGTTACTGGGACTGTCCTGTTGTCACCAGGGTGTACGGAGCCTGCAGGGCGTGCAATAGCCATGGCAGCAAATTGCCTCTGCCAGAAAGCGACCGTTGTTTGTAGTGTAGATTGCAATCAGGACAGTTGTGCTGGAGAGAAGCCAACTGGGAGCGGTGGTGTCCTGGAGGCAAGGTCTGAGGAGAGGCTGGGAGCAAGTCTGGTCTCAAGGCTTCTTCCTAAGGCCCCCCCATCCCCTTTCGAGACAGAGTCCTTTTTGGGAGCTCTGGTTTCGCAGGGCTTGGATTCCAAGCTGGTTTATGGCATCTGCTTTTCATCTCTCACCTGGGAAGCCTCCTCTGGAAGGGCGGTGGGTGAGCTGGGCATGCCTGCCCGACCTCCCCCGGGGCCCTGCGAGGAAGCCTCTGCTCTCTTCCAGCTCTGGGTGGGGTGAGAGGGAGTGAAAAGGAAAACACCTTGGCCTCTTTGTGCCAGCAGCGGGGCTGGCAAGCTGCCGCCAGCCGTGGGAGCTGTGCTCTGCCTGCAGTGCCCAAGGAGCCCCCTGTGGTGCCACAGAGCTCCTCTCTCCCCATCACCCTTCACCCTAGGCTCACCAGGCCACCAAATCCTACCTCCCCTCCAGCTCCCCTTGCTCTTCACCCAGCTGGTCTGTAGCGGGGCTTGGCAAAACAGCAGGGTTACGCCTGAAAAATGGTCTTAAATTGGGTGGGGCTGGGGGCTGGCATGTCTAAAATTGGGATGAAACCCTGTGCAAGATGGTCCCTCTCCTGAAAACAGACCAAACCCTTCAGCCTCCGCCTCTTGCCTGCCTGGGGACGCAGCAGGGACTTGTCTGAGGTCACGTAGCCCGTGTGGTGGCAGAGGAGGGCCAGCTCTCCTGCCAGGAGAGAGAGGGAGCTGCAAATAAAGCATCTCTTTCCTCCTGCCCCCAGGGGAATGGCTTAAAGCAGTGCCTGGGAGCACCCTGTCTCCTCCCTGTTTGCTTTGCGTGGCTGGAAAAAAGCTGGGTTTCCCGGGGCACATCCTCCTATTCCACCTCCAGCCTCCACCGAGGCAGAACTTGGGAACAAAGCGTGTTTTCTGCCACTTCCAGGGCTCTGCCTTGCACAAGAACAAGCTTGCAGGAACCCATGTTCCTGGCAAGGGCTGAGAAGGGGGTGGAACAGGCTGGAGACGGTGAAATCCAGCCTCAGAAAGAAACTTTCACTCCATCCTGCGCCGCCTCGGGCAGGGATTTGGATCTGAGGAGTAGCTCCTTCATCAAAGTTTGGAAGAAATGCATAAAACTGGGAAATTTGAAGAGCAGTGAGAGTGTAGCCTTAGGCTCCGCTCCGTGCATAGGTGCTGTATAACTGGTGTTACAGGTCTGCCTCTGCAAAGCCCTTGCTCCTGCTCCTCCCTGGGTGGATTTAGTGCTGGCTGCGAACAGGCTCGTGTCAGGAGAGCGTTTTCCTCCCACCCATGTCACTCACAAGCCAACCTGTACATGGGTCTTGGGATCGCACCCCACTCCAGACCTGGCTGAGGGGTGGAGAGCCCGAGTTCTGCCCTGTCTTGCACTTGGGTCCGATGGAGCAAGGTCATCGTCCAACCCTGTCTACTGGAAACAGCCCAACCCAGGCTAATTGGGGAGGATTTTGGGGGTCCCAAGGTGTTGCCAGGTGAAGAAAGACAAAGTTGTGATCCTTTCCCTGTTTCTTGCTTTGAGACCAGGGGCAAAAGAGAAGGGAGGGTAACTTTATCCTGCCCTTAAAATAGCCAAATCCCAGAGATCTGGGGACTCCTTCCCCCAACCTTGCTGGATTGGAGCATGAGATGACAGGCACAAACCCAATCCTTTGTCCCTGCTTTCCCTCAACAGAAGTAGTCCCTTCCTTTCAGCAGGACCTAAAGCAAAGTTGACCTCTTCCATGCCATGAAATAACTGTGTCTGCAGGCAAAGATATGGAGAAAGGTGCTACTGCACCAGAACCCAATTCACCCTGGCCATTACTAGAGGAGCCAAGAATGAGGGCAATCCAAAGGAACCAGAGTTTTTTTCACCTTCCTGGGGGTCCTTAAGGTCTTTGGGCAGCTGTAGAGCAAAGCAGCTTTGTTTCTGGTGACTTCCCCCTCTCTTCCCCCTATTCCCAGTCCTTTGATATTAATGTGGAAGGCAGAGAGGGGAAAACCAAACCACTCTCTTTCTTGTCCTGGTAAATCACTGGTCCAGAGGCAACACAAACTCCTTGGGTACATCATAGAATGGAAATCTTCCTTTTTTCCCCCCTTCAAGTGAAAAAAATATTTGAAATAAAACACTATTTGCCCCTTAACTCTCCCTGCCACATACACTTTGAAGGTGGGGGTGTCACAGAAAATGCCACTCTTCAAAAACAGAAAACAATACGAGCTGAAAACGCTGAAGCAGAGTCCCATTCCCATGCAGGAATCCCAAGACCATCTGTAATTTTGTTGTATTGCCGAAATAAAAAAATATTGTAAGATATTTTGCATAACTGTTTGTACTGTACTTTTCATGGGAAACTTAATGGAGGAGTGATTGATGTGTTAACTGTGGGGAGGGGAAAGTAAATGTTAATGTGCTCATTAAGATGAAATGGCCTCGGTTCTACAGGTGGACAACTGAACTAACAGAGCATCCCTCTCTCGCCCTTCTGCAAGGTCCTGTAGGATTTCTAAATTTAGTAGATTAGAGCTGATTTTGAAGAGTAATTTGCAGGTGCCGTGAATGAAAATGAAAATAATATCCAGGGATATAACACTTGAAATGCAGAGAAAAATTTTGATTTGTGTTTGCATGGAAATGCCATGTCCCAGAGAGATTGTATGGGATGGATTTCTAGCACGTTAACTCCTGCTAGGTTAGGACATGGGCCTGTTCTTCCAGGAGGTAAATCTGCCAGCAGAATGGGGTCAGCTTTGGATATCATCTCTTCTCTTGACATTTAGTCCAGAGTTACTCTGCCATGAATCTGGAGGAACAAAACTTTTTGGACACAAGGGATCATTTAGAGTTCACTGGGGACCACGTAATGCTGATGCTATTAGAATTAGATGGGAATTTGGAGGCAGCGTATCTTCTCAGGCCTGTCTGCTGTGGAAATAGAGCAAGTTATCAAAGTAGGCTGGAAGAACAGGCAAGATAATGCACGGTGTAAGAAAGGCTTGGAATGTTGCTGCTGTCCCTGGGAAAAGGGCTGGCTCATACCAGCTGGTTAGGACTTAAGGTGTTTAAAAATGGAGCAACCCCTACCTGTATCATTGCTTGAAGGTGGTACAATGGTCTTGAGGTCTTAGGAAAATGTCCTGCTGTAGAAGAAGCAGGTCCTCGGAGTCCCTCCTATTGATTGTGTTCCTCTAGTCCTTCCTGTGATTCTGTTCCTACCATCTTTCTGGCCCAGGGCAAACACCTTTCTAATTCCATCTTATTTCATCATGGGGCATGGACAAGCTGTGCTTTTTTACCAAGCTATCAGATCTGGCAGGCCTGCAAGGAGACTTTCACCACTGGCTCCCAGCCCAAGCCTCTCCCTGCAGCCAAGGCAACACCCGTGTGTGGTTGCGGCACCTCTCTTGTGGTCCTCATCCACTGACCTCCCCGAAGAGGCCACAACATGCTGAGGGAAGAGGGATGATTCCTTGCTCTGTTCTGTGCAGCTCTGAGGAGAAAGAACTGGGAGTCCTGGTGGACATCAGGATGACCATGAGCCAGCAATGGGCCCTTGTGGCCAAGAAGGCCAATGGCATCCTGGGGTACATCAGGAAGAGTGTGACCAGCGGGTGGAGGGAGGTCATCCTGCCCCTCTGCTCTGCGCTGGTGAGGCCCCATCTGGAGCACTGTGTCCAGTTCTGGGCTCCCCAGTTCAAGAAGGACAGGGAACTGCTGGAGAG
>JAOTQQ010000005.1:19753076-19766708 GCA_026546715.1 Gallinago undulata
ACAAGAAGAAATGGGCACAAACTTGAACATAAGAAGTTCCACCTAAACATGAGGAGGAACTTCTTTACTGTGAGAGTCACAGAGCCCTGGAAGAGGCTGCCCTGTGGAAAGCGGTGGAGTCTCCTTCTCTGGAGATGGTCAAAACCCGCCTGGACACATTCCTGTGCAACCTGCTCTGGGTGGGCATGCTCTGGCAGGGGGTTGGACTGGATGATCTCCAGAGGTCTCTTCCAACCCTGTATCATTTTGTGTATACAAAGGTACATTCCCATCCTGCAGCATCACTCCATCTCCCCTCTCTGATGGAGACCTGATGCTCCTCCAGACGTGGCCCTGATGTTGTGGCACTATCTGACAAGCCTGAAAGGACACAGCCCTGGGCTGATGGCCTTGAAGAGGATGGTTTGTTTTGTGGGCAGTGACCAGGTGACAATCCTGTTGTGTCCCTGTTGGTGCTCAGAAGGTGGAAGTGTTGCTATTCAGGAAGGGATTAACGCTAAGAAGTTTTGCCCCTTGGTGGCTCTGTCAGAAAGCAGGTGGAAAATAGACTTTTTTTTTTTTTAATGTGAGATTTAATGAGGTGCTGAAAGTCACTGGTTCCCCCCCTTCCCCATCCCCCGGGGGCTGCGGTCCCTGCCCGGGGCTGCGGGGCGGGGGCGGCTGCAGCGGGGAGCGGCGGCCACGAGAGGGCACTGAAATGATGCGGATTTCGGGGCGATGCTGCTCCTGTCCCGCACCATCCCGCTGCCGCCTTCACCAGGAAAATTATTCCCCTTCCTTTTATCCCCCCCCCTTCCTTCTTAATCAGAAATCAACACACTGGAGCGTGGATCAGGGTCGGATTGGCAACTGCCCTTTCCTCCCCCAAAAACTCATTGCCTACTTATTATTTTCTTTCATATGGGGATATTTTTCTTCCAACCCAAAGTTTGGAACCTTTCTTTCAGCCCTTTTACGTTTTGCTCATCTTCCTTCAGTGCATCGGGGAGTCCTGTCAAGCTGCAGCAGCACAGGGTCTTGAAGGAACATCCTCGGTGCTGGAGGGGGGGGACCCTTAACCAAAGCACACACAGAGGAGACAAATTCAAAAGGATTGCTTTAATCCTCTCTAATAATAGGATGTAAGTGTATTTTGTTCTGGTTCTGAGGCTGCAACGTCTGTCTGGCTTCTCTGAATTTATTTCAAGCAGGGGATGCTTGGTTTCTTGGTCAAAAATGGTGACAGAGGTGTCCCTAGGGGGTAGCTGTCTTGCCCGTGGAGGAAGGTGCTGTGGGGACATGCCCTGCTTCAGCTGAGCTTCAGAGGAAATTCAGAAACAGTTTGAAATTTGAAATGGTGTGGTTTCTTTTTTTCCCTTTGACCTTGTTTCTATTCTGACTCAATTTTGTTCTGATTTTTGGACCACACATTAAAGAAGAATATAAAAATCCATCTTGGAACACTTCAAAATTTCTGTTCTGGAAAATATTTTAAGATCTTGATTTGTATTTTTCTTTTCAACCTGTAATCAGGGGGAAATGAAATCAACGCCCTGGCATCTCTTTTGGAGACAAAATCCTGTTTTCTGATCTCTTCCTGACACTGGCTTTCTGATTTCTGCTGGTGTGTTGAACTGGGATGATGGCTTTGCTATGCTGGAACTCATTCCCGAGTAGTGTCTCACTTCATCCTCTGATTGGTGTTTAATACTAAGGCCAAGGCAAACCAAGATGCAGGTTGGAGTCCCTATTGAACACCCGTCCACACTTTCCCAGTCCTGCAGATGGGAAGTTTCGAGGAAACAGTATTACATCTGGTATAATTGTTTTTTTTCTTAGAAAAAGAGCCCAGGACTTGGAGATGGAGCAGGGATGATGCCAAGAAATTGCAAGCATGGGGAGATGATATTTTTGTTCTCTGTAGGTCCGAAGCTGCACCAAACTGGGGAGTCCTCCAAGCAAAATAACAGCTTGGACATGGCTAAATAGTAAAAGCCAGACTTGTGGTGTACAGATCCTAAATCCCTACCTGGTCGCCAGCAGTTCTCCTCCTTCCCCTGCTGATGGCAGTGCTCTGACTCTTAACCCTGCTGCGCAGAGGGACCCTCTCTCCAGCCCAGCAGAGTGACCTGAACACGCTTGGGGATTCAGATAAGGCCCAGGATGAACCTTTACGGGGGTGAAATATCTTATATGATTATGTTAAAACTAGTGGTTTTCCATAAAAGCTTGAGGCTAAGTGGTAGGATGGCAGACTGAGCTTCTGGAGGGACCAGAATTGCCGTTGGTAGCCCTGTGCTCACAAGTTCTTTGCTTCCTCACTTCTCCACCCAAAGCTGTGAGGGCTTCACCCTCAGCCTGGTGTGGCTTGGCTGGCTGGCGTAAGTCGGGCATCTCTGGCCTAGAAATTTGCCTTGGTGGTCAGCTTGATCTTCAGATCTTCCAGATCGAACCTCTCTGAGATCAGGAGAGCACTAAGGACCTACAGGGAAGGAAATTCCACAGTGCAGGCTCAGATATTCCTAAGGCGACCTGGGGAGAGAGGGTCCCACAGGAGAGAAGTGACTTGACTTTGTCCGTTGTCTCAACTCTTCACCTTTAAATGAAACAAGTTTATCCCAATTAAAAAACACCACTCAGGTCAGAGGGTAATTTCTTCAAGCTATTCAGTTTGTGGAAAACACAAAGGACAGGTATGCTCTGAAGAGGTCTCTTTTTTTTTTTCCAAAGTATGAATATTGAGTTCTCAGTTTGCAATTTCTTTCTCTTTGATATTGTCCTTTATCAAGCAGTGTGACATTAAAGGAACACCCTTCCCAACTAATAAACCAAGAAATGGGAATCTCTCTTGCAAAAGAAGGATTCCTGGTGAAGCTTTGATAATTTAATAATACTAAAAAAGGATTATTATTTTTTTTGACCAGTTGGCAAAACCCAGAGCTTTCCACAAAGTGGCAAACAAGAAAATAAGAAAAGGCAGAGTCAACTCTGAGCTATGAGGTTTAAATCAAAACATGCACCCTTTAAAAAATATCTCGGGGGCTTTAGAGGCCCCAAGAAAGAGGAAGGGCAATTCATCTGCCTTGGGTTTAAGCTGGTGGCTTGGGTTGTTCAAAGAGATAGCACGTGTGTGGGAACACTTCCCCTGGTAAATGAAGATATTCACTCATCAAAGAGGGAACCTGCCAAACGTGTGTTGCATAAAGGGGGAAATTCCAGGCATTCTTGGGGAAATTGCAACTTTGAGACTGCAGAATCGAGCCCGTACTGGGTAAAAAGCTTGTAGACCATCATGGGAGCCTGTGTGCGGTGCTTGAAAGCAGGCTTGAGCGAGCAACAAGAGCGCGATAGTGGGTCGTTAATGTTCCTGTGCGAGGAGGGAAGGAGGCATTTTCTACTCCTTATGGACTGGAAATTTCTTCCCAGCACAGTGTTGCAGTCATACTGATAACCACAGCTCCATCTGGCCATCAATTATTCATAGAGACCCCAACACCGCTGGGAGCCTACACGTATAAGAAGCAGCAGTGTTTTAGCTGTTAATTGGATGGGTAAGTTCCCCTCTCCTGAGGGCCAAGGTGAACTTCCCATTGACCCCAAAACTGGTTTCTGGAGGCTGGAACGGAGCCCAGGGTGCTCAGGGCAGGTGGCTTTGACCAGCATTTGCCGCGCTTGCTGTGCGGAGCTGGTGGGCTGTGGTTGCTTCCAGGCTTTTCAGAGTAATCTGGTGAAAGAGGGAAGAACGGATCCCAGCCTCGGTGAAACTAGTGGTGTCCTGGCTCCCGTGGGATCACCCAGCCTAATGCTTTGGTGGAGTAATGAGTTTCTCCTTCCCTTAATTCCTTTGATCCTCCACTTTGTGGGAGGAGCTTCTGTAAAAGAGAAATTTTGGGCAGCTCTTGGCTTCCGCTTGCTCTGCTTCAGGCCACTGCTGGCTCTTTGACTTGTTCTTGCAGCCACCTACTTCATCCTGACTCTCAGCTGTCAGAGATACTTAAAATGGTCTCTTATTCTGCACTGAAACCGCCTAAAAAGACCCAGCCTGACAGATGGAGATGCAACTGGACCAGCAGCCCCTGAAGAAAGGGAGCCATAAATGTTTCATTGGGCTGTGGGAACGGATAGAAAAGGGGACAATTAGGCTGACAAGTCATGAGCAGATGCCTGGTGATGCTGGAGGTGGGCTTGTAGGGTTGGGGAGCAGGTCAGGGCTGTGCCCATGTTGTGGTGACATATGGCTGTCATCTAAAGCCCCACAGCTATTTTGTCAGAGTTTTCCTCTAGAAACCAAGAAGGGAAATGTTCCAGGTGCGTTCCTTTCTTGGTCATGTATGTGGTGGTACCAAAAGTGCTTGTTCCTCTGTGTGGCACCACACTAAGGCCCACTTGTGTTGAATATTTTCCCTGATTTGGCAAACCACTGGAACTAAATCAGGGGCAGTTGTCAAGCGGGTCTGATCCATGTCCTCCACCTCCTCTGTGGCCTCCCTGCTCTTAGAGGTCTCCTATTTTCAAGTCATTGGTGCTCGAGAATCTCCTGGCTGGCCAACACTCTGAGTTTCTAGAACCAGAGAGCAGCTCCCAAACATGTTTCTCAAGAGATGAATAGTGTCCCTCTTCCTAGTGCCTGTTCACTGCAAAAATATTCCCCTGCCTTCCTCGCCTTCATCTGCCCAGTGGCCCTAAGTGGCTTTCCAAATGTGTTTATCTGAAATTCTTTACATTTTTACCCCGCATCCCGTGCATGGGAAGCTCTTGGAGGCTCTCGGACGCGCTGCGCTGAAATCAGCCCTTAAGGTACATCTGGTGAGGAGTTATCTAGAGGAGACGATGCTGTTGAAGGAAGAAGAGCACAGAAATCAGGCCGGTGCCCTCAGGGAAAATGCAGGTGATAAATGCCCCCCTGTGATTACATTTCTCTTCTGTGCGTCTCGGCATCGCTAACTAATCCCTCCTAGGAAGAAGGCGAAGGAAGGAGGGAGCCGTAAATTACGGCTCGGCTTAATTGGCTGGCGTGGGTTTGCTGGGAGGCCAGGCTGGGAAATATACAGAATATCTTTATGTAAAAGAAGTGGTTATTAGCAGGAGATGCAATGAAACGGGGGTTTCAACCCGTTGGTGTCCTGTGGTTGGATCCTCTAGTGTCTAAGAAGGTGCAAACTCCAACTGAAGCTTTTCCTGCCGTTGGGGCTTTCTTAATATTTCGCTCTCCCCTGTGGATTCTCCAGCGTCTAATAATATTACTAATAAGCTGCAACGTGAGCTCAACAATTTCTTTCAGTGTGGGCATTAATAGGTCTCAGGATACGGGAGAGGGCCCTATTTTCATAAAACTTATAGGAACTGTAAGACCTCTGCCCCCTCCACCAAGCTGGGTTGGAACCGGCCAACAAATTTGAAAGTTATTGGAGACGGGGGAGATAAGTATGTTTATTTTATTTATATTTTATATATGTATCCCACGTGCAGACTGACTGCATAAACCTCATTTCTTAAGAGACCAAGCTTAAACCTTATGTTTGCCTCTCTATTGTAATAAACTGCGTCTCCTTTTATTTACCCACCTGTAGGATTTGATGATTTCCCCTTTTCCCCACTCCTCAATTTCCCCATATCCTGTTCCCGAAAGGGCTGGGGCCCTTCCCGAGGGATCATTTCATGCTGTTTCCCAGGAGGTCTGCCTTGAAGGATGCTGATATGTAGGTGCACATATGTTATGCTTGTATTATTTGCTCAGCAGCGAGAGGGGAAAAGTATATCCAGAGAGAGTCTGGTCTTTCCCAAAGGCGGTTTAGATTTGTGTGGTTTCTTCTGAGTCTGTCAAAGATGCCCGCAGGGGGGGAAAAATTACTGAAACAATGGAAAATAGGAGCGACGTGAAAATTTTTAAATGTGTTTAGTCCAGGAGGCTACTTTTATTGACTTGGAAAAGGATCTTTCTTCTGGGGACGGGTGTTTTTGATGACACCTGAAAACCCAGCGACGCTATTTCAGAATTTGGACCCCCGAGTCAATATGCTTTCGGGGCTCCTAAGTGTACGTGTGTGCACACAAATTATCCCCTCACACACGCAACGTTACGTACATGTTTTCCTCTCCCAGCATTCCAGCCTGCTTGGGTTGACCTTGTCTCTCTCGGTGATTTAGGTTTTAGAGAAGGAATGGGTAAGGATTTGCTTTGACATTTAAAGGCAATCCAGGTAATTGATAGCACTGGCAGCGTCCATCTCTCCCTCCATATATCTGCACAACAGTATCTATTTTTGACGTAGCTGACACGCCATTTCCTTTGGCAGCCCAAGGGCGGCTCATCTTTAAATTAAACTCGTCTCCGACCCTTCCAATCTGCGAGCTGCACGGAGGCAGACACTGGTGGGGTATATCATCTGGAGACTGTGCAGGCATATTTGAGCAGGGTGATGTATTATCAAAAGGGCTCTGCATTACTGCGAGCTGGAACCAAAACAAGCTCTAAAGTATTAACTAATGACATGGGAAGTCCCTTAGGTATCTAATCACCTTTAATGTTCAGATTTAGAAGACAACTTTAAAGGAAGAAAAAGAGATTAGCGGGTCAGGTCAGAGCACCCCTTCCCCCCTCCCTCCGCCCCCAAAATACAATTGGCTTTTTAAAGTCAAAACCAGATTCATATTTCACCTCATCAGTAAATACACCATTAAAACCCAAGCCCTAGAGCTTGGATCTGGGAGCAAAGCTTTGCTGAAGTTTGGGGGGGTTTGAACCTTTGGCTCGTATCGGAGGCAAGGATGGGTTTTGGGGTCTGCGAGGGCTTGAGCTGAAGTTTGGTGCTGCCTGGCTGTAGGAACGGGGACCCCCTGCAAAATTTTCAGCTGCAGATCTCCAGGTTTTCATGCCCGTAGACCGCTTGATGTCAAAACTGTGCTGGGTTCACCTCTGCAGTGTGTTTACCTTGTGCCACAGCTCCCTACCTGGACGGAGGCGCTAAGGGACGTGCCCGTCTCAGATAGGAAGTCTGTGCCGGGGGAGGGGGGGGGGGAAGGAAATGCTGATTTGGCCTCCCAAGACTCAGGCCAGCATGTGGCTTGCAGAACTGGCTCTGCAGACTGAAAAAAAAAAAAACCAACCCAAAACCCTAAGAAAAGCAAAGCTGTTGTCAGTAAATTCACTTTCCTGCATTGATGTGTGGACCCAGCTGTATTCTTTTGACTTGGAGCCCTACAACCCTTGGGGCAAAGGCTTTCAACCCACCCTACGCTGTCCCAGTGGGACAATTCCTGCCTCCCCCACCAGTCTCTCTCCGGCTTTGAAGGGGGGGAAGGATTGGGTTTCGTTTTCCACTTGGGGATGTTGCTGCTGGTTAGGGTAGGAGGAGGTCTAAGTGGGGAAAGAAGCCCCAGAGCTGGTACGCCAACCTGGCACGGTGCCCTGGAGAAACATCAACAGAGAGTCAAGCAAGAGGAAAGTCCTCACAGATTTTCCTTGGGGTAATTTTGCAGCCTATTGCTCAAGAATCGTCCCACTTGGCCTCAGCTCAAGGGCTCTTACCCCTCTGGCACTTTAGCTGTGGGTGGAAGCTGCTAGCAACAGGGCTGGAGGTCACCCTGGGAGGACATTTAGTCCATCCTTGGGCCACCAGCAGCATGCTCAGCTCACTTGGCGCTAAAACACTGACACGAAACACTTTGCCGTGTTGATTTTTGCAGAAATATCAGAAGTTGCAGGCTCTGTCCTCACCAGAGTGGGGTCACTTCCAGTGTTGATTCCAGTTTGGTTATGCAACTTCAGGTTGGGGTTCCCAAGGAAGCTGGATGAGTTTTGGGATCCCAAGTCCTGCTGAACTTTGCTGCAGTGTGGATGTTTGTGCTGTTCTGAGACCTCCTGACAGTAGCCCGTGAGACCTTAGCGTTAGCCGTGTACCTCAGCAAGTCTGGATGTAAAATTTGCAGGAATTAGTGACTTCAAGGCCTCAATTCCACTGATTTCTTTTTCTTCCATGGTGCTTTGGCACCTAAGTCACAGGCTCGAGGTTTTTTGGAAATGTTTCCTTCTATACTTGCTTTTTTAAGGGTGGCCTGCAATCCTGAACTCCCCAGTGCTTCTAGAAAATTAATGGAACTTGGAGATGCTCAACATTCCTCTAAGTCAGGTTTAAAATAAAACACTGGGTTAACAGAATTTGATTTCTTTCCCTTCTCCTCGCTCTTTTCAACTGTCTTCAAAACTGCTGAGGAATAAACTCAGTAACTTTGTCATGTCCTCATAGCGTTTTCAGCCAACCTTTACTTCTCAGTTTAAATTGCTACTCCTTTCTTTTGAGAGTATAATCTGTATTAAGGAAAGACTCAATACCTCTGAAACACAGAGAAGAGAGCAAATATGAGAGCTGGCCTCAGGCAGGAGGACGAGCATGATGGAGAGGAAGACTGAAATCTTTTAGTCTTTATTTAAAATGAGAAAGCCACACGATGGCCCCCAATGAAATGAAGTTGCATAGGGTATGCATAGACCCGGGGGTTGTGATGATGTCTGAAGTCACTGGAACTCTGTTCTCATCTCGTTTGTTATGACGTCACCTCTCCAGACATTTATAGCTTTGCAATTTGTGGTTCCCAATCATTTATTCTTGTTAGATAAATACATGGGTGGGGAGGGCTTGGGTGACATCACAGCAAACCATGGGAGTGAAGCCTGAGAACTTCCTGATTGTGTTGCTGAGCTGGAGGGCAGGCAGGAGCCTGGCTGCTTTCCTCATGCTCCTGTGGTCACCCACGTGGAGTGACACTGGTGGGAGGTTGCCCAGAACAAGGAATGGGAAATACTTATGTTTTCCTCTTCCTCTTTTCTGTCAGTACCTGTGGGCTGGCACTAATGTTATGGTACCAGCTGGTGGATGGATGATTTGCCTGCAGGGTCTCTTTGTAAGGACCTGGAGATGTTTCCTGGGACAAGAATTGAGGGTTATGGCAGTTGTCACACCGCACCAACCTGCTTGGAGCACTGCACACCTTGGTTCAGTAGATGCAATTGGGTAATTGTTCTCTTTGTGGGCTTTTTTAGTGGCTTGTGCCCATGTGCGTCCAGGCATGGAGATAGAAAAGACATTTTATCTGCTTGGTCTGCAAAAAGAACAACTCAAATCGGATGCTTAAATGGATAAGAACAGATGAGAACATCTTTATGGACATGGGTCAAATTATGATCACTTCAGCAAGATGCTGGGGGGATTATGTGGGAGATAACCACTTGTGGTGCTCGTATCTGCATTGGGTCGCTGACACTGTGCTGATCCACCACCAGCTGGTGCTCCCCATCGCTCCCTTGGGAGGAGGAGATGAAATGAGCCACTGAAAGCTAGTTGGCACGGCTGCTGCCTTCACGCTCTGCTGGAGCTCAGCCTACTTTCATGTTTCACTTTTGATTATTGAAGTCCAAATTCTAATGGAAGATGATTGGAGTGGCGTGAGAGCTGATGGTGCTCACGTATGTGAAAGGCAGCTCCACCAAGAGAGCTGGGTGGGCAGTGGATCTGACTCGCTGCTAAAGTGGTAGGTAGTGAGCTTCTATGGAGAGAGGAGGACCAGGCAGATGCCAAGTGAGTAGAGGCTCCAAGGAAGGATTTTACATTTGCCAGTGAGCTACCAGTTGCTGATTTTTTTTGAGCATGATGCTGTTTGGAGGTCTTGGAGCATGACCCAAGTGGTGTAGTACGGTCCCAGCTCTGCCCTTGCCCTCCCTAAATAGACCCTAGAGAATATGGGCCATTCTCGTGTGAAGGCATCAAGCTTCTTTGGGGTCTTCTGTTATCCTGGACGTGCTTAGAAGGGTTTGCTTCCTCCTGAAGAAGTCAGTGGCATGGGAAAAACGGGTGGCTCCATCAGCTAGAGCTCTAAATGATGTTGCCTTAACATCACTCCTTGAGCCCTTGGAGGCCTGATGATAGCCTATCCCATGGTTCAGCCCCAGGGATGTTGGTGTTCCTCTCCCTGCATCTCCTGAGAGCGCTGTGAAAACCACACTGGTCATGGTACAAATATTCTCAGTATTCGAAGAAGCAGAAGTATTTTCTGCCTCTTTATGCCAAAAACAACAAGGGTGGTTGAGGGCTATTTTCTACTGCTACCTCCTTGCTGTAGTGTGAGGCTGTGGCTCCTAAATAGGGTCTCACTGTGCTGTTACTGAGGTCCATGTCACTTGCCTTTCCCTCTTCTCTATCTGCCAGCAAGCAAGACTCAAACGCAGCAGTGATTTGGGGGAAAACCAGTGCGTTTGTCCATCTGGCCCGTGTCAGGGCAAGTATGTTCTGCTGAGCAAGGGTGATGAAGGTGAGGATGACAAGGGGCCATTTGTTCTGCCACGGGAGATCTACCTAGGTGCTTTAGATGGAGGCATGGAAATCTCTTAGGCTCTTTGTGCAGAAGATCTCACTGGTTGTACGATCGATGCCAAGAGGGGGGGATACTTGTCAGGCCCTTTCTTTCTTCCCCGAAAGAGTGAGTCCCACCTCCCTGTTTGGCTGTCAACAGTTGGGTTGGATGGGTTCAGGACAGGTTGTGTCTGGAGAAACCAGTACAAGTTTCCTGGTCCCCAGGCAGCGCACGCATGTGTAGTGCAGAGCTCCTACAAACTCAGCGCAAGGCAATAGGGGAGATGGATGAGACTCTGTGAGAATGTTGTAAGGTTCAGATAAAATCTGCCGTTCTCAGGGCAGGGGCTCTGCGGGGTGGTGTCGAGGGTAAATGGAGTTTACCCACTCGGAACGCGAGTGACACGCTGTTTATCCATTCCTCATCCACACCAGGCAATGGAAATAATTTCTTTTAATATCCCATCCTGACGTTGGGAGGGAGGGGGGGGGGAGTCACCCCACGGAGGGGGGATCAGGAGCAGGTGCATGGGGGTCACAGGAACGCTACCATTCCCATGGCATCGGAGGGGGCTCCGGGCTTACTGGGAAAACTGTGGGGGGGGAGGCTCTTCACCCCAAATTTATACAGGGGAGCGGCACTGAGGCAAGGTCTGAAACCCCCTGAGTTATGTTGTGAGCTGTGCAGAGAGCACCCTCACTTGTGTTCTCTCTCCGCTGGCATCTTCTCTCGTAATCATTCATCCTCTCTATAAACAGATTTCCCAGTAATGGTTTTCATTTTCTTTGAAGTGGCCCATTCATTCTGCTGCTCTGCCCATTCATGTGCTGGGGGTTCCTTGAAAGGAAGACAGACACAAACATCCAAAGTGCTTGAAATATGCTAGCAGGGGGTGGGGGTGGGCAGAGGCATTTCTTTTAAAATATATCTATTTGAAGAGACTTTCATCCTTTTTGCCTTTTTTTTTTTTACCTAAATAATTCTCTCTTTTTTTTTTTCCAATATCTGGGTTGTTTTCCCCTTTTACGGATCCCAATGCACCTTGGTTTTTAAATTCCACCCCCCTTCAATCTGTTCCTGCTGCTTTAAACTATTAATAAATTGAAAGCATGTTCTGGAGGCCGATTTAACCCAGCCCCAAAGTTAAGCAGGTGCTGAAGTGGTTTGCTGATGGGGTGCATTTCTGAATTGGGACCTTCCAGGCTAAGACACGACTGTCATCAGGGCTCGGTGGCAGGGCTCGTGCGAGTAGAAAGGAATATTTGGCCCTGAAAATCAGGAGATGTATCTATTCTAGGGAATTATATACAAGGACTGGATTTTTTTGTGTGGTTTTTTTTTTTTTTTTTAGGACAGGCATAAAGCCAAAAGGATGGCTGGTTACGGCGTGCCATGCCCTGAAAAGTTTCACCTGCATCAGGATCCCTTGCCACGGCAGTAAAAGCCCAGATTTAAGATTGAATCAGTGTAAATGCTACTTCATTTTATCCCGATGTAATTCTGTGGTGTCTGAACCTCCCAGTGCCTCCTCACAGCACCAGTCTTCAGCAGTCCTCTGCTTGAAGAGGGACCTTGCTCTAACTGCGGAGAACGGAGTCAAGCAAACCTGTTTAATTTCAATGAAGGCTTGCAATTAGCTCTAATGACATCCTCACAGACTCATCCCACCCTAAGAGGAGACCTTGTGATTCTTATGAAAACTAGAAGCGCGTAGCCTTACCGAAGGAGACTGAGTTTAGATTTAGAGCAGAGATGAGACCCCAGCCTGGGCAAAAGAGCTTCTCCTGCTCTTGGGTAACAGCCCTGGGAGCCTTTGGAAAAAGCAAGTGCCCCAAGCGAGTTCCCAACTGCGCTTTTTCTCTGGACACTTGGGATTTCTGCCCACACATTCAAGACCGCGCGTGGCATTTGGGACTCTCTTTGTGGCCGGCTCGAGGGCTTGGGGTTCTTTTTAATTATTGTTCTGTAGTTATGGACTCGGGGGCTTTGGTGTATGGGAGCAAGAAAGGGGTTTTGCTGTTTCTCCACCAGATTTTTGCGTTGGGTTGGTTTTTATTAGGACATGTTTGGCTTTGATTTCAGATTTATATGTTGTTCTGTTCTATCAGGCTCCAATAGGCTTTTTTGAAGCCAGGCCCCCATATAAATGGAGAATTATGATTCTAACATTATGCCTAGTAGCAATAATAATAAAGAACTGGAGGTTCATACCCGTACGAGCTGCGAGCCCAAATTCTCTTTCAAGGAACCGAACCTCCGCGTGGCTGCAGACCAAGGAGGACCCTCAGATCCAGGGGGTGGAAGGTCTGTGCCCGCTCGACTGACAAGGGGTGGGGGCTGGACCAGATTTGGGCGAGGAACAGAATTGGGGGAAGGAGGGAGGAACAAGCCAGCCCCTAGCATACCACAAATGTGTTTTATATTGTAATATCAAACATTGGCTTATTCTGTGTTTTCTGTTAAAACAAGTCATAAAAGAACTACTTAAAGGGGACTCCATTCCTATATTTTATATATACCCACAGAGAACATGTGGAGAGCAGATAATGGTGACCAACCTTCCCCCGCCGCTTCGCTCCTTCTCCCCCCACCGCCCCATTCATCTCCGCGATCTAATAAGAAAAAGAACAGAGCTGGTGTTAACACAGGAGGGGTTGTTAATCTATTCGGAAACGGATTTTCGGGTCCAGGCATGCTCTTTTTTTTTTAATTTTTTTTTTTATTCGGCTGAGTAGGGAAAGGAAAAGGGATGTTCATCTCTTGCTTCTCGGGGAAGGTGGTGGCCGGGGGCTGAAGGGCGGCCCTGGTGGGGGCAACTGGGGCTCGCTCCCCTCGGTGGGGCCGGTGTGGAGGTGCTCTGGGAGGAGGGCGGTGTGGGGGGGGGGTGTTTAGCTTGGGGTGGGATGGAATTGATAGCAGGGAAGAGCTGTCACAATAGCAGGATAGGAACCCGGCTATCCGGGACAGAGCCAGCTTTTAAAAGCCCCTAATCTGCCAGTCTATGTATTAAAGGGCTGATTTGAGGGGGGGGGGGGGGGGGGGGGTGGGGGGGTTAAAGGGGAGGGAGGCCTGACACCTGTTAGCTCCTTCTAATGAGGCAGTTGAATAGCATTTAAAAGGGCTCCTGGCCTGGCACGAAATCTCACAAAGGACCCTCCTTCTTTTACTGCACGCAACCGGCTCCGCTTTCCAAACGCTTTTATAGTGGCCAGACACTTACAAATCGACCTTGGGTGATTCCGGAGTTAATACGAAGTCTTGGGAAACGTTAATGCGCTCTTAAAAAAAAAAAAAAAAAAAAGGGGG
>JAOTQQ010000005.1:19768294-19780912 GCA_026546715.1 Gallinago undulata
GCCGGGCGTTTTTTGTGCAGAGCCGGCCGGGGTTCTTCCGCGCGGAAGCCCCGCCCCAGCGCACCGCGGAGGGGGGGGGGGGGCGAAAGGAGCCGGGAAAATAAACAATGCTCTTTTTTATCTCTTTGTTCCCCCCCCATTCAGTTAAATTCGCGGGAGGGGGGGGTGGGTGTGTGGATTTGAACATATGAACAGCTGCTTAAAATCTAATATAGACAAATGGACATCTTGTATAACATTAAGTTTTAGTAGGCAACTCATTTATTTTGAAGTGCTTTCGCGAATAGTTTGGCAAAGAGGGTTTTTTTGGGTTTTTTTTTTTTGGGGTTGGGTTTTTTATTTTTTTTTCCCCCTTCCTCCTGTTCCTGGAAAGTAGCTGGGAGATCTTGCTGGGCAGAACTGGGACGGGGTGTTTGGGATGGAAAAGGGCGTTTTCTCTACGAAGCCCTCGGGGTCGCCCACCCTGATGCTGCGGGGTTTGGGACCCTTCCCCTTCACGCAGCCGAAAACCGAATAGGAATAACCCTGGGATAAAATTAGACGTAGAGGGAGAGGGCGAGGATAAAATAGATATTTATTAATTATCGGGGGCATTTAGGGCTTCTGCAAACAGCTTTAGAGAATCTAACACTTGCATCCCCCTCTTTAGGTTTGTGCTATATTAAACAAACAAACAAAAAAAACCCCCAAAAATCAGAAAAACAAACCCCGCCGTGGCACTGGGGGTATTTTTAGTTTGTAAATCGCTCGGTAAAAGCGGATTCCACCCTGGAAAGCTGTCGGTGATGGAGAAAGGGTGCTCCTGGCCGGGACGGACACACGGACTGCTCTGCGCCTTTTTTTTGGAGGAGGGGGGAAGAAGATATGATATGATATCGGGGTTGGGGGGGGGGGAATGATAAATTCGGCTCCGTATTTTATAGGAACGGCGGAGCCAAGAGCGCAGGGGCTGAAAAGCAAAACCTGTGTCCAGCCAACGGCGGGGAGAGCGGCTCCCAATGAGAGGAGGAGGATTCGGGGAGGGGAAAAAAAAAAATAGAAAGGCCAAAAAAAAAATGCAAAAAAAGCTCGCCAAACTAACTAGAAAATAAAGGTTTTATTGGTGGAGGGGCGCTCCTGGGTGCTGTCACCTACCGGGGGTGCCACCGTCCCTCCTCGCTGGGAGAAGGGGCTTGTGCTGCCTTTCCTGAGCCGCCGTCCTCCGCCAAAATTCCTCCCCAGCCTCCAGGGGGGAAAAAGGGGAAAATTACAACTGTTTGAGAGCCCATAGGGATCCTGTTTGAGCTGTTACCTTCTTCTGCCTTCTACTTTTTTTTTTTTTTGTAGGGACAAAAATCCCGTAGTTTGCCTTAAATTCTTGTTTAATTTGTTATGTGTGTATATATATATATATATTTTTTTTTTTAACTGCTTTCTACTAAGATAATTTAGTGAATTACCAGATGGGAAACAGCCTGGTCCCTAGGATAAAGTTTTTCTGCCCTCTCAGGGGGTTGTTTATCGTTTTTGTTCCCGCAGAAACCACTTTCTTGAGCTCCCGGTGCGGCAGCAGCGAGGTCTGTACCGCTCGGGGAAAGATGCGGGTTAAAATGCGGGTGGTTTTGGGGCTGGCATCTTTCGAGTATTTTTTTTTCCTCTCTTGGTAATTAATAAAAAAAATTAAATAAATAATAATAATTTAAAAAAAAACCAAACAGGTTTGCCCCGTTTAGGAGGCGAAAAAAAAAATGTAGAAAACGGGCAGTGATTAGAAAATGCGGTTTTGGGGCAAGAAGGGGACAAGAGAGCGGCGAGAGTTTGGGGGAAAGTATTAAATCCCCGTTGTCTGTAACCGCACGGAGTTGTAAAAAAAAAAAAAAATCCCCTTTATCGTGGGATGAGAATGGAAGCCCAGCAGAACTCCGGACGCGGGAGATCCGCGCTGCCCGGGCCGGCCGGACCCGCGGAGCAGCCGGGCCGGGGGCTGGAGGTGATTTATCGTCTGTTTGTTTGAGATTGTTCGCCTCCCCCCACCCAAAAAAAAAAAAAAACCCAAAAACCCAAAACCCAACCAGAAACAAACCATTGATCTCCCCGAAAAGGCGAAAAACTGTTCTTCTGAGAGGGTTTGTAGGCAGAGAGGAGCGGGTCCTGTGCGCGGGGAAGCTCCGCACCCGCGCAGCCCAGGCTGAGAGCCAGGGAATATCACTTTTTACGCCCCAAACCCCCTCGGCTGGGCGAGGGAGGAACCCTGGCTTTAAGTCCCGACTTAATGAAACTACCGCTTAATGAAGCGCTCCAGCCTGCCCGAGCACCAAAGGGCTGTTAGCCCTCAATTATAACTTCATTAATATCCCTATGCTCACGGCCAGCAGCGCGTCCGCGGAGCGGGGAGATGGCCCTGCCTGCGCGCCGGGCAGCGGAGGCAAAGCGCGCAGCTCTTGCCAGGTATTATCGTTATTTTATTATTATTTTTTAATAATAATTATTATTCTTATTTATTCTGTCCGCCGCTGCTCGCTCCTCTCCGCGCAGCCCAGGCGCGGAGAAACCGCACCAGCCCCCGAGGTGTTAACGAGGGGACTGAAAGCCGAGGTTTGGGCCGCGGAGCGGGCGCGGAGCCCCGCGGAAGGGGAGCGGGGCCCGCACCGGCGGTAATGCTGGAGGGAAACGCCTTGGGTTTCTTTAAGGGCTCATTTTCTCAGGAGGAGGATTTTACTGCATGCGTAAAGAATTTTGAAAAGCAGTGGTAAATATTTTCTCTTCTGGCAAGTTATTTATTGGCATGAAGAGAGGATTTTTTTTTCTCTTTTTCTTTTTTTTTTTTTCCCCTCATTTTTTTTTTCCCCTCCTCTTTATAAAGCTACATGTGGTGACCATATAGGATCAGAAATAATGTGGCCTTTCTGGTTTTGAAGAACTGCTAATGTCATTAAAGGTCTTCCTAACACGCCAGCTAGGAGTTCAAAAAGCCTCGCCTTTTATCCCGGGCATATATTTGGTTGTTTATAAAGTGCAGACTTCCTTATGCTTCAAGTGCATCAGGAGGATTTCTTAAACTCTGCAGAAGGATCTGTTTTCAACTATATTCTTTTCTGGAAATTGGACTGTTTAACTAGTGTCTTTCACACTTCTTTTCTGGCTGCTATTTTTATACATTCAACCGCAGCAAGGAGCTTTCCCGCACACAGAAGCAAACAAAGAATTCTTCTCTCTGCTTCGTATTAGAGAAAATATCTGGCCCGGCCACTAATTGTCCATTAGCGCTAATAAGTGGCTAAAACAATATTAAAAGATAACCCCAGCAACCTGTCTTCTTGATTTTAATTTGACTTACTGAAGTCGGGAAGGTTTTGACGAAGACCCGACTAGACGTGTCCAGGGAATCTGTGTACTAAACTTTTGGACTGTTGATTTTGAGGGTCACTTATCTAAGCTAAGTTCAAAGTGTCACCTGCTTTAATCCCTTTTTCTGTCATGCTCGGAGAGACTCCACACAGCACACAGTTCGCTTCTCAGAGCGCCTGGAAAAGAAAAAAAAAAAAATCCCTCCGTCTCCTTTTTTTATTTTTTTTTTTTACCCCCCCACCCCCTTTTCCCATCCCAAATACATTGGGAATTTTCGCCCCTCCATTCTAGCGACTCTTAGGAAAAACTCATTTGAATTCAGTTATTAATATTTTCCGGGCATGCTCTTTTAGTGTGCCATTTGTAATATATTAGGATGAATTATATGTGTTTTTTTTTTTAAAAAAAATAATAAGAGAGAGAAAAAAAATGGGGGGGAGAGAAAATCATGGAGAAAGGAGGCCTTTTCTATTAAATAGAAACAAGATGTTCAAATATAGAATGTATGAATTTGAAATCTGGTGTTTTCCACTCTTGGATGCTGATGGCGTTAAAAAAAAAAAACAACAACCAACCTACTTTGCTGCTTCTGCAATTTAAATCCTTATGTAGAAACATAAATTACCCACCGGGATATTATTTTTAATTAAAATTCTCTTTCCTGGAGGAGTTGTTTTTAAACTTCTCTTTGGTTTTCCCGAAGATTTTCCTTTTGCCTCCGATTTAACTTTTTCATTAATTGGGGGATTCTTAAGCCGTGTCTCGTAAGCGGGTCGGCGTTTTTGAAACTTTTTGACAGAAAACAGTCCACTTGTTTTGTTTTGCTTTGGGTGAATGGTTTTGGTGAAAATGCATAGTTTTAAAACAACGCGGAGGGAGTGGAAAACTTGGAGCTCCTCAGAGATGTCAATGAATGCTGCTCACACACACACGAAAAAACCCCAAACCCATGTTTTTTCAATGAGCTCTTGAACATCAGCCTCCGCGCTCGGGCTCTTCGGAGGGGCAAAAACCTAAATTTATGCCTCTCTAGTCGGTTTTAGGCACCTAAATAGAAACGGAGCTGTTTTCTGAAGTGCTGAACCCTCACAAATCTGGGCGAAGACAAGGAGGACAGCTCCGGCTCATCGCCCCCAAAATCTAGTCCCTTTCTTCTCTCGCTGCCCACGTGTGACTTCAGGCATTTGGGCTGGCCGTGGAGCTCAGCTGCCTCTATCGTTTCCTCTTAAGGAAGACTTTGGAGAAGCAAGGAAAAGTACTTCTGCATTCGGCAAAGCAAGGGACTTGAAGCACTTGGTGAACTTCAAAAGATTTGAGGGCCGTAGGGCAACACACCTGCTTTATGTTAGACGTATAGATGGTCTGAGAGGAACCACCTCGGCCACCGCATTCCCGGGCAATCCCGTAACGGGCCCCAGAAGGGTTCCCAGAGCATCCGCACCACGAAACACCTCCCGCTGCCCAGGAGCAAACACCAGTGTTTTGCACACTCAAGAGGTTTTTCAGTATTTTGGTTCTGTGGTTTATCTGTCAGAAGTCTCCCCTCCCATTGTTTCAGGCTGGAGGGGCCACGGCACTTTGCGGGGGGAAAGAAATGAAATTTCTGGTTAAAATGAGGAGAAAGTGAGAAAAATCAGCTTCTCTGTGCCCACTGGGAAATTCTTTCAGGAAGGGACAGAGGGATTTTTCTTTTACTTGGAGCTGGCAAGTATTAAGACAACATATGTCATGATTTCTCATGGGTATTTCGGGGGCTTGGCGGGTTCTTTAGAAATACTGGGCTCCTGGTGCAACAGCAGAAACTCCACTGACCCGTCCGTCCTCCTCTTTTTTTGGTCACCCCCGTCACCAAACATGTGTCCTGTGTCCCAACGGATAAGGAAAGTGGATGGGAATTGAGGGCACGGGCAGGATTATTGGGACAGGTACATCTGCTGATGTGTCTTAGTGGTTTCATTGAGTTTTTATTCCCCCCCCCCCCCCTTTTCCTGTAATTTCTGAATCAATCATTCTGCTATCAGCTAGCTCTAGAGATGGATGAGTAACACTAGTGAGATAAAAGAGTCAAGACTCCCTTTCCTGTGATTTGGCTGCTTTTTGTTAACAGTGCTCTGAGTGCCATTATTTCCCATAAAAGACATCTGGAAAATCATCAGCGTGTGGTGGTGGAGAAAGTGGCTCTTCTCTGCTTTGTACTCCCCTTTGATCCAACATGGAGCACAATTCACTGCCTCTTGAGATCAATAGCTCCCATCCTGGGACATTTTTCATTCCCGTATGCTGTGGGTGATTTGAACCACTTTAAGA
Source organism: Gallinago undulata (assembly GCA_026546715.1). Lineage (NCBI taxonomy): Eukaryota > Metazoa > Chordata > Aves > Charadriiformes > Scolopacidae > Gallinago > Gallinago undulata. The sequence continues at coordinate 19,773,929 of JAOTQQ010000005.1, forward strand.
AAATAGGAATGTCAACTCCTTTTTGTCTTAGAATGTGTTTATTTATGGATTTGTGACAGCGAGGCCAATGCCAGGAGGAGGATGGCATGGACCAGCTGGCTCTCCCCCACTCAGTGAGTTGTCCCCCCGAGCTTGATTGGCTTCACCTTTGGGATACCACCCGACTGGAGGTTCACAACAGTATGGGTGGCCGTGGCTGCGTTGGACAGTCTCGTGGTAACCGGAGACCTCTAGGGTGAAAAGCATCAACTGCTATAATTTCATTTTAAACTGCCTACCTGGAGCAGCGATGGGGTCAAAGCCTTTCTGGACTGGGCACAAAAAGGGGGGGACTGGAGCAGGAAGGGTTTTGCTTAGGTTCAGTGGAAGCCTTAAGTTGGATTCTGGTCTTTTTAATCAAGAGTAACCAACCTGTGGCTCGTGGGCTGCACACGGGTCTCTGGTCCTTCGCATGTGGCTCCTGCACTAGGACTTTGTCATGGTGGGCAACGGTGGGGTGAGGCTGCTACTGGTAAGCGTGCTCTGGGCAGGATTTGGGGGTGAATGGGGCTGGCGTTAGACCCGGTCTCACGTTCAGAACAGCCTCGTCCGAGGATGGATCCCTGGGATCTCCATCACCATGGCCCACCAGGGACCCGCTCCCACCGTCTTCCCCATCCCTGTTCTTGGAATCCTCTGTAAAGAAACATCTGGGTGGGTGAGAGGGACGCTGTCATGCCTTTCCTTAAGAAAGCAGCTCTCGGATACAGGAGAAGGCCCGACGGTAGCGAACAGGAACTCATGACCTACACCTTCAATGAATGGTTCAGTTGGATGGACTTTGAGCTGTTTGTCTGCTCAATGCCTCTGCTTTCCAGCACTAAATCCTGTAGTATTCGACCTGAAAGGTCCTGCTAATATGGGTAGGATCAAGCACAGGCCTATAAAGAGCAAGGGAGGTCATTATTTTCACAGGAACTGAAAGTCGGACCTTAAATCTTCAGAAGAGAGCGGTGCCTAGAAACCAGCTGTCTCATATATCTGCTGTGCTAAACTGGTAGCAGGGAGGGGAGAATAAAAATGTGTTTTGCAGTATAATATTGCTTTGTGCCTCCAAAAAGGCTTCTAATTTTATGTTTTAAAGGCAAACATTACAGCTAATTGAAGAGCAGAGAGGAAAAATGGATCTCCTTTTCTGAGCGCCAATAAGACTGGGTTCTGGGCCAGTGGTTCTGTGAGAGGTCTCCATTTACTACCTGTCCTAAACCTCAGGTATTTTAGAAGGAAAATGCCTGCCATATATTAAAGAGAAAAGTCATTAAATGGATGTCAGGAAAAAAAAAAAAAAGAGGACAGAGAAAACCCATATGACTGAATTTATAGCTCGCTCAAGAAGCACAAGGTAGCACTGAGAAAACATGAATGAGGACACGGGGGCATCCGCGCCGCGGAAAAGGCATTTACCACTTGTTGCCTTCCCAGCGGTGACCTCGGAAGAGGTCCCTCAGGCTGACAATGTCCCTGCACCCATCCCTGCAGCCTCCTCTTGACTTCTCCTCCCCCCTTGAACAGAATAACCCTCCTCCCCCTCGCTGGGAGTTGGATTAGGCCCCGTGCCCGGAACGTCGCTGGGTTTTTATTGCCGCGCTGAATGCACCCATTTGCCTCTGGAGGAAACGGGGCTGAGCTCGAGCAGGTCCTGAGCCAGCAGGAAATTCAAGGCTTTTGTGGGCATCCAGGGCAGGAGCCAAGTCAAATGAGCAAGAGGCAAAGCCGACGCTCTCGGGGACAGCGGATTCGGAGCGGGGGGCTCGGCTTTGGGGAGGAGGAGGAGGAGGAGGATGCAGGAAGAGGGCGATGTGGAATTTTAGCCGTGACCCTTGATGGATGCAGAGGGCATTCAAAGCGTTTGGTGTCACACCAGCAACGGGGCTGGTCCAAGGGTAGTTTAGAAGATCTGGCCGTGGGAAAGGAGTTGTCCCGCGTTGTCCCAGAGGTACGGGGCAGAACTAGGAGCCAAGAGGGTTCCCTGTAATGCAGGGACTGGGAGTAAGAGGTGGGAGGGCAGTAGGCAGGCAGAGACTATGAGTTTGACATTGCTGTGAGCTTCTGTGGAACTTTTGGCTCTCCTTTTTGGACATTCAGGAGCTTGCTGGGATCCTACTGGGGGGGGTCTCAGTGGGGTTGGGGAAGCAGGAACAACCTCCTCTTTACCCCAGCCCTTACGAAACACTGATTTCTCTTTAAAAAAAACCCAACCCCAAAAGAAGAGAACTAGAAATCCCTGGGGGGTATTTGTCCTTCCAAGCCCATCTCGTTCCCGTCTCTGGTTTGAGCGATGGGATGCTGCCGTCCTTCCTTGGGACACAGACTGAACCATGACGTGGGGTGACAACTCTTCCCAGTTCCGCACGTGCTGCTTCGCAGGGACCCACGTACTTGGTTTCACAGCAGATCCCGTGGGGTGCTGCTGCTCCTTACGTCTGCCTCCCTGTGGCTTTGGGTGTTTTAGGGGAAGAGAAACTAGAAAATGCCAGAGTGGAGCAGGGACTGCCCTTCCATGCTGGTTTGTTGGGTTTTTTCTCATTAGCTTTGTGCCTGGTTTGGTGTCCTAGCTCAGCCCTAGTGTCCTCCAGCTGCTGTGGGAGAGAGGTGGGCTAGTCCCTGCCTCTCCTCACCTCCATCTCCTGGGCTGCTGACTCCTCCTGCATCATGTGCAACAGATCGAGCAGGGTCTGGCTGGGTGGGGGGGGAACAAGTTCAGCTGGTTGAACTGATGGCAGATGAACCCCATCAAAATAACCCAAAGGAACTGCATTTTGTGTCAGATCAGATGCTGAGCTTTTACTCTACGCCCGGGTCCTGCGTGGTCCTGATCCTCCCTCTGCCTTCAGTGTGGCTGTGCCGTCTGATGAAGCCCGGGGGAGGATGCTGCCAGGATCCCCTTTAACTCTCTTCCCAAAGGATTGCAAAGGGGAAAGTGGGAGATGGGATCAGTGAGAACCCTGCTCCCACCTGGACAGGGTCGGAGAAGAGCTTGGGAGAAAGCAGAGCCATTTTCTCCTCCGCTACTAGCATGCCCGGTGGCCTTGGGCACCTCACCTAATCTCTCCGTGCCTGCCCTGTCCCCATCCTTCTGCCTCGCCGACCCCCGGAGAGGCAGGACCGGCCTCTCCCCGGGTGTTTGTGGGATGCTTCACACGGTGGCTTCTGTCACGGCGCGGCCTCTGGACTCTATCACAGCCCTCCTACTATTAATAATCCAGAGGATTAGAAAGATAAGCCGGTTACAGCAAGACTCGGGCTCGTCAGTGCTGCCCACTGACTTGTGGTATCTTATAGGTGGGGGAACCTCTCCGCTCTGTTTATTTACAGTCCATAACTTTGCAAATGGTATAATAGCTGCTCAGGTTTTATTTCTTTGCAAGCCCCTCAGCGTAGGAGACATCTGTGCTGACAGAATTATCTTTTTCTCTCTCTCTCTTTTTTTTTTTTTTTTTTTCCCCCTTTCCCTACAATGCTGCCTTTAACGAGAGCTGGGCGTTAATTGGTAGCTCAGATGGATCCCTCCCCCTCGGCTTGGGGGAGATGCCTGACAAGTAGTATAGAAGTAATATACGGGCAGACTGAAAACATGTATTTCAGCCCCGGAGCACAGCGTGTCGCGTATTAAATATATATTTCGTCCCAAAGAAGCACAATTATTTTATTTATACGTAGGGGAAGCATGAGAAAACTCTGCCCTTATTCCAGCTCAAGGCAGCGATGGCTCTGCAGCTCAGGTGTCCCGCACCCCGGTGACATGGGATTCGGGCACAGATCCCGGCTGGGCTTGGCTCCGGCCAGGCTTCCCAAGTCATTCCCGGCAAACGGGGGGCTCCCGGCTCCTCGTGCTCCACGTGGGGATGCTGGTGACTTTGCCACGTAGGCGGGCTGGAGGGCTCCCCGGGGTCAGGGCAAGGTGAGAGTTGTTTATTCCGTGGCGGAGGATCTAATCGCAGCTGGGGCGTGGGGACAACCCTGTGCTGACTGATCTCTCTCTAGGGGCACTTTTCCTTTTTCGATGCGATGCTAAGTGGATTTTTGTCCCCTGGCTGATACCAGAGGTTGGTGGTTGTTTTTTTTTCCTCCCCGTATGAAGAGCCATGGTTTTCCTCTTAAGGATGGGGAAAATGAGGCACAGAAAAGTGAAGGATGGGGATGGGGGTTTTGAGACCCAGATTCTTGTTCTGAGTGGTCCATGTCCCTCTGCATGACTTCAGCGTGAAAGCCAAGTGGCAGCACGGGGCTGATGGTCATACATGCACAGACCAGCTCCTGGTCCTTCCTTCTACACGGGTAAAGCGTCCCAGGGATGAGATGTGAATAAAGTCAAGCTGAGAGCTGCCGTCCGCAGGAATCCAAGGATTTAGGAGATCATCCAGTTCCTTCCAGCTGCAGGACCCCACTTAGTCCTGCCCAGCGGCCAAAACGTAACTCGGCGACACATCTCTGCTCCTTTTCTCTTTCCTGCTCTAGCATTTTAGCGCGAGGGGGGATTTAGGAGGGACACTGTGCGGGGGATAAGGAGAAGGGATGAGGTGTCTGTAAGGAGGTTTATGACTGTGACAGCTATTGCCTGGGAGCGGCGCAGCCAGAGTGGGCTTGAGGTTTGTCAGTGCTGCCAGGGCACACGAAACTTGCCAGCCACACCAGAGAGATTGACTCTGGGCTGCCATGGGGATGGAGAGGAGAAGGACCTGCCAAGGAGTCTGCCTGGGCTTGGCTCGCTGCTGCTGGAGGACTTGGGCTTTTTCTGTGTGTGTGTGAGCTTTTCAGCATGGCGTGGACAGTCTTTGCCCCCCCCAGCAGCAGCCAGCCTGGCTGCCCAGGGCTCTGGCACAGGTGAGAGCTCTTTGATTGCTGCCAAGGTACCTGCTAAATTCTGCCCTTAGAGCCAGCCCTCTGTGTTGCCCTTGATGGTGACATTTCTGCACCATCTCCCCATCCTTCACTCGTGAGTCCAAAAAAGCTCTCTGCCCCTCTGGTGAGAGCTCGGCTCCCAGTGCCACTGCGGCTCTCCCAACCACTGTGCTCGTGCCGCATGAGATGTTCTCCAAGAGCATGGGGTACCAGCTTGGCTTGTGGGTCCTCCCTGGTGTGGATCCTCAACGGTGGATCAGCCCTTGTGCGGCATGAGACCCCTCTCCCTGGTGACCTCCTCTGCAGCAAGAGATGTGAAAAGCAGGTTTGGAAAGGGCAAACAAATCATGAAACTGAAGAAACTTGGTTGCCAAACGTATTTTCAGAGAGGGATTTTCTGGTGTCTACTCCAGTGAACTTCTTGCCGCGTGCGTAGCTTTTCTTATGATGGTCTCGTTTTGTAATGATGTTCTCACCGATTCTCTGGTGCCCAGTGGGGTGGCTGAAGTCATGTGGCTGCCTCAGTGCCACCAATTTTCTCCCCCTTCCACGTTGCATTGGGACTTTCTTTCTATAAGAGCATCAACAGGCTGCTAAACAGGGTGGAAACAGGACCAAGCCCTCAACAGCTGAATGGAGGCAAGAGAGACAAAGGAACTAACAGAGGCAGGTAATTGTGTGCAGAGCTCATCTCCATTCCTTAGGGACCAGGCACGGGGGTCTTGTTCTACAGGGGATCACACCAAGCTGGGGTCCTTGGGAATGACCCCAGGTCTTGTAACCTGTAGCCCTGGATGTTGTGACACTAAAAAGAGAGGGCTTTTCACCCACAAAATAGATCCAAGAAGGCTTTATTTAGTTCCTTGTTCTGTGAATTTGCTCCAGGCTGGAGCCCATCACCACAGCTTTAGAAGAGCCACAAACGCCTGCTCTGGTGAGGATGGGGAGTGATGCCCAAGCCATGTCTGGTCACCCCTGTGCCTGCTGGCTTGAGGAGCTGGTGAGGTCTCTGGAGGGCAGGAGTGGGGCTCCACACAGTCTCTGGACCCAGCTTTTAGGAGTCTTTTGGACGCCTTTTAGTGGCATCTCCCCAGACCTGACTCTCCTTCACCCCATGGACTCAGCCTCTCCTTCCTTCCTCCATAGTGTGTCCAGGCTGCTCTCCTCTTTGATAGCATTTGCACCAGCTAATAAATAATCTCAGGGCTTCCCCAGTGCGACATGCACTTGCTGGCCCCCAGTGTGACCCTTGTGGCACGCAGGTACCGCGGGTGGGAGAGGTTGTCCCCGCGTTGGGAGCCGTGTGTGGGGGACTCTTGCGACAAGAGCGGTGTTTACACGAAGCCCGGGGGGAGGCGCTGGGGTTTTCGCACTGGGATTTGGGAATGTTCCCCCCACCCTGTTCCTCCCGAGCAGTTGGTCAGAAATGTTTATCAAGGGCTAGAAAGGAAACCTGTGTGTATAATACCCCCGACCAGAAAGCCAGAAAAAATCTCACTTGAAACCACAGGGGCAGCCTGGCAGATTTGCAGCGTTAATTTACTGGTGGCTTAAACAAATAGAGGCAGATTTGAGCTCCTGCCTCCTCCTCTGCCATCCCACGCTGCTCTCCAGAGGGTGGCCGGGGTGGGGGCTTCTTTTGCTGTCAGGTCAACACCAAAGCTGGATGGGGCTTTGAGCAACCTGGTCTGGTGGGAGGTGTCTCTGCCCATGGCAGAGGGTTGGAACTCAATGATCTTTAAGGTCTGGTGGTGAATGGAGTTCATGAGTGGTGGCCGCTCATGAGTCGTGTCCCCCAGGGTTGGGTACTGGGTCTGGTTCTCTTCAACATCTTTATCAACGATCTGGACGAGGGCATCAAATGCACCCTCAGCAAATTTGCAGAGGACATCAAGTTGGGTGGGAGTGTTGACCTGCTGGAGGGCAGAGAGGCTTTGCAGAGGGATCTGGAGAGGCTGGATGGATGGGCTGAGACCAACGGCATGAGGTTCAATAAGGCCAAGTGCCGGGTCCTGCCCTTGGGTCACACCAACCCCCTGCAGCGCTACAGGCTGGGGGCAGAGTGGCTGGAGCTGCCTGGCAGAAAAGGACCTGGGGGTGTTG
>JAOTQQ010000005.1:19794573-19809627 GCA_026546715.1 Gallinago undulata
TTTTTTTTTTTGGGGGGGGGGGGGGGAGGAGGGGGAAGGGGGAGGGAGAGAGACTTTATTGAACATATAAATTTAAACTTAGTTACCGCTAACAGTTGCCTTATAAAAGGGGTCCATATAACCCACATTAATTTTTTTTTTCATTTTTATATTATTATTTTTTTTTCTCCTGGAGTCCCCAGGCGCGTTTCCCAACGCGCCCGATCTCTTGGCAGCGCCGGCCTGCGAGGAGCGGGGGCTGGCTGCGGGCTTTTGCAGGGGAGGGGGGAGGAGATGTTTATTTTTCAGTCATTGTTGGCTCCCTCCCCTGGATTATTTTAACTGCTGCAGATTTAAGCCCTCTACTTATTTCTTGATTCCCTGGCAGCGCTTTCCCCGCGAGCGCTCCCAGCTCTGCGCTTTCTCCCTCCGCCGTGTCGCGGGGTGGTGAAATTACAGGGTATGAGGGAAATGTGTAAATTATAGGGTTTATTAAAATGTAGGCGAGCGTGGCTCTCTAGGCGAAACAGATGCGGGATGGCTTGAAGTCAGCCGGCCTGACAAACTGCAGAGCAGGGAGGCAGGGGAATCATTAGAGGGACGTTTCCCTCAGGGAGAGAGGAAGCGGCTCCGGGGTGGGGTGGGCTGGGGTGGGAGGAGAAGCTCTGCTGAGCAATTTGGGGCTCCCCCCTCCAGGTAGCACCCAGGGGGTTGAGTCCCAGTGAGCTGGATGGGGCCTCTGGGTGCTGGGTAAACAGCCTCCCCTCTCTCCCAGCCTCTGGGGGGATGGGGGGGGTCCCAGTGCTCCCCGGAGCTTCCCCCCCCCTCCTTCTTTCCCCGCCTGGCCTCGAAGGCGATGATTTATTTAGGCTGAAGCATAATTCTCAGTTTATAGTTTGGCTTCTCCGATATTAACCTCAGCTGCTTTTATGTTAATCTTAGGGATGATGAAGGGACTTTCTGCGGCAGGAGGAAAGCTCTCGGAAGGACCTCAGGGTATGGTCCCTGAGAATCCCTTTTTCCCCTTTTTCTTCCCTGCAGGGAAGAGCAAACTGGCAAAAAAACAGGGGTGTGGTGGGAATATAAAGTGGGGACGGGGGAGAAAAAAAAGCCCTGGACAAGGTGGGATTGGTGGTGCCCCGTTCCCCTGGCAGCACACTCTACAGCAGGGGCTCAGAGACCCCCCCAGTGCCTGGGAGAATGGTGGTGGGTAAAGCAGGTTGAGATGCCACCAGCAGTGTGATGGCTCATGGCAGGAGCCTCTCCAGCTTGCCCCGAGGGCAGGTGGAAAGCGGGGGTCTTCTCCTTGGCAGGGCTGGCAGAGAACGTGCATCCAGCTCTTGGGAGCTGCTGTCCTCCTGCAGGAGAGCAAATACCCAATGGTCCCTTCTCCTCTTATCTCAGAAGCCTGGGAGATGGTCCGCGCTGGTACCATCACCCTTTTGACCATTCTTGCTGCTGCTTCCACACCAACCCCATAATTTAACGGGGAAGGTTGTCTTGAAGACACCTTCTCAGCCGTAACCTCACCCACCACCTCCTTCTGTGCCTGGGGCCACGATGTCCCCGCAGAAGTATTTGCTTTCCCCAAAAAGACATCAGGAAAACAAGCTGTGCTGCTTTAGCTGCCTGGATGATAGGTTTCAACATGTGGCAGCGAGGTATCTTAAAATGAGGTAGCAAGCCAGGCAACCCTGCCTGGGCTACTAGGATGTCCCTCTGGGCATCCCAAATGGTCCAAGGTAAATAACCGGAGCGAAGTTTCATCAACTCTTTTCGTGCTGCGAGGGGCAGGGCGCAGCCTCAGAGCTGCAGAAAATCAGCCGATCAGAGATCTGGTGACCCTGGTAGTCCTACGGTGCCCATCGCGGCCGTAAAAGATGCTGCGATGGGGATCCTGGGGATGTCTTCTCCTCTCTTCTCCGTCCAACCAACGCGACCCAACCTTCTCGCATCGCTCTCGTTTCGGCACCTTGTGGAGCTGGTGATGGCTTTCTTTACTCACGCCTCTTCGTGTTTGGTTTGGAGGGCATGGGATCTTGGTGGAGCAGCCAAAAAGCAGCCAGAAAGGTTAACAAAAGAAAACGTTATTTACGGATCCCTTCACACGCTCTGTTTGAGGTAACTGAAACACGGTAATAAGAAGAGTAATTATTCAACTCTCATCCCCTCCTGCTCCTTTGTCTATGAGTGGGTGAGAAAGGCTGCCCACCCTCTCCCTCAGCCTTTCTCCATTTTACAACATTGGTTGTCAGTCTTGAATCTCAATTTATGGCTTGGCTCAATCTATAAGCTCATCTCCTATTCTTCCTTTTTCTTTTTTTTTAAATTTTTTTCCTGGTTTCTAGCTGCTGCATTAATTTAAGAGGAATACGTGGAGTAGGAAATGGTGCTTACGCAGCTCTGGGAGAAGGCCTCTGTGAGTGGAAGGGGAGACAGGTTCTGGGTAGCAGGGGCTGGAAGAGCAGCTGGATTTTACATAACGAGGATGTGGAAGAGCTCCGAGTGAATAGTGGGAAAGGGAAAAGAGGGCACGTCAGCGGGGAACAGGAGGAGAGAGCCTCCTCGACGAGCTCGGTTCCTCCTCTGGGGAAGCCCTTGCTCTAGGCAGATGGAGGAATTGGTGAGAGCTTCGTTTTCTCATTCGGTGAACTTTCCGAGCTAAAATGCCTGTGAAAAAGACAAGCAGATTTGCAAATAAAGGGCTGTCAAAACCAGCTCCTCGGTTCAGATTTGTCTCGTTTTCGAAATTGGAGTGGGAGTCGAGCGAGGCTGGCTGCCGAACGGAAACGTGCCTAACGGGATGTGGAGAGAGCTTATGCACTCAACAGTTGTATCCTCAGTGCAAATAGGAGGCTTTTGTGCTGTTTGATATTTCAGCAAAAAGCTGAAAAGGAAATGAAGCAAACCCGTCCGCGCTTCCAGGGGGAATTGTGCAGCGTGCGTGCTGGAAATATCCCCCTCTTTTCCCTTGGCTATTTTTGTGTTACCTTAAATCACGACCCTGGATTCTTTGATTGATACTTCTGGGGTGCTATTATTATTCCTGTGTATTTTCTTTCTATTTTTGGCCGTTGGGGTTTTTTGAATGATTTTTTTTTGTTGAGACAACAAGGTTGTGTCCTCTCCTTTGCCTCTGGCTCAGCCTGGGGGGAAGGAGACCTTTGCATAGATGTCTCTCCTTCGCCTCCCTCCTTATCTCAACCACATGTAATTCTTCCAGTGCCCTGCTGATTTCCGAGACACACACGACGTGGCGAGTGCAAGGCTCATTCCTCTGCGCCGAGGACCAGGGGAGTGGGTTCATGTGTTTGGAAACGTCAGGACAGCTGGCCAGGCAGTAGCTATCAAGTGTGAGGGGTGATTAACTGAATGGAAGCCTGGAGGCTGGAGCGAAGATGGAAGAAGGCAGGTGTCAAGTGTTGGCTCTCAGCTGCGCACGGAGCTCGTGTTATTCCATGATCTAATGCCCGGGCCAGTCACCCCCCAGTGCCGAGCTTAGATGTTCCCCAACTGATGAACTAAACAAAGCAAAGGCACCAGATGAAGAGCCTCCGGTTAAAGTTGTCCTGCCAGAGCTTTGGTTGTGCTCGTAGGGTGTGTGCAGGCAATATTCCTGACTGATGTGAGTACTGAGAAGAGAGGGCAAAAGGCTGGTTGTAGGCAGGAGGCAGTGATAAAATGGGTGTTTTTCACCGGGATGGAGATCCTGCCTTGCTCCCGAGCAGGTCTGAGCTTCTGCTGCTCAAGTCAAGTGGTTTGGAGAGTTGCCTGTGCTCTCTGCTTCCCTGGGCTGCTCCTGGGAGAGCTCCATGTAGCTCCATGTTACAGCTGGGTCCGTCGGGCTGGGACTCTCTTTCCACTCCTGTGCCAGCCTTGCCCATCCGTGGCACCTTCCAGAAGAGGGAGGTCACGTAACTCACTCATGGTTTCCCTCTTGTGCTGTCTGCCTTTGAAGTCCACTGGGTTTTGATCGCCAGGTCCACTCTTGCTGCTGTGCTTTGTGTGTCCTAAGTGTCTCAGCAAGCAGACCTGTTGGGTTTTTTTGCTTCCGTGGGACAGTGGCAGTTGTCCCTGCCTGGGCAGCTCTTGCCAGACAGGGACAATCATCTCTTGGTGATTGAGGTGGGCTTGGAGAGGGGTGAGGTTTGGTGCCTCAGAGTAAAACCAACATGAGAGCTTCCACGTGAAGCGGGCACCAGGCCACGAGTGCTGTGGTTTTGAGTGTGTGTACACCAATTGAGGCATTCACCCTATACTTTATGCCTAAAATTGCCTCGGTCCATCGTAACGATCCCCGTTGAGGTGGGCGATGAGTCTCTCTTCTGCCTGCTGCAGTGCCTTCAGTTCCTCTTACCACCACCCGGGACCCGGCGTCTATTTTATATCCAAAGACAGAAAAGACTGAAGGATTGTATTGTGTGAGGAAGGATGGAGATGGGAGTCCTGAGAATTCCCAGCCGAGGCTCGGCGGAGGCGCAAATGAAGCAAAACTGAAGCGGGCTCCTCGGGGAGAGGGATTGCTGCCGGTGGGATAGCAGGAAAAGCGGTCCTGGCTTTTCCATTTGAAAGGAAGAGCAAGGATGTGGGAAGGGAAGAGAGATACGAGTCCACTGTGGGAGAGCAGAGGCTGAAAGGAGGCCCCAGCACGAATTCTTCCCTTCCCGCTAACGGGGAGCGTTTTTCTCTATTCTGTACAGAACGTGATACTCTCTTAGGAGTGACCCCGCTGACCTCCCGCCTCCTGATAGGATGGCGAGTAAGTGAGTGCAAAATAAATGGCACCAAATAGACCTTTTCAAAGAGAAGGAGGGAAATAAATCAGGTTATTCTGGTGCGGCATTGACAGCACGTCAAAACAACTCCCCAAAGCGTGAAACTTGGCTGGGGAATGGTAATTCCACTGCCATGATACTTACGTGCCAGATGTATGGCTTATCATCGTGTCTGTCTGTCTGTCTACCTGTCTGCCTACCTGCTGTGAGCGTAGCATCAGTTCTTTAAGCGCCCATCAGCTATTTATGATCTTATCACCCCTTCCCAAGCGGGAAGAGGGATCTGAACGTGTGAGAGTTACTCAGGGAGGCAAGAGTGTGCAAGGTTGTAATGGTTGGTGACTCAACGCAGCAAAATCATCTCCTAGTCAATGGTGTGGGAGATTGATGGTTGTGTTTTACTGACTGCAGAAGCTCTGAGGTCTTCCTGAGATGCGGAGGTGCTAAGGCAGGTGGATGATAGCAGAGCCTGATGGATGCTGCAGACTCAGGCTGGTGCTCGGGGCTTGTGTTACCCCCCCCAGACCACCTTCTTCTTAAAAAATGGTGACAAACAGATCTAGAGGTTGTTCTGCTGGGGAAAGAAAAAAAGAAACACCACCCCCCCCAAAAAAAAAACCTGCATTGCATCGTATTCTGCCGAGACCAAGCCTTCGTAATGCACACAGAAAATCACCGCTGGGTAATTCCACCAGGAAACTGAGAAACCCAACCCAAACACGATGACCACCTCCAAAGCCCTCGGCATTGATCTGCGCTGATCAGTAAGAGCTGATGAACGAGGTGTAGGAGAGGGGGCTGGAGAGCTCCACACCCTCTCCCGTGTGGTTCTCGGGACACACATGGCTGAGCTGGCCCTGCACAGGGCTCTTTGAGAGGGGAACGCATTTGTGGATTTCATGCCTGTGAGCTTCATGGTTCCCCCAGTAGGAGCAGAATAAAGGAGGCTTAGAAACACTGATGAAGTTAGTTAGTATACTGGAACATTCCTCTAGATGTCTCTAAGCTCAGAAAAAAAACACCAAAACTGTAGAAAATTATACTCTCTAGTAATTTCCAGGGCTGAGCTCACATCCACTAGTGCAGCTGCTGTAAATTTATACTAATTAGCAGTAGCCTGAGTAATTTGGGGAGTAGTTAATGTTTTGGCATTTGTATGCTTGTTTGTTTTGCTCTTTGGAGGATTGGGGGGGAAATATATCCGTGCTGCCCATTGGGTCTGGTAGCAGGAGGGGGGGGGTCTGTTGCCAGTTTTGGACCAGATTTCCCGGCCGTGCAGAGCGTGTGGGTGGAAGCAGGGCTGGGGACACGGCCGAGGACTGGAGCACACGGGTCCCCTTGATGCCGAGCAAGCCCCGGGGCTTAGTCCCAGCAATGCTGTCCCTTGGGTATTTTGTGCTTCTGAAGGTGATCTCGGAGCTGTCTGTGTCCTCTCTGGGCGGGGAAGCGTAGGGGTCTAATGGAGTATGATGTGCTTTAAACAAAATCACTGCTGTCCATGAGAGGCGGACGAGGCAGGAGTAGCAGCAGCACCCAGATGTGATGCCTCATCCGTAAAGTATTCCCGATCCATCCTTTTTTGCCTAGGCTGAAATTTAGCAATTTAGGGCTGAGTGGCTGTGTAGGATGCCTCTCGTTTCTGTTACCTTCCACTCTTGGAAATGGCCAGGGCAACAGCAGCATCTGTCCTACTCTGTCTGCACGGAGACCTTAATAACATAACCAGGGGTGAAATACGCACCCAAATAGGTGCCCCTGTGTCACAGGCATCGTGCTGTGCCACTTCATGCCCTGGTTGGTTTCAAAGGTCTTGCACTTAGAATCATAGAATGGTTAGAGTTGGAAGGGGCCTTAGAGATCATCAAGTTCCAACCCCCTGCCATGGGCAAGGAGACCTCCCACTAGAGCAGGTTGCCCAAAGCCCCATCCAACCTGGCCTTGAACCCCTCCAGGGATGAGGCAGCCACAGCTTCTCCGGGCAACCTGTTCCAGTGCCTCACCACCCTCACAGGAAATAATTTCTTCCTAATATCTAATCTAAATCTCCCCTCTAACTTAACATGGATGGATGTGTTTGTAGGAGTAGGAGAGCTGGAGACCCACCCAGCCAAGCCCAGACTCGCGGCGCTAAGCTCATCACATGTATGAATCAGGACTAAGAGATCCAAAAAGTAGATACTGAGTTTAATCTGGTTATTTAGGCTCCCTTTGGTATTGGTAGATGTGTAGGGACAAGTCAACCCTACGGTTGCAGGGAGGTATCTTAGGACTAGACACAAGACCTTTTTTTTAACCTCAGTGGGAGCCTGGGGTAAGTAGAGTGGTCTCCATGCCCAGTCAAGGGAGCGGGAAGGAGAAAAGGGTCCCACGTAGTTGCTCGGGAGCGAGACAGGAGCAGAGCCCGGTGGTTGGATGTCAGAACCCCGCTACTGGAAGATACGGGAGGGGTGACAGCGAGCCCGGGAGAAGGGACCACCTGCCTCATGGAGTGCAGGCGCTCACAATTACAGGTGACCATGTAATAGCTGCTTAATCCAGAGGGGTCCCCAGAACATCCACCGCGTACGCTGCAGGCCATAAAACACTTCCCGACACCCTATAACAAATTTAAGACCGCTAGTACAAAAGACCAAAAGCCACAAAAAAAACTCCAACGTGCAGGAGAGATCAAGGGCATTGCCAGTGTCCCGGGTCCCGGCAGTAGCAGGGAAATTGTTAGGTGAAAATGTCCAGATGATCTTAGGAAGTGGACCATGGCCCACCCTACAGAGGAAAGCAAGAAAACCTTTACCAGTCCCTGCCAAATCTGACCCGAGGGGAAATTCTTTCCTGAATACAGGCCAAAACCCAAAGTAATTGCACATGTACTCTTTAAAAATGGATTTTATTTAGGAGAAACACATTGTCATCATCATCCTGTAAACCGCGCCAAATGTGTGCTAAGGACTTCCCATAGAAGTGGAAAAGCTATCGGGTTTTTGGGGAGAAATGCTGCAAGGAGTGAGGTACCTCCATCCCACCACAACCTGACCAGTGCTAGATGGAGGACCCTCTGTAGATACTCTGGGTTTCTTGGGGAAAGAGGCATTTCCTCGTTGGAGCTGTTTTTTTTTCTTTTCTTGCCAGAGTCCCCAGACAGCTGTGGTATATTGGATTTATGGCTTATAATCCATCTCTGTCTTTTGAAAGCAAGAAAAAGCCTTTTGGAGGGTTTCCTCAAGGTCCTGGCCTGAGGAACCTTGCTCTGGGTTGGTACATCCATCGTGGGTGATTTAGCATAATGCAGCTACTCTCTGCCTCCGATGAAATCCTCCCCGATGCACAGGGCTTGTAAAAGCCCTAAGTACCACTTAAACCCAGCCAGCGGATACTGGAGGACTTGTTCTCCTGGCAAATTTGCTTCTGTTTCCCGCGGTCCCAACCCAGTTTCTCTCTTTTCCATCTCTGTTCCCTTTGACTCGACTTTCTGATCTCGGTCACGGCAGCGGTTTTCGGGGAGAGCTGTGTCGAGGCTGCACTTTATAACCGCGTCTGTACGAAGCATCTGCTTTTAGATTTTAAATTTTGGGATTTTAGAGCGTTTGCCGTTGAGATTTACCCAAATTAGAGGGCTGACGAGTTTCCAGCCTGACTACTTTCACCAGGTCTACGCTCTGGATGGAATAAAGGGTTGGGAGGCAATAAGTAGGTGCTCGTTTGGGCTCTTACATCCTTCTGCAAAGTTGCGTGATGCTTGAAGGCCCCCTATTTCCACGGCGGATGAGCCCACCACAGGATGGCAGAGCATTTGTCCTAGCCAAGACCATAACACTAAGTCATCATGAAAGGCATCAAACTACTCCACCATTTTATAGATGGGCCCATCGTTGTCCAAAAAAATGGTCCCAAATTGAACAGAGCAACCAGACTTGGACTTTTCATGCTCCTGTCCGGTGTGTGAGACCCAAAGATGTTGCTGCTACTGGGTGGGGGGGATCAGGGCTGATGTGACCAGTCTCCCCAGGGAATCTGGGACTATCTGCTGGTCTGGAGACGGCGTGGTGTAATAAGGACACTTATGCACTCGGGACTGCACAGACACCACTCAACCAGTTCAGAAGCTCCCAAAGGGGGTGAGGAACAGCTTTTTACTCCCAGGGGTTCAAAAAGCTGTCAGAAACGTAGGTATGCTGCATCCCACTGGCGTTGAAGTGGACTCCTAGCTCTCTTGATCTGGTCCCAGGGGTGTGTGGTGACAAGGAACTAATGTTTCCAGCTCCACAGGGAGGAGAAGTTGGGGCAGGGAGGACCTCAGCTAGGGCTGAGGTCTTAGCCCTGTGACAGCAGTGCACACTGTGGTGGATCCATCCTCCCTGCTCCATCCCAGTGATGTTGTCTCTCTTCTGGCTGTGCCGAGGAGCCTCGCTGGCCCCAGGAGGGTGGCTCACGGGCAGCCTGGCCAGTGGCCACTGTTGGGAATCTGGCAACGTCCTGTTCCTCTGAAACCTGGTGGCAGAGGGAGAGCTGAGAGCTGTTTCAAGCAACATTGGTTCAAGCAGCAACGACTTCACGCTTCTTCTTGGCCCTGAAACTCCTCTGGGTGGACATCCAGGGCCAGCCTTCCTGGGAATTCCCTCTCGGGAAGCTCAGGCGGATTTCTGAGCACGATGAGCTTTCTTGGCAGCTTGGGTTTGACGGGAGCCTTGCTGTAGGCTCCCTTCTCAGTCCTGGTGAGAAGCCAGGAGGAGCGAGGTCCATGCTGAGAGCTGGGTGCCAGCCCTCCCAGCCAGCAGAGCCCTGCCCAGCTCCCACCAGCATTTTCCACGTGAGCCCTTGCTCATCCTGTTGTCATTACAAAAAGTAAAACAAGATTTAATGTCAGCTAACCTGGTAAAAACTGAAGAGCCAAGTGTTGCTGAGAGATTGTTGGCATCTATTTTTTTTAATAGAAGGATTTTATATATATATATATATATATATATATATTTGGAAGAAGCAGGTTAAAAGCAAAAGCCGGTGTTAAAGTTAAAGCGTGCATGAAAGAAATAAAAATAGCCCAGGCTGGAGTAGGTGGGGAGAAGAGGAGGTTGCACTATTTCCATTAAAAATGACATTGAAGTGGAGAGTGAGCTTGAAATTTTGACAGGAGCGTGTCCCTCCCCTTCGGAGCCTGCTCCTGAAAGGCTGGTGTCACAATCAGCTCCTGCAGACAAACCCTTCTCCTGCTGAGGATTTGATTTGGGAACTAACTGGTGAGCTCTTCTTCCCTCCTCTTTGAGAGGGGTGATAAAAAAGCATTAAGGACGTGCTCGGGTGCTGCTCCTGTTTCTGAAGATCCATGAGCGTGGGGCATTTGTCCGGGCTTTAATAAGGCCCAGTTCCTCCACGCTTCAGCACCTGCTGAGCCTCAAGGCTATGGTGGAGCACGTTCACTGGGATGTTGGTCCCAAATTGCCATGTGGCAGGGCTGGGACCGTGCCTCTCCCCGTGGAGCTCGGCGTTGCCCCACGCTCCGAGCTGCAGGGGCTCCAATGGGATGTGAGCAGCTGCTTCTCCTTCCGAAACCATACCAAAAAAAGTCATGGAAAGGCAAAAGGCATGAACACGAGGTGGGGGCAGGGAGGAGGAAAGAAGGCAAAACCCCCAGACTAAACCAAAAAAATTAAATTCCCCCCTTCTTCCTTCTCTCCGTGACTTTAAATGGATGGTTTAAAGCGGAGAGACTTGTTTCGACTCAACCGAGAGGGACCATCCTGGTGTTGCCATAACGGGGCAGAGCCTGGTCCATCCCCACGGGCCCCGCACCCCAGGGTGGCTGTAACCCCCACCCCACGGGCTCGGGGGGGGGTGGGGGGGTGGGCAGAGCCCTTGGCAAGCATTAATAACCCCGAGGGAAGGAAGGTTCATGCTGCTCTGGCCAGAACAGGGCCTCGCTGCTCACCGAGCCCCTGGCCAGTCCGAGGGGTCAAGCTAATGTTGACACTGGGGCCTTTGATTGTGTTTGATTCATGGGCGTCCACCACTGGGAGGTCAGATGGGCCGTTAATCCCCCGCTCCCTTCCCCCTTCCTCAGCCCAAAAACCAAAAAAAAAAAAAAAAAAAAGGAAAATGAGGAATAAGTTTAGCAGGCGACTTCCCGGCTCGCTTCAAGGTTTGGGATGTGAGCTGCCTGCCAGGTCTGGGTGTTCAGAGACGTGTTTCCTCCGTGCTTCGGTGCATTTTTTTTTTTTTTTTGGTAGCCTGGTGAATAAAACACGTCGGAGGGGAAAAAAGTGTCTCCAGTTGATGGTGGAGCAGGGCTGGGGCTGGTAGAGAGATGGTCGCAGCGGGAGGCAGGCTCCCTGGGAAGCCGTGGGGGAAAGGAGGTGACCCAAATTTGCTTTTTGTATTTAATCCCAGGGATTAATTTTCTATTTAATCTGGGCCTTCGGTGGGTCAGAGGAGGCAGGGTTGGTGCAAAACTGTTCTTCTCCACCCGTTACCCATCCGTAGGAGAGAGCTTTTGCCCTGCTTGAAGGTGCATTTGGGTGTGATCGGGAGGTTTTTTTTCTAGTTGATATGATGCATTTTTGTTGCAAAAATAGGCAGTTTGTGGGCGCTCTCAGACAAGACACGGAGGGTGGTTATTGGAGCCAGACTGCGGGGACAAACCCTCCTCGGTGGGCAATCCTGAGGGAGTGATTCCTGCGGGGAAGATAGGGCTGGGAGACTCTTCCCCCGAGGCTCCATGCCCCGGAGGGTCCCCCCGGGGTGTGCGGGGGCGGGGGGGGGGGCTCTGCCCTTGGCCAGGGATGCGGGGCTGCCCCTTCCGTTCCATCCATCCCCCTGTGCGGGTGGGTGGGAGGGAGGGAGGGAGGGAGGAGAAGGGATCTCGGAGGATTTGGGAAAGGGAACAGCCCGGGGAACAAGCAGCAGCCGAAGGGGGTCCCGGAGGGGCGCGACACCCCCCCCCCAACCCCCCCATTGGAGGCTGAAAATAGCGGCTGCCGGGCCCCGGGCTGGGGAAGCTGCTGTGGGCAAATGACCAATTAGGGAATCTTTGTCAGATTCGGGAAAGCCGAGATAAGTCTCTTTTATCAGCCTATAAAAATACCACTTTCACTTATCTGGAGCTACCTACACCGCCCAGCTGCGGGAGCCGGGAGGGGGGAGCGGAGCCGCTGGGCAGACAGAGGAGGAGTTAGGGATGTGCTTGACAGCGGGGGGGGGGGGCGGATTTGGAAAACCATTTTCTGCTGGAGAAGGAGCTTCCCCCTTCTTCTCCCCGGAACCCACCCGCTCCCCCAGCCCGCAGCCTGCCCGTTGCGGGGAGCCCCGCACCCGTAGGGCCCCGCTCCTTCCCCAGACCTTGCCTTTCCTTTTTATTTTCCATCTTTTTTTTTTTTTTTCCCTCGGCATCCTGCCGGGTGGGGTGTGGGGGTGGGGTGGGCTTCGGCCAGGCGGCCGAGAAGCCGATGGGATAATATTAGGGCGACCACGGGCACGGGTGGGGGCCGTGCCCACGGGTCTGCCAGGGCGAACCCACGGCCAAATACACCCGACGCGAGTGGGTAGGGGTTGGCTCTACGCCTGTTTTGTGCGGCGGGTGTATCGCGACACCCTCAGAGCCACGCACCCGCATCCTCACCCGAGGCGGCGGGGGGGGGCGTCCGCGGCTGCGGGGTGTTTTCTGGGCATCGGTGTCAGGATCCGCCCTTGAACGCATCTCCGGAGGGATGGATGGATGGATGGATGGATGGATGGATGGATTGGTCCCCCCCCCTCCTCCCTCCCCCAAACAGCGGATCAAGACGCGGAGAGAGTGCTAACACGCGTTCCTACTGTGGGAAAACATGCTGCACTTTGATTATTTTTCTCTGTGGTTTCCAGTCTCTTCGGGCTGTAGGAAAACGATCAGATAGAGCGTGGAGAGGGGGGGTGGGAAAACCCAAACCCACCATCCCATTAGGCGACTCAAATCAAATCAATGCTTTCTAGAATTTTTTTTTTTTTGGGGGTGGGGGTGGGGGTGTTGGTGGAGAGAAAAACGTGCGGGGAAAACGACGGGTTTGGTTAAAATACAGCAAGTAGGTTTGGGCAGGTGGGGCAGCGTAGAGAGGAGCCAGCTCCTTCGTGTGTCCTCCCCCCCCCCCCAGGGTCGAGGTCCACAGGAAGCCCCCTCCTCCTTATTTTTTTTTTTTAAGGCAGGACGAGTAAATCTGGCTGGCACAGACAAAATTCGGTCTTCTCTATGAACCCTTAATCCACGCGGGATGAGGGCGTCGTGCGTGGGGACAGAGCGGGGTGAAGGTCTTCTCCTGGGGCTTGGGCAGGAGAAGGTTTTTCCCGGCGTTTTTCTTGCGCCGTTTCTCTTTCGAGGAATAAACCCGCGGGGGGAGCGGGATGCTGCCACCGGGGCGACCCTCGGGGATGGGGTTGGGGGGGTGACGGGGGTGCTCAAGGGGAAGGGGCAGCCCCCGGGGGCAGCCTCTCCCACCGGCTCCGGTGGTACCTTTCGCACAGATTTGCTGGAAGGGTTTCCAAATTCTTTTCCAAATATAGCCCCCCGGGGCGACCGCCCGCCTCCCCCCGTGTGCCCTTCACGGCTCGGAGCCGCAGCCGAGGGACAACCGTGACTTCCCCCCCCCTCCTCTTCTTCCTCCTCCCCCATCCCGGCAGCC
This sequence comes from Gallinago undulata, assembly GCA_026546715.1. Lineage (NCBI taxonomy): Eukaryota > Metazoa > Chordata > Aves > Charadriiformes > Scolopacidae > Gallinago > Gallinago undulata. The sequence continues at coordinate 19,807,967 of JAOTQQ010000005.1, forward strand.
GGGAGGAAACCCCGGTGAGGAGGGGATACTTCCACGCAAAACACGCGTGGAAGCTGCGGGTCTGAGTCCGAGTCCCTCCCGCGGCTGCCCTCCACTTTCCGCGGGTTTCAAGCAGTTTTTTTGGGGGGGAAGAAAAGGGATATTTTGGTCCCTTGATCCCTGCTGTCACCTCTTCCCGGAGGAGGGGACCTTCCCCGCCTGCCCCGACGCGGGGACAAGGAGAAGGGCCAAGAATTCCTGCTCCTGCCCACGCGGCCTAACCCAAATCTGGGTATTCCCACCCAAAACGCCTTGGAGGAAAGGGGGGGGGGGGGGGAGAGGGGACCCCCCCCAACACCACCATTCCCATTTTCCCATTCCCGAGTGGAACCTGGGCGGGGGGGAAGGAGGCAAAGGCCGGGGGCGGGGGTTTGAATACCCCGACCAGCATCTGGGAATGGGGGGGACGAACCCCGCGAGCCTTCAAAGATCATTTTAACGGGGATAAGCGTGATTTCCCCCCAACTCTCCGCACCCCCCTTTCCATTATAAAAGGCTCCGCCTGGGATATTTCCCCCCCCCATCACGTTTTTATAGCAAGATCAAGGACAAACTCGTTGCGTTGCGGCGGCGGGTCCTTGGGGTTTGGTTGTTTGTTTGGGTTTTTAATTGTCTTTTTTTTTTTTCTTTTATATACATATATATATTCTTTATTTCCAAATGCTCTTCAGGGCAAAGCCCGGAGAACTTCGCAGTTCTCCCGCTGCAATTAAGAGGGAGAAGGGAGCGAGATCTTGATTGCTTCTGCTCCTTCTGATCGCTTCGGAGGAGGAGGAGGAGGAGGGGGGGGGGGGGGACGGCGGGCGGGAATTGATTTTAGATTTCTCTTTTATGTCGGGTCTGGTTTCTGGTGATTAAATTTCTCTCTTATGTGGACTGAACCTGGGGATAACTGATTAATAACATGCCACTTGGCGCCAACACGGGGTCTCGGGGCCTTTAATCGGCAAGATGCACAAGAGAGAACAGAGAGAAACACAGAGCAGGACAAAAAAAAACCTACAAAAAACTCCACCAACTCTTTTAGCCTCCTGGTCTCTGCCTCGGCGGAGTGGGGTTTGGTTTGGTTTTTTTTTTTTTTTGCTTGGTTGGTTGGTTGTGTTTTTTTTTTTTTCTTCATCTTTTCAGTATTTCCTGCTAAACTCGTAAACTTTATTTGATTTACAGCTATTTCATGAACCTGCTTAAACTAACATGTGTTCCGTCTTGTCCGACTGAATCATAAAAAACAATCTTGGATCCAAACGAGGGTTTTTTTTCTTTCCTTTTTCTTTTTTTTTTTCTTTTTAAGAAACGAGTTATTAATGACAGAAAATAGACATCGTCTTAAACGGCGGCTACTCCGGTCCCCAAAACGGGGATGCTGGCGAGGGGGGGTGGGGGGGGAAGTCGGGCTCTACCGATGGAGGGTTTTACGCGGAGATTTCAGCCCTTTATTTCCCCCCTAAAAAACAAGTATTCCTTGGAAATGAACGATTTCCAAGCGTGCGGTACCCAAAATGCGCTCGCAAAGGCGTTAAGCTCTAACCCCCGGTGCTGGCAGCCTGCGGGCACGCCACCGCAGCAGGTAACATGTCCCCACCCCCCCACGCCCCCCCAAAAAAAAAACCCAAATCAGGCAC
>JAOTQQ010000005.1:19830597-19841485 GCA_026546715.1 Gallinago undulata
AGGGTGGTGGAGCACTGGAAGAGGTTGCCCAGGGAGGTGGTTGAGGCCCCTTCCCTGGAGACATTCAAGGTGTGGCTTGAGGAGGCCCTGGGCAACCTGGTCTAGTTGGAGGTGTCCCTGCTGACTGCGGGGGGGGTTGGACTAGGTGGCCTTTGGAGGTCCCTTCCAGCCCAGGTGATTTTATGATTCTATGAAGTCTCTTCTGGTTGCCATCATTGGTGACCTGAGCATGGCTCTCCGTAGCCACGCAAATGGCACTGATGGGCAACAAATAATGCCCATGATCCTGTGAACCCTCACAGCCATAACCCTGCGCAAACAGGCTCCTGTGCGCAAACATTTTCAGGCTCAGACCCAGAAAAGCCAATAAATAAATATATATTTAAAAAATATATAAATATATATCTATATATATATAAAACTCTCTTCTCAATCTAAATCATCTCTGTGGTCTGCTGAATGTGCCCTGTGTTCCCCGCCTGCCTGCCCTTTCCAACGGCAGCACAGATCCTGGCATAATCTGTCAATATTTATTTATTTATGGGTGAGCTACCACTTGAAATAGCTTCTCCCCATCTCCTCCCTCCCTCCCGTGCCAGCCTCCCAACCTCTGCTGGAGCTCGAGTAACGATGTGTCCCCCCCCGCATATTTTTTTTGCTGCTAAACTACCCTTTCATTACGGTCAATGGAAAGATTTGAAGGTTTACATTCATCGTGGGTTTTATTTTTTTTATATATATATTTTTTTTTTCGGCGAGAAGGGAGGGAGGAGGCGAAACAGTGAGGACTATTAGAAGGGCTTCGTGCCATATGAAGAGCATGGCATCTGGCCACGCTGAGCTTGTGCTAAAAATTGCTTGGCATTTTTATGCAGGCCTGTGGTCGTAGTCGATGATACAGTGAACAGGAACACTTGGAATATATAAATACACCCCCCTCGGGCCTGGTGGGATGGAAAGGGTTAAAATCCGCCGCGTCAACTTTACAGGATAATTTCTGATGCTTGTTTCCTTAATAACTTATCCTCTCTACAGATAGCATAGAAATGACTGTGTACTTTTACAAAGATGGCATTTTTTTTTTTAAGGGAGAGCAGGATAAGGTTATTATAGTCAAAAAAAAGCCCATTCAAGGTTGAAAATTAGACAAATATGTGCCCACCTTTGTGGTTTTTTATATGTATCTGAATATATACGAAATTATATAGATAAATATATGAAAATGTACATAAAATAAATTATAGATATGAAAAAATAAATTGGATATACAAGATAAAGAACCATTCAGGATTGAGTGTGTTGGAGGAGTATGACCTACCTTTGTGGGTTTATATAGGTTTAATATATAAATATATATTAAAATATAATCAAATATATATAAAATATAGTTTAATAGATGAATGTGTGTGTGTGCATGTAGTGAAGTTGTTTCCCAGTGATGGACCTGCTCCCCAGCCATCAGGTATGGGTATATCTACCTTAGCTTCAGTGGAGGGATGTCTCCTTCTGCCCTTGGAGAACATGGTGGGAATGTATTTTTAGTGCTGTTTCTTCATCAGAGGGGGAAAAAAAAAAAGTGGCTGGAAAAAAACATGCTTTTTTTAAAACAGTGCACAGTCTTTTATACCAGAAACTAGTGACCTGTTGTTCATCAGGTCACTGCTCATCTCATTAAGGGGTATAGCCATGGAGGGAATGAATTTTTCATGCTGCGGAAAGCTTCAGCACCTCTCTGTTTTCTTTATTTAAATCCCAAACATTTCTTCGTTCCCTGCATTGGGTTATTGCAGAGGGGCATCTCCCAGCTGAAAGTCACCAGGGGAGAAGGAAACCCCAGCAGAGGAGGCTGAGAGGCAGCGCTGACCCAGCTGGGTGCATGTGGCATCCCATTTTTGGGGAAAACTGACCTCAGCTACAACCAAACCACGTCCCTCTGTTCACCCTCCTACTCCTTGGAGCAGCCTTGGATGCCTGAGCCTTGGTCAAGCCCTAAACCTTCAGATCCTGACATGTTGTGTGGGGCTTGGGTTGGCTGGGAATAGGCGTGAGGTGGTTGAAGATGCCATCTAGAAGCAGTGTCTCCAGGCTGGGCTGGTGTCTAGGCTCCCTCCCTACAGAGCAGAGGGTGATGGGCACCTTCAGAGAGCAAAGCTGTTTTCGGTTGAGAGCTCACCCCATGGAGGGTGGGGTGGGTGAAAAGCCTTCCATCTGCCTGTCTCACCTAAGGGGTCAAATGATTTGCTTAGAGTAAAGGTCTGCCTTTCAAATAGCTCAAGTGACATGAGATAAGGTCCATCGTCGCAGAAGGAATTGCTGTCTGCCCAGCTCTGGTGGTTTCCTTGCACCTTTGGCTGCCGGAGGATGGGAGGGAGACCAGTTTGCTGAGTCCAAAATTGTCTCGCTCACCTCAGAGCAGGTCTTGCAGTGGGGCGAAGGTGCTGGTGGAGACTTGGCCTGATGATTCATCCATTGAACACCTACCCTTGGTGCTGGAAGTCGTCTTTCTTCCTCGCTTTCTCTTCCTTCCTCTTCTCCCCCACCGTTTGCAAAGAGTGAGCTCAGAGCAAGGTCTCGGGTGCCTTGTTGAGGACTTTGCCTTCATCTCTCCATATCTCCACATGTTCTGGCCAGGCAAGAGCAGCAATGCCTTGGCCTCTGGGGACAGGATCTCTGTGGAATGGATGGGGATGTCTTTGTGAGTCCATCCCTCTCTTTGGCTTTCTCCCTTGCAAAGCCTCCGTGTTGTTTTTTCTCCTCCTGTTTCCCAGAAGAGAAGTTAATAAGTCTCTCCAGGTAGAAAACTTCATTCAGTAATGGTATTAAGCCTTTCAGCAGCAGATGATTTCATTCAAAAAGAAAAGCCACGAGCTCTGAGAGATCCAAATTCCAGGGAGCACAAACTTCTGGTACACATTCATTATCCCCCCACTCCCTTTCTTTCCTGAGACACATGGGACCCCGTTAGCGGTTTCTTTGACAGGATGAGCACTCTGGGAGAATAGGTTGTTTTCAGGTTTCGAAGCTTGAGATCAACTTTGCTATTTCCTTGATTAAAAAAAAAAATTAAAAAAAAACCCAAAACCCCACACTAGAGGAAAATATGTAGAGGGATGTGAGTTATGCTGCATCTAGCTACAGTTGAAAAACATAAACAGAGTAAAAATTGTGTAGTTGTGGTGCTGGAAACGTTAATCCAAGTGTTCCTTTCAGATCTCTTGCCCCACTGTACTGTAAAAATTCCTTTTGTCTCCGGTTAGAACCTCTGCCTGTGCCAAGGGGAGTTTGGTGTGGAGAGCAAGAGCAAAACATGCAGCAGAAACCCTCCGAGGGTGAAGTTTGTGCAGAGAGATGATGAGCTCTGCACCCCAGTTGTCAAGTGGAGGACTTTGCCCTTAAAATTCCCCATGCGTGAGAGTCAACAAAGTTGTGTTAATAAGGCATAGCTATCGGATGACTTGGGGGGTTGCATACAAGTCGTAGCTTTTATATTTTTATTTTTTTAATCTGTGACTGCCAAAAGACAGCAGGGGAGAAACATTTGTGGGTCTGGGGCTAGAGCCCTGTAAAAGAGCAATTCTGTTAAACCCTTTAACCAATTTTTGCTGATCATCTGCAACTCCCATTGTCTTCAGTGGTTATTATGGGTGCTGAAGAGCTTCTGGAAGTCTCAGGCCCTAGTTACTGCTCATTCAAATTAATACAATTAGTCCTTGAAGCTTCTTATTGGGAAAGCTTTTGAGAGGAAAGATGATTACGCGAAAGGGTGGCACTTAGTTCCCTTGATGGGCCCTTTCAAAGCGAGACAAAGATCCAGAATGATCTACAGGACAAAGAAAAGAGTGGCAGTGTAGTTCTATGTGATGTGTATGTTTTCTTCGTCAAAGACCATGAGCCATAGTTTGCTGCCTTTGGCATTAATCCACAGCAGTCTTTCAGACTCCAAAGGAATTATTCCAAAGATTTCCTGGTGTAACTGGGAACAGAAACTGGGCCAGACACGAAGGACATAAAATCAGTACCATGATTCAGAGCTGGCATAATGGAGAAGATGGTGCATTTTTGGGGGCCAGTAGGATAAAAGAATAAGCTTGATGATAATAAATAGATGAGGGTCTAAAAGGATTGTCTGCCCTGTCCTGTTGGACTGACAGGCACTGGTCTCACCAAATGCAAGCAGGTCTTGGTACACGGCAAACGACCTTGTTCTTCTTGTGTCTTCTTGTGGCATCTTTACATCCACTTGCATTTCCCATGTTCTGTCACCGAAATCTCCCAAGAGCCACGTGCTGTCTGAAATGTTTTCAGAGTGAGACTTAGAGTTAGAACATCTGTTGAAGAGATGATGCTTTCTTCCAGCAAACATCCCCAAGGAAATTTTCCTGGTCAAATCCCCAGTGGAAACTGCAGGCTTGAACTGCACTCTATAGAATTTGATGGAATTCAGATGAAATCCAAAACAAGGCTCTACAGACTTTGCTGGAGGATATCCACAGCTTAAAGTGCAAAAGTCAGCTCAAGAAACGAGGGTAGTTGCAATTTCCTCCATTCCCCCTTCTTCGGGGGATCTGCTCAGCAGGACCCAATCTTCAGAAGCTCAGCCTGGCATGAAGGGATGCCGATGCTGTCTCTGGCCAACATCCATTCTTATCGCCTCTCATGCTTCTCTTCCTCCAACAGGAACAGCAAAACCTGTCTGTGGGAATCTAGACTCTTATTTGCCTGATAATTGTAGCTCTGGATCTCTAGCTGGTTCTTTGCTGATTTGTGGGTTTGTTGCAACATCTCTGTGAGCTGCACTGCTCAGATGAGAGATGGAAGCCACTGGTTGTCAACGCAACACGTGTGCACCCAAAGTGGTGTTATTGGACCCTTATGTTCTGGCAAAAACACTGGATGTGTTGGTGGAGCACGCAACAGCCTCCCTTATTTCTCAGTGGGCAGTTTGACTTGTGTTACTGGACATCCCTCCTAGGGTATTATTTTCCGTGGGGCTGACCTGCAATCCCTGTGCAGAGAGAGCTCATATTTGATCTGAGGTAAGACCCAGGGAAGTACTCAGTAGTTTCTCTCCTCCCAAATCCTTTCCTGCTGCATTTTATCCACATCAGACTCTCCAGACAGTCTCTTGAGAGTGGTGGTTCAATTTTATTTCAATATGCTGGAAATGAGCTGCAATGAACGCACATTGACAATTGAAAATTGTGTTCTGGTTTGTTGTGTTGGTTTTTTTTTTTTTTTCCTGGGAAATTGTATATTTATTTCAGCTACTTTTTTTTTTTTTCTTTTCTCTCTTCCTCTTTCTCTATCTGTTATGGCTGACTTCCATTTCTTTCCTACTTTCGAGTCTCAACAGGAAGGACAGCAATTGGTGGCCTGGGAAATATAAACCCAAATGCCTTTGGGTTGTGTTTGCACATCTGGAATTGGGGTCTGATTCCACACCGCTGTATCCACGGGTGCTGGGTGGATGCAGGGGACAGGACTGAGAGGGGGACAAAGGTTTGTCTTTCTGTAGTGACTGACCAAGGAGCAGTTAAAATATCCTGGCAATGTGGAAAGAGTGGAGGGGAACCGCTGTGTTTGACCACCTTTGGTCAGATTTTAGACCAGGAATTGCCATTGTGGACAAGATCTAGACAATGCTCAGCCCAGGGGCTTCAAAGGATGCTGCAGATACTCACAGGGAAATCCTCTTTCATATCATGCCTTATCTTGACCTTGAACAGGTACCAATATGATCCTTGGGACCTGACATTTAACAAGTCTTTGGAAGTCTTGTTACCACGAGCTACACTGGTTCTAGAGAGCCTTCTTTGTTGCAGAAATATCAGAAGCACCTTTGAAAATAATTTCCTTAGGGTCAGTAGGGGCTGGATGCTCCAGTGCAGAAGCTTTCTGATTATAAACCATGGATCTTTGAAGGTTTGATCAACAAGATTTTGTATTTACTTTGCATTAGCTGGTACACTAGGAAACTTCAAGTCTACACATGAAAATACATTAAAAATTATCACTCTCTTCCAAGGCAGTGATAAGCCAGAAAGGGGTCTGGATGCCACTTTGTACAGATCTATTTACTATCTGTTTACTGTTTTTCCACAGTTTTTAATAGTTTGCAGAGGCCAACAAGGTTTCCAGCTCTAATATTAAAAAAAATTCCTGAATTTTCTCCTTTGAATCCCTTGCTAGATATGAATTTGTGGTGTAAGAGCTTACGGTGAGGGCATGATTTAGCCAGGGGAGGCGAAAAATGTCATGAGATATGAAGATGGGGACTGAGTTTACTAATTTCACCTGATGTTGGTGGAAGTGCTCGGGAAATGCAGGAAGGATTGTAAGGCCTGATCTGTAGGGTTGGGGTTATATGATGAACCCTGAGGAGGAACGTGTGTGCTGTTTGGAAGCGGTTATGCAGAGCTGGTGTCTGATCCTACGGGTCTGGGAAACATCTGGCCAGGTGGGAGCTAAGGAGGAGAGAGTCCAGACTTCAGGACTGATTGCCTTCAGTGTAGACTTGGACCCCATCCCTGATTTCTTCCCCCAAGCTCTAATGGAAATCAAAGTAATGTTCTCTCCTGGTGGCCCTTCATCTGGAAGCCCGGTGGTGCAGAGACTGTCCAGCACCTTGGCAGTGTGGCTTCCCCCTCCTCCCCATCCCCCTCTGCTATCATAATACACCGACTATGGAACCAAATACTCATCATCAGCCTTCAAGAGACTTTAAATAGACCAGTGAAAGCTTCCTTCCTTATAAATTCTTTCCCCAACCCAACTTCTTCTTCTTTTTTTTTTTTAAATTCTAATTTTACAATTTTTAATGTGAAAAAAATGTAGCCCGTTAACACCCCGATGTAAAACTAAAACTAACTCACATTCTGGCCCAGGAACAACAGTCTCTTCCATGCCGTGTGGACAATTTCCTATATTGCCTGTGTAAGTCAACCTTTAATGCCTTTTTTTTTTCTTTTTTTTTTTTTATTTCCCCCTTCCTACTTTGCTACATTTTTTTTTGGACAGCAAAAAATTTCTGGACACAACAGTCATTTTGTGCCAGCAGTGAACAAAACCTTTCATTCCATTAAACTGTGGCCCAGGATTACAACCGGCTAGTTTGGGAATAGTGACTTCTAGGCCCTGAAAAAAAAAAAAAAAGAGAAAAAACCAAAAGTCTGATACATTTTTAAAGACCAAAGGACAAACTCGGATGGTAGCTGTGCACGCTGCATATTGAGTGGGCTCAGGAAAGAGTATAAATGTTTCAAGATGACTGTTGCTTTACAAGGTACCAAAGATATCTCTTTATTAGAGCTCAGCTCCTGTAAGGAAGAAAAAGGTAGAAATACAGAGATACTGTGCCTTTGTGTCTAGAAAAAAGGCAAAGTGAAAAAAGGAGAATATTTCAGATATTTAGTTAAAAAAAATACTTTCCTTCCTCTCCCTCCTCAAATAGTTGATTTTTTGGCAAAAATAGCACCCAACATGTTTTGACTGAAATGGAAATATTTCAGTCTGGAGAGAAGTCATTGCGATACCTCCTGGGAACTGCTGTTTGGAAACTTGGTGTCTCCAAACCTGTTCTTTCTCCAGCTGTGACTCCCCCTTGCTGTCGTGTCTCTCCACAGGGTACCACGGTCCCCTCTTACAGCCCTGGAGCCTCTTGGGTCTCCCAGGAAATGCAGTCTGAAAGGAATTTGGTCCCCAGTACACGAGAGTAGGGGATCCTGACAGCACCTATGCTGGCACTTCAGGGTAGAAATATCACTGTTTCAGGCTTTCAGCTCCTTTATGGAAGGGAAATATTTTTTTATCAAGAAAAAGCCAATTGTGTTGTTAAATTTTCCCTTTCTCAGCTCTCCTTGGAGATGGAGAAAGTGTAGATTGAAGTGAGAAATAAATGGATGGGGATGGCTTCTCAGTGCTTATGTGATGTTCTCACAGTGAAGGTCTGATGTTGATGGGGTCCCTGTGAGCCACCCTGAGAACTTACTGTAAGAAGTCCCCATGCAGATCTAATCCCATGTGTGAGAGGATGACACTCCCAAAGAGACAACCAATTCTTCCCCCACCAAAGCTGGGAGAAACCGTGGCAGTAGTTACCTCTACATCCTCTAAAGGAGCCACATGATGTGGCATCATGCCATGGTACGTCCCTTCTCCTCCTCCACCTCAGCCTATAGGTACTCACTGACAAAAAAAGCCCCAACAGGCTGTGTCATTTCTTGGAGGGTTTGTGGCTGTTGATGTTGGAGCTGAGGAAGAAGGAACCAGCAGCCTCTCAATAGGGAGGAGAGCTAAGGGTAACATCCCTGTGTCACCTCCTTGTGGCTTGTCTCCTTGGAAAGGAACGTGGAGGGGATGCAGCTTTGGGGTGTTGTGTTGATACTATTTCCATGAGGATCCCTGTGTGAAGGTGGAGCATGTCAGGAGTAGGGACCTCAGAACTGTGGCCTGGTGGGACTGGGAGACCCACTAAAACCCAGGAGATCTGAAGGCCGTAGCTCTAGACAAGCTACCAAAGCTGGCCTCCAGCAAGAGTTCCTGGGAAAGAAGTGCCCCTGGTGGATGTCCACAGGCAGAGAGGTCCTCTGAAGCCCATCTTGTGCCCTGGCATCCATTGCTGTCTTGTGCATCTGAGGGATAAGTCTCTGCTTCCTCCTGGTCTCTCTTTTTTTTTTTTTTTTTTTAATTTTTCCTGGTGCACAGCCTGGACTTTAGTTCTGGGAAAAAGCTGCCTGATCGGCCAGTCCAAGTGGGTGGAAAGCCCTGCTCCTGTGGGGAGGAGCTGCTGGGCTTCCAGGGGAAGAAACCCCACCTTTGGAATAGGCTCTGCTTGGCAAGCCACCAGTGCCCAGGGTTTGGAAAGCTTCCGTGGCACAATGAGAGACACATTTATTTGGTTTTGAGCTCCTGGGTGAGTTTCCCCTCCGTTATAGCTTGGTTGCTGATGTTTCTGGCAGCCACCACAGCAGTGGTTTGGATGAAAGCTCCCCGCTGAGAGTAGGTTTATATAATTGGCATTGTTAAATTTTGTAAATAAGTTCTGAGCTGCTACAGTGATAGGTCCTCTCTAAGGGGTGGAACTGGGGAGTCAGTGCTCCTCCTCCTCCGTGTGGAAGTGGCCAGGTGAGCTTGTTGACAGGATTTAAGGTTCTGTCCTTGCTCCAGCGGAATGGTTTGGGGCAGGTGAGTAGGACATCTCAAAACCAGCTTTGTTCAATAGCCTCACAGAAGAAAGCTTGCGTTGGAATCCGGGCTTTGGTTTGTGGCTGCTCTGAGCCTGGTGACACTTTGTGAGGTGCTGCCTCATCTTTACACATTTTAACAAGTCCTTGGGTTCAGAGACCTTGTCTTGGAGACAGCCCAGGAGGAGGCTTGCACCTTGCCTGAAGTCTCTGGGACCCCCTTCCTCAACTTCAGTTCTCCCCCTTGCTTGAGCAGGAATAATCTTGCCCAGCCGTCTTGCCGATGTGCTTGGAGAAACATCTCCAAAACACACTGTGTAGGGTCTTGTAGGAGAGGGGACTTCCAGCCAGTGTTGGCAAAGCATCCTCGCTTCAAACCAGAATTCAGAGCAGGGGAACAAACCAGACTTTCCATCAGCGCTCTCCCTCCCAGCCTGGCTCTGCTGGGACGTGTGGCTGTGGCCAGCGTCAGGTCTCGGGGATTTATTTATTTCTCCTTTTCTGAGCGCTCTGCAGCTTGCCTTGTTCTCTGGTCCAGGGATCCCCCACCCAGGACAACCAGGCTGGCAGACCCTGGGGAAAAGGAATAGGAACAATTACCATAAGGGGAAAAAATAGACCTAAATATTTAATCCGAGTCAGCAGAAATGAGGTTTTTATTTAGATGCAGGCGTACATCCACATATACAATATAAATAGTGTATAATTTGTAAATGCTATCACAATATGTAAATATAAATCTTGCGTATTTCCCTGTAACTGCATCTATCTGCTTTATGTACGGGTGTCAAATAGCAGTTGTGGTGGCAGAGGCACGAAACAAAAGGGAAAGACACTAAAAAGGGAGTGGAATAGAAGAGTGCTCCATGGATAAAGTGTGACAGGGCTGCAGGCTCCTGGGAGGGGTGTCCCTGTTGCCCTGAAAGTCTCAACAAACACCATGACACTAATGTGCTGCCTTCATTTATTAATCCACCGGTCTATTTATTAATTGATTGCTTCTCTGCCTTGTTCCTTTTTTGTTTCTTTTCTTTTAGTAAAGAGTACCCGGTTGTTCCCAGGAGCACAGTGAGACAAAAAGTGTCCTCGAATCACAGCCCCTTCAGTGGCGAGACCAGGGTCCTTTCTGCCTCCTCCAACCTGGGCTCCCAGTACCAGTGTGAGAACGGGGTGTCGAGCACCTCCCAGGACCTGCTACCACCTGCCAACCCCTACCCGATCTCCCAGGAGCACAGCCAGATCTACCACTGCACCAAGAGAAAAGGTCAGACCTTGGCTGCTCCCCTGCTTGGGGCTTTCCCCTTTCTCACATCGACTGTCACCCTCATTTTCTGGTGTCTCCCCTTGCCCACAGGCTGGATGGCCCCAGCCTGCTTTACCGTGGCGCTCGAGGATGAGCAAGGGATGAGGGTTGTGAGCTGGAGGTGGGCTGCTCCCCCAGGATAGGCTGGGAAACTCAGCCTGGAGAAGAGAAAAAGCTCCGTGAAGACCTTATAGCAGCCTTCCAGTACCTAAAGGGGGCTATAGGAGAGATGAGGAGGGACCTTTTACCACAGAGTGTAGTGGTAGGATGAGGAGTAACGGTTTTAAACTGGAAAAGGGAGATTTAGATGAGATGTGGGGAAGAAGTTCTTTGGTGCGAGGGTGGTGAGAGCCTGGCCCAGGTTGCCCAGAGAAGCTGTGGCTGCCCCATCCCTGGAGGGGTT
>JAOTQQ010000005.1:19841585-19899045 GCA_026546715.1 Gallinago undulata
CAAGGCCAGGCTGGATGGGGCTTGGAGCAACCTGGTGTGGTGGGAGGTGTCCCTGCCCAGGGCAGGGGCTTGGAACTCGATGATCTTTAAAGTCCCTTCCAACGTGAACCTTTCTATGATTCTGTAAAACTCATCTCACCAGTGTTAGCCTAAAATCTCATCTTCTGGTGGGCTGGGAGTGAGCTCTTTGGAGGGGTGGCAGTTCCTTTCACCCCCGTTGAATCCACATTGGGTAAGATAGCTGGTGCCAGAGATAAAGATGACTTATCTGTCTCTGTAGCCCCTCAGACAAGGTTAATCTCCCGGTGGAGATACCTTGACAGCTTGGATTTTGCACAGTTTTCAACTAAGAGTCCCGGTTGGGAGACAGTCGTCGGTATGCAGAGAGCAATTCCACTTAAATGCTCGGTCTAATGAGCGGGCCGTGGGATTGAACATCATGATATCCATGTTCCTGCCCCTCTGGTGCGACTGACCTGCTTTGACAGAGCTTGAGGGATCAAACTGTGAGGGCTTCACACTGAGTGCTCAGCTCGTCCTGGCGTGAAGAGCCCCGTGGTATCGATGGGATAATTGTTCCCGGGCAGCAGCCAGGGGTTTGCAGGCTCTCCCTTCCTCTCCCAAAGCAAGATGCAGTTACGCTGGCAGGACTTGGGGAGCAAAAGCCTCAGATCAGCTCCACCAGAAGAAAATCAAGAATTTCCAGGGCTGAATGCAACCCCGTGGGGCGGGCAAGAGGGGATCGCTGCTACCCCTGCTCCCTTTTCTCAGGGTTTGGTCCACGTTGCTTGGGGAAAGCTACCAGGAGTCAGCCTGCCCCGTGGCATTTGAGTGCACTGAGAATTTCTCCAGCCTGGTGGCCTCTCCGCACGGCAGACCCCTTCCTGCTTCCCTGCACGGTCCTATCAGTCAGCCAAATGTCATTATTTTTAGTAACGTAACCCCTGGGGCGCTGGGATGTGCAGCCCAGACACGCAGTCGGAGGTAGCGGGTGCTGGGAAGTGCTGGCAGATGAGGCAGGAGGGCAATGGCCATCTCCCTCGCAGCCTTGGTGAATCCTTTGAATGCTCTAGGAGCACGTGTGTGGTTGTGTACATCTGCAAAATGCACAAAAAAAAGTTGACAAATCTATTTTCCTGATGTGAGACCGAGCCAAACAGTGGAAAACAGAGGCAATGTTTTCTGACTCCTCCAAGCAGACCCTTGGGCTCTATTGAGTGTTGTCAAAGCTGTGGTTGGAGATGGCGATGCCAGGCTTGAGCTAGACGTAAGGTAGGGAGCAAGGAGTTGCAGTGGACTCCCAGAGAGTCCCCTAAGGTCAGAAGTGGGCTCTGTGGTCCTTGGCTACCCCAGTTCTGGTAGCCCCAGCCCAGTAAGGCTTTAGGACTCATCCAGGTTGCTACAAAGCAACGTTGGTGATGGAAAGGCAGGTCCCCATTCACCTTTGGTGGTGTCCCTCAGCCTGCAACCCATCCTCAGAGCTCCTCTGCCCTGGGAGCTGAGCTTTCGCTGCTCCTCTTCCCCTTTGCAGAAACTAACCCAAACGAGCTGGCCCAAATGGCAACAAAACCCTGTGGCCAATCTCTGACTGCTGCCTGTCCCCCCGCTGCAGGGCAATTCATCATTCGCCTCCACATTGTAGGGTGATAAGGAATCAACAGAGGTTTCCTTCCAGTTTTGGGATTCCCGCTAAGTGGTGTCTCCATGGGTGGTTTCCCTCAATCCCCCAATTATCTCACTTCCTCTTATTGTCACAGAAGAGACGACTATCTGCCCTGTAATAAGCTCCCCGGCCCCTTTTGGCCTGCGTGGCCCTTCCCAAAGTGCAGGAGACTGGCAAAGGGAGTCCTTGTCTGCAGGGCTGATGGCCCCTCCTTATCTCCACGATGGCTTGAGTGGCACAAGCAGTTAAGGGCCTTTTATCAAAGCCGCCAAACGCTTTAATCAAAGAGAAGCAATGTCCTGTCCGATACCACCGGCTTCTTCCCGTGGAGCTGTACATCTCAGGAGTCTCTGCTTTCCTCCCCGTGACTTTTTTTCAACCCCCTCACCCCCCCCACCCCCGCCTCCCCAAGCATCTAGTAAATCGAAAACAGCCACCAGGGCTTAAAGAAAAGAAACACAAAGTTAATGGGAAACAGAGAGCCAACGTAAGCTGCCAAGCAGCTCTTCGCAAAGTGAAATTAATTAAAAAAAAAAAAGTGACTAGAGATGAGCAATTCTGTTGAGATAAATCAGAATGGGATCCAAGGTTTCGTCTCAAACTCAGGCCGAGCGTGGCACTTTCTTCTAGCACTGAGCGCGGATCCTTATTGAACTTGGGGAAGGAGCCTTACCGATCACATTCCTCTCTTTCTTCCTTTTCCAGCCTCTCATTTCTCAGCTAAGTATTAAGCTTTTCCTCTCAGCTTTCCTACTTCTCTGTATAAGTTTTAACAATCCTCGCCACCTAAGAGAAAAATGAAAGCTAGAGCGTGCTCACTCCTAAGGCACCTCCTGTCCATTTTCTGGACCAGGACATGGACTCCTCCTCAGCCCGTTTAGGATTTCTCTCAAGCAGATTATTTCCTTTTCCCAAGGCTGTGGTTATGGATAAGTGCTTGCAGGGGCAGAGGGCAACTCGACTAGGTTTGAGACCAGCTGGTGCCTGTATCTTCTGTAACAAATACCACCGCGGTTTTCCAAGATAGTCTCTCAGATACGGCTCCTTCCAGCTTTGACATCTCATGATGTTTCTCCAGCTTTGACATCTCATGGCGTTTCTGTGTTTCTTTTCTAATCAGGAGGTCAAGTCTTGGTTTAGGCTCGTTTAAGAATAGGTCTGTATTCGAGCAGCTCAAAGGCACCTTATTCCACTTCTACTTCCTTGGTGACCTAAGAGGAAGATTTAGGTCTGTGGTTGACAGTGTTGTTCTTAGCTGTCAAGTCAAGATGGATTCACTCTGGAGATCTGATATGGACTTACATTAGGGGAGGGCAGCAGGGCTGCGAGGGGACGTTATCTCTGAAGGCTCCTCTGTTTCAGGGAGCTGATCTTCTTCTGGGTGAGGAAGGAAGGAAGGACACATCCCAGAGCCCCAAATCTGGCAATTCCTGGTGTGCGGATGGGAGTGGGAGGTCGCAGCATTGGGAATGACCCCAGCGTGGCGCAACGGGGTCGCCGCTCCGGGCACCTTCTGAACATGCTGGAGGCTGGGGAATTGCAGTCTTCAAGGCGAGAATCATCCTGCATTGCATCCCAGCTCCATGCTGAGATTGCTTATGGCATTTCACAGAGAGACTGGTCTTTAGAGGATGGATTAGCTCCAGTCCTGTATCCTACCAAGGAGTGCCCTCAGTTTTTGATGTGGATTTTTAGGCTGCAACTAAGACCACTTAGAGCTTTGCCTTTTTTTCTGGTTGCTCTCCACCTCTCCCTCTCTCATTGTTGTGCTTGGAGAAGCCCAAAAGGACATACCAGCAGGCAGTTTGCTTTCTGTCTTTCATTTTAGCCCCACGTCCCATTTAGGGCATTGGGTCTTGTTTTCCCTTGTGTTATCCTCTCCCTCAGACTTCCTGTGGACTAAAAAGTCATCTCTCTAAACCTCTGCTCCCTCCCAGCCTTACACAATCTCAACCACTTGGCAGATTTCTGGGATGCTTGTGATGCTGAACAGGAGGCGACTGGAACAGCCTCTCCCCAGGGAGGTTATAAAAGTTGTCGTGTTGGCACACTGAGGGAGAAGAGGGACGCAGCAGAATCCACTGGCTCCAACCAGCGAGGACCATATCCTTCAGCCACCTGGCTTGGACATGGCCCTGCCCATGGGGGAGAATATATCTTTTTGTCTCCATCCTGCTCTGCTGAGGTCGGTGGAGATACAGCAATGCCTTTCCCACTTCTCCACAGGAACAGGCACTGTGAGGGTGGATAGATCTCCATGTCGATTGAACTGACTTCTCCCTCATCCCACCCAGCTTTTCTTTCACTCAAAGAATCTGTAGGACAGAAGCCAGGTATGGGATGTCGTCTTGGAGTTCATGCTGCTTGTTCTGCTGATGTAAGGAGATGCAATGAGTTGGCCAAGGCTTGAGCTATGCTGCAGCTGGAGGTGTTTGCAGCTTGGGTAGATGGAGTGGAGCCCAGGGCAAGGTGGCTGCTGGGGCTCCAAGGGTGAAGAAGAACCTTCCTGCATGGTGGGGAGATATTCAGGGGGCTGGTGTGCACCCAGCTTTTACTGTGCAGCTGTGTTGCTTGTGGTCCCATAGTTTCAGCAGCTTCATGTAAGCATCCCTCTCTCCCATCAGGAGGTGCCTCTGCAGGCGCCTCTGCAGGCAACCTGCTGCCTCTGGAAGAGGTTCCAGCTCTTGGCATTGGATTATCTCTGCCCCACAACCCTTTCTCTTATTCCCCTTAATCCCCCGTATTGCAAGCGGTGCGATTGCTGAAATAACTAGTGTATCTTAGATTTCATGTCTTATTTGCCCTTCAGGGATGCCCATTTTGGTTGAATCCATCCTTTTCTCCTTTGACACCCCTTGTCAGCCTTGCACGCTGGCATTGGCTATTCAGGCTCGTGCTAGATTCATGCTGGAAACCAGACTGGATGAAACAACAATATTAGTGATAATCACCCATTGTGTCTCCTTCACAAAGTCGGGATGAACCTACTGTAATGCCCTGGAAGTGGGGGTGAGGCTTAAAAACTCAAACAATTGGGTCCCATTCTTTGTTGTTTTCTGTCCCAGGGAGCTGTTTGTCATGAATTGGAAAGGAACTCTCCTGATTTACACCAGGGGAAGAGGTGGGCTCAGTGCACCCTGAAGTCCAGAGGTTTTACATGTTTGCATTTCGTTCTGGATGGCCCTAATCTTGGAATTGGGAAAATTCCATTTAAAAAGCCATTTGTGTGGTATTTACAACCCAGCTGGAAGTAGTAAATACCGGAAATCTTGGAACTGCTTATGCTCTCACTCAAGCTCCTTCATTAGATAGATCATCAAATTCCTTGTGAGGGAGCCAGTTTCCACCCCATTCTGCAGGCTCCGTTTTCCTTGGATCCACTTCGGAGCAGCTTCTCCCAAGCATTGGCGGCTTCCCCTGCTTGGCAGAACCTTTGGCTTTTTGAGGTTTGAGGAGTATCTAGGGGCTGGTCACAAGAGCTGATCATCACCCATGGCTTCCAAGAACAGCAACAAACATGGAGGATGGTCAGCATCTCCCAGAGATGCCCGGCACCTCTTAGGGCTCAGTGGTAACAGGAAAAGGACAATGGAGTGCTATCGGAGAACCAACATCAAACCTAGAGCAGACCAGACAGTTACCTCCTGTGTCCTGCTTGCATTGATGCTGAGGAGGTGGGATGACCTTCAGGGGAGGATTATGGCCTTGGGATGCACTGTCCAGGCTGCAGAGCAGGTGAGATGGACTTTAGACTGCTGCATCCAACATTCCATGAGAGCTTGTCATCCTTTTGTCATTCTCTTACTTGAAGATATCCCCCTCCCACCCCCAGATCTGCCCCGCACACCTTGGGGATGCACTTCACCTGCTCTGTGCTGGTCTCCATCTGCTCTGCGAGGAGTGGTGGAATATTGCTAGATCAGACTGGAGAGCCTGGACCCGTGTAAATTCTCCAGTTGAGCACCTGTGGTCTGCATTATCCCATCTGATGATGAAGATGGACTGTTCTCTTCCCTCTCCAGCACTTTGGGGTTGTGTAGATGGGAAAAGCATCATGAAGAGGGGCCAGAGGACAAGAAAAATTCATTAAGGGGTAGGTTTCAATCCTTCCATGGCCACTGTGTCCTCTTTGGAGCTGAGCATGGTGTCCTCACACATCTTAAAATCTGGAGTGACGGTGCCTTTTCCACATAGGACACGGGTGAGCCTGGCTCTAGAGAGGCCAGCAGAGCGACGGCAAGAGCTTGCAGAAGAAGAGAGGGCAACTCTAGGGTTTCCACTGAAAATGGTGGTTGTTTTTTGGTTTTTCTCTCCTCACCTGTGAGGAATTCTGGAAGTGGATCTGTGGCTGCAGCTCTGCCCGGCTGGGCTGTGGCAGGCAGCGACCTGTCTGGGCTGAATGGAAAAATCAGCAACCTCAGGTTGTAAGTCAGGCGCGTTTTTCACACAACGGAAAAACAGAGTTTGACTGTTTTGTGTTGTATATTTAAAAAAAAAATAAAAATAAAATAAACAGTCAAACCCCAAGCCAATGATTTCTAACGCCAGCGGAGTAATGCGGTTTGATGCTGAAAACTTTATTAGCAGAACAATGCTTCATTTTACAAGACATTGTTTTTCCACCCTAGTGTTCTTATTACTCAGTGGTGGGTTAGGGATCCAAAACTTTTTTAGGCTGTCTGTAAAAGCTAGAGCTCGGGCTGTCCTTCCAGACGTACCTCCTGTGATAGACCCGGGTTCAGGTGGGAGCTCAGACCTGTGCTTCCAAGCTTCTGTCCTTCAGGGGACTACATCCTCTCCACAGCTCCTGTGTAAAACAAACCTGGTCAGGATTAAGGCCATTCATACAATTTTGCATCTCTCTGCTCACTATTTCAGCTATTTTAAAGAAGTGGTTGCATCGCTTGCTTATCCCATCCCTTTCCATCCATCCCATCTCCATTTAAGAGGAGGAAGATAAGTTGATTATCAGGCCTCTGTCTTGCTGGCACTAAGGAGTTGGGTTTTGCTGTTGTCAGGAAGAAAGCATGAGAGGGGACTGTGGCTCTCTAGCTGGATTTAGGGGCAGTAAAGCCAGAGGACACCAAGGGGAAGCTCCCCATGGTGTCTGCTCTCCAGGGTTCTTGGGCCAAGGAGAGGAACAGCAGCGGTTGCTCCAGGTGGGCTTGGTAGATGTCTGAGTGAGAGGAAGGGGTTATTTTACAAGGAAGGGGGTGTGTACCTTCCAGGAGAAAGCCCGTGGCTATTTATAGTGAGGAGGACATGCAAATGTGCATCTTTACAATAAATAAAATGTGCCTTCGCTGCCCATCACCACCTCCTGAAGGTGAGACGTGGACACTCGCATTGGAGGAAACCAGCAGCAACACCTCTGTTTTGGCAAGTGCTTCTTGGGGGGAAGATGCTTTTTTTCATGGAACCGTTTGGTTTTTAAATTTTTTTTTTTAAATCCTCTTTTTTTTTCTGGCTGTGAAAAGAAAAATAATTGCAGCTCAAAATGTGTTGGTTGCGAAAATTTGGAAAGGGCCATTTCTCGCCAGCGTTCTTTCAGATGTTATCCCTGTTGAAAGGGGCTTTAAGCGAAGGGGGGATGTTTTTCTGCCTGCACCAGGAATCCTGTTCTCGAAGCAGAAGCAGCAGCAAAGTTAATCTGGGTCAGAACAAGCTCCCCTTCCCTTGCCTCGCTGTCCTTAAAATCTCTTGGTGAAGTGCTCGTCCCTGGGAACTCTGCCATCCATTCCAGCAGAGCTGGATTTCATTTGATGACCCTGCGAATGAATAAATAAGCGCGCATTCATTTATTCGTTTCGCTTCGCCCTCGAGATTTCACCTAAATTGTTTATCTCCTTCCCTCTCTTGGCCCGGGATGCTGCAGGAAACAAAGGGCCCTGCGAGCTATGCCTTGTTGCTCCTAGCTGTGAAACTCACTTCTCTTTTTTGTTACCCTTGGCCCCAGCACACATCCCCGCCTGGATTTATGTGCCCGGCTCCCTTGGCACGGCTAAAGACCGGGGCTGTAAAACTCCAAATCTGATTGTCTCAACCGTGCCATCGCTGATGCTCTCCCGGGGTGGGGGGGAGGGGGGATTTTTTTTATTGTGATCTCCATTTTTGTCTCTTTTTATCGTGAAAGGGTATCGCTGTAAAGGCTTTTAGTTAACAGCATCAGCTCTGAGCCTCTCAGCTGGGAGCGGGGACCTCTGTTAGGTGCCCTGGCTCAGATGTCACCCCTCTGGTCAAAGTGTTGGCAGCAGAAAGGAGATGAGGAAGGTGGGGGTTGTGCATGGGGGTATCACCAAGCAAGCTAAGCCTCAGGGTTCCTCCAACATCTTAAAGCCTTAATTTTCCTCCCCGGGGGCTCAGTAGTTAATCCCTCCCCCAGCCCAGCAGGCAGGGCCAAGCGTAAGATCCGTGGTTCCAGCAGGATTGATTCGGATGGGAGGAAGGGATGTGGATTTACACTGGCCCAACCGAGGGAAGCGTCTGGATCCTCTCTCTGCAGACCGTGTCCTCGGGAAAGTTGTGGGGAGGGAGGTTCAGCCGAGGGCACAGCATTGTTGTTCGCTACCGGGAGCTTTCTCTCCCAACAGATGAGGAATGTTCCACCACCGAGCATCCCTACAAGAAGCCCTACATGGAAACTTCTCCGGCGGAAGAGGACCCTTTCTACAGGTCCGGTTACCCCCAGCAGCAGGGACTGAACACTTCATACAGGACTGAGTCAGCCCAGCGCCAAGCGTGTATGTATGCCAGCTCCGCTCCCCCCACGGACCCCGTGCCCAGCCTAGAAGACATCAGCTGTAACACGTGGCCCAGCGTGCCCTCCTACAGCAGTTGCACAGTGTCTGCCATGCAGCCGATGGACAGGTTACCCTACCAACATTTCTCTGCCCACTTCACCTCGGGGCCGCTCATGCCCCGGCTCAGCAGCGTGGCCAACCATACCTCCCCCCAAATCGGAGATACCCACAGCATGTTCCAGCACCAAACCTCCGTTTCTCACCAACCCATCGTCCGGCAGTGTGGACCTCAAACCAGCATCCAGTCCCCTCCCAGCAGCTTGCAGCCGGCGGAGTTCCTCTATTCCCACGGCGTGCCTCGAACCCTTTCTCCCCACCAGTACCACTCGGTCCACGGCGTGGGGATGGTGCCAGAGTGGAGCGAGAACAGCTAACGAGGCGGTGGGGAAAAGCGCCAGAGTGTTAGCCGTGGGGAAACAAAGGAGAAAAAAAAAATAAATAAAAAAAATTAAAATAAATGGGAAAAGAAAAAAAAAAAAAAGATACCCTGTCGATAATAAAAGCGAGAGTATTTCGCAAGACTCCTTTAACTGAATGTTCACCGATAGCACTCGAGAGGGACGGACACTGATGGAAACCACAGATGAAATAGTCATCGGCCCCCGTGTGACTTGCCTCCCCCCCTGCCCCTCCCTCGCCTTTTTCTTTTGTTTCAAAAGAAAAAAATAATCATCAGATCGGCACACTCCTCTCCCCCTGCTCCCACCCCCCCGCCACCGTCCCCCACCCAGTTTGTCGCTGCCACCGCCAGCCCCCTGCCCTCGTGTCCCCCCCCTCTGCCCTCCCGCTCTTTTTGTTCTCCGAGGGACACCAACCTCCTGCTGCCTTTCTCAACACGGTCAGAGTGCTTGAACGAAAACAACTAGGATGTTACTTTTTTTTTTTTTTGTGGTGTTGATGTTGACGATGTTATATAATAAATAATAATATATATATTTTTTCTTTCCATTTTCTCAAAAAAAAAAAAAAAGAGAAAAAGAAAGACACCGGCCCTTTTTACCAAGGGTGGCTTTGGAGTGGTGTTTATTTTTTTTTTTTTTTTTTCCTCTTTTTCTTCATTAGTATTATCATTGTTAATTTTCAACAGAAAGAGGTTTTACGAGCCCACAAACGAGCAAAGCAGGTACCTACCTCGCCCGGGCGTTGTACCAGGAGTGAAGCCATTCCCCGCGGGGTGCTGTGTTTCCTGACAAACGCCCCAAAAAAGGCGGCTCCGCAGGAACCAGCCCCGAAAATTCGTCTCCGCTCGCGCGTGCAATCCTCTTGCTCTTCTTTTCTTTCCCACCTCCCAGTTTTTCCCGGTCCATCAGCTGTCCCTGATGGAAGCGTGGGGTCTCTTTCAGACTTGAAAACATCCACTGCTTGTCTCCTGCCGAATTTTTACCGGCACGTGGAAAGCCAGGCTCTGAGCCAGCTGCGAGGGGAGGGAAAAAGTAAGGGGGGGGGGGAAGAGGATGCAGGCAGCGAAGGGAAAAATCGTGCTCATAAAAATGATGATGATGCTGGTTTGCAATCCCCGACTTGCAATTTGTCATACGTTCTTTTTCTTCTCTCAAAAAGAAAAAAAAAAAAAGAAAGAAAGAAAAAGGGATACTGGTCTGGGTACATTAAGTGAGATATTAAGTAAAATACATATAAAAGGAACAGAAAATGATCATGGGAGGCTGGGAGCCTGGGAGGCGAGAAGAGAAGGAAAAGCAAACGTGTGTAAGTAAAAATGTCGACTGTGGAATTTTTCAGGTGTAAAATTTCCTGGTACTATTTATTTATACGTGGGAGTTCAAGTAACTCACAGGATGTCACAAAGCCAGCAAAGCAGCTGATTCAAAGGGGTTAAAATTTGGATTGAAATGGAAGTTTGCTTTCTTTTCTTCGTTGTTTTTTTTTTTTTCTCTCCCCTCTCTCCAAGCTGTGCACACTCTATATAATTTACATATATTTTTAATTAAAAGCAAATTCTAATTAACAAAAGAGGTATACCCGCGTGTCAGCGACTGAGAATGTGGGTGTGAGTGCGTGGGGACGCGGGGTGTGCACGGGGGGGGTGGCAGCCAGGTATCCAAAGCCTCGGAGATAAGAAGAAGAAGAAAGTCATCTCTACTTCTTCCTATTCCCGTGTGCCGATTTGTGTCTAATAAACACCATGTCCTCTCAACGGCAAGGGACCTGCCCACCAATTTTTGATTTTTCTAAAATGGTTTTGGGGTGGATTATTTTTTTGGTTCTTTCTGCTGGGGTGAGTTTGATTGGTGTTTCTTTCTGGTACAGCACCCCAGCGGGGAAGGTTGTTGTGATGGGCTGAGGCTGACTTTTCTCCGCTACAAAACTGGGTCCCCGGGTCCTTCCCACCCAACCCGTCCCCAGGGGAGATGTTCTCCTGGGGTCGTTTTCCCATTGAGGCAGATTTAGAAGTGACCTTGAGAAGCCGGGTGGGTGCTGGGATGGCACTGGGAAGCCCTTGTGGAGGTGGTGCTGCCCCCTGTTCCCACATGGATGGGGTTGGTGGGCGATGTCTGGCGCGGGGTAGGTGTAGGGCTATGTCCCAGCCTCAGTGGAGGAGGAGAGGATGCCGGATGCTTCATGGATTGGAAGCAAGATGGGAAAATCAGCCCCAAAGGAATAAAGAGATTCCACCTGAGAAGCCCAGCAGAAAGATCTCCTCCACGTTTCTGGTGAATCATGGCCACCCCAGGGAGCAGCATGGCCAGGTCTGGGAAGAAACAAGAAGGTGTCCCCAGTCTGTCCCATCAGCAGCAGCTCCTCTGGCAGCAGCAGTGGCCGTCATCCTTGGTGGCCTCTTGTGCACCAGAGATCTAGGGACACTTTGCCGAGTGATTAGGCCTGGTGGAGCCCCTTCACGGGTGTCACTTCCACCCAGCTGTCCCATGGCAGGTAGGACATGGGGGGACAGTGATCTGCTGGGGGCATCCCAGCACTGACCTCAACTCAGCTTTCCTCCTTCGGCCAGCATGGTTTTTCCTGTCTTCTGCTCCCAACAACCAGGCTTCATAAACGTTGGGTGATGCTGCGCTACCCCGGGCACTCGCTCTGGATCCGGGCCACGTTTGTTGGCCAGAAGGAGATGTAGGCATCACGTAACCCTTCTGCGGGCACGGCTGGGACCTCAAGTTGTTCACAAAGCTGTTTGTCTTCCTGCAGCCACCCCCAGGGAGTTACTCGAACGTTGCGTTGCTCCGTAAATCACACGCTGTTCCTCCGGAACACGCAGTTGTCTGAGATTAATGACCAAGTAAATTGCATTTTGAGTTAAGAAATAAGGAACTACACTGTATTTAGCTGTCGGTTACATTGTACTTTCCAGGCTTCGTTATCCCACTGCTAATCATGTAATCATCTTATCACTATATGGTAATTTACATGTAATTAAATGGCCAGCGGTTACTCTCTAAGAAAAGAGGTTGTACCAGAAATGTGTGCCATGCATCTCAAGGAGCATTAAGGAAACTAAACCCACATGGTAGATTATTTCTCAGGCTTCAGCAGGAGAGCCTCAAGCTTTCAACTTAACTAATTTCCTCTGCGTTCCTCGCATTATTTTTTGGGAACGTCGAGGCTCTTTGGTGGAGTGTGCAATGCCGCGATGGGCTCTGATTGCTGGGTTTTGCCTGCTGGAAGGCCAGATAGCTCCCCGGGGACACAGCTTTGTGGGGCCACATCAGGAGCAAGGAGGTCATCAGTGGCAGGAGGGTGGACCTGTCACAACATAAAATCTGGGATGAAGGCAAAGTTGGGTGGGAGGATGCAATGTAGCCTTCTCCTCCTCTTCTTGAAGAGTTTGTTGCTGGCTGCTGCTGCTTCAATATGGCATTTCTGGGGTTTGGTGGCCCAGTTGTGCCATATGAGCACAGAGCGCTCTTCCATTTCAATGACCAGGACTGTGAGGGGTTCAGACAGGATGTGAAAGAAAAAAGGTGACTTGTTGAAAGGCTCCTGGTGACTCCCAGGCTGGATGTGAATGTGCCTGGTCTATGTTGAGCCTTGAGAAACAGCTTGTACTTCTTCCCAACTGGTCCAGAACAATACTGGGAGCCACCAAGGAAGAGGGTTTTCTCTCCCTTTGGTTCTGATTTTATGTTTCAAAGTGCCTGAGGTGATTTCCTTCATTTCTCTTCTTACAGACTTATTCCTTAGCAGAGTATGATAATGATGACAACAACCATAAACAAACAAACAAAAAAACTAGGGAAAAAATTATATAGGAGTCACTGTCATTGAAAGACTTGGACAAAAGAGGTTGCACAATTCACTCTGTTCAGGGCTAAACTGGCAATTCATCTGTAAGTGGCCTTGAAACTCGAGGAAGACCATCCCAGCGTGGTACAAGGGAACGAGCACGGCCTTTCCCTTCTTCCCTACAAACCCCAGGAGCCACAAAAAAAAAAATCCTCAGCATTGCCTGGTGGTTTCCCATAAGCATCACTGGGGATTCTGGGGGTGGGCTGGTCCTGGGGTGCTTCTGCCACGGGCCTGGGGATGGGTATGGTGGAAGAGTCCAGGAGTGTTGGACCTGCTGGGAGGTGAACCATGGGTGAGGAAGCAGCTGGGCTCCAAAAGGAACCCCAGCAAAGCCAGTGGATGAGCAAGGATGGTGTGGTGGGTGGAGAAGACAGTGGTGGCCCATCCTCCTCCTCACGGGCAGGTGACCTCCTTGCCTCAAACCTCTCCCTTTTGGTGAGGAGCCTTGGAGCAAGCCCACTGCTGTGGCAGCATGGAGAGCAGCCGTGGAACATCACCGTGGATGATGAAGAAAACCTGGACTTTATAGATGAACCGTATTAAATAAGAGCTGGCTGAGCAATTCCTTCAAGTGGAGAAGGAGAGGAAGAAACCCAGCCTCTGCTAAAAACATCTTTTAAAGAGCGAACGTAAATTCCCAGGCTGTGGTCGCGATGCTGTTTTTTCAGCTGCCTTCCTGGGCTAAAATACTCCCTGCAGTTACCCTGGCTCCTACCTGGGGAGGCTACGGATGCCCTGAGCAGGCACAGAGAGCTCTTTGTCTGCCCCTATCAGCTCTCCTCTACATTTTAAGTGTCATCAGCTGGGATGCTGGGTGGTTTCGGGAGGTGGCTTTGCCCCACCGTGGTACCCACAGGGCTCAGCAGTTCCCAGACCTGGGCTGGTGAGGTTTTTCCCAAGGGACAAGGATGCTCTAGAGAGACAAAGTCATCCCTCTCCCGCTTCAGGCTGCGCTCCCAGGGCAGAGCCAACCTCCCGAAAACTGCCTTTGTGCCTCGAGGGCTGAGGGGAAAAAAAATATCCCAAAGCCTCAAGGTTCTTGCTCATAAATCCAGCCCGCAATATCATAGATTTTACGGTGCTGCCAACTCTGACAATTTTATGATAGGTCTCATGCGATTTGCAAAAGTGTTTTGTTTTTCCCTGTTTTTTTTTTTTCCTCTTAAAGTTTCCAGTTCCTGGAGTCCTGTGATTATATGAAACTCTCAGGGGATTCTGAGTCTTCCCCCTGGCTCCCATGTTTTTTCTTCTTTGTTGGGTTTTGGGATATATAATAAAGTTGGAAATTTTACCAGAGAGGAAAATGAGGCAGAGAAAAGAAATGGCTTGTCTGGAGGTGGGACGAGAGCTCATCACCAGACAAAAAATATTTTATTTTTTTTTAATTTTCTTTTGAGTTTTCACTGGAAAAGTGGATGCCTTTGCTGCATTTTTTTTGAGTAATAAAATTTTCAAAGTTTTAAACTAATGGAAAATATTCAGAAAATGGCTTGAATAAATTCCCACCCCCGAAAAGGAGAAATATTTTGTTTACATTTAAAAGGTCTCACTCTTTCGAAATTTCCAAGGAAATTTTTCAACCTGAAGTAATTTCAGAGCGAAATAGCGGCGTGTTTCGTTTGGAACCCACCGCACCTGGTGGCTCCGATGTCTTCTCATTCCTTTTGTTTGGTTGAAACAAACCCTGCAGCCTCGGTGCCTGGTTCTGACTGTGCTCTGATGAGGGTTTCGCAGGCTTTACCCTGCACCTGCGAGGACTCAGCTACAGTTCAAGTCTAGTTAAAAGTCAGCAAGTGGCTGCCATGGTTCCTTAATGAGAAGAATAAATAAATTTAGGTGTCGATCAGAAGGGCTGGTGGTGGGGCAATGCTGCTGGTTTGAGCATCTGTGCTTTTAGCATCACCCCTCCTCTGGGAATCAGAATTGTTCGGGTTGGAAGGGATCTTTCAGATCAATGAGTCCAACCATCAACCCAACACCCACAAAACCTGCCACTAACCCATGTCTGTCAGCACCACATCCACCCATACCTCCAGGGTATGGTGGTAACTCCACCTCCACTCCCTGGGCAGCCTGTGTGTTTGCCAGCCATTGGGGTGAAGAAATTTTTCCAAATACCCATCCTAAACCTCCCCTGGCACAACCTGAGGCTGTTTCCTCTTGTCCTGTCACGTAGGAGAAGAGACCAACTCCCTCTTGCTACACACTCCTTTCAGGGAGTTGTAGGGAACGAGGTGTCCCCTCAGTCTCCTTTTCTCCAGGCTGAACACCTTAGCTCCCTCAGATGTTCCTCGTAAGGCTTGTTCTCCAGATCCCTCACCAGCTTTGTTGCCCTTCTCTGGACACACTCCAGCACTTCAGTGTCCCTCCTGGCGTGAGGGGCCCAAAAGTGGACACAGCACTCAAGGTGGGACCTCACCAGTGACAAGTACAGGGGGGATGATCACCGCCCCAGTCCTGCTGACCACACTATTCCTGATAGAGTGCCAATCAGCAGGAGGAGAGTTCTGTGGGATCTGCAGCTGCCCTGAATTAGGCAGCACCAGCTGGAGACGCTCCCCATGGCTTCCCACCAGCATCACTTCCACCTGGATAAGCCCTCCCACCACAGGCATTAAAGGCAGAGACAAGAGCAGGGGTGGGTTTTGCGGTGGAGGTTTTGCATCAGCTGGTCCTTGTGGTGATGTCAGCTCAGCAGTGCTGCTGCTGTTGGGACTATGTTTAAGCATAAGTAAGTAAAAATTGGGGATGTTGATGAGGAGATGGAAACTGGTCCCTATGAATAGGTTTCTACGTAACCTGGGCAGTCCTCTCACTCAGGGGGGTATAACGTGCTACAAACTGGGTGGTGATGGTGGTGTTGGCCTCTGCTTAGGACCCAACAAATGACTTATAATCTGTTTCAAGGCAAAAAATGTTGCTTGAATTATGAACGGAAATCACAGCCCTAAATTGGAGGGGGGAAGGGGCAGAAATCTGCTGCAGCCCACAGTGAGCTCTTTAATAGCAGGGGACCGAGGGGTCTGGTAGTACTTGTATCCATAAATGCTGGTGTTGAGATGTTTTTGTTGCATAAGGCCAAATGAGTATGTTATTATTTTTATTGTCATGGTGATAATAAGGTACCGATGCCCTTTCCCTGCTTTGTGTGATCTGGCACGTGGAGAACACCCTTCCTAATGTGTGTCTGTATCACTGTGGGGCTGTGATATCCCCATTGCCAGCTCCAGGGATCCCAAAGCCATCAATGTTTCACTCCAGCTTTTAGTTAGAACTGAGCAGCGATGAATCAGAAATTTGTTTGTTGTCCCTGGGGTTTTCAGGGAACACGTTCTCATCAAAAGGTAACGAGGTGATCACGACGGAGTACTGTTTCCTGCTTTCCTGCTCTTGGTGTCAGAACTTCCAAGGCATCCTTTATGGTTGTACCCCTGGACCTGCTGGCTATGTTTCTGCTCATCCAGCTTAGGCTGCAGCTGATATTTTCTGTGAGGTTGTGTGGTTGGTTCCTGCTCAATTTGTTCACCAGACCCATCATGTCCTTTTCTGCAAAGCTGCTTTCTAGCCCCAGCCTGTCCTGTTATATGGGATTGTCCATGCCAGAGGTAGAGTTTTGCCTTTGAATGAGGTTCCTGCCATCCCGGTTCTCCAGCTGTGCCCTGGTCACTTGTGAACTTGGTGAGAGTGTGCTCTGTCCCATCATCCCAGTCATTAGTATATTAAGATACTAAAAGTTATTTGTGCTAATACTGATGCTTGAGGGATGCTGCTAGTAGTCAACCACCAGTTGGACTTTTTGCTGCTAATGATCACCCTTTGCCCCTGATCATAGAATCATCTGGGTTGTAAGGAGCCTTTCAGATCATCAAGTCCAACCATCAAGCTGACAAAATCACCACTAAAACATGTCCCTCAGCACCAAGTCTACATGTCTTCTAAATACCTCCAGGGATGGTGAATCTATCACTTCCCTGGGCAGCCTGTTCCAATGCTTGGTAACACTTTTGGTGAATAAATTTTTCCTAACATCCCCACTCCCTCTCCCCCCAGTGGAACTTGAGGCCATTTCCTCTTGTCCTATTCATCTGTTCCTTGGGAGAAGAGACCGACCCCACCTTGGTACACCCTCCTTTTACCTCTAGTTCTAGGGAGCGAGAAGGTCTCCCCTCAGCCTCCTTTTCTCTGAACAACCGTAGTTCCCTCAATAGCTTTTCATAAGTCTTGTGCTCCAGACCCCTCACCATGGTCCAGCCAGTTTTCCACCCACTTCGTTGTCTACTTATCCAGTCCATACCTCGTCAATTTGGACTTGGAGAGCGCTATGGGAGACTGTCAAAGGCAGTTGCAGGTCCTGATGTTCATCAGAAACTTATACTGGGGGGTCCCCCAACATTTTTCCATCTCAAGATCTCTGTAACCCTGAGGATGTCTGCATGCACCTTCTTCATCAGTGATTTTAATTAGAAACCCTGTGGCCCACTAAAACACGGGATGGTTTCTGTGGGGCACATTTCTGGGGAAAGCAAGCCTGGCTGAAAAGCTAGACTCGTGTGATGTATTTGCTGTCATTCAAGCAGTCTTGGCCGCCCTGCCTGAGCTTGGCATTTGGCATGCCCAGGCAGGGGAGGAGAGGTAATTCCAAACCCGGAGAGCCTTTAATTTAAAGGCAGAGGGTCAACGGACCACGGATGGTCCATGATGCCGTAAGCGAGCGGTCTGGAGCTGGTCGGTGAGTTATGAGAGCGTGCGCCCGTGCACAGACGCTCTAACAGCCCCGGTGAGTGACGGGCACCAGTATTACCCTTGGGTCCCTGCCAGTCAAGGTGGTGATGACAAACCCAGCCTGGCAGCGGCCGCGGCGCTTGCCTACGTGGGGAGCAAATAATAAAACCCCTGTTTTGGTTCCTTTCCAGGTGTCCTGTCCTGAGGTCGTGTAGCAAGGGAAGGAGCGTAGCGCTGCTTAGCCAGGGTCACAGGCCACCGATGAGGCAACCTCATGCTGCCCGGTGACCTTCAAAGCTTCCAAAAATGCTTTGCAAAGAAATTAAATACCACTATGGGCCAATGTGGGTAACTACTTTTTTTTTTTTTTTAGGTGTTTTTAACCAGCACCAAAACACTGCTTAGGCTTGAATGACATCATCTGCTTAGCCTACAAAGAAATAATTGTACTTTTCCCTCCATTTTTAAGCAAAACACCTGAAACAATAATGTATGTTTCTATGTAAAGCATCTCCTAGAATAGGAAACATCAAAGCTACTTAAGCTTTACGATAAAACATTGCTGCTGGGATGGGAGGTGAGGGTAGTTCTCCCAGCAGTTAACAAATCCCTTTTGAAAGGGCAATTTGATCTAACCTGCTTCTTTTTTTTTAGTGGAAAAAACCCTCCCAGTTCTCACCTCCTGCCAGCCCACCATCCCGAAATGTTGCTCATTTCTAATCGGTATCAAAAGAAGAAGGAAACATGGCAAAGACAGGACTAGGAACCAAAAGAGCCACCTCATTCCTAGCTGTGCTGTAGTATTAAATAAAAATAATAAAATTCTGAAGTCTTAAATATTTTCCTAATGTCTGTCTTCCAGACATGGGGATTCAGTCAATGCTAACATTTGAAGACTCTTGCATGTGAGGAAGTGAGCTCTTGGTCTGAGCAGGATTATCACCATCACGGGGTATTGCTGATCCTTATATGAGATTTTTTTTTTAATGGTGGTTTGCTTGGATTTTGCTCATATTTACACAGCTGTTAATAAAGTATGGGAAAGCTGCGTATGATATCTCCTTCCTCATCTGATCGTGGCAGCTTTTAGGACAACTTTAACGAAATCAATGGGTTATTGATGGATGGGGCAAGAACCCCCTTGGTTGGTTAGCTGGGTCCAGGCTGGGTCTGCTGGTTGGCAGACAGAGGCTGCTCTTTCCAGGAGGAACTGATTTCCAAGAGCTAGAGAGGTGGCTCTATGCCTGAGGGGTGCAGCTAGCTGAGACGTAACAGTAGCTATATATAACCTAAATTAGGGCTTAATCTGAAGCCAAATCTGGAGGCTTTGTGAGCCAGGAAAAGTTTAACAGGTACTATTTAAAGAGTGAACTCGACTTGAAAAAACCCTTCAAGCTCCGTGCCGTCTTACTGAGGACCCTCAACAATATTCAGTTTGAAATGTTGAATGTTGTCTTTTTGTTGACGGTGGTTGAATTTGGCTCACGAAGGTGAAAAGCTCAAATGATTTGATTAGGGCAATTTCTTTAGGGAATTAAGCTACAAGGTATTCTCTGGACCATCTAGCCCTTACCCAAAGGGCTTTATCCGTCAGCCTTGTCTGTAGCAGGGCTGCTATTGGGATCCCAGTAGGAATATTCCTGTAGACAGGCTACATATGTGCCCATGCAGGGTTAGGCTGCAAAAAAAAAAAAAAAATGGTCTTGTGGGGTTTTTTTTGAGCTTGAGCCATTCCTGATAAAGTTCAGTGTAGTGGAACTGTACTAATTAAATCCTGTGCTGCTTGGGAGTCTGTCCTCCTGCAGGACAGATGAGCGGGATAACTGGGGGGATAAGTTATTTGTAGGTTAATGATAATAGAATGTGCAGCCATTGTCCAGACCGGGCTTGTGCAGCTCGCTGCCTGTATTGTTTGGAATTCAATCAAGGATGTAGCACTCCCCTGGAGAAGAGGGATGAAATGACAGGATAAAAAGAATAAAGTGGCAAAACAAGGAAAATCCACCCCTCGCCCCAGACTCTAGTAAAAGCAAACACTGCTTTATTCTCACTTTTTGGGGTTACCCCAGCACCTGGCAGTGCTAGGGGAGGGGAGATGCTCCCTGGTACTTCGACCCTTCCAAAGTGCTTAATGCTGCTGTTCCTGGCAAGTGAGCAAGGTCTTGGTGACACAGCCCTGAGCTCTCCTCCGCTCCCGTTGCTCATGCCAGTGCTGAAGGGCCTCTTTATTGGTGTCGTTGATGACCATGACCTTTCCATTCAGTCTCTGCTAGAGTTCACGGTGCTCCCCCCATGCTGGGGAGGAATTGGGCTGGGAGACCTGGCTTTAGGTGAGATGAAGAAACCTTCAGGCTACCTGCCTCCATTTTTTTGAAGCGAAGGGGATGAGGGGAAATGGAGGAAAACCCCCTTACATCGCTGCAACTTTTGAGACATAAAAGCTTTTCTTTAAGAGCAAATCTTCTTTTATTTATTTATTTTTTTTTAAACTTCTCGTGGCATTAGGGCTCAAGAAATTCCTTGGAAAATAATTTGTCAAGGCCCTGAATGATCAAAGACATATATAAAAGGACCCTTTTTTTTAAAGGGGAAAAAATCCCCCTCCGAGCTCAGAATGAATTGGCAATTCATTTACCAACTGTCAGATAAAGTAGCTCAATCCCTATCACGTCTTTAGCTGGAGCTGTGGCCAGAAGGAAGCAATTCTCGGCCCACTGTGCGTACATGTTTGGGGTATGTTAGTGATTAGGGTATTCCTGCCTGGGGGATGCAGAAAGATATGACTCAGATTCGCAAAAGAGCCATAAATCTCCCTCCTTTTATTCAAAATGTGTGTTTTATAGCCATTTCCTGGCCAATTTCTGCCTTGAATAAATATGTAACATATCTGTGTGTGTATAGTTTTTAGGTCCAAGAGCTGGGCTCCCTCTCAAGAGTGAACTGTCTGCTCAGGGAAAGGTTGAACGTGGTTCTCTGCTGTTCTTTCATTCCCAGAAAAATCCCTCATTGAGCCTGAATGGGTTGAACAGTGTCCTGGTGGCACCTGCTCCTGTTCTTGTTCATCTCCTATGGGGTGACCTAGAAACGGACGCTTTGGGAGATATCACTCAAAGGACCCCCAAAAGGCCATCCAGGCCCCAAGGCAGGATCAACTAGATTAAAAACTGGAATTTTTGGTCCAAAGGCTCAGAGAGGATTTTGATAATCCCAGCCATGAGCCAAGGCTTGCACAACACTGGATTTGAAGCTCAGAAGGTGCTCTCCTAACATTCATGACTGATGGTGCTGGGCTTACTGTGGTCTTGGAACCCACTTGTCTTTGCAGCTGAAATAACTTATAGTTTCCAGTTTGTGGATGACAATATATCTCCAGCTCATGGTATTTGTAGAACCGCCTTTCTTCATCTTAAGAACACCATCATTCACATAGCTACCCCCATCTTAGCTTCCCACCCCACATCCCTTCCAACCAGCTGGTTGTCTCCCAGTTTACTGCTCCCTCAGCCTCTTTTCTACCCTTGTTTCTCGAGTATCACGTCTATCTGGGTGATATAAGAAGGACAATGTGGACCTGAAGGAAAAGGCAGGAGGAGATGGAGAGCAATGCAGGAGGAAGTAAAGGCAGGGATATTTCTCTGTTCTTATTTTCCCATCATGGCCTGTGCAAGTAGAAAATGCCCAGTGTCTTTTAATCATGTTATCTTTTGGCATTTCTTTTAATCGTGTTA
This sequence comes from Gallinago undulata, assembly GCA_026546715.1. Classification (NCBI taxonomy): domain Eukaryota; kingdom Metazoa; phylum Chordata; class Aves; order Charadriiformes; family Scolopacidae; genus Gallinago; species Gallinago undulata. The sequence goes on from JAOTQQ010000005.1 coordinate 19,862,756, forward strand.
CCATTTTGGCTGTAATTCCTTAATTCCTCATTGAAATGAGCTGAAAAGGCTGAGAGATGGCTGAGAAAAGGCTGAGAGATGCAGGAAGAGGCTGCATCATTTGCTCTTCTCCGTGTTTAGCCGAAGGGTGAGTCCCAGGAAGAGGAAGAGCAACAGGAACACCTCTGCTCCTGGAGAGCAATATCTCTGAGCTTTCCATCAGCGTCCTGCTCTTCCAAGTCATGCAGAAGGCTGATTCCCCTCGGTAAAACAACAGGAAAACCCATCCTCTTTGCAAGGAAAGCAGTAAAAGTTTGGGGTCCGGCATTGCTGGTACTTTATTTTTAGCTCTTCCTTCTAATCCTTTAAGCCCGTAGTTCCTTTCTGTTTCCTTTTTTCCCCCTAAACCAGGAGCTGCAATCATTTGGCCCTGGTTCAAAGTCTCAAAGCCAACGGCAAACCTCCCAGATCCCATGCCAGAGAAGTCTGGTAGGGGCCTACGGTTTATCTCGTAGAGGGCTTGATCTGAAAGCGGCCGAAGCTGGTGGGAATCTTACCACTAACCCCGAGGAGCTTTTTTTACCGTACCCTTAAACATACCCTGTCTATCTGGCGGTATCCTGAGTGTACACGTTATTTAAAAATAACACGTGTGGTCGCGAGAAACAGCCTCGAAAAGTTTCCTAAACTTTGGTCCAAGATTAGGGTTGATCTCACGCGTGCGAAAACAATGTGATGCCTCGAAAAAGGGTAAACCGAGAAAGACTTAGCAGAGCAGTAACCAGGGGATTGTGGGGACTACTTCTAAAGGTAGGTGGCAGAGGGTGGAATCATCCACTGGAGTGAAATGTGTGTATGTACGTGGGTTTTGGATGCTCTTCAGGGGAAAGGCACTGTCAGGCTGCCCTTGCCATGCTGCTCTGATCTCTCTTTGGACGAATAATGGGCTTCTCATTGCAGGCTTAGACTCTTCCATGAGCCACTCCCACCATATGAATAGTCCTGTGACCCCCAGGAGACGTTTATTCCCTTGAATTGCTTATCTCTTTACTGTTGTTACTGTTACTGGTGTCATTTATTAGTGGAAGAAATTATTTCTGGGGAACTCCCAAGTGCTGGGGCTATTTATTCTGTACTTGGGGGGAGAGTCTGATTCCAAATCAAGAAACAGCAGATCTGAAGCCCTCGGAGAAGTGTCTTTCAGCTCTGGCTGCAGCTTTTAGCTTCATTCCCCTCCTTCATGGTATCGCCATTTAAGGCCCACTCATGTAAACATTTATAAGCACATGATGGTTTTAACAATGATTCATCCTATTAAAGTCAAAGTGGCTACTCACAGGATAGTTTCCAGAACTAGGCAATAGATATAAAAAGGGCAGGGACCATGACTTTTCTGAGCTATCTCAAGTAGGTAACACTTCAGACACAACAGACTCAATTTCAGGGGAGCTGGTCTCCCTGGACTCCATATTAAAGCTGCTTAGAAACATGATTTTTCTTCTTTTTTTTTTTTTTTTTCCCACCCCTCTAAGAAATCCTTTGTGTTCAAACATCCTAAATAGGTTCAGATTGTTGGGGCAACCCAAGGTTTTCAGGCAGCTCCAGAAATGGTTCAGAGTGGTCGTCTCATGTAAATGGTCCTGGGAGAAGGAGAGTGGGATGTGACCTTCTAGGCACAGCAAGCTTTTATTATCGGGCAGAAAAAAAACCAATAAATCAAGTTGAGACGTGCCAACTTTTAATTTGTTTTGACCCAAACGGAGGGCTTCATGGCAGTAATAGAGAGATACCTTTTTGAAAATCTTCCCCCCCCCCCCGATTTGTGACATTTGTTGTGCTTTACCCAGCCCTGAAATGGAGCTGGTGGAAGGAGGGGGGCTCCGTCTGCTCCCCAGCTCAGCACGGATATTTGGGAAGCTGCTTGCGTGTACCTTGGAAGCAGTGTCCAAGAGTGGTGGCAGCTCCCAGCTCTGCGTGAGGACCACGTGCTGCTCTGGAGAAGGCACTTAGCTCTCAGAGCTGCGTTCAAGCACTTCAAATACCACTGTGAAGTGGTCTGTGTACCCAGAGCCACTCCGCAGCCCCGGGTCTGGGAACCCCCGTGCTGGCTGGGAGATGTGGGTTAAACCAGCTCTGCCAGACGTGTCCTTACCGTGGTGGTAAGATGGTCCTTACCTGGTGGTACTCACACAGCACGTCCCACCACCACAAGGGTTCTCCAGGGAGGTAGGGAAAAGCCAGGGAGGATGGAGAAGGGGCAATCCTGGGCTATTTCTTAGCTCCTGTTTGTGCAAGACTATCAAAGCTCTCTTAGGAATGGGGCTTTTTTGACGCTCCCTTGGTGCCTTTGGGCAGAGAAGCTCTGAGGAATTTCAGGGGACGTCTATGTGGTCTTTTGCAAGGCAGACGTGACCTTCGCTGCCCGTACCCTCAGCTGGCTGGACGTCGGCCAGCTCCGCATTAGAAGGCATGTAGCTCTGTCAGCGTGGTGCTAAGCCTGAGCTATTACCAAAAATAGGAATTAAAAATACATTCAATGGCTTTTAAAATGATTTTTCTTTTTTTTTTTTTTTTTTAAGATGAAAAGTAGTAAAGGTTTTACTAGCAAACAGTATGTTTTTCATGAAAGACAGATGAAAGGAAAAAAGAAAAAAAAACACAACACAAACCCCATCCAAACCTGAAGCTATGGCAAAATTCATCTTGTTTCATTACAAGATGATTCAACGCAGAGAAATGTTTCACTTTTTTAATGATTTATCAACTGTCTTCAAATATATCAGGCAATTTAAGTTAAAAATTATCATTCTGTTGAAAAATTACATTTTTCTCTTGAAAAAAAAATATTTCAAGAGAAAAAGCTTTCTGTGGGTGAAGAGCTCCTGGAGATATGTAGCTGCATGCTGTGGTAATAGGGAAAAGGAATGAAGTGGGGTGATTTTGTGTGTGTGTATATATATATATATGGTATTTGTAAGACGTCTATACAATATTTTTAGTCGGCTTGATTGGTGCACAACCAAGCTCTGAGGTAGAGATGCCAACACAATATCTTTGTGGGAGTTACAACCTCATCAGATGTTTTAGGAAGGTATCTCTGGACCACTGAGGTTTCCGGGAAAGGAAAAGCGGTAACAGGGTAACACAAAAACCAGAGACCCAGAGCGTGGCCAGGCAGTTGCTTTAGGGGAAAAAAATAAAAATCAGAGTTGCTGGGCAAGGCCTCAAGATGATCGTGGTAAAGGTTGAGCGAGGGAACACCTGGGGAAGATTGATTAAGAGACGGCCAATGTGTGCGTGTGATTTATGAGGAGTGGTCCTGGCTTTAGTAGGAGTTCTTTGGAGATATTGCTGCTATGGTGCAGGACAGAAAACTCCTGGATGCAATCTAGTTACCGGATTGTCAAACATCACTTGATAAGGTTCCACAAGTGAGATTATTAGCTTAGTGAGGGAGAAACAGAATATGAGGTCAAATAAGCTGTGGAGCAGAAACCTGCTTCAAGAAAGTGGAATTCTCTGTGTGCATCCATCCCGATGTGCATGCATTTGTGTGTGTATATACGTACACGTACATATATCTCTCCATCTGTCTGTCTGCCTGTCCATCTAGCTATTTACTCAACTAACACCAGTCCCTCCTGTTCCTCCTTCCTGGCAGCTGGGAGCAATTCAGTGTGGTGGAGGGATGATTGCTTCAGCTGGGAGAAGACTGTTTCAGGGATTCCCAGGATATCCCTTTGGCCTTGAGTTTTCTCGTGCGAGGAGAGGGACTGCTCTGCTGCGTGTTGGCTGATGGAGCTGGGACCAGGAGGATGGTGTTTTGAGACAGAGCAACCGGTGAGTAGCCCTTTGGGCTCTGGACAGTGGTCGTGTTGGCTGGGAAACATGCAGTGAAGTTGGGTACAACCTGAGGGTCTGTAGCCCAGCAAGCGTGAGTCTGGTCTGGACTCTTCTGGTCCACTGGAGGTCTCTCCTGGTGCCCCTCCAGGCTGGTTCCCCTTGGGGTAAAATCAGTAGCAGAAATTACATTGGAAATGAAAGAAAATACAACTGGGCTGTACTCTCATCCCAACCCTGCTCCTCTCCACAGGGGGGTTTCCATCCCCTCCTTTTTCTCTTCTACTACAATCATTTTGATTAGTTGTCTGTCTAGAGTCTCTGAGAAGTTTCCCAATGAAGGGGTGAACGTAGCCCACTGGTACCAGCCCTTCCCTTTGAACGTAAGCCACAGAGCCCCCAGGGAACGATGGCCACAAGTGGAAAACCGCAGCTCTGATAAATCCATCCGTCCTCTTTCAAGTGCTCAATGCTCTGTCCAAGGCACTGGAGCCTCCATTTTAAGATCTAATGAATAACTAGACCCTGTCTGAAAGATGGCTAAATGAATACACAGTGTTTTCCAGCCGGATAAAGACAGGGGAGCAGATAAGAGAAGTTGGATAACTTTGGCTTTTGGTGTGAGCAATGACCTCAAGATACATCTTATTAATGTTGGCAAACTGAAGGATTTTGAGCATCCCTGGAGCCTGCGATGCCCAGGGGTCTGGAGTATGCAGAATGCATCAGGAGAGTTTTCTGTAATGTAATCTTTGGGTTTATTTGTTTTTATGTCATTTTGAATTCTCTAGGGAATGACTATGACTGGGCTGTGTTGATAAGGTTGTAGCTCTTGGAATTTCACATTTGGAGGTGAAGTTTTGAAAGACGTGTCCGAAAGGGAGGGAGGGAAATGGCTCTACAGGCTTTGCCTCTGCTCTTACTCAAGGTACCAAGCTGCTTCTTACTGTTCTTCTCTCCGGAGCCTACATAACAAGATCTCTTCCATTCCTGGTCAATAATCACTCTTCTTGGCACAAAAATGTGCACTTCTGAAACCATACAATGAGACATCAGAATGCTTTCAAGGTCATATTGAGAAGCCAGATTATTAGAACAAAAGGGAAAGGAGGAAGGCATAAAGTCTTCTCGTAAATGACAGAAATCTTTGGATGCCTTCAGCTCTAAGGCTAAAATGGGGTAAAACCCACAGCCAGAAAAAGAATATGGGCATTGGGGTTCCCTTTCCCGAGCAATCAGCTGGGAACTTAGACAAGACACAGTTGGGATGGCTGGAGGTGTAACCTCATCCCCACCTACGTTTTCCTTGTGGGAGAAAAGTACCTCCCAGAGATATCACCTCTTCTTGCGGTCAGGGCTGGGAGTCCTCATCACCTAATTTTGGCAATTTAAAATGTAGGCATCGAATCTAAGCTGCCCATCGAGGCTTTTCTTTAAGCAACGAGCAAGTCCTTTGGCTCCTGGAGGCACCGCAGCTCAGTACCACGGCGGGAGTACGGAGAGAGGCCATGGCCATAGGGATGTCCCAGCAGCGTGAGACAGTGCACCACTGCCTTTGGGTGAGGACATGGCGTTGGCACAGAGTCAGATTTCTGTTCCTGTGCCTCTCGCGTGCCGAGACAGAAAGATAAACAGATTTTAGGAAACAGTGACTGGATCAGCAGAAATGCAGCTTCTATTCTGATGTCTGCTCTCGGTGGTGTTTACATTCTGTTAAAGCGGAGACGAAGTCAACAACAAACTGTAATAATCACAGAAACAACAAAAAAAAACCCCAATCCCCACCAGGCCTGTTTCCTAACTCGTGCTTGGCATGGGCTGTCTGCTGCTTGCTTCTCGTGTTATAGCGCTGCTTGGAAGCGATAAGGAACGCACAGCCTCCACTACTTTAAAGTGCACTAGAAATAGAACCAGAGATACAGTGCTACAAAAGGAAACCCACCGGCTTCAGGCTTTCCCCAGGGCTGACCCTCTGGCTCAACACCCAGGAGCCCGATGCAGCGCCGCAAACCAAGGACAAATTTTCCACCCTCTTTGATGGGCGGGAGGTCAACCTGCTAGTCAAAACCAAAATGTGGCTTTAACCGAATTTGCTGGGATGGGAGGCATCTGTGGGGTAAATCTGTGCTTTGGCTTTGGTCCAGGACCTCCTTTTTGCTTCAGGTATAAGATAGGATAATATGGATTTACCCGTGTTAGAAAAAATGATGGATTCTTTAGCAGGAAGTTCCATGGATATGATGATCAAAAAGAAGACAACCTCCTCCTCCGTTTTGGAAGGGTGGCTTGTGACTCATCAATTGTGGAAACTCTTGGGCTCCTACTGGAGAAATACAGTTCTTCACTGCGTCTGTTGCCTTTTACTGACTTTGTCCCACAGATGGCAAGCCCCTTCCAAACCGACACCTCCAGAGACTGGCAAGCGCGCTAGGAACTTTTCCAGAAGATGTGGGTTTAGTCTTGAAAGACCAATGAAGATTGCCAGACTCTCTGGTTTCCCTGTGTTTAGTGAGGTGTGCAGGAGAGGGAGATGGCCTCTGTAAAGCCAAGAACTTTGCCCAAAGACCAGCCTTAGGGAGCACTTGGATTTCACTGAGCCTTAGGCCAGTAAAAACCCCTAATAATGAACATCAAACACTCGTTTAGATCCATTGACCTCAAGGGACACTGAGCTTTTGGCCACAAGCTCAGTGAAGGTGAGATCACTGTGCCTCCACAAATTGCAAACCCTCTCTGACGCTGGGCACGTGCTGAGCTCGCATTATGGCGTCTTCACCAGCGCTGTTCTCGTGCTTGATCTAGCGTGTGCTCACCAGGAATTTTCATTTTTCTGCAGTGAATTTAGTTACGCACCTGCTTAACTACTTCACAGAAGTGGACCCAGGAGATCAATAGTTGCATGAGACTACCTAATCCCCATTTGCCACCCCACCAATGCATATATGTTCTGCTACACCCCCCAAAGCAAACAATTCAGCATGTGAGATGATGAGCGCTGCTTCCCATGAATAGTTTTGCTCTGCTCTTAAAGAAGAGACCTGGGAAAATTGGTGGAAACTTCTTTGCTGGCCTGAGTCAATTGAGAGAAAGAAAACATAGGTTCAGAGTCAAAAAGTGAAATGTTTTTGATTTTTTGCGGTCAGAGATGAACACGAAAGGCAATTCAGGAGGGAAAGGGGAATGGCTGTCTGTAGAAACCACAAAAAAGCTTTCTAGGACTTGGCTCCAATCTTGCTGCACTTGGATTAATCGCTGGTTTACAACCCGGATGTCAACAAGAATTGAGCATGGTCAGCTCCTCTACAATATGGGCCATATACCATGGGGCAGAGGAAAGGAGGTCTACCAGTGAAAATTCACTGTAGAACAGGCAAACAAACAGGCAGCTGGTGTTTGATCAGAATGAGTTCTGTCTGGACCTGAGTTTGCTAATCTCTGCTAAAATCCTGGCCTCGTCCTTCCTCTTGTACCCCTCCCCAGCTGAAAGAGAGAGGAATAAAACAAAAGGAAGTGGTTGAAAAAGTCTTTAAAGAGGAAATTCTTGTCTAATTCTAGGTCATGGCAGGGGCTGTGCGTTCTGCACAGGGAGATGATAGAATCTACCATGACTGGAAAAGACATTGGCCATTTCCAATCCAGCACTAAAGACTTCCTCCCGTTTGGCCCTGAAAAGGGAGAGGAAAAAAAAAAAAAAGAGGAGAGAAGCATTTTTGTGCATGGAAAGGGTGGTTCATTACACAGGAAGAATCATGTCCTGGCTGCTTGGGGAGGCAGGATGTCAGGCTCGGAAGGCCAAGCATTTATTTTGAAAGAGCGAGCTCCAAGTTTCTCATCTGCACATGGATGTGCTTCACCTCCCTCTCTCCCTCCAGCCCCATCCATTTTCGTACCTTTCCAGCCAGCATTCCCAGAAGGAACAGGAGCCGTGCTCCCAGCCCTCCTGGTGGCCCTGTCCCCCCTAGGGCCAGTGTCACCCTGTCACCTGTTGGCAGGAAACCTCCTGGCAGAGGAGGGTGAAGCTGGAGGCTGGTTTCCTCTTCCCAAACTCATTGTGGTGCTGCCCTGCTGGGAAGCCTTGGCTTCTTTGGTTTCCCACACTTAGCTCGCTCCCTCCTTCCATGAGTTTCCAAAGGGCTTTGTGAGAAGCCAAAACACCTGCTCTGTGAACTCAAGACCCCTGGGGGAAGTTGGCAGAGATGTTCCTCCTGGGCTGGTAGGATTTTTTCCAAGTCACAGGTAGATATGATTTCTTCTTTCTCTCCCGGAGTATCTGGCACGTTGCCTCATTAGTTATCTCTTCCTTTCCCCCTTGCCAACCTCATCTCTCCCTTTTAGCTGCAGAAGTGGCAGTAGATCACCTGTGTCGGATGTGTCAGCTTAAGCCCTCTGTCCCGGCCCCACGAACATGCCACCTCACAGCCAGCAGTCACATCTTGCCTCCAGGAGGTGCCTGCTCTCTACCAGCCAATGTCACTTCCAGAGTTCTGCTCTTCCTGCTGGGTGAGTAACAGCATCACTTGACCGTGCCAGCTCTTATTCCTGCCGAATGCAACTGTCTGAAGCCAGTCCAGGAGCCTGATCTTGAATTAGAGAATGACAGTGAGGACTTAATCTCATGCGCAATTAGTGGTCAAGACTCAGCTCTGGAGATACAAGGGAAGAGACGCAGCTTCTGCTATTTGCTTTTTTCAACAACAACAGTCCAATAACTCTCTAAATCCAAACTTTGGATCGCTCAGCTATTATTTTGGAAAGGGGAACAAAAATAACAGAACTAAGCCCGTTGCAGCCCCTTGAAGTGGACTCAAATGGAAATGAAAGCCCTTTGCGGAGTGTGCTTTGGACTGATTTTTCATTTCATGTCCAAAAATTACTTGGAAAGATCATGTCGGCCAAAGGCCAGGGTCTAGTCTGCGTACCTGCGCTGCTGTCCAGATGGAGGAGAAAAAGAACAGATGCATCGAGATGAAGAGAAGGATTTCAGAATGTGTTTTTCAAAGCCTCCTGTTCGCTGAAAGGGCTGGAAAGTGATTTAGAAAACATATCTAGGGTTTCCTTTGAACATAAGGAAAAAATTGACTTGGACGGTGCTAACACAGTGCCTCTCCAGGCGTACCGCAGCGGGGAAATGTCGTTTGCTTGCGAGGAACTCAACCCAAACTCTCCCTCGGGTCAGCTGCCTCTCTGTATTGAACAGGCTGGTGGGGGAGGAGGCAAGCGCATGGGAAGTTGAATGAGACTCTTAAAATATTTGGCCTTCCTATAATGGAGGTTAAAATTGGCAAAGGGTTTGGTGTTTTTTTTTTTTTTTTCTTTTCCTATGGCTTTGCCCGAGTGGCCGAAGAGGTCTGTGACTGTAGAGCTCTTGCAGGTTCCTCAGTTGTAAGCAAAAAGGAGGAAAATCCTTTGGCTGGCCCAGATTTGGCTATTCATGGAGAGGGTTGGCTGAGGCTCCCATCCGAAGAGGGAGGCTGGGCAGTGACACCCACTTTAAGTGGTGCTTGTGGTCCATTGGCTGGTACAACTGGGCTCTTCCTTTCTTGTCATTCAGTGAATCTACACCTCCTCTAAGTCATCCTCTGCTGGTAACTTCAGGGTCTCTCTTTGACCATGGGCAGATGATCCACCTTCTGCTGCAGTCGACGTGCTTCTAGGGTGTCTCTGGATTCATGCAAATGTGGATGGATAAATGAACGGTGTGCACCCACTGTCCCTCTTCTCAGTTTTTTAGACATACTTGTATTTTCCACTACAAAGAGAGAAATTTTGAAAAACAGGGATTCATATGTTTCTTTTTCTCTTATGTTAAGGCACAGAAAAAGAGAAAGCAGACATCTAGACTAGTATCAGCAATGATTTCCACGGAAACCGTGGGTTTTTTTTTTTTTAACAACTGTGGAGACTGATGGTGATGTATATTCACTAAAGGTGAAGTTCTAGCAGCTGGAGCTAATGCTGGCATTCAAGGGGCTAATGCTGAAACCAGTGGATGTCAAGCCTGATGGAAAAACATGGTGCTCACAGGAAAATGCTCTAAGACCAGCCAAACAAATCAGGTAAAGCCAGTATGGAAGAAAATGTCAATCTTGACCAAGAATAACCAAATGGAGGGCTAATGCCCAACCTCGGTTATACGGACCCCAGACCCTGCTTTCTATTTATAGTTATATTGCTTTACAACATTCTGGCAACATTCCTTAGCCTAAAAGTCGTATTGAACTCCCTTCACACTCAAGGTCTATGTATTTCACCACTGTGGATTTTGTTTTGGGCTAACGCTCTTCACATGTCCAGAAACCGCATACAATGAGAAAAGCAGAATTGACAAGTGTGAAAAGTCTATTTTTACTGAGTCCAATGAGGTATTTGAGCTGCAGCAAGCTGTCAAATGCGATGTGGGCTGAATTGATCCAGACTCTAGCTTTTGTTGTGGTAAATTATGGAAGTTCCTCACCTACTTGGAAGACGCACTGAGGTCTAAGACTCAGGTTTTGCATCATATTTGGTCTTCAAGTTTCGCTGCGATTCTTGTCTGAATATGGGCTTAAGGACTTCATCCTGCAGTCTCAGCTTACTGAGGATGTGTAACACAATATATGACCTGGTCTGTCAAAGAATACATGGGCCCATCGTTGCTGGTATCATCCAAGAGCTCCTAGGCTTGAATGTTTGATGAGGAAAGACATACACCTTGGATGGAGAGCTGAAAGTGAGAGTTTAAATGGGAAATGGAACTGCTGCTGTGCAGAGCACCAGGGAGGATGCAGGAGAAACCCTCAGCCACTTGTTTCCCCACGCTTGTGTGGGGGCAGCCAGGCCTTTGCATCTCCTGAACTTTGAGGGAAAAGCTCTTGTTCATCGGGGCTCCACAGCAGAGCTACAGAACTGTGAATCTGGGTTTTGGGATGGCTGTTCCTGATCTCTGCCCCAGGGCTGGTTTTGGCTGCAGTGTCTTCTGCGGTGTCCTGGGGCATCGTCTTGGTGGTGCAGGAAAGCTGCCTCCTGGCGTCGTTAATGGTGCGTTGGTGGGACCTGACTGAGGAAGCCAGTCTTGCCATTCTCTGAGCTTCCCAGGTGAGGTGATCTTGGAGGACCACTCTGCTTTGCCTTCTATCGTTGCTAATCTAGAGAGCCTGGCTCTGATGGGTTCACGCTCTGCTTCCCATGACTGGGCTGACTGGTAGCCTGCACTAAAAAGAGGGGCTGGAACAAACCCTGAATATGATGCATGACTCTACATGGAACAGAGGGGGGAAAAAAAAATAATTCCTCAGCTAGACGCCCAGCAGTGGTAGACCCATGCATGGAAGATCTGTGCCTGAAAAATTGTCTGTCTTCAGCTGTCATCTAGCTTAATAAAGGCAGGATGGAGGGAGAGTAGCTTTTCTTACCTCTTTAGACCGTCACCGCTACAACAAAACTGGATCAATATGCAGAGAGGGAGAAAAAGTTGTCTCTTTAGAGAGACAAGCAGACAGACAAATAGACAGCTAGCCAGATTCTTCTCTGTTATACTCATGTAACTCCAAAACTATTAAAGGAACTATTTGTAACCAGGAACAGAATCAAACTGCTGGCGCGGTTCGCCGTGAAAGATTTTCAGCTCAATCTCTGATGGCATTTTAATAGTAGCAGCTACTCATCAGCAATGTCAGGGTTAAATACTCCCAGCGTGTGTGCAATTGCAGAAATACCCCGAGAAGAACCAAGGAAATATTTCCATCTTAAACGCCGATAAGGAGTGAAAACGTGCAACTCGTTCCATATGGAGGCTGAAAGCCTCGAGCCAAGCGGAAAGCCGCCGAGTCTGCCAATGCGTAAGAACTCACAAGCCTGATAAATGAGTGCCTTGCTTGGGGAAAGCCAGAGACGAAGTCACACTAGAAAGAAGAAAACAGAAGAAAAGTGAGGAGTCTTTTTTTTTTTTCTTTCCCCCTTTTAAGAAAAAAAAAAAAAAAAGCCAAGTCCTACCCATTTTTCTTGTTGGATGGCAGCGAGAATTTCTGGAAATGTTTTACTTGTCAAAGATTTAACCAAGCTGGGATGTTTGTGGACAAGATGTTATGCAATGAATAAATAAATCAGGAGGGGAAAAAAAAAAAAGACAAGCAGGGGGAAGAGTCTATCTTCTCTCCTGCCTTACAGAACTGATCCTGGCCTGAGACGGCGGCATTCTTCTGGGATACCCTGCCCAAGCCAGGATGAAAGTGCTCACAGACTGGAGATGGACCATTCCCAGGTTTCTTCAGCATTGAGATAGGAGGTAGTTTTGTGTCTGGTGATGCGGCAAGGAGGGAAAGGGCACCAGGGGGAGAGTCAGCTGTGGCCAGGGAAGCATCCTTCAGCAGCAGGATGCAGGCTCCCAGATGCTCTCCAGCTTGGCGACCACCCCCAGGACCAGGCGTGGGTGCTTGGCCAAATGGGAGCAGGGCCGTGTCTGGCATCCAGGGTCAGGGAGCAGGTTAGAGCCGGGCTGTGCTGGCGGGGAGCAGGGGGTCAGGAGCAGACTGCGCCTCTCCTGCTCCGTGCCTGAGATTTGACAGGTCCACATTCTTGGTTGAAGGCATCTGGCTGCACAATCGATTTCTGGAGAGGAGAGGGTAAATTCACAGCTCAGCTGCCCGGAGGGGAAGGCTCTTCCTTTGGGGAAAAAAAGTCTTTTGACCAGTTAAGCAAGTCACCTCCTACAACCTGAAGGTACTCCCACGTTGAGTCAAATGAGAAATAGAGGAGGAAATCACCCTTACAGACAAAAATCAACTCCCCTGTTCCTGCTCCAAACAAGGATTTTTCATCCAGGAGCCACTTTGAAGCTGGGACTATAGAGGCACTTGGGTTCCTTGCGATGGACAGCAATAGGAAATCTTGGCTGGCTCATTTGCCGAAGCAAATTTGTTGTGATGGAATCGTCCTGCTACGTAAGCACCTCTATATGGGCAGAAAGCAGTTTGACCTGTGCCAGCTCGGTGACTTCACCCAAACAAGGCACGCAAATCCAAGAGTGTTTCGTTGGGCTAAAAAGAGCAACAAAAAAGAGCAAACCCTGCGGGTTGTAAATTGCTAGGCAAGGTGATAAATGGTACGTGAACCGGCCAATATAATCTGTCTGGAAAGTTGAAAGGAATCCCGCCTTCTCATGAGCCTAAAATATTTCTTTTTTTTTTTTTTTTTTTTTTTTTTTCTAGAGTGCCTTATTTTCCAACTACGTGCCACATTCATTCACCTGCCAACACGTTTGTTCCCTGGTCTGTGCTTCTGTCTTGCAGCTGCCGATGAAACCGGCCTCTCAAAAATCTCCCTGGCAGAAAGGGAAACAGAAGTTTCCCGTTTTTGGTGCATTGTGCCAGGGCAGTTGTGTCCTTACAGTGGGGTCCGGCCGTCCAGGGTTATAAATAGGGGTGGGTTATTTGCACGGGGGTGCTGGAGAGGCAGAAGAAGAGAGGGATGGGGGAAGAAGGAGAGGCTGGGATGGAGGGACCATTGTGGAGCACCGTGGCTGCAGTGGGCTGGGGGAGACCTTTGTGGTGTTGGGTGCTCAGCTGAGGTCAGGCTGGACCGGTGTCCTCAGCAGAGAAAAGGTGTCCCAGCCCCACCTGGAAGTGGAGAAGATGTGATGGAGCTACAGCGGTGGTGTAGAGAGGTGCAGGGATTTAGGAAACCTTATTTTCTGATTTGAGGATGGAGAACCTTGGACCGTGTGGGCTTCTCAGGTCTGTCTAAGGGTATGTTAGTGTCTTGAACCTGCTTGGCTCTCCTGGGCTTGACTAAATCAACAGGCTGTGCTGAGACCAACTGCTCTGGTTGTTGCTAAACCAGAGGAAGATGTTAAACCAGCCTGCTCCTCAGCCTGTCCCGGCCCCTTTGCCAGCTCTTGCATCTGCAGTAGGTGTAATTCCTTCCCACCCGAGCACTGGCAAGATGCTTCACTTTGGCCACTGCTGTTGTCCCCCCTCCGGTTTGTCCAGCTTCCCCTGCCACCCTGGCCTCTCCAGGGCTGTCACCTCTCCTTTACCATTGTCTGAGGTGATGTGTGTGTTCCCAGGCTTATCGGCAGGGGGGTGCTGCGTGATCCCACCCCTCCATGCCCACAAACCTGGCACTTATTTTTTGCCAAGGCTTTCTTCAGCCAGCCCAAGACACTGCAGGGAAGTCCTCTCTGCGCCTGGGCTGGCCAACCATTCAGTGGGGGGAAAAGCCTTCAGAGGCTGAACGTTGAGACTTCTCAGACGATGGTCCCTTTGATTTTCAGTTAAGAACAAGCCAAAGAGCTAATTTTGATTATGACATCTCTCTGTCCTTGCAAAATACTCTCCCTTCCATCTAAAAAGCATAGGCCTGAATCTTAGGGACAGATTTTCCTTTGTGTTTTATTTTGTGCTGTCATTTACAGCTCTAAAAAATGGCTGTAAATATGCTTGTTTTCATACTCCGTTCTCCTTTGCAGCCTCTACATGGCTGAACAGATCCCATCAAAGATCTCAAAGGCTTTTATGCACCTCATTTTCACCAGTGGGAGGTAGATAAGGTTTGGTCCCAGCTTGCTTTGCTTCAGCCCCTGTTTTTATTGCACAAGGGAGTTTCTGTAGTGGCTGGGGGTGTCCCTGAGCTGAGGCTGGGGAAATTCCAGATGTGCTGTTCTCCAGCTGCTGATGAACACTTGTTGGCGGGTTCCTGCCACTTCGAGGAGCCAACCGGAGCTCCGTGCTACCTCCTGCACCAAAGCCAGTGCTAATCCAAGGGCGACTGTTGAGAAATCAACCTCATTTTCCAGCCTTTTGTCTCAAGCAGACAGAGTCCCACGCTGCTCAAGTACGCTGCTCAAGTACATTGGTGGGTCTTTTAAAGCGCCGTTGAAGTGTGAATAGCCAGTTTGTCAGGATGTCCTCCCCTAGGACAAAGAGAGCTGTCAGCTCTGTCTAAATGTGTAACCTTAACGTAAGGTAGATCTTCACCCCCTGCCACCCAGCCCCAACCAGGTGTCATGCCCAAGTTGTTCTCGGCAGGTTTTCTAGTTGCCATGTGGACATATTGCCTCTGTGGGAATGTGGATCCAGATGACATGCCCTGTGAAGATCTGAGGTCTTCAAACAGGAGCCTTAATGAAGTATTATGAACTACTGCTCCATTTTAGGAGTAATGTTTGGGCCTTTTTCTTTACTGTCTGTTGGAGTGACTCATCGCTACCTGTGATGTTGCTTTATGTCACCTGTGATAAGTACGTGGTGGGACTCCAGCACTTAATCTGGTATTGCCGTGCCCTTGCGAAGGCAACTCAAATTCCTGCCATGCCCTGAGGGTTCCCTGGTAGGTCACTAATCACAGGAAAGCAGGTCTGGAGTTTTGCTCCGTCTGATGTACATCAAAGTGTCACCAACAGTGCAGATGCTTTGAAAAAAAAAAACAAACCTGTTCTAGAAGCAGCTCTTCAACTGGTATGATAAAGTTTTGTTCCCTTGATTTATTCCTGGTTGTGTCGATTTGGTGCAGCAAAGGGCTTGGCCGGATCATTCTTCAGCTACTTTGAAATTAAAGAAATTTTCCCCCAGTGCTAAGTCAACAAGCAACTCTGTCAAACTGGTGTCTTCTGACACCGTTTTCGGCTGGGATGACATAAAACCACTACCACACGGAAAGACCAAAGGTCCTTTAAGGTTTTCTTTGAAGAAGAACTGTTTCCTGGAAATGCAGGGGACGTCCCTCACCTGAGAAGTTCCTTTCCCCAGGCTGAAGACCATCTCTTGCACTTTGGCTATGCTGACCCCTGCCACCGCCATAGCTGTGGGAAACTCAGCTGTGTGTTTTGTGAACTGGGATGATGTTCATGTTCTCCCCTGATACTTTTTTTTTTTTTTTTTTTAAAGCATTGCCAACTTAGGCAATCAGAAAACTGTAGCCCACATTGCAACACTTGTTTTTCAAGGTTTTCTTCCCAGCCATAGAAAATTCCTTTAATGGAAACTCCCTTTTGGAAGACTTTTTGAGACTCAAGCTTGGAAGATGAGCTAATCTCCTGATCTGAAGTTCTGGCTCAGTCTTCTAGATGGAGAAGATACAGCTTTTAAGTCAGGTCTGTGTCTTGCAGGCCTAAACCACAATCTAGAATTGTCCTGGCCTAGTGCCTCTTGGAAAGAGTAGATCTGTTAGAGGTCATGCTATGTAGACATCAGAATGGACATGCTGTCTTGGATCAAAGGTGCATCTAGCCCAATATCCTGTCTCTAACAGTGCCAGCAGCAAATGCTTAAGGTAAGATATAAGACCGTGGCAAGCCCTTGGTGATACTTCCTATGGCCCTTCCAACTCATGGCGATTTACAGCTGAAGGACTTCCTGAGCTATGGGTCACATCCACATCGCTGGCTGTAATTGCCCTTGATGGACCTTTCAGTGTCTTTAATTGCTATTTGAACCCATTTATGCTTTTGGCTTCTACGACGTCTGATGACAATGAGTTCTACCACTTAATTATGTGCTGTTTAAAAACATAACCGTTAATCCTAATAGCCTTCAATTATAATAAAGGTCTTGAGCTTGGATAAGATCGCCAGCATGGATGAAGTCTGCAGAATTACATCCGTGTATTACGTCGACAGCAACGGGAGCCTCGTACCAAACTGTGGGGAATACATACGATTAGTTGATGGCAAGATCTTCAAGAGAGACTGGTAATTCAGGATCCTTCAACTCAGCTGCCTGATGGCATGGGCTTTGGCAGGGTCTGGTTTGTACAGGGCTGTCCATCTGTTTTCTTTCCCCCGGTGCAGTCCGTAGGGAAGGTTTATCCATCTTTGCAGGCTGCTGCGGTCTCTTTTTTTTTGTTGTTTAAGAAGAATGGTCAGGGTAGTGGATGCTTTTCCCGTGAATTTTGCTTCCCTGCGAATGTGCAAAGGCTTGAGGAGCAATTCTCCTCTGGACCGCAGTCGTGTTTTGAGCTTGCCCACAGATTCCCCTCTTGTGGCTCAGCCTGAAAGAGATTCCTTGTGAAAACCATCATAGACTTGGCTTATTCCTCAGGGCTGCAGAGGAAAACCTGGCTCTGCTGGGAGATTAACCTCTGGTTCGGTCCTTACTGTAAGGTAAGGGAGTGCTTGCACCTGCTTTGAAGACCAACCTCCCCCACCGCCCTTCTGTCTTTGTGCAACCCTGGACTAATGAGCGGTTGATGGAAGAAGAGAGCCCAGAGAGGGTGGGATGAGCCACAGCCTGAGGTGCCCTGAGACATGGGAGACCCAGCTCTGCCTCTGGTCCCCCACCCTGTAGACACCTCCCAGCAGAGATAGACATAGTAACATAACTAGAAGACCTGATCTGGAGCTTGGTCTTCATGCGGTAGGTGGACATGTTCTGTGTCCTCAAGGCAGCTTGGAGAGCTAGATTGGATGTGCTTACTGGCGTTTTTTTTTTATTTTTCCTTCCCATGAAATGATTTTTTGGGGTGATGGTGGCAAAGTGCATGTAATTCTGCAATGTTTTCTGATGGAAAACAGCCACAACCTTTTGTTTTTCCTCAAGGTGATGGTAATCTTGACACCAACAGCTCCTCAGAGTTTCTCTGGGCACTTTTCTGCTGTGAGTTTTTGGGGGCAAGAAGGGGGTTTCGATTGCTTAATCCTTCCAGCTAAGTAAAATCCATCTGCACTGGTAAATTCTCCAGGAGATGTACAGTTCACTGCTTGTCAGGCCAGGATATTAAATTAAGCAATTTTCATCAGATGACACACCTTCTGGTTCATGTAAAAAAATGTCCAGCAAAGCGCTGGGCTCGTAATTCAGCCTGATGGCAAGCGAGCTGCTAATCCATTTCACTTTGGAGAGAGAGAGAGAGAGGGGCCATCTCTGTGGGAGACTCCTGTTGGCAGCCCCTGCACGTGAAGATGCCCCCCTTGGGCTCTCCTCCCCTCCCGCATCCCCCTGCCAGGGCCAGCAGATAGTGATGCTCTCGCTGCCGGTCTCTGCTGACACTTTCAACGCTCCGTAGCGTAGCCTGGATGAGCTGCTACGTGGGGAATCCTTTTAAGTCAGGAAACCTGCATTTAGGGAAATCATTCTGCTTCAGTTCCCTCCTGGCAGAAGTGGATGGTGGAAATCTCCGGGAAGGCTCATCTCTGGGTGTGTGTCCTATCGCTCTCCTGGGTGGCCCTGAGCTGCTGCCCCATCCCGGAGCTTTGCTGTCCTTGCCAGCCCAGGGGAAGGTCTTGCCCACTGCAGCCAAACCGGGTTCCCTGTGTCAGAGCACCCATTTAAATGTTCAAAATTTGTAACTTGGGCTGCGTCATGAAAGCATCTGAAAATCTTGGTTGGACTAGATAATCTTGAAAGGTCCCTTCCAACCTAGGTGATTCAATAATAATGGCAATAGCAGTGGTAGGGGAACATTTTATTTGCTGATGGTTTATAGGTTTGCATCGTTCCACCCTCCCCAGACAGGAGACTGAGAACCATTCCCCATTTCTTCTATTTCTTTTTTTTTTTTAATTCTGAAGCAGAGTTCCCCTGTGATTACATGACTCCAGGAGCTGGGGCTTGAGGAAAAGCAAAAATATCTGCTGTCACGAGGTTCAGGAAAGGGATGCAGGATCTTTTCCCAGGGTCAGCTCATCTCTGAAGGAGCCTTTCTCCTAATAGACTAGAGAGAAGTGATTTCAGGTGAATTGGGTGTTTTGCCTTTATGGGGATCCAGGACCCCTTGGGGGGGCTACAGCGAGGGAGTGGGTGCATGCTATAAAGCATCCAGCTCAACCCCAATCCATCTCCCTTCAGCCAAGGTGCAAAATACCCCTCTCCAGGGCAAGAGGCACGAGCGTGGTGGTGATGGTGGTGGTGGCAGCTCCCCACATCCCCAACGCCATTGATTAGCGAACCGGACATTAATCGCTTCATTAAAGCCAAACGACCCCGGGCAACCGTGTCGTTATAAAAGACCCAGGAAATCCTAGAGGCAAGCAGAGCAGAGATGTTCCCCCCTCCCCCTGGGAGCAGAGCCTTCCTCTCCGAACCCCGCTGACCTTCTGCTCGCTTGCTCCCCAGCTCCTGCTGCTTTGCCGGGAGGGGAGACCCCCGTGCGATGCTCGGAGGGGCGGGGGGCTTTATTGCCTCCTTCCCCTCTGCAGGGGGTCCCTGTTTTCAAAGCCCAGCTCTCTGTCTCCCCTCCCAGCCCCTCGTAAAAGGGCTGGCAGCAAAATAAAATGACAGGTGAACAATCCCACGCGACCAGCTCCCCTCTGGATGGGAGGGTTGGGGCTTGGGGGCTTCTGTCTTGGGGACAGGCAGTGGGAGGGAGAAAGAGGGACAGCGGAGCCAGGCTGCTTTGATTTCTTTGGTTTGCTTGTATTTCCTTTTATTTAGGCTTGCTTTTATATCTTGTGTGTATATATTGGTATATTGTATATTGGTATATTGTATATATGGGGTATATAATCCTGCTTCAGCAGGGGAGTTGGACTAGGTGGTCTCTATGGTCCCTTCCAACTCTAATAATTCAGTGAAATTCAGTGAAATATTGCAGGTAAAAAAAAAAGTCTGTGTCTATACAAAGTCACGCTATACCATTATGGCACAGCAATAACGTTGTATCTCTCTCTCTATTATTAATCTTTTGCATATAAATAATAACAGCAAGGGGTTTTTCTTTCCTTACTCAGGTCTGAGTGTGCCGTCGGTGTTTTCACGGCCATTCCACTTCGACTCCTTCCCCCTCAGCCCCTCCATACACGTCACCAACACATCCTTGTTCTTGTTCCCGCTGCCCGCTGCTGTCAGGATCCTGGCTTCGTGCTCGTCTGCGTGGGAAAACCCTGCCCAAAGTCCCAAAGTTTGGGTCCTAGTTCCTTAAAACCTCTTTGCAAATCCCACAAAATTTCATCTGTAAAAAAAAAAACCAAAAAAAAACCCACAACCCCAAAACTAGGAGGAGTTTTGCCTTAATAGAACCAGATTTAACCTGTTGTTGCCTTTCTCAGCTGCTCTGGAAAGAAAATCAGGTTGAGGGAGAGGGTCAGGTTCTTTGGCAAATGTTCCCCTCCTCTCCCCGTTCCAGCTCCGACATCAATAACTCTGTGTCTGTTGGTTCAGCCCTCGTTAGCTGTGCGTGGATTTGCACGCTGCTATTAATTGCAGAGCAAACGAACCTTCTTCGGACCATATGCCGCCGCTATAACGTATGCACACATGCTGTTAGTGGCTGTAAAAAAAGAAAAATAAAAGCACGGTTGGGCTCGTGTTCTTGCCAAGAGATTAAATGTTTAAAAAAAAATTGGCTGCATTTCCACAAGGGGACTTTTGTCGTATAATCTTGTATCTACTGGGATTATCCTTTTAAAAAATTGGCAGTGTTTCCTCAGAAAGCGCAGCTTCTAGCTTATAATTTTTCTTTTATCTTTTTTTTTTTTGGCAGCCGCTCGAAGAAATCTCTTTGCCATTTCCAGGCTGGGGATCTTTTGTTTTATACACAGCAAAGCACCGGTTCTGTAAGCGACAGATTTCTCCACTCAGCATCTTTGGGACACCCATCGATCAATGACAGGGAATTTAAGTAAGAGGAGGGGGTGACTTGGAAAATAAACTCTTCACATCCAACTGACGAAGTGGGAAACATCCGCTGCTGGCCTATCTCCACCGGCTTCGATGGAGTTGTGCCAGCACAGCGTTTGGCCCCGGCGTCTTTCAACTCATTATTCTTTCATTGGCTATTTGCTGGGGTGTATTGAAAGGCTGAGTTTTACATCTGCTTCCTCACGGACTTTCTTTCCTTCTACAAGGAACTTTCTTTTCACATTTGGTTTTTGCCAGGCCTGGGTTTAATCGTGAACAGGGTTGTTTTTTGGTTTTGTTTTTTTTTTTGTTGTTGGGGGGTTTGGTGCACCATGTGCACACACAGGTAGATCCGAGTTTTCTTATTCTAGGGGCACTCATCAGCAGTGAGGTATTTTTATGTATTAAATTAAACGCAGGAAAAAAATGTTCTGAAGGAAAACCAGCACGTTTGAAATATTTTTACTTCTTTTTTCTTTGCCGGTTTTAGTAGAGTCCTATATTTAGAAGCAGAAACTCGTTGCAGAGACGTAGACATTTTAAGTCTGCCCATGGTTTAGGTAACAATTTAGGTAATTATCCATTAAATATAAACAAGCAATCAATGTTAAGCTAATTATAATAATTAAGTGAATTACAAAAAGTGCTTACAAACAAGCCAATTGCTTAGATAACTATTAATTATCTTGCTGCCCTCCCTAGGGCCCCGTTTCCCAACAGCTCGGGAGCAGAGCTCGCGTTCACCCTCCCCACGGGAGGACCCGGGGCTACGAGAGGTCGGCGATGGCTTTGAAAACCTGAAGGTTCCACAAAGCTGATGAAAGGTAAGTAATTAAAAACCCTATAAACCTGCATTTATTATTTTTTTTTTTTTAAATGCCTATCAAGATTTCAGAAACTAAAGTTGTAGCCGGGTATTTGACGGCTGCCAGTTTGCCGAAGATGAATTTCAGAGATAAAATGCCCCCCAGGAGCAAGATACCCAACAGAGCCACAAATCAGGCAGATGTTTGGGTCCCAGACATACATATTTTTTAGCATGTGAGAAGAGGAACCCCCAGCAACGTGCTTGACCTCCTGTCTGGCTCCTGCGATGGGAGGAGGCTACGGGACCTGAAAGCTCCCCAGCAGAAAGTGGTTTGGCAACACGCAGACACAAGATCTTTGGCCATGGGCTTCCCAAAGAGGTAGCTTTGAGGAGAGGGGAGAAAACCTGCCTTGTCAGCAGTCTTCAGAAAGATATACGCTGACAGATAGTCTAAATTTTGCCATTGTGCTTTCCAAGAGGGTGGTTGAGGGGGTTGCTCCTGAAGGGGCAGCCCTTTGCTGGAGACACTTGCCCCAATAGCTTCTGCAAAGAGCAGCCCCCAGAAGAGCCCTTGGTGGTCAGCAATAAAGGTGATCCAGAGCCTCCTGATCCTCTGATAACAACAGTGGCTTGTAAGCACGTTTGGGGAGGGCTTATCCCTCCTTTGCAACAGGAGTGTGCGCTTGGCTGTAAATTTTTTCCAGCTGTAAAGTCAGAGAAAACACTGATAAGCTCTGCTGGCCCCCCCAGCCCCCCAGCTGGGAATGATAGATTTACCAGAGGGAACTCAAAGTACCAGCTCCATTCTCCTCCACTGTGGGAGCATATGGAATATATTGTGGTCTGAGGGAAATACATCTTAAGAATTTCTCCTGCGTCTCTTCAGGAGCGTTCCAGGGTGGGTTACAGCAGGTGTCACAAAATCAGTGGACCCCCCCATTTTTATCTTGGGCACTTCAAGTGGATTAAGTGACCAGATGTAGTCACCTATACCCAAAGTCACAGCAGACCTCTGCATCAGCCTCCAAAAGTTTTGCTGTTGCTCGGGTTTGGGTGAGACTCCAAAACACTGGAAGAGAAAGAGAGACTTTCCAAGGAGAGAGACAACAAGGAAATATCCGAGATCTGCCTGGAAAAATCCGTTCCTGTGAAACATCTGATCCCGGGCTGTGATAAGCAGTTTCCACAATGTACTGTTTATTCGCTGCTGCCTGAGGAATAAAACCAAACCAGCCTTGTTGCTCCTCTGCAGTGAGTGGAATTGCCTGGGAGATGGACCCGGTAAATGGGAATTGCAGGAGGTCTTCAGTTCTCAAGGAGTCCTCACCCGAGTAAGTTTTGCCTTGAATTTAGTAGCAATTTTGGTTTATATCAGTGGTGATATTTTTCAACCAAAAGCAGTAACCAGCACCTTCTATTAAGGCACCCAGCACCAGAAAGGATAGAGCCATCCCCACACAATAAATACACTTTATTATTATTTTTTTTTCACTAGTGGCTCCGATTCACTTTGGGTAAAAAGAGGATGAAGCTGAAACGCTGGTGAAGGCACATCCATTAGGAGCCAGGCTGATGTGAACTCAGAGCTGAGATAAAAATCTGTGCGTTGACCCATGAGCCTGAATTATCCACTATATGGAAAACCCCTGACCTAATCGTCTTCCAGGAAAAGGCACGGCGTATTGGAAAGTATACGGGGAGGGTTGGGAAGAAAATTGGGAAAGACAGACCATTTCTCCCACTGGAATATCTGGGACCTACTGCAGGCTTGGGGAGGGTGTTTCCAAAGCATGGAGGAGTTTTCTCTGGTGAAGTTTTCGCCACAAATCTGGGTGGGCACTGATTTACAGCCCTCGGAGTGTCCAGGACACCAGAACTCTGTTCGGTTTTGTGTCACCCCTGGACACAAAGGCAGGACTTAATGTAGGTGAGACCTGTGTCTGTCAGGCTTTCCTTCTGCCTCCACCCCTCCCTGCTGGTCTGAAGGATTTTCTGTTATTTCTGCTTCAATTAAGCCTATTCTGAATCCAGGAGTGTCCTTTGGAGGGTACCATCAGGTACCTGGGGGGGGAGTGGGACGCTGGACTCTGCTGGAGAAGTCAGTGGATTTGCCTACAGTTGGGTTTTGTCCATATCTTTCCTTTTTTCTGTCCATAAACTCCATCTGGGTGAGGTTTGAGGCTCAATGACATTTGTCCGGGTTTTCTGGATGTCTTGTCAGAGATACAGGTTGCAGGTTTTGGGCCTGACAAATAACGTGAAGTCATGCATATGACAATGAGGAATCACCACGGTCTTGGTCAGAGCCTGATGCCAAGGTCAGTCCACGGCCTCTCCATGCAGTGGAGTGGGCTGACACCCCCCTGCTCTGGGCTTTTATTTGGGGGCAGAGAGAGTCCATCCTTGCCTGGTGTCCTGGAAAAAGGGACAATAACATCATAGTGCCTGTGGGTAAGATGAGGGGACATAAACTGAGTCATTTTTCTGTTTTGCAGAAGAAAACATCTCTGAAAAAGCATCTGGGTGAATCAGTCCCTGTTTTTCCCTGAAAAGGACCTTCCTGGCGACTCTGCTCTCTAAGGAGAGGCTGTGATATGCAACCTCGTTACATGTCCCAATATATTTTGATTACCAAAATTTGAGTGCATGTCTGGAGCCCGTCACTGATGATGGAGAAGAGGGACACTCCATCTGGAGTGTCCGCGCTGGAGAAGAGGGATTCTTCTCAAGTAACATCTACAAACCAGATTTCCAGTTGTCCAGACTCCATCGATCACCAGTGGAGGGTGAGCAGCAGCCCAAGAGACCGTCCTTCAAACCAGCTGCCACTTTTAGGTGGGAAGAAAGACCTTCTGAGAGGTCTTTCTATCTACAGACATGGCCTGGAGACAGCCAAACTGTGATGGCCAACGTTGGATAAAGGACTCCCAGCCCATGGAACCCTCATGAGTCAAGACACAGACTGGAAGGAGCACTTTCAAACTGGGTTATGCACTAACTCCTCTCAGGTGGGGGCTTATGTGAATGTGCTGCCAAACTAAGAAAATTTAAAAGCTGGTGAGGTGTTGGACATCTTCAGGCCCAAGAGATGTCTAAGGGTGTGACAAAGTGCAACCTGAATACCTGACACCTTGCCAGTGAGCTGTGCTTAATGGGTCAGGCAGCAGAGGTGTAATGGAATCAATAGAGTTGGAGTGGAGATCTTTGCAGATCCAGCAACTGGATGGTTTGGGTTTGTTTTGTATGTCGTATTCTTGTTGCTGTTTTTTTTTCTTTTTTCTCCCCCCCCATACCCTTCCCTCTAAATTTTGTGTTCTCTTGTAAACTTTTCAGGTTTAACCCTCAGGAAGGGCAAGATTTGAAGGGCAGCTGCAAGAGAATTGAGGTCTATCGGGACCTAAGGTACGTGGCGTGATTTGTGCTGAGAAATATCTGCGAGGGCCGGGGACAAAAAAAAAAAAGGAGCCGTATCCAATACAGCAGGGAAGGAGCCGAGTCTGGCAGACGGGACTGCGGGCTCCAGCTCTAACCCCGGCCCGACAATTGATACAGAAGAATCCCGTGACTGCCAAATTACAGCCCTAACGAGGAATGCTCCTGCTCTGCCTCTGATCTGTGCGTACATGGCCGGCCGTTATCACTCGGCTTTGTTTTCTCTGGGGGGCGCTACAACCTGGTTATCTCGGCGGGGGGTTGCCCAAAGCGCGTCGGGGATGGTTAAATGTAATAACAAAGGAAGAAGGTAGGAATCAAGTGGTTTGAGTAGGAAACCGGAGGGAATTCCCGGCTGAGGTCACCAGTTGGGTGAATTGTGGGACCTGTGGCTTGCCGTGAGAGAGGGGCTCACAGCTCCCGAGCCTCCTCAAACTGGGGGTACATTAAATATACATTAAATAATATACACCTTCCCTTCCCCAACCCTCATTGAGATGAGTATCTTCGTGTAGACCTGTATCAACCAGAGGGACAAGTAACATTTGAAGTCAACCTTCAAATCCCCACCCAGGCCATGGATTTGGCCACCCAAAAGCGTGTCTTGGGCTTTATTATTTCAGCCCGTGGCTTCGCATTCGTTAGCGACAAGGAAAGAAACGGTGGCAGCTCAGGTCGCAGGAGAATCAGCAGCAGCACAGCTGTGGCATGTTTTTTTTTGGATAAATTAGAAAATAAACAACTATATTCTCGGGCCAAAATAACTTCAATTCGAAACGAATTTCATTTTGCATTCCAGAAATCATTTTTTTAAAAAAATCATTTTTAAAGGAGAAGGAAAGAGATCATTTAACTAAAAGCACCCTGCAATTAAACGCTTTGCTTTAAAATAACAAAACAAAGTGTTTGGGTTTTCTCCATTGTTGAGCTTGCCAAATTATTTGTGTTTAAAAAATGTATTACGGAGTGGTTTGCTATGATTGAATTTCCGCTTGTTTTGCTTCAAAATATAACTCTGGCCAAAAAAAGTCTTTTAGCTCTAATCAAGATCAAATTAATCAAACCTTGTTTGCTACTGGCTTGCAGCTACCGTGTTAGCGACGAGGATCTTCCCCAGCTAGAGAAATGGGGCTCTGATGGTAATTCAAGGTTTTTACTGGTCTTGAAACAACTTTCACAGAAATAGGATAAAACTAGAATGAAAAAGATCTAGGCAAGAATTGCTATTGAAACCAAGACGTCCGTAAGTAGGTAGAGTTTCTTGAGGGGTTTTTAGTTCCTCAGTCTTGTTAAAGTGGATTTTGATACCAACAGTCCTCTCGACATCTGGATGGAAATCCTCTTTCTTGCCTCTTAGTGTCTCTCCCTTCCTGTTCCAAGCACCGGTGGCTGCATTTCCTTACTGTGGCACGAAGACTCTGAAGTCCCTTCTCCAGAAGCCTCTGCTTTAAGAAAGGCTTTTTGTTGTATTTTTACTTGAGGTTTTTTTAATTTTTTTCTTCTTTTTTTTTCCTTCTAAGTTGAAGTTGATCGGTGAGGAGCAGGACTTAACGGAGCTCGGTTTCCTACGGCTCCATGTCTCGCGGCTGGATTATCATGTGCTTAATAAGGCATGAGCTCTGATTGGAACATTTCCTGAGGTTGGGAAATGTTCCTGAGGTTCCTTTCTCTCTCCCTTCTGCCTTTTCAAGCACCTGAGGACCTCGCTGAGCTCCAGCCATGGTCCTTCTCCCAGCAAAGGCAGCGATAAAGCTTTTTCCCCTCTATCTGTCATCGAACGGAGCCAACTCCTAATGCTTTGGGGGCTTTTTCGGATTGAAACGGACCCATGGATCTCAGAAGTTCTTACCAGAGGGAGCCCAGTGACACACTGGGATGGGGTGATTCCTTACAAATGAGTTTTGGGTTAAGATCAAACCTGGTGTGCTTCATCCCCGGGGGGATGCTGGTCAGGAAAGCTCCCGTGTGGAGCAGAGCCCGGAGTAAAATAGTGAAGGACTTTCAACTCCAATGGGGTTTAACCCACCATATGGTAAACCTAGACTGAGTAAGTGAATATTTAGGACCAAGATGGGAAAGGTGGAGCCACGTGAAGGTGGCAGACCTACCTTAGGACAAGCTTTATGAGCAGTGTGGCTGCGGGGACAGTGTAGCAGATGTCCAGCCCAGAGGTTGGAGCAATGGGAGGACTTGTCTGAGGTGGGGCTCTCACTGTACGGAGAGCAGGGGGAACGTGTCCCACCACAGCAAGGCTTTAAAAGATCCCACCCACACCTTTGGGGTGTGCTTTGCTGTATGGAAAAGGAATCATCCTGCAGACATGGCTTAAGCTTTGGGCAAATTGTTGTGTATTTTGAAGAGTTTGAGGAGTGCTTAATTCCTGCGTTCAGTGATTTGAGGAAGGTGGTGAACATGAATCTGCCACCATATTTATACCAGCCTAGGCTCTGTGTTTCCCATTTTACACACTGAGAAAATTTCATTTTATGTCAAGCCACCAGGATGTGTCAAGGTTTTGGGTGTCTGTAGAACTGTGATCCTCTCTGAGTTCCAGGCAGGACCCAACTGGGGTGTGGTCATGTCTTTATCGAGGTAATTAATGACTGTTTTAATTTGTCACGGGGTTTTCAGATGTCTAAGAGAAATAAATCACTTGGAGTTCATTACCTGCCTTCACCCACCTGCATAGTTTTTCCTGAAGCAGTGAAACTATGAAAACACTCCTGCTCTCATTTCAAAACTTTAATGCTTACTAATAATTCTGTAAAGCAGAAGAGGAGGGAATTGAGCCCTTGCTCTTTGTGTGCTCTGAGACGTGTCCAATGTGAACTTAAAAATCATTCTCCTTGCACGCACCTTGCCCTGAACAGCTTCTCTTCTCCTCCTGCGGACGATGAGGAGGGCTGATGGGAGGAAGGCCATCATTTTGTGCCTCGGGGAAAGTGGCTCCTGAAGCCAGCAAGGGGACGATGCCTACCTTTCCTCCTCCCTTTGCTCTTCAGGCGGGGGGGTCCTGGCTGCTGCTGTTCCCCCGGGGGGGTCGGGGATGCTGGCAGGATGGTGATGCAGGCGGGGAGGGGGGGCAGGCAGGGACGCCAGAGTGCTGTCAGCAGCCGCCGACGTCCCCCTGGGGACCCTGGCACCTTGTGTGTTTTGACAGGGGACAGGCTGTTCTCCTGCTAATAGGCTGTCGGACACGGTGTTCGCTGCCTGGCGGGAGGAGAGGGTGGGAGTTTACAGACTCCAGGCACAGCTAAAGGTTAGGGATTTAGTGGTGGCACATCCATCCAGGGTGACAAGCGCGAGGATCGATGCTCCCCTGCCATTATTGCTCCTGGAGGTTTCCTTGTACCCTCTCAGCTGCCCGGTCCTGCCAAGGCGTGCGGGGAGGCGGACTGGAAAATACAGCTTAGAGACGTGAGGATGGAGATACGCCGTTTGGCTGGCATCGGGGAAGGAGGGAGCTGGCTTTTTGAGGCTGTGAGTCTCTGAGGCTGATTTGATGCAATCTGGGGACCTTCTCGAAATCAGAAGCTGCCACCTTGGCTTCTGTGCTCGGTCTGGGTTTGCTTCAGGAAGGCAAGTTGGCTCCCAGCTTGTTTAGTTTCAATTTATTCCTTACATCCATCTTTCCTGACGAGGGGAGGAAACAGGCTGGGTTGGTTGTTTATTTACAGGCACCGTTTTTGCTGAGCAGTCCAGAATGGCCCAGCTTTAACGCCTTCAGCCAAAAACGGGGGGAATTATTAACACTTGCCAGCTCAACCACTCTGAAAAAAACCCCCAGACAAAAGCCGTCTGTGTGGCCTTTCTTGCGTCCGTACAGGAGGATGCAGGTTTTCACGAGGTGACTCCAGCGCGCAGACGGTGCCTTTGCAACAGTTTTCCCAAAACGAGCCCGATGCTGGCAGGGAAACCTGCCCCCCCCCTCCCCCCCGAGCATTGTGTCCCAACCCCATCCACGAAGGGAGCAGTTAGACCAGGCTGTGGATGGTCCTCCTGGGACCGATGGACCCGAACCCCGAGGGATGGAGAACCAACAGCCCCATTAGGAAACCCTACGTAAGGTGTTGCCGAGGGAGAAAGCCCATTAAATCCCTCGTTAGGGGAACACAGGGGCTCTCGTTTGCGTGTGTCGCCTTCGGGCTAAGATAAATAATAATAATGAGGACAATGAGTGATTTAGAGGATTTTTTTACCAGCATAATTAATGCTGATTTATATCGCGGGGTAGCAGAGAGACGGGCTGTGATAGGACGAGCGGGTGAAGTTTCTGAATGAGACGGGGAAGGGGATGACAGTGGGGAGTGAAAAATGAAATGTGCTTGCTAAAAAAAGCAAGGGGAGCTGGCTCCAGCGGTGCAGGGAGCAAAGCAGGTGACATAAATAATACCAGCGTGTATCTGCCGCTCCCCTCAACAGGGATCACTGGCTCTGTAATTAGATGGAGTTATTAGTGTCTTCGGTCGCCGTGTGAGGGGATATAGGGCTCTGTGAGACAGAAAATCAGAGTATCTTTTCATCCTATGGAGCCAATTAAATGGAAGTGAAGGAGAAAGAGAGTTTAGCCTAGTTAAAAAAATGCCTCCGTGAGTTACATGGCTTTGAGGGTGGGCTTCATAGCATCCAAATTAAATCACCCAGCCTCTGGATGGAGAACTTGTTCTTCAGAGGACCCTTGCTGGGAGGACCCTTCCTACCCGCAGGGACCTTCTGGAGTCACCAGGGCTGCCTGGGGTCCTCTCTGGTGTCACCCTGCAACTGCTTGATTTTACCATGTCCCCGACTGTGAGCTCCTGATCCCAACCTTCTCCTTTACAGTCAGATCTAACACAGATGGCCTGACTGATCCCACCAAGAAGGTGGTGGAACTCTCCAGGCTGATCCTTCCCCAGGGTAGCTATGGGATATTGGCTGTTGACTGCAACATTGATCGGCCTCAAGTTATGCTAGGGGAGGTTCAGGCTGGATATTAGGAAAAATTTTTTCACTGAAAGGGTTATCAGACATTGGAATGGGTTGCCCAGGGTGGTGGTTGAGGCACCATCCCCGGAGGTATTCAAAAGACAGGTTGATGTGGTGCTGGGAGACATGTGATGCTGATGGTTGGACTAGATGATCTTGAAGGTCCCTTCCAACCTAGAAGATCCTATAATTCTATTCTATGACTAAGAATTCAAGACGTTGCTGATCAGCATCAGCAATGACATGGTGCGTACCAGAGAGGTGAAGCGAAGCCCATGCTCACTGGGCTGTCAAGGAAAAGGGGATCGTTTCTTTGACATGGTGCCAACACCTGCTCCTTGGAGCAGTGGGAGCTTCAGGACATCTGAAAATAACAACTGTTTTGTGGTGTGGTTTTTTTTTTTTTTAATGTGAATTTCATCTGGCAACAACCCCATTATGGAAACAACAGGTTGGATCAATACAGAAGTATCTCCCAAACTCCCTCTGCTGGGAAGGAGGGCGGTCAGAAATCAATGGGCATCTTATTGGCCTGTGCAGCTATTTGCCTGGAAGTAATCCCTGTTATGAGCTGCCCCTGTTTCCTTGAGATGGATTGCAGCATGGATTTGGGGAGCTGGATGCTTGGGGAGCGCTCTGCTGGTCACCCAGGACATCCCACCCATGTCGGTAATGGCCAGTTGGCTCACAGGCTCTGGCTCCCTGCCTGGCTCTGTTTATCCTTCTCCCACGCACTGCATCACTAGACAGTGGCTTCTCCCTGCCACCTCTCCCAGTGACACCCCCTGTTCCACCACTGCCACCTAAACGATGGCTTCAGGGTCTTCCTGAAGCCTACAGTGTGTCCTCTGAGATGCGCAACCTTGCTGGGGAAACCATGTCCAGATATTGCAAGGAGACAGGGGCTGGTTCTTCCTCCAGGCACAGGGAGCAGGTAGCCACAACCTGGCACCAGGGATGACCTTCATCCGGCTGCTTCATGCGATGTATGAGCAGACCGAGGAGGTTTTTGTGTCTCTCAGGGGCTCGGTTTGAAAAAGTAATTTAACTCAAATGCACTGGGACCAGGGACCATAAGCACGACAAAGGCGATGGGGTCAGCTAGGGAGGCGGTACGCTGGAACGACATCAGGTACAAGAAAAACAGCAAAACAGCTTTGGGAGTGCTAAAATATTGATTGCATTATTCAAGCAAAGCATAACATACCCCTGCTCCTGCTGTGCCAACTGTGTTTAATGTCTTGATCCTCCCCCTAGCCTTGTCTGCTAGCACTGGGCGGGGTGAGTCCAAGGCTGTCTGCGTCCCTTTGCAGGAGGAACAAGTCAGTGTTTCAAAGTCTTTTCCTGGGAAAAGAGGGATTGTACCTCCCTGCAAGGCTCATGGCTGCTGGTTCCCGTGAAATTCCCTCCAGTGCCTGCACCCAGGGCTGAGGGAGACGTCGTGCCTGCAAGCCCGGGGACTCCCCTTTCATCACCTTCCTGCTCATTCCCAGACCGTGGCATTTTGGTCCCTTCTGCACCCCAGGCAGGTCGCTGAGGGCACACCGGGCTCTGCGTCCCTGGTCCTGGTCCCACCAGCCTCTGTGCCTCCCATCACAGCCATGCGCAGGGATGCTGGGGAGATGGCCAGTGGGCCCACAGCCACACCAGCGGCTCAGCAAACTCCCCGCCACCCCGCAGCAGCTTCATTGGTTGCCCTCCCCCTCCAAGGAGTCCAAAAAGACACGATGACTCACTCCTTTTCCACAGACAGCACCACCAGCTCTTGAAATACTTGGTGTTTTTCTTAGAGTCCTGGCTCCTGAAGCCATGTAATTACTTGAGCTTTCATTTTCTTTAAATAAAGCCCATTTCTAACACTCGTATTTGCAAAGAATAGCCGGAAAATGTGACCTCTTACCAGCTCAGAAGCCACACAGTGAAAACCCCAACTTTATTCTTTCTTATTCTTTCTTTGTCTAATTTTCCTTCATGTCATGGCTTTTACAATCTTCTCTTGCATATTGGTGTTGCTGGAAGTCATCTGTCTCTGCCCCATGGGTCTTGCGATGTTGCAAATAATCTTGAGTTTGTGACTTGGTGTCTTGAGTTTGTGACTTGGTGGTGACGTTGACATCTCAGGTCCGTTGGCTTCAAGACTTTGTTCTCGATATTCTTCTGCCTGGTGAAATGCAGTTTTCTGCAACGTAAGGTAAGGAAAAAGGTAGCAAGTCCCAACCTACACAAGCTGTTGCTAGTATGACTTTTCTTGTCTCCGCATGTCCTGGATCCATCCCTCGTTTTGAATTTCATCAGAAAACCCTGAGTTCAGGCTGGTTAAATTTAATTGTCCCCCAGAAGAGCCCAAGTTCTTTACGAGCTCTGTTCTGCTGAGCGATGCTGCATTATCTATACTCAGGCAAACCACAACCCCACTCTGCGCCGGTCCCTGCACAGGAACATGTTCTGGTCCCAGCTTTGAAATCTCTTGCCCAACCTGCCTCACTGCTCCTTTTAACCTCACATGGCAGGGCTGAAGACGCCGGCCCTTCCTCCCTGCCCACAGGTGCCACGAGGGTAAAATTCACAAATAAACTTTGTGCTTTCTGGCCCAAGAAGGGCTCCAAGACGTGCCGGGCTCTGTGCAGCATGAGTTTGGCTCTGGACTTTGTGATCCAAGTGTAAGAGTAAGTTTAAGCTTACTCTTAAACCTCTTTTCAGTTTAGAGGAGAAACAGAAGAGCTTTCCTTGGGTGACTTAGTCCATCCCAGCAGCAGACATTCCTCGGGTGGGAATGGATGAACGACAGGCTGGAAGAGCTGCCCCTTTCCCCTCGATTTTTGAAGGTGTCTGGACAGTTAGTTGCGTATCCTCCAGCTTTGATGTTTAGCTCTAGATGAGATGAAGAAGGCTCATTTGATGCTGCTGTGCTGGGCTATGCTGTGGAGAAGCAGTGTACCTGCTGCCGAGGAGGGAACTCTGCCCATTCCACCCATCAGGGATATGTGCAGGATGGAGGCTCTACAAGATGATCCAATCCCAGGCAAAACTCCAGCTGAAGCTTTTGTTTTATTGGAAAACAGAGATGGCAGCCGCGAGACGCAACGGCGCAGAGCACCAGCCTCTGCAGCTGGAGGAACAACGTTGTGTTTTCCCTGCTCTGTTCGTGAGCTTTGAAAAATCTGTCATCTGCCCTCAACCAAAATGACAGCCAGCATCCCTGGGCAGGAGACCAGGGGGTTACCTTTTGAAATAACCCACTCGTTTTTAAAAACCAACACCAGTGATCTGCAGCAAGCGAGAAGCTCCCTATTAAAAGTAATCCAGAAACATTCCAAAACACATACTTTCCTGGGGGGGGTGGGGGGGTGGGAGGGCAGGCAGCAAGCGTTTTTAGCAACATCAATCAAGGCACGGGCCAAAGTCACACATTCAAATCGAGACCTACGAAAATATGGAAAAGTTTAAATAATCCTTGGAAGTGGTCCAGGAATCGGTCATTCGGTCTGCAGGACCTTTTATGAATAACGCGGTAACACAAGCCCGTAATGGAAGCACCGAGATCCAGCCCATTGGATTTCCAGTCAGTGTTTCTCGTTCCAAGATGAATGAGTTGGGTTTTGGGGAGGGAAAGTAGCAGAACTGGTTTGTCTCTTGGCTGGGAGAGTTTGGCTTTGAAGGCCTGAGCTTGCAGGAACGGGCAGCCATGTGAACTTTCTCCACCTGAGGTTTCTCTTGGCCTGGATCTCCTTTTTATCTCCTTTTTAGTCTCTGTTACTTACACTTCTCTTACATCATCAGGAAGCTGCCTTCATTCTGCTGCAGGAGATGCTCTGCTCCCTCCGCTGGACACCTGATTGCCACGTGGTAGCCAAAGCCTTGGAGATCCTGTAGACCTGCACATTTTTCTCATTATTTTTTTTTTTTCCCCTCTGCCTCTCTCATCTTCTCTCTCTCTCATCCACGCTGACATCTGAGGCTGTGCAACAGAGGTAGAGGAGGAATTTCACTGCCAAGGCCACCAAACCGACCTCCCCTTTGCGCAGGTGTCTTTTTTGTGACCCCACTTTCCCAACAGCAGCAGCCGGTGGGTCACAGAAGAGAGAGTGACCCACCGTAGTGAGAACTACTCCTCTGTTTTTAATTAAAGCCGACTTGCTTCAAATCTTCATAGGAAAAAAAGCCCCAGAGTTTTCTCACTTCTGTTTGCCCCGTTCCCCAGCAACAACCTTCAGCAGAATCCCCTTTGCCACTGCTAAAAGAAGGATGAAGAAATAGACGTGGGAGGTTGTGTTTCCCAACCATCTTACAAGTCTCTGGAAAGGACAGGAGGGGATGGACGGGAGCAGAAAGCCCAGATGGTGGGTGTATTCCCGCGTTACGAAGTGCAACGGGCAGCCTCTGGCACAGCAAAGCATCCCGTGTCAAAACATCTCCAAACCAGCATTTGGTGGCCACTGCACGGGGTGTCTCGATGGCCCCAGACCTCAGGCCACAGGCACATCTTCCCTCCGCCATGGAGGCACCGATGCGGCACGTTAATGCATCTTCCTTCTTGATGGCAGGGGAAAAAAAAAAAAAAAAAGAGGAACTTAAATACAGATATGCATTCACTGACCTGTGATTCATGCTGAAGCAGTCAAGCACCTTCCACTTGGTTTTTATGTGGTTTTAAATGTTTTTTAGAAGTATCTGTTTATTACAGCTCAATAAAGTTTTATTTTGCGAAAAACCATGATTGATTTCCTCTGCTTCAAACAACAAACAGTCAACCTCCCCCAGCCGGCCCCTCCTCCTCGATTCATAAAAATGTGTTAACAATTCATTTAAAATTCATATACAAGCCAAGCACAGTTTATTCATGAAGTTACACAAATTAATACAAAGCAGCACACTGCCTGGGCCTGGCGTGGAGTCAAAGCCTGCTCTGAAGGCCTCCCTCTGCCGTACAATGCGCCAATGTGCTCCTGGAGACTGCCCTCCCGCCTGGTGGATCGGCGATCGGTGGAGACCATTTCACCTCCTCCACCTCCCCTGCCCGGTGGAGACACAGCGCAGGGCGATGGGGAAGGAGAGCTCCAAGGGAAGACCTCTGCTCTGGTGGTCACCTAGAGTGAAGCATCCTGAGCAATTCACACGTTAAGCGTGTAACAGTGAGAAACTATTTTTTTTTTCCCTACATGGTGTCCTGGGCAGAAATGGCACCTCTGTCCCTTCTGATGCCATTCAGCAAATCCACCATGTCAGATCCTTCTGTTGGCTCCCCACCAACCTGACGGCTGGTCAGCAGGACACGCTCAGGTCCTTGCTGCTCTTGGAAGTTGTTTCCTCAGGGTGATTTTCCTGACCCAGGATCCCTTGAGGTTGTCCCACCATCCTCTCCCCTGTCACAACAGACACCACAGCAGGAGCAGGTGCAAGTTGGTCATCTTGAGGCACTAATTGGACTTAATTGACCTGACCACCCTCACCTGGGGGCTCCACCCATCCTTCCTCTTCCCATGGACCTGGAGCTCTATTTAAGGGTAACCCTGAAGCTTTTTCTTTCCCTTGGCTATGTTGTGGGTGTTCTTGGTCTATCTCTAGCCTTCTGGATGGACTGTGGGTATAAGATGTTGGTAGCTGGTCTCCTGCCCTGCTGCTGGGATGCACCTGAGCCCTCTGCTGTAGATAGTTTCTATCTAAGTCTACCTCCTGCATGATCTTCAGACCTGTAAGTAACTCATCCCTTGTCCTGGCTGGACCTGGGACCTTAACCGTTGATGGTTTGTCTATGTTCCTATCTCCTGGATAGACCTCTTCCCTCCAGTCCTATCTCTGGCTTGTCTTCTGCTCTGGGTGTGCCCTCAAGCTGGTTCATCCCTTGCTTTGAGACTGTCAATGGTCCCTGTTGTGTTCAGACCCCCCAGAACAGCCCCCCACTGGTGAGGGCATTGCCTCCTTCAGACTCCATCCTGTTCCTCCTGCTGATCCCCCAATAGTTAAATATTCTGACTTGTGTCTAGGGCTAGATTTTCTGTGGTAGCATCCAGCCCTGCTCTGCTGGTCAGCCATCTAGTCTGATCTATGGCAATGATTTGATCTACTGCGTAAGCGCGTGTGTTTATTTAAATACCTCTTCAGCTCCATTCCCCTTCTTTCTTCCTTCCCAGCCAGAAACAAGCCCAAAAAAAAAGTTGATGCTGAAAGGCTGCTTTGTAGGGGAAGTCTGGGGTTTCTCCCCCTCGCTGCCGTGTCAGCACAGCACCTGCTCCTGTGCCCCAGCAAAGCCCTGAAGTTGTCCCATTTGTCAGCGAGGGGAGGGAGGGCTGGGACACATCGATCGTCCTCGATGAAGGAACCTGGAAGTGGCAGGGAGGAAAGCGTGAGGCGAGGTGGGACTTCAGAACACCTCCCCCTTCCTCCCACCATCTGTGTCCTTTGGAGCAGGGAGGGGAGGGCTCAGGTCCGCAGAGAAGCTCAAGTGTTGCTTGATGTCATCAATAAATTGTCAGCCTGGATTTCTTGGTGCTGCCGAGGGTCACCGGCTGTGGTGTTGGAGGCATCTTCCCCGGGGAAGGTGTGGAGCAGCCAGCGAGGAGGGTCCTGGATGTGCAGCACGGCCACCTGAGCCGAGAGCATCCGCTGTCCCGCCTGGAGGGACAGAGGTGGGGATGTTTGTGGCTCTCTGAACTCCAGCCTCTTCCACGGGGACCCTGTGAGATCTGTGACTGACAGCACCAAATAACCATCATGTTTGCTCCTTCCCCCCCCCCCCC
>JAOTQQ010000005.1:19899055-19921078 GCA_026546715.1 Gallinago undulata
CTGGCCTCTTATCTAAAGTGCTTTCTCCTGCCTCCAGCAGCTGAGTTTCATCACACCCGGGAGGTCCCGGCAGCCTGTAACCCCCCGTTAAAATCCACTGCTCCTACAGCACGTGGGGTGGGCCACAAAATGCCGCTGTCACTTTTTGGCTCTCGGCTCGGAGTCCTCTTCCCCAGCCCTCAGGGGAGCAGCCAGAGTGGCTGAATCCCGTTGAGATGCCGTTTGGTGGTGCAACTTCTCCCAAGGGCTACCAAGATGAGAAGGGAAAGATCCTCTCTGGGGCACCTCGGTCTTGCCTGTGGTGAAATACACCATTGGAGATTGGCCCTAGCTCTGAATCAGCTGCAAACCCAAGGGGAATCCTTGGCACCAGCTTCAAAAACTCTGGTGCTTCTGGGCAAGGCAGGACCTGAGCATGGCTCGGCTCTGCAGCCCTGCTTGCTGGAGAGCAGACCTGCCTTGGAAAGTCCCCGTGGGAACATCTAGATAGTTTCAAGCGAGATAAACCTACTGCACATAGGAGAGATGCGGGGATGAGGAGGGAGACGTTTCATCAGCCTTGGCCGAGTTAAAAATAAAGGGTTTAGCCGAGCTGTTTTCAATCTTTGAGTTGCAGATTTGCCCCCAAATCCCCCGTGAGCCCCTCACAGGCATTTTAAGCTCCTGGTTATAGACTTGCTTTTCCCCGGGTATCTCTTGTGGGTCGCTCCGTGGCTCTGTGAGGGTCTGATAATCATGGATGGAGAACTTTGTTGTGCAGGACAGCACAGTGAAGGCCATGGCTCTGCTCTGCCCGAGCCGCGTTGCTCCACGGTTGCTGATGTGCTCTTGGAGCTTCCAGTGCTATCAGCGTGTGCACACCTAAAAAAGCTGAGGCTGTTGTGTGTTGAGGACTGCTCCTTCTCCAGGCTCACTACAGAATCTGTTTGCAGTGTCAGTGCTCGGTGACCGGGAGCTGTATTTGCTGAGGTCAGGCAAGAGCCCATTTGAGACCTTTTCACTCTTCTTTCTCAGCAAAGAGGCTGGGAAATGCTGCGGGGATGGAGCAGGGTCCCAGTTCCCTGTTTCCCGAAGCTGGTAGGAGTCCAGAACTGCACTCCGAGGTAAGAAACGACGTGCCATGAGTCTTGGCAAACCGTAGCTCTCTGCGAGATAGATACCTGAGTGCCCTTTATCGCCGGCGGAGCGATGCGGTGGGGATCTCTCTCCCTGTAGATCTACCGTCTGTTGACGGCAGAAGACGGCCACACAGTCAGCGTAGACGAGACACTTCCCTGCAGATGGTTAAGCTTAAAGCGAAATGCATCTATATTACACTCTCTTGAATTAAATTCCCAATTGTTTTTGGGAACTTACTGCATAGAGGAAAAAGCAGATCACGTTTCAGCAGACAATGCCTGAGCTGGAAAACTGGAGCTGGTTTTATAGAAGACGCAGCTGATTTTTCTCCCAGTGTTAGTTCATTTTTTTTGCAGGAGAGGGAGAGAGAAATCCTTGTGGATTGCAGCCCTCGATGGAAAAAGGGAGAGAGGGTGGAAGGCAGAATGAGAGGAGATGGTCACTCCTGTCTCTGGCAGTGGCAGGAGAGGGCACCCGGAGATGCTGCTGCTCCTCCCAGTGCAAGAGCCACAGCTGAACCCTGGGAGAAAGGTTGGGAGCACAGAGATCACTGCTGATCACTGGTAAACGCTTCACATCCTCTGGATTCCAGCTCCACATGTGGTACCCGAGTCAGGTTTGGGTTTTTCTGAGGGGTCTGATGTCAACTCAGGACTGAGAGAAGAGAAACAGGAAAAAAGGTAGTGCTAGAGCTGAAAAGTCATGAAATGGTGACGTTGAAGATAAATGGCTCTCCAGGCTGAGCAGAAAAAGAAATTCAGGTGAGAGGAGGGCAGGGGCCTGGTTGGTGCCAAGAATGAATCTCTGACTCGCCAGAAAAAAATGAAGGTTGTTTTTTTTTCCCTCTGATTCCATCCTGAATTTGGAAAAAGCCAGTATCCTAGAATTTCTGCCTATTGAATTCCAAAAGGAAAAA
Source organism: Gallinago undulata (assembly GCA_026546715.1). Classification (NCBI taxonomy): domain Eukaryota; kingdom Metazoa; phylum Chordata; class Aves; order Charadriiformes; family Scolopacidae; genus Gallinago; species Gallinago undulata. The sequence goes on from JAOTQQ010000005.1 coordinate 19,901,091, forward strand.
ACCTCTTGGAGTAGTCCACAAATTCCATTTTGGTAGAAAAGTTGATTTGTTTTGAATTGAACATAGAAAATGAATGTCAAGGAAAAGTCATTTCGAAGCAAGAAAGTCCATCCTTTTCGTTGGGGGAAAATGTCAAAAGGGCATGCTGACATTTACATTTTTTTTTTTTCTCTCTCTCCACTTTGTTGCTGAATAAAAATTTGCCAAAGCCAACAGGGTGTCGTTTTCTGATGGAAATCTGTTTTGACAAAAATTTTCCAACCAGCTCCACTAGCTGCGCACAAACATTTCCGCTCTCGATTCCAATCTGGCTTTGGCAGGGAGTGGGGGTAAGGATGAAGAGGGGCTATTCTTTTCGGGACCCGTCAGTGATGTATCGCCCTGTCAAAGCACCCAATACTGCTACAAGCATCCTGCTTCCAGGGAGATCTCAGACCACGGTTCACTCTGGCTGGCTGACCTGGGCAGGAATTAAAGCACTCCCTTAATGAGAAGTGCTCACATGTGAGTTGAATTAGGGCTGGATAGCTGCTGGTCCGAAGTCAGGTCCCAGTTAGACTTCAAATGGGATGGGATCGCAGAATTTTTTTTCCTGCATCCATTTCCTACTGCCTCTAGCAATAGAGGATCTCTTAGAATGGTTAGAGTTGGAAGGGAACTTAAAGAGCATTGAGTTCCACCCCCTGCCCTGGGCAGGGATATCTCCCACCAGACCAGATTGCTCAAAGCCCTCTCAACCTGGCCTTGAACCCTTCTAGGGATGGGGCAGCCACAGCTTCTCTGGGCCAGGCTCTCACCACCCTCACAGCAAAGAATTTCTTTCTAGTATCTATTCTAAATCTCCCCTCTTTCAATTTAAAATCATTACTCCTCATCCTATCACTATATTCCTCAATCAAGAGTCCCTCCCATCTCTCCTGTTGCCCCTCTCAGGTACTGGAAGGCCATTATAAGGTGTCCCTGGAGCCTTCTCTTCTCCAGGCTGAACAACCCTGACTCTCTCAGCCTGTCTTCACTGGAGAGGTGCTCCAGCCCTCTTTTTGTGCTTGGAAGTTCATCTAGGCTTTGTTTAAGCTGTAGCCCACAAGCTGCTTCTACCAGGCACCGTGGACTGGGTTATCACTAGGAGGAAAGTCCTCAGAGCTTTTTGTTCAGTTGGGCTGCAGTGCAGTTGTAGCTCACCTGAGTGGGCCAACATAGGTAACATGTGCCACCTCTGCCTTTTGGAGAGTTCTTCTGCCAAGTTGTCTTTCTCACACTCTTTTGTGCTTTTTTTTCTTTATGATGCAGATCCTGGATCCCTGTAGAGATCCCAAATAAAGACAGGAATCTCTATGGCTCTCGCCAAAGACAATGTAAGAGTCTTCTTCAGCTGTTTGTGTTTTTTCTACTGTCCCTGGCAAAAGGCTGGCACCTCTGGAGATGGCTAAGGAGGTGGACTCTCCTCTTCTTGAGGAGAGTCTTGTTATGTTTAGATTAAACTTCAGCATAAACTAGACATAACTTTTAGATTACCAATGTTAAGTGGGATTAATTTGACTCAACATCTTGCAGGAATGTGTTACAGTGAATACAGGAGAGTGAGAAGATGTAGTTCACTCTTCTCTGGTGGAGGAGACCAAGGCATGGGATGACAGAAGACTTTTTGGGAAGAAGGGAACAGATTCACACAACTGTGCACTTCTGGGTGACAACATCAGCCTGTCTTTAAGGAGGGAATGTCCTTGACAACTGCAGGCTATAGATCACAGCCAGCTCCTACCTGCTGACAAGGTGCTGCTGAGATGTGTGACAACTGCAGATGGCAATCAGCTCCCGGAGATCGCTTGTCCATGCTCTTCTGTCCTTTCATTTCACTGAGTGGCACGAAGGGAAAGTGACGGCTGACCACCTGACCAGGCGACAAAAATACCAACAAAAAGGCAAAGGGAGAGTTTCAGAATTATTTTTTAAAATTTGTTTCTTTTATGACCAACTCGGATGTTGAGCAGGTTTGATAACACATTGCTTCTCCACTGGTTGGGCTCTTTCTTGGTGTTATTCTTTTGCCCCAAAAGCTCCAATAGTTTAACTCTTTCTGTGGGACATGGCTCCTTCCCCCATCTACTCACCCTGCTTTAAGCACACACCTGAGCTCCCATGGCTCACACGCTGGGCTTGTGGTGACGGGGTAGCCCTCTTCACTGATAAGTGTCTTAGCCTAGAATATGTGCTTCTGTGCCAAAGGCAGTGTCAGCTGTCCCCATGTGTCCACAGCACCCGAGATGCAGAGTAGGGACCTCAGTTTACGGCCAGTTGTGAGAAAACAGCTATTGACCCCAAAATCTACAGTGTCAGTTGGTTCCGCTTCTCTCCTTAGTGTACCAGTTGGGCTGGAGGCAAAATTGTTTTTTTTTTTTTCTGTCGTGGCACAGAAACATTTGATATTTTGAGCTTGTTCTCATGTAGCTCTTCTCAAACCGTTAACCTGGGAACTGGGCATCCCAAGGAATACTTTGTAGATATCCATGAGGACCAGTTACCTGCTTATCTTTGACTGTTTACAGACGAAAAAAAAAAAAAGTATATTCTTGCCATAATTCATCCGTGCAACTTTTAAACCCAGTGCACTTGAAGGAAGGGGTTTGTGAGTCTCTCTCATTACCTCATGGGATGGGGTTTGAGGGAACCATCCTTCTGGAGGCCGAGATGAGAGCCCAAGCCACGCTGGCCAAGCAGGGGACAGCCCAGCTTGTGCTTCAGTTCTGAACACAGGGGGATTGCCAAAAAAAAAAATAAAAAAAAATCTGAGCACAAGTGCTTGGACGTTACCAGCAGGAAAAAAAAAAAAACACACAGCGGCAATAAAATTAATTTCCTTCTCTAATATATACAAGACTTTCTCCAAGAGAATTATGACCCGAGCTGATCAAAGTCTGTAAGTGGTACTTATGCTATCAGTTTCACCCCCTTAATGCCCTCCTGTCAAAACAAAATCCCTTCGAAAGGCTTTGAGGAAAATCACATGAGCATAATGGCTTTCAAAAAAATGGCCCTAAGTACTCAGTAACATATACAGAGAAGACTATTAGATCGGCTGGTGTAATTGTACTTATATTCAAATGTAAACATTCTTATATGAGCAAGTTACTGCTTACCCACAGAGCGGTGCACAGGCGGATCGGGCTGAGAATGCTTGGGTTATCAAGAGAAAGGAGGGGAGGGGTTGGCAGCGGTGGGAACTTTGCCCTAAAACAGGATGGTGACTTTATGCAGAATTAGATAAAAGGAGAAGGGAAGGGGTGGGAGAAGGATGGGGCTTATTAAAGAACCATTCTCAGATATACAGAGAGAGAGAGAGAGCGAGGATGAAATTCAGGCAGGGTACAACTGCGCTGCCATGTGGCTCTCAGGTAGGAGTTGGAGACATCAAGCTATCTGATCCTTTATCTGCTGTAATGTGTTTGTTTGAATGTGTTCTTGGTGGATTTAGTGCTGCTCTGACAGCTCTGGGAACCGGAGTCCTCTGTGGATTCCCAGAATAGATGCGCCAGGCAATGCCGTGTCCGGTGATGGGGAGGTTCCATCTGTTCAGACCAAGCCTTGACCATTCCAGCCTGATGAGCACAACAAAGATGATATCTCAAATGCCCAGTTTCCAAAACCATTAACACTGGGAGACTGTGTAGGCACAGCTTGGATTAAGAGCCACTTTTCATCTTTTGAGGATTTAGGGAAGCAAGTATTTTGGTCCTCAGCACCTTCATGGGAGTACCCCGTCGCCCTCCGGAGTGATGACAGTCACAGTGGTTGCTCCATGTGCAGCTCCTGCTGCCGCAGCCTTCCACAGGCACCTCCTGATTTGCTGTTGAGTGCTCCTGATATAAGCTCTGCCCTTATCCCATTGCTATGTGGAAATGTATCAGTTCTTCAGGTCTCCTTTGCTCTGAGCAGCGATGCCCCGAGGGTGTTCGGTGGCCGGGAGACGATGAACAGCATCAGTGGGTTCAGAATCTGAATGAGGTGGTGTTTGGAGAGATCCTGATGTCATGGCAGCAAAGCTGAGCATCATTCATGGTTTGGATGCTTCTGAGTGGAAAAGCTGCTTCTGAGGGTTCATGCCATTTCTGTTTCATCCTGCGCAAACCAAAAGTGGGCACAGTGTCCACCACTCATTTCTTCAGTCCTGGCTTTCTCCTTTTCCTCCTCCCTTTTGTGTTGTTCCCCTCTCTCAGGCTGAGACCAGAAGGTCCTTCCTTAGAGCCTCCTTTCTTTTTCCCATGGGTTTCCACCCTTTCGTTGTGCCCTCCAGACCGTACAACCTCTTTGCCACATGACTTTTCTCCCTGGGGGCACCAGCTTAGTCTACTAAAAAGCAGGACCAGGCCAACTGGGCAAAGGGTTTATTTTGACAAAAGCTTGAAATGTTTTAAAGACTTTATAAAAAAAAAATCCAAAACAACTCAACAAAATAATGCCAATAAAACCATACGATTTCTATTTTTTTTTTTTTAAGTTGAAAACAGATCTTCCCTGACCATCCTTCTCCTGTGCTGGGGCAAAGACCAAGTCTGCTGGAGTCAATGAAAATACATTCATAGATCAGACTCGTCCAGATTCCTAACATCTCGTAGAGGTATTTCCCTATCTGTCCCTCTTTCCTGGACTTACTGTCTTGCTCTCCCTTTGGAGGAAATTCCTTTCCTGGTGATAACCGTGTCTCTAGCTCATATTTCCTCTTTCTTGTTGACAGTTTTAAACCAATAGATTTATGAACTTCGAAGTAATAGAAATATTTAAGACATACCTTATTCCCTTATCTAGAACAGGCCTAGGATTATTCTTTTTCTAGACGCTGCACTTGTAAAGGGAGGCACTTGCCTTTCATCCCATCTTCTGGAAAGCCAACTCTAGTTTGCTTAATGAGGACTTTGGTAACCTTGGATTATTCACCAGGTGTTATTACCAGATTCATCCCAGTGGGTCCCACAGGTGTTTTCCCCCCCTTTACCCCAGCTGGGACCAAAGAGGTGAACCTATGTTTGGGATGGTGACAGCAAACTGCTGCTGCCCATCATCTCGGGTGGGTACATGAGATGGAGGTGAGGAAGAGCAGTCAATGGAGCAGTTCGCTATTATTTTCCATCAAGGCTGGCTAGGACATCAGTCTGAGTTAGCAGGTCCATGTCCTGCTCCCCTCTTGCAATCCCTGGCCCAAATTCTCTGGAGTCATGTGAAAATGTCACACTACTGCTCAAACTTCAGCTCCCTTTCTGAGTTTCATCCTTCAAAATAGGCATAACCTCACTCACAAAGCGATGTGGACCGGGTGGCAGGGTCAGAAGTAGCCACAGCAGTGACAAGGGACATAGAGCTGCTCTCACGTCTTGACTAAAGCAGGCAAGAAGGGATGTTGTAGCCTATAGACCATCCCCAGAGTGTCTGTCCTGGGGAGGTGGGGTGGTGGTGGGACATGACAGCTCTTACCCCACTGGCTCTGGGGGGGCTGGACTGAACATCACTCTCCTTTTCAGACCAAGACCCTGCTGAGTGTAAATTCCTCCTTCAAGGACTTCTCAGATAGGGACAGACTTTCCTCACCTTTTTGCCTGCTCTCTCTGCTGGGTCCCTAATTAATGAGAAAGGGTGGAGAGAGGAGACCCTTCCTATAGAAAGTGGTTTTCTCTGTCACGCTGGAGGTTGCTGGACAGGACAGGGCTACACCCAAGGCGTGTTGACCCATGTGCTGATTTAATGCAGCAAATCCCACCAGAGACTGGAGCTAGAGGTAATTACAGAGGTAGCAGCAATTTCCCACATTAGGGTGAGCGCTGTGGTGTGTGAAATTACTTGGGACTAATGACTGACACCTCCTGGTAGTTCCAAGGGGTGGAGGAGGAATGCTGCAGGTGAGACAATTTTGGAGTTAATTAAGATTTTTCATAGCTGTAATCTCCAATGAGCATAATTTGGCAAACTCCTGTGGCAAAACAATCTCTGGGTATGGCTGGACTTAAGGAAAGTTCATAGAGTCATAGAATGGTTTGGGTTGGAAGGACCTTAAAGATCATCCAGTTTCCTGGGCAGGGACACCTCCCACTATACCAGCTTTCCGCAAAGCCCCTTCTAGCTAAGGTTGTACCTTAGTTCTCACAGTTCAGGACCCCCAAAACAACAAAGATGGCTGTGGATAAAGAAATATCATCCCTGCAATGTGCTGGTGTCAGATGTGAGGATTTTCTTTGTATGCTGCATGCCAAGCAGACGGTGGGCAGCTTCTCCAGCACGCTCCTGAGACCATATATCCTGCTCCTTGGCAGCAGTATTGAAGGTGGGATTTTCTGGTGGGATGGAAGGTTGCGTGAAGGCACTGGAGGACCCTTGGGTCCTGCTTGTGAGAGGGGAGAGCCAGAGTCATCCCATAACAGCACTTTGCCCAGGTGAAGGAGGATCGAAAGAGTTATCCTGAAGCATCTGGGACAGCTTTGAGTATCAGGAGGTGGCTGCAGGTTGTCTGCTGAGGTTTCACTCTTGGGATGAGAGGTCTTTAATCCACCGCATCCCCAGCCTGCTCATGTTCCTATCTGAAGATGGCTCAGTACTGGAAACAGAGCAGATTGGCTGGGTCTGTGCTGAAGCAGACACAGATCTGCATAAACAGTATTTACCACCATGGTGAGCGGTGGATTTTGTGGTATTTTTTTTTTTTTTGGTCCGAGCGTTTCTGCCCCTTCTGTACGGCTGGTGTCTCCGAGACACAGCGCTTGAGCAAGAGGCGGGACGGGGAAATCGCACACTGGCATTTCCCCAGCTTTATCAGCTGCGGGCTTGCAAAAATAAATCATTTTCCAAGGCTATAAATCCAGAACCTTTCACCAGCTCTTACAGTAACTCACATGTGCAGAACAACAGCGGGCTGTTTATCCAAACAAGCGAAAGCATCTGTAGCGGAGCTAATGATTTTGCAGCCCCCACCGACTGTGGGGCTGGAGAGGAGAGCAGAGGCTTCAGGGTAAGACAAACTACATTTCCTCTTCCAAACACCAAGCTGGGATGCTTTAGAAGGCTGGGGTTTTTTTGTTTGTTTGTTTGGTTTTTTAACTACCCCAACTTTTTTTCTTCCTGCTTTCCTCCATGCTGTTTCTAAGCTGTGATTTCTCCAGGTGCCCTTTCAGGGCCGTAGAAATTGGTACCGTAAGGGTTAACCTGATGTGCTGGGATGTTCCTTTCTCCTCTTGATCCCCAGGTCTCTGTTAAACATCTCCCCCTCTCTTTTACGTTCAGCTCCTCTTTTACAAGGCTGGGCTCGGGAATTTCAGCCCAGCCAAGACCCATCTTCCCATCCATTAAGGCTTTGTGACAGCAGGTAACAATATCACTTCAAAAGGACAAAGTTGCACCATTCCCCCCCCACCCCCCCCCAAATTAAACTCTGACAACAGCATCTCAGCATAACATAGGAAGAAGCAGCTGCCCCGTTTCTTCGCAAGACTTATCTGCACCCGAATGGGCCAGTTTTGGGGGAAAAAGGCAGAGCCGAGCCCAGTGGCCACCGATGCTTTTTGGGGACTGTGAGGCTGTTTGCTCGGGGACCTTTGCAGTCGTGTTTTCCCCACCTCACCCCCCAAGAGGAGCTGAAGATACTCCGTTTTATCAGCCCGCTGCTGACCTCTTACCCTGCATCGGGCCAGCAAAGGCTGGATCATGTCTTGGCTAATCACCGTGGCTGCAGAACCCTCGAGGTCTGCATCTACCCTGGGATGCGGTGAGCTCCCTTTCTCAGCTTGCCTTCCATTTTCCTTTTTTACCCCCCCCCCAGTTTATTTATGCTTATTTTTTTTTTAATTTTATTTTATTTTTCCCTCTCTGCTGACCCAATCTCACGTTTCTCCATGCCAGCTGCCACCTCTCACCCATCTTGTGCATCGCTCCTACCCTCTTCCTCCGTCTCGCGGGGCGCAGGTTGCTCTCCCAGCACCGGCCGTGCTCGTGTGTGGTCCCCCACCTGGGAGGAAAAAGGGCCCAGCAGTGTAATTTTGTCTCTCCTGCCCGGGCATTATTTAGTGATAACAATAACAGTCGCAGGAAGGTCTCCTCCGAGGGGAGATCAAACGGGAGGTGGAATGTCGGGTTGGAAGGTGCTCGAGGGAAGCCCAGGAGGTGCCAGCGTGGGCAGGGAAGGAGGCGTTTTCTTCCTTTCTGTCCAAACATCTATTCTTTCTGCAAGAAATACGCAGAGAAATGAATAACTCTGATACCTTTTTAGTTTTTTGAAAGGCAGTTTAAAAAAAAAAAAGAAAAAGTTGGAAAACCTGAAGGCATGCACACACAGAAGCTGCTAGACTCCACCTACAATTTCTTTTTAATGTTTATTTCTCCCAGCAATATTAAAGGAGAACACTGTTGTCTTCCCAAGTCTTCCCTCAAACCCATTTAACTACAGAGCTCACTTTGGCTGCTGCAGAACCCTCCCCAGAAACCCCTCACGTGAGTTTGGAGCTTCTTATAACTTCTCTGCTTTTTCGAGTCGCTGAGCCTCCCCATCTCCCGTGACATGGAGTCTATCGTGTGGTTATGGGGGGAGCTGCCGTCCTCCTGTGCCTCCCCAGAAATCTTCAGAGAGCCCCAGGTGGGATGAGAATATCTCCTCTAGTTTGGTAGCGATGAGTTACAGGGCGATGGAACTTGCAGAGTAGCAGGTCGCTGCGTGGCATATTAACGCACGCGGTTGTATGAGTATTGCTGCTTGGACCGGGGCTTTTAAGGCAATTAAGGCAATTAAGGGGTTGAGGTTTACGGTTTGTCCTTGTGAATCGGCAGAAAACCAGCCCCAGTTGTCCAGAGCTCTTCTCAAACCTTGCTCTGAAGGGCAAGAAAGTCTAATGCTAAGGGATGGAGAAGCACCTGAGGTCCTGTTGCGGTCCCATGTCCCTGTTGTGTCCCAGCTGGGCACCGTGGACACCTCGTGCTGCGTGTGTTGGAGGGCTCTTGGCTCTGGGGGAGACTGGCCTGTGGCTCTTGGACCTGCTGAAGTCCCCACATTCTAAAGGCCACCCGCTGCTGGGCACTGCTGCCGAAATAGCTCCTGTGCCTTTAAAGGCAGGGAACTCTGCTGGCAGGATGGCCCTTAGGATGTAAATATTTATTGTTTTTAAAAGGTGAAATAGATTTGAACCCGTTGAAGACCTCAGGGAACTCTGAGGTTCTCAGTTTTTCCAGTCTTTCTGATATCTTTTTCCTATGCTTTGAAGGGGCATTATCTAAAGGAGACCCCTCTCATTCCAGTTTGTGGGATCAGCATTTAAATCGCAGCTTGACTGATAATTCAATGGATTGATTTAATTTATGGCTTATTTGAAAACGTCTCTTTCAGGACTTTCCTCAAACCTGGGATTTCCAGAAACGGAGTCCCTTCTGCTCCTGCACTGCTCCACAACCGATGGTTCTGCACAGAACACCCCAAAACGTGGGACCCCCCCTCCAACGCTGGGGCCAGGGCTGGCACGGCCAGGGATCCCCACGGGCTCCCATCAATACCCAGAGAAGTGTGGGGTGCCGGTGTCTTTTGGAAGGAGGTAAGTTGAGCTGCTTCCCCCACACCAAATCCTTCCCCCAGCACCTCTCAGACCTTTTTCACCCCCGTGACCTCCAAACACGTCGCATGGAGAGTCACCATTAGCATCTTCCCCCTGCCCCCTATTTTCAGGTGGGGAAACTGAGGCACTTGCAAACTAAGTGAGCATCCTTAATTGTGTCCAGGGCAGCTGACCCTGGCGGGCAATACAGCGATGCAGACAAAGGTAGAATTTAGTCATTAAAATGAGGTAAAGGCTGTAGGACACTCCTAAAACTTCTGATTTCTTTTTTTTTCTCCTAAAATCCAGCTTTTAGGATGCTGGAGAAGTCACAGGTCCCCCCTCAAACACCGATGTGCATGAAATGACGTCTTTCCAATGAGCCCTTCTTGGTGTCTGCCTCTGCAACTAATCCTTCCAAAACTTGACTGCCAAGTTAAAAAAAACACAAGGAGAAATCAGGGATCGGATCCTAGCGCTGACCCTGTTTGTGCACACCTTGCTGGCCGCGGGGGGCTGCTGCCATCCTTCTCCAGGATGCCCACACTGCAGCGGAGAGGGAGCAGCCCTGTCCACCCGTCCGTCTGTCCGGGGGCTGACAGAGATGGATGGCAGCGCTGCCGGGAACGTGCCGTCGGGCTCAGGCTTTCCTCCCAGGAGAAAGCTGCGGCCCTGGAGGGAGCCCCGTGATGAAGATATAAGAGCGGTGTTTGACACGCCAGCTCCTTCGCTGGGGCAATCCCGGCTCCTCAGCCTCTTGCCATCCAGATGCACAACAGTCCCCTGTCCAAGAGTGGTCACCGTGCTTTGTGGCCGCTTTTCTGGCTGCAAGAAACAGCTGAGGCATCACGGATGACATCGTGATAGAAAATCCACTCGGAGAAAAGCTGTGAGAATCATTTTTTGGGGGGGGAGACACGGGGTAAAAAGGTGAAAACAGCCAGGAAGCGTCACAGGGGGGAAAAATGGAGGGAGAAACTCTTGCTCCCTCTGCAAAAGGGGTGAAGGATGAGCCCTGAGCAGACAAACCCCTCCTGGGCAGAACCCCATCAGCCTGCGCCCGGCGCCGTCCCCGAAGGAGTTAATTCCCCCCGCCGGTGCACTAAGTGGTCAGCAGCCCAATAAATTATGCCCTCGAAAGACAAACCACAATCATCATTAGTCACGGCTCATTGGCCTGTTAAGGCTCCTCAGTGAAGTTTATCTCTTCCCTCCTGTCCACCGGCAGCCATATTTCATGCTCCGAAAACAGATGACCCCGGGGGTCAGCGAAATGAAAGCCCCATTCAACAGGTCCCCGAAGGACTCGCCACGGAAAAAAACGGCCGGGGTCAAAATAACATTGAGATACGGCCAGACCTTCAGCCGCTGCCCTCCCGGAGCAGACACACACCACACGCTCAAGTGACCAAGACATGTTAATCCGTTTCGGGATCAGGCAGGGTCAGGCTGGGGCTGGGAGGAACAGTGGCATAATTAGGTGAGGGTGACCTCCATAAAACAGTAATGGGCTTCCAGAGGCACGCTGGCCCAACGCGGCCCGTCGTGCTTTGCACCCGCTTCCCCGCTCTTTGAGAGGTGGGAATGGTCCAAGGGGGACGGAGGGAGTCCCAAAATATTGTCCTTGTCTCCACCAACAGCTGGCTTCATGGGCAGGGAGGGAGGCGAGGACGTGGGGACCGGCCCACCCGGTGTGGGGAGCATCACAGCCCAGTGTTTCACTGCTCAGTGTGATTTTTTTAAAAGAAAAGAGGGGGTTTTTGTTTCTTCATTTCTATTTAAAAAGCAAAGCAAACCAAAAGATTTGGAGCACGTAAGTTTAAGCTGAAATAGGTGGTGTTGAAAGGCCCTGCTTGCGCACAGCGCTGCTTGGGCTGCAGGAGAAGAGAGGAAAAAGGGTCTGCTGAGTAATGAGGGTGGTTTGAAGGACATTTTCGTAGGACTAATGAATATTTATAAATCCTATAAGCCTATAAATACTTAAAGGCTGGGTGTCAGGGGGAAGGGGCCAGCTTTTTTCAGTAGTGTCCAGGAATAGGACAAGAGGTAATGGGCACAAAGTTGAACATAAGAAGTTCCATCAAAACATAAGGAGGAACTTTGAGGGTGGCAGAGCCCTGGAACAGGCTGTCCAGAGAGGTGGTGGAGTTTCCATTTCTGGAGACGTCCAAAATCCTCCTGGATGACATTCCTGTGCAACCTGCTCTGGAAGGGAGTTGGACTAGATGATCTCCAGAGGTCCCTTCCAACTCGATATCATTCTGTGATTCTGTGATTTTATTTTCCCAATACCCAGTAAGATCATGTGTACAGGTATGGGAATCCACCTGGGAAGAGCTGGACAACGTGGGACGAGATGAACCACTGCATCCTGGAGGGATGAAGAAGAGAGGAGCTCCAAGCCAGCCACAGCTTCAGCTTCCTGGGTGAGACAGTCATAGAAGTCTCTACTGAAGGTCACAAGGTAGCATGGATCAGTATAATTTCATGTTTTCTAAACAATGGGAAGCCATACGGCCAATTGAAAACTCCAAAGGTGCTCTTGAAATAAAATTTGATACCACGAAGTTAAGATGGTGAGGAAAATACCTCGCTTTTTTATGTTTTATATATACCATTTTTGAACTGAGGATCAGTCCACATTGTGTCCATGTATTAAACGTGAAGTTGTAAACATGTCAGAAATTTAAATTAACTCGTTCACATTCCAAGGATTTGACTGAGAAAGAAGTAGTTTCAGAGATCGAGAACTCCTGTTCTACCAGCTCTTCAGTGGGTACTGCAGCATCGTTTTTAGGAAGCCAGAGCTGTGCTAGCATCTGAGGGCACTTTATGGATTGATTGACTGATTGGTTGATTTATAGGAACTGAAGATTTTCCTGCAGATGCAGGAATGTGTTCCCCACACCGGTGCCTGCTGGGCTGGTTGCCTCTTTACCCCACTTCACGTGCACCCCTTGCTCTTCTCCAGGTGATAGCAGATATTTAGACCCTGGAAGACACGTTGTACCCAGTAATTTCATTTTCCTGGTGCTGGAGGTCAAACTTGGGGCTGAACCTCCTTTGACATCTGTGTCTCTATAAACGAAGGGTTTTAAAACCAGCTCCACTCGTGACTCCGAGCACTGTAAATCAGGAGGTGCTGGCTCAGGGCTTTTCCAGCGAGGGAGGCAGGAGAGGAGTCAGGAACGGGGGTAATTCTAGCTAAGGCTCTGCTGAGATAATTTCTTTTCAAAACAGCTTGTGGGGATCACATTTTAAAATGGCTATTTGTCTGCCTATTTATTGCAGAGTGCGTCATGCCATGTTTTAATACAAAGCAATAGAGATGATGTGATTTGGGACATTCGATCTCCCAACCACCCCATCACCCCCCCCCAGCCCCCAATTCCCCTCTCCCTCCCTAATTACAGCTGTGCCTGGGCACAGCTAACGACCGGAGCATGCTGCAGGCAGGTGCAGTGCATCGCAGCCCTGGATCTCTGCCACCTCTGCCAGAGAGCTCAGATGGGGTGAAGGGGTCTTATAAAAGGAGGGGATGATGATTAGGGCTGTGGTTTTTCCCCTGCCGGTGCTCGCGTTGGGTTTGCTGCTGGAGATGGGGCAGCCCCCGGCTCTCAGTGGTGTTTGGTTCGTGCAGGAGACCTGCAAGATCTGGGAAACCCGATGTAGGAGCCTGGGTTGGGGATGGAAGGGAAGGAGAAGTGTCCTCCTTCTCTGCGAGGCTGGTGTTGGGTCTAGCTCTTGGGGATGCAGAGTGGGGTCCCCACCACTGCCCAGGGAGGGGATATCTGGCTGGGATGCTCTGACTGTGGGATTTCAGGATGTAAGGGAGGTGTTAGAGAGCTGAGCAAGGAGTGCTTGTAGTGGAGCTGTGAAATGGAGTCTATCTCTCTCTCTCCCCCCGTTATCTACCCAGGGTCCCCCAGCCCTTAACTCTTCTGCTGTATAACTTAAATGACTAAATTGAGCAGTGTCATCCCCCTTCCCTTGTGTTGATCTGCCAGGAAAACTTCAAGCAAACAAAAAAAATCTGTTCTAGATAAAAACTGTGGGGGTTTTCACAATTTGTTTTTTTTTTTTTCCCTCCAGTTGGAGGTGAAAGTCTTTACTGCAGACATTCTTTTTGGGAGAGTTTTCTGCGAAGCCCACATCCCACCTGGAGTTGCAGTCTCTGTTCCCATCCGGGGAACCCATGCATGAACCCTTTTCTCCCCTCTCAGCTGCTGGGGTGGCACCAAGGAGCTGGGATGTTGTGCCAGAGCAGGTCTGACCCTCCCAACCTGCGGGAGGTCAGAAGAGCTGTTTGGGACAGCCCAGGGGATTGAGCTGCCATATTCCTCACCCGGACTGAGCATGCCAGCCACCAGCCTGTGCTGCCTCCCCGCTGTCCACCAGCTATTTCTGATGACACCATACAGCCAGGACAAGGTGTGAACTGACGCGGTATTGATTTGTTTCTGGACAAGAGGGATGAAAATGGATAGTGAGGTAAGAGCAGGAAAGACGTGGCGTTGGCAGCAGGTAAGGCTTTCTTATTCCTGTCCATTTTTTTACAAGCTGGTCGAAAGCAGACACAGAGGTGGGGCTGAGAAGTCTGGATAGCGTACAATACATATGGCTTTTTATTCCCCAATATATAACGAAGCCATTAGCAAAGCTGAAATGATGAGCTTCTCATGGTGGTGTTTCCCGTGCTGCAGACAAGCCAGGGATGAGCATGGCCAGGCTCTTCCCTCCAGCTGCCCGTGTGGAGCTGAGCCTGCTCTCCCTATCAAATGTGCCTCCCTCCCTTCAGTCACCTGGGCTTTGGCAAGAGCAAAATCTATCCCATTTTATTTTTTTTCTGCCTTTCCTCTGAGTCATCTTGCCCTTGCCAGAGCCTCTATTGAATTAAAGCCCTTTGGATCAGCTCCTTTGAAATGCCTAAATCAGCCAGGCAAAGTGACAGCGCGCGAGTCCTGGCGGTGGGACCAGGCAGAGGAGGGAAGAGCTGGAGGAGAAACGGCGGAGCAGGACAACAGGCACGGTGCTGGGGGAAAATTTACAGCCTCAGGCTTGGGCTCTGGGCCCCCTCTTTATTACATTTTACACCGAGCAAGCTAGATTGAGTTGCATTTTCATCTGCTCTATCGCGGCTGCCTTCAGACCCAAAGACTGCGGGGTTAGAAAGGGGTAGCCACGGAGATGTCGGTTCTGGCCGTCAGCAAATACATCAGATCTATAAATAAAAAGCAGGCGATATTTCATAAGCTTAGAATGGGATTTAGCTGTCCAGCGGAGTCTGGAAGAGAAAGGAGCATGGCTAGAATTTCCCCAGTCCCCAGGACTGTGTAATTTAGATGAATCTCCAAATTTCTCTTGTCCCTGGGTAATAGAGGCGTTTCTAAACTGTGTTTGCTGGCTTCTCCATCATCCGATCATACCAGTGCAGGATGGCTGCTGGCAAAGCTGGCAGCGTGGAAGCAGGCCTGGACAGTGGAATTTGAATAGCTGGTTTCCAGAACAACAGTCGCGGCTCTGGAGTTTGGGAGGAGAACTAATTTGGGCTCAGGACTTCACGTGGTGAGGTACAGATGAAGATGAGTGTAACCTAGAGGTACTTGCAGGTGGCTATGCCTCTTCCTGAGGTGCTCTGGCAAGGTGAAATGAGGTTTTGGTGGTTGTGTACATATCCTCCTGGCTTCTCACCTTGAGCCATGGTGGAAATTGGCCCTGGATTTTGGCCAGGCTCTGTCATAAGTGCAGGAGAGGAGGGTGCGGAGGTTTCAGGATCACTTGCAGCAGTCTGAAGGACTTTGTGATGTGGGCTGCTATCCGAAAAGCAGAAGAGCCAGCATGCTCCTTGGCTTATGGACCCTCTCTTTATTTTCTGGAGATCCTTTTTGACAGAAATTGTCTCCTCAGCCCTTAAACTCCTTCAATAGATGGGATTTTTTGGCAGTGAAGGAAGGAAAGTGAGCAGAAAGCGTTTTTCCACTCAGGGGAATTCAGAGCTTCAGCTCCCAACTGCCACCAGTCAGAGTCCCAGGCTCAGTCCTGAGCCAGAGCAGCTCAACTGCCAACAAGGTGGCTTCCCTTTGTTAAGGGACTTCACCCCAAACAGCAAAACGCCACAAAACAGGGACAGTGTTCCATACGGACAAAACCAAAATGGTTCTTGATTTTAATTTTTTCCCAGTTTTGCCAGTGTTTCAGGCAGCCTCACTGCACAGGAAGAGACCCCAGCCTCTGATGGAAGCTGGGAACCTTGCAGACAACAGTTTTGTCTCAAGTTTCTCACCACACTTCCAGGGGTGTCTCTCAGAGTACAGGTTTACGGCAGTCCTGGTCCAGGCTGTCAGCCCACGGCTGGCCACTGGGTCAGCGTTACTGGTTTTTGTTCTTCTCAACACCAAGCTGGAGCGAAATGATCAATACGCTGGTGGATAAAGCTGGTGTTTTTGAGGGGAGTAAGTCCAGTGCAGGCCACCAAGATGAGGTTGGGGGGTGGAAGTGGATGTGTTCCTTCAGCTTTGAGGTAATGGCTAAGGGGAGAATTTATTGTTGTCTACAACCATCTGATGGGAGGATATAGAAAAGATGGAGCCAAACTTTTCTCCAAGGTGCATGGCAACAGGACAAGAGGCAACAGACAGGGTAGAACATGGGAAAATAATGTTAGAGGAAAAGCTTTTTACTAACTAATGTAAGGAAAAAAGTTTTTCACTTTGTCCTGGTCAGAAGCTGGCAGGGCAAACTGCCAGGTGTTGGACTAGAGACCTCCAGAGGTTCCTTCTAACCTACACACTTCTCTGGATCTCAGAATTCAACTGCTGTAGTCACTCCTTTTGCAGAGCAAAGGCTGGTGTTATGATGTTTCCTTTCATTTGCTTGAATGATTTCACACATGGCACTTTACCCCTGCCCTCTATCATCCTGCTCTGTCCCCAAATTCTTCACTCTTCCAAGCCAGTGCTGCTGCAAGTTGTCTTGGTCCTGGGCTGCCTTCCCACCCCTTTTCTTCTCTCCTAGAGAAGAGCTTCCTCTTGCAGCTCTTCACTTCTCCCCTCCCCACCCCTGGTCTGCCATTTACTCTCCCATTTCAGTTCTCTTTGTGGCCTGATGTTCCCTTCCTGAGCAGGGGCCCTGTGGGCATGTTCATTACACGCTTTGAAAGCAGGATGGAGTTTACAGTCCTCAGCTGGGCCTGTCTTCCCCTGATGGGCACAGGATGGGAGATGTTCAGGGAGCTGCCAAGCACATCCTGGCAGCATTGACAGTGAGAGTTGCCAGGACCACCTGTTCCCAAACTTCCTGGGGCTACACAGCCCCGTAGTGATGCCCACCCTGCTCAGCCTTCCTCTCTGCTGGAAAGGTTCTCCTGAGATCTTGCCTGGTCTGGCTGGTTCCTCTGCTGATTAGTCCATCCTCTCATCTCAGTTTGGTCATATTGCCAGATGCCAATGTAGAAGCCAAGACATCTATTCCCTCTACCCATTTACTCCCTCCCCAAGTCCTGTATTTCATCTCTGGCTTTCAGCTTTGGGTTGCAATGTTAGCTTGGGATCCAAGCCATCTAGTCTGCCCTCACCAGTATACAGCGTGTGGCGGTAGCAGCTGGTTTAGCAGAAGTACTGGGGCCCTTTTCTGACCATCATTGTGCTTCCACAGACAGAGCAGAGTTTGGCATCCTGTAATCGGTCAAGTTTAATATGGCTTCTTCACTTGCAATTTGTCATGTCCTTATCAGAACATCTGCATCCTGGCCTCTTATTAAGCCCTTAGAAAAACAGAAGTATCTAATGCCTGAATAGTTTTAAATTTGGAAGCAGAGTGGGAGTAGATGGAAGAAAATACATTCCCCTTCATGTAATCATCAGAGGAGGACAGTTCTGAACAATGACCAGATCGTCCTCACACCCATGATGACAGCAATTTCAGACTTATCGCGCCCCAGCACTATATTAAGGCACTGAGATTACATTGTTATTCATTAGCACAACATCTGCTGAAAATCAGCATGGAGAAGGCTGGTGTGGGTGCTAAGAGGCTTTATGATGGGAGCAGAGAAAATGCTCCCGGCACAGGGATACTAGTGTCTTTGCTCTCCTGAGTCGTGCTCAGCACCGATGCTCCGTGGGAGCCATAAGCACATGATGTGGCCACATGCCTCAGGATCATCTGTCACTGAGACCAGCAGGTCCCAGGTCCGTCCAGCCATGTGGTCTTGGGTGAGTCTCTTCCCTTTTTCAAGTGGTCTCTTGCTACTGTGGACACAGCTCCTTAGATGCTATGTTAAGTTTAATGTATGTCACTGCTGCGCTTGCTGGAACATAGGAGAAAGATCTTATTTCCTATATTTTTGAAGTTCTAAAATATTCCCAAGGTGGCCAGTCTCAAGACATTCATAGCAAAATACTTTGATTCATAACAAGCCTGGAGTGGTGTAGGAACTTTCTGCCGTTTATTCTGCCCTGAGACTTCCTCTGCCCTGGCTGCCCTAACTTTCTCAGTTGCCCCAGCCAAGAGCCTCAACTTTCTCAGTTTTTCTCTGATAGATGAACCAAACTTGTAGATAACTTTAGGAGTGATTTGATGACTTGGTTCTGCTCCTGCTTAACACCTAATCTCTATGGCCCTCCTTGTTCATCACATGGAGGAGTACCTTACTGCAGTGCATTTGCTGATTCCCATGTTTAGCCGTTGCAGTGCAATTAAGCAATTATTTAGACTCACTGCTTTGATTTTTAGAAGCAATTTCAGTTAGCTAGAGTATGAGGGATCTGGAAGGGCTGTAAGACTGTTTCGTGGTGGTGTTGCTAAAAATGCAGAAAAGACTCTGAACCGTGGAGGTCTCCTGGAACTGCAATGGTGGTGGATTTTCTTCTATCTTAAGTATGCTGTTCCCAAAGCTGTGCTGCACTTCTGAAGGTGATATCTGAGTCTCTCCAGTCATCACAATCTGTGACACCCCATCATTTGATTTCATACAACATATAGATGGTTTGGAGGATGAGGGGTGTTACTGTCAGGCATCGTGTTGATGTGTGGCCTTGCACAGTAGTTCAGAAAACCAGTTCAGCCACCTTCGAGCTGCCTGGCTTCTACTCAGGAGTCACGGATGCTGATCTGCAGAACCTCAGCTCAAGGAGCTTTCAAAGGACCATTTTAGCAGCTAGTGCAATCCATCCATCAGTGCTCCTGTCTTCGCTCTAACTTGATCCATTCTGGGTTGCCTTAATTTAGTTATGATGAAATTTAGAGGCACTGTTCCTGACAAATGAGACTTTCTCTAGTGGGTTGCTTCTTTAAACCGTTAACACATTCTTAAATACTATCAGGGCTTAAACCGAGAATATTTAAATGCTCAAAGATCCTTCCTCGTCGAAGGCAGCTGCTGGCACGTGGTGGCTCACTGCTACCCAACAGTGTATCGGCGTGAGGGTATCCTTGCAGTGATCCTGAACCCCAAGCACATCCTTGAAAAGTAGCCTAAGGTTATAACATCAGGGGTAGAGAACGGTTCACAGGCAGAGGAGGAAAGTAATGGAGATGCAGAGTGGACAATGCTGGTGTAAGACTTCTCCATGTTTTACATGGATCTCTGGGAGTGTCAGTTTTCAAGGAAAGGTCTTGCAAGGAGAACAAAGGTTTTATGCAACTCCTCTTCCAGATCAGATGCTTGACAGTAATTGTGACTAAGCCTGTCCTCCAAAGAAAGGACCCCCAAGAGATTTTCTTTCTGCTCCTCCCAACCTTTCCTGCACCAGTTTGTACTAGTGTTGCTGTCACAAGCGTCTCTGAGGGAACCAAGAGCTCTGATGGCAAATACTCATTAATTGATTCACTGGGGCCAAGGAAGCATCCAATCCAATTAGAGATAAATAATTTATGGCATCGAACGCTGAGATTGGGACACTATTGATCAAGGGCAAGGAAAGGGAGGACAGCTGTTCCTCTTGTCAGAGTTATGGAACCTGAACTGAGATGATGATCCTTCAGCATTGTCTGGGAACAGCAGAGGAGCACTAATCTAAGATGAAACATCTGAGGTCTCCAAATAGAAGCAACCATTTTTATTCATAAAACCTTGGCCTCTGACCACACCAAGAGCCTTGAAACCTATAGAGCTCCTGAAGGATTTAAAGGACACCTACTACAGGCCCTCCTGTGCCCCACGACATGTGCATTGGGCCTGCACCCCTATCTCTTCTGTGGGCTAGGAAGACTGGGGACAGAGGAGTGCAGATCCCAAAGTGATTAGATCCTTATATCCAGAGGGGTTCGGTTTAGGTAGATAAAAAGAAAGGAAGGGGAGGAAGAAAGCACAGTTTCCTAGGTGACTCTCCAGACCCATCTGGAGAAGATGGCCTCGGAGGATGATGGCCTCATAGAGTGGCGTGTGTTGGAAGGGACACCTGTCAGTAGATGAGGTTGCTCAAAGCCCCAGAA
>JAOTQQ010000005.1:19928224-19964294 GCA_026546715.1 Gallinago undulata
AAAAAAAGGGACATTTTAACCAGCTCAATGGTTCTCCTCGGGTCAGACCTGCCAGCAGCAAATGTATGAGCCCCTGCTGCTGCATCCTAAAACTTTTTGTCTACATGGGGTTTAAAAAAAATTTATGTTTGATGGTTAAAGAAGACAAGGCAAAGTAAACATACTCTTACATCCATTCCTTTCAAAGTCATCTATTTTAACCTGCAATCTGCAAGATTGTATGAGTGTAGAGAGATAATTAAATGAATATGGGAGGTGGTTCACCTGGGATATTTGAACATTTAGGGCTGACAGCCTAACAAGTTCCTGCAAGGTAATAAGCCTGGGTCTGGCATCTGGGAGCTCAGGGGATGTCCACACGATTAAAAGCAGCTGAGGCATCTCTTGGTAACCGAGCCTTAATGATGAGGCTGGGAATTTAATTCCATCAGGTCAGAGAAATCATTTAAATAATACTTTATATTTGCAACGGGTAAGGAACACGCGTGCAGCCAGCAATACCTGCCCAGCTGATGGGTGGTGTCCCCACCAGGAGACAGGACAGGTCTCCTCCACGATGGTCCGGAGGGTGGTGAAGGTCTCCCCGTGCACATCATCTGCCCGTGAAGACGTACATGCTGCTGCTGGAGCACCCAGCACTCTCCAGATCCGAGGACTCAGATACAACACACCATCTCTGCACCACAGGTACTGCCACAACAGACCAATCTTCCCCCCCCCAAACATCTGGAATCCAGACCAGAGAGAATTTACTCCTTTCCTCCTCTGGGAAACAAGATGAATGAACCTGCCCGGCCGACCTGAGATTGTTCAAAGGGACAGATGATATATCAAGGTCTCTCCCACTCCCCACATCTCAGTCTCGAGGCAATCTGTCCTCTGCTCGGTCCCTGGCAAGAGGCAGCACCAGGAGAGCATCCTCTGTTCTCCAGGAAAAACCCTTTTCACTCTCTGCTGGAGCGGGAGGAGGCTGCTGCTCGTTCCGTGACACAGATTACCAGCAGAAAAAGCAGATTTGCAGAAGTCACAATGTTTCACAGACGTACTGGCGAAATTTTCACCAGGAGAAATTTGTTTCCTTCAAATAACAGCAAAATGTTTTGGTTCAAGCAGACAAGCAGCCTTTCTCTTTGCCCCTGCTGTTTCACTTCCCTTCTTTATGACTTCTTAGGCTGAATTACCCTTTCCACTGACAGTTGGGTTAGCAAAGTAGCTATTCAGGAGCTTATATTTTGACTTATGAAAGCATGTCATTAAAACCCAGCCCACCAAATATTTGGATGTTCTCAAAGCAGGACGTTTTTCGAAATTGACCTGCATGGCGGTGTTTGATCTCTTAAGTTTTCATCTCCATATTTGCAAAGAATACAGATCTCAAAATAAAGCTGCTTGACTCTCCTCAGCTAAGCCAATGCCCTCTCTTCCTCACATGCTCAGAGCTCTGTGGAACCAGCCACAGAAAGAGTTGGGCAGCTTTGAGCTTCTGAGAGTTAAGTGAGAAGCCAGGCAAGAAGGTCATGAACCACTGAGAAGGACAAGTCACAAAGAGGACAATTAATAACCAAGAAAATCAAAAATGTGGTCTCAAAGCCAGTGCCTCAAAGTTGGGTCACCCTTCTTCAACCTTCAACCTGAACTTCTAGTTCCAAAAACCCAGGACTTCTGGGTTCCACCTCTGTAGAATGGATTTTCTATCATTAAGGGCATGCTCTGGAACTCCACTTCCAACTCCTCTTTAATCCAAATTGAAGAAATTAACCCAGGACTATTTCAACAAGTTAAAATTTCTCAAGGACTTTGCAACTGTGGTAAAATGAGGAAAGCATAAGGAACAAGCCAGGAAAGCATGAGGAACAAAACAGAGCTTCAAATACCTGTTTACTGCGGGTACGAATTCATCCAGGGCACAAGTGGATGCTCTCAGGGTGGGATGAACTCGGGGGTTGGGGTTTCTGTAACATCTGTTACTGCCTGCAAAAAAAAAATTTTAAAAAAGAGTGAGCTATTTCAGACACATTGTGCTAATTGTAAAATCTTCATTCATTATACTTACGAAAAAAAAAATTGTTGGGATATTTTAGGGATGAGGGGGAGCTCTAGTTCCACCCCAACGTGCCTATCGTGGTTTTGTGTGGTTCTCACCACACTGGACAGGGCACCACAAGCGGTTTGGGTGGATGCTGTGAATGCACAAGGGAGACCACATCAGCCGAGTGGGTAGAAATGCTTGTAAACATGAGGTGAGGAGGGGAGAAGGGCTGGGGAAGGAGCATGGTGGGGTTTAGAGCATCACTGCTAAAATGCAGATATGTCATCTTTGCCTGGGGGAGGATGGAATGGGAGCTGAGGTCCTGGAGTCCATGGCAGAGCTGGGGCTGCTGAGGAAAAGCCCCAGAGAAGCCATTCACCTCCCCAGGGTTGGGCTGGTGGACAACAAGGAAGCTTTGACACCTCAAGGGGAAACCTGAGTCTCCCCAGTCACATCATCTCCCCCGAGCCGCTCGGCTCAGTCTCTTACTGCCAAAGACCTTGTGTTCCAGCACATCCCCAGGACCTGCTGTTTTACCCCGATCAGAGCTGGATTGAACTCCCTTCTCAGCCTCTCCTTGTCTTCCGAGCAAGCTCAGAATCCAAACGCGTTGCGACGAACTCTTCCTCTCCCTTCCTCTTCCTCTCCCTCGCTCGGGGGGCTGGGCCTGGCTCCAAGGCTGATGCATCTCCTCCGAGTCGCGAGCATCTCACACGCACGACCCCAGCAACCTCCCCAGCTCCAGCCTCTCTCCGCCCAACTTCCCAGAGGATGGAGGTTGGGAAATGGGGAAGAAGCACGAAGCCCCAGAGCGACGGGCTTCGCTGCACTTTAGCTGTGAATGGAGAGAACAGAAAAACAACTGCCTCGAGAAGCAATTGCTTCCACAACCCTCACCTTAGACATCTGCCTGAAAAATGGGAAAAGAGCAGGGGAAGGGAGGAGGGAAAAAAAAAGGGGGGAAAAAAAAAAACAACAAACCCAAACCAGCCCAAAGGCTTCACATCTAATTGATTTCCTGATGGAGACGGCTATTTTATCGCTTCTATTTATTGAGCGTACCCGTGCTGGAGAGCTGCGGTGTTTCTGCTCCCCGGGGGTTGCTTCCCCCCTCCCAGCCCTCACCGAGAATGATGGCCCCGTCTGCTCCCACTGCTCTTGGCAGCCCCCAGCCCTGCTGGAGATGGACAGGAGGGTTCACACCGTTCCTTCTGCCTTTCCCTGGTGGCATGGTCCTGCCCCACTCCAGAGCCGAGCACAAAAATAGGCTGATTTCTATCTAAGAGGGTCAGCTTTCCCTACGCTGTGTCACATATCCCTTCAAAACTGAAAATCTGTCATTCAGAAACCTAAAACTGCATTCATTTTCAGCTTTTCAATCAAAGGGAAAAAAAAAAAAAGGTAGAAATTTTCCTCTTTAGTGGAGATGGAGGGAAAGGGATTTTTTTCCCCCAGCAGCTTTATCTGCGACACGTTTGTTCATGTTTTCCCGCTGAGGTGAATGCCCTGGTGAAGCTGTTATTTGCTGTCCCTTGTCTCCCAGTGCCACCAAGGGGACAGCAATAACCAGCAGGTCCCCAGCCACTGGCAACAGCTCCTCTGATCCAGCTCCTTGGGAAAGGGAATATCCACACGACCATTGAGTGCTCTCAAGGTCTATCAAACATCCTGCCTCACCAAGCTCATGCTAATAAATACAATGCATGGATTTTAAGTTGGGGTGCTCCCCAAGAAGGACACCATCACGTGAGACAGGGTGGGATTTGGGCTGAACTCCTCATGTATCAACCACTGAAGTCATGTCGTGACCTAAACATGGTCAAGGCACATGGAACTCCAGCCCCTCAAGCAGAGGGGCACAAAAAGCATCCTCTATGTGATCTGTGCACGGGGAATTATTTTCCCCTTCTGTTCCCTTCCCTATGACAATTATAAGCTGTTTCAGCACCGAAAAAAAACCACCCAGGAAAATTCATTGCAATCACAGGCTGTTCCAGCCATTTTTGCGCCCTGGGGTCTGTGTTACGTGGTTGGGTGGCTGCTCCCCACCATCCCTCTCCACCTCCGGGGCACCAGCAGCTTCCCTGGCATTCCAGCAAATGGATTTACTGGCCGTGTCCCGGTGCCCAGCCTGGCTCAGCAGAAGGAGCCGTCTGCTTTGAGGGTTTGGCAAGAAACCTTTTGTTTGGGCTCGCGGGCCATCTCCCCCTGCAAGCCGGCGTTTCTCCGAGCAGACTAGGGGAGAAGCTGACTTCAAAAGAAAAGTTCATGCATGGGTAAAGGCCCTTTACAATGGGATTAAAAATTCACTTTTTTTGCCTCATTTTTTTTGACATTTCTAATCAAACCTATCCTGGGAGAGATATAAGAATGGGTTCAGCCTGCTATTTTTTTCAGCCATAAGACAATCAGTCATGGGAGACTTTGGTGGCTATTTCTAATAAGCATTTTTTTAAATTCCTAAAAAAACCAACCCTTTATCTGAAACACTTGTCTAAAGTCAAAAAGTCCCATTGAAAACTTAAAGTTCGAAGCTTTTCATTAAAAAAAAAATAAAAATATTAAATTCTCTCCACAACACTTCAATTGCTGCATTTTTACCAATTTTGCCTGAAGTCCGGCTACGCTGACATCTCTCTCCTCCACCAAAGTCCTAAGCTAAGATTTAGCACTGAAAAAAAAACCCACTTCGGCAGAGTCACTTCTGTGATACCCAGAAGTTCCATGGGCTCCTCTTTGCCTTCTTGCCCCATCTTCCCCGGGGAAGCGAAGCCCAGCATCACGCTGCCCTTTAAGGCTGTTCTTTCCAAGGTGGGGCAGGGCTGGAGGAGGGGGTGTCCTGGGGGATTTTGTCCCCCAGCAGCAGGTAGGTGGCCTTTGATCCCACACGCTGCCTGGGGCAGAAGGACCGGTGGATAAGACTCTGAGGAGACAGGCTCCATGGCCATCCCTCCTTTCCTAATTCCCTTCTGAAGTGCTGGAGCCACTGTCACCTCTCATTAAAAGAAGCAAATGCCCTTGTTTTAATTTCTAACCCAAGCGAACCGGATAATAACATTAATCCCGGCGGGGGGTGGCAGGAGAAGGCACCTCCTCACTTCGAATGTTTGGACAAAAATTTTGCTCTCATTAGGGCAGAAGCCCAGGAGATGTCTCCTTTGTAGGGCTGGCGGGACGGCGTGTGATGGGCCTTTGTTGGGTCTCCCACGAGAGCACCCAGGATGTAATTGGGGCCACGCAATGGTCAGGGGACCAGAGGGAGGAACAAAAAGGGAAAGGAAAGCTTCACGGCTCCCAACGCTGCACAAAGACAGATCTCCTCTGTAAACCCACATTCTGGTGCTACTTGGCTACTGGTCCCATGTGCTCCTGATAATCAGGAGCAACGTGGTGAGAACATCAGGCGATGGAACTCCTTAGTGGTAAAGGAGGGTCAAATCCTGCCTAGTGCTCAGGCTGAGGGATGGTACCCACTGCTCTGGGAGAAGAATTCATGGTCACACCAGGAAAGCCCACTACTGAGGGCAAAAGGACTAATTCAGCTGAAAAGATCTGAGCTGGAAGGGGAGACCCATGGGAGAGACCCAGGGGTGTCCATGGGTCTTTTTTACCAATACGTAGGGAGAAAAGGGGGAAGAAAAACTCCTAAGCTGGTCACACTTTGCTCCTATTTCTCCTTGGACATGTATTCATTTTTCCCATCATTTTCAGGAGAACTTTTCCCCAAACTGGTTATTTATATTTACCTCTGAGTTTCTCCCCAGTATGCAGGTGACAAAGATGCTGTGGAGCCAGACAGGAGCACTGTTCTGCTGCCAGAGGAGTCCCAGTCTCAGGGACATTAAGAAGTGATTAAAAGCTCATTTTTTTTCACAGCAGCAGATATATTTTTTTTGTAGCTGGCTGCATCCCCTGGGGAAAGGAGCTTAACTTGCAGGTTTCCTGCTACCAAATTCAAGGATCACAGCATCTCTCCAACGTCACACCAAGGTCAGACCAGGAGCATCCACAGCTGAAAGAAGGGATGTGATGGGAGATAAGGGAGAGGCAACCTTCCAGAACCAGGGCTGCTACAGCCCGTGGTCTCCAGATCTCACACAGGATGTGGGCAGCTGATAACAAGGCATAGTACTGACTAAACATTGCCATTACCTGGACCCGATACCATGATAAAACATCTTTCAAACCATCACCACTAACTGTGGAACACTCAAACCTTCCTCCTAGCTCTACTGTGCCTGGAAAAGGAGCACCACGAAGCAAGATCTGGTGTGAAAGGAGCAAAGAACTGGCAAAGGACTGTCCAAACCGAGCAGAAAGCGATGGAAGCACCACCCAACAAGGAAAAAGAATCACTGCCCACCTTTCCTCCACCAGAAAGCACATTGTTGGGCAAAGAGATGCAAGTTTGGTTCAGCCTTGGGTAAGGGGGGGAAATTAAAAGAAAGTGTTCAATTAATTCCTCATTTATGGCCAACTACCCAGTATATTGCTTCCCTTGTTCCCAGGATCAGCACTGTCAGTATGTTTAGAAACAGGTTGGAAATTAATGTTCTTCCTGTGAGTGGCTGTCGGAAAAGATACAGGATTTATTTGGAGGGTCACTTTTTCATTATGTTATCATTACCGCTACGTGAAACCACAAAGCTACCCTAGATACAACATTTCTGGGTGCTGTTGAATGACATCTAAGCCCCACATTGGGCTAATGAAGAACTGGGAATGGAGAGCCTCCCACCCATTGCTGCAATGACAACACAGCTCAAAACCGAGAAACTAGCAGTGGGACTGGTGCTTAGTGCATTGGAAAAGGACCCAAAAAAAGCAGAAACATATGAATTCACCTGTCTTTATGGAGATCTCCTCATGTTAGCTCCTCCAAGAAGAGAAAGAGGCAATTCCAGAAGGTGACACACCTTATCCTGCTCCAGGTACACAAACCTGTGCCCTCGGAGAGCTCTTCTCACACAACTCCATTGAGGTTTCAGGTCAAAGGACCTCGTGGACCAAGGTCAATGCTGCTGTCATTGTCTGTAAATAACAGAGAGACTGGGAGGAGTGGTTGTACTCAGACACTTTGGTGAAGATTATATTCATTACCAATTTCAAGCCAGAGCCAGCTCGTTAGAGGCACACTTCTCTTTAGCACAAGGCTTTTGCATAGAAATAACACGTCGGTTTCCAAGTAAAGAAACAGAGCGGTGACATTCCATAAGGCTATTTATTTGTTTTCAATAAGAATTTGGAAAAACAAAAAAGAAATCAATCATGTTCCAAATGTTCCCTTTCAGCTTGAACCAGTTTTTAACGCTTCGACATACAAAAAAAGAGACGTTTTTCATTCACTCTTCAGTCTTCCTGAGTACTACAAAGATTCCCCCCCAGGTCAAACCCAGCACTTTAAAAATAAAAAAGAAACACATGCTTTAACTCTCAGAAATCTAGTTAACAACCAACCCACTCCAGATCTATTGAGGGTAACTTGATGGGACAAACCTTGACTGTGACGGGACAAATGACAATTGTCATGTTATTTTCAGAAAGCTTCTTCTAACATCAAGATCAAGCAGAGCCTCAGGAAACAGGATTCAACCTTCGCTCAATCCCGAGTTCTCTCCCCTTGCCCACCCCTGCTTCCAGTTTTGCAGCAAAAAAATACCAGAAAATTGAGCATTGGAGAGCACTGAGTGCAACCTTGGTGGTGCAGCACCTTGCCAGGGTAATTAAACTGGAAAATTGCAAAATTAGTCTGGGAAACTACAACAGGTTGAGGTAACAAGGCAAGATGCAAGTACCGGTGGCAGCACATAAACCCCCCAGTTTATTTGGGAGACAGCCCAACAAAGCACACGGGTCTGAGAGGGGTTGATGGAAAGGTTGACTTTCCACCATTCCTCCCACCGTCCACCCTGGCCAGCACTGACCACGTGCCTCATGTGGGCCTGGAGGAGCTGGGCAGGGGAAGCGCTGAGGTGGCCCCTAAGTCTTGGCTTCCTCTTCAACTCTCCCTCCTCGCGAGCACTGGCCAAGCTCTTTCCCTGCAACTTGGCTTCCTCGTCAGCAAAATGAGGATAATGAATGATTTTTGCCTTTCTTACTGAGGGGCTGAGATAATTCAATTTCAGAAAATGACCAAAAAAAAAAAAAAAAAAGCATTTTTGAGTACCGAGTGGAACTAGAAAGCCGTGGATCAAAAGCAGTTGGGTCAAAGAGTTATTGATGGAGGCCTTCTTCCCAAAACCACATTGGATCAAAATCAGAACATTTTGCAAGAACTTGTCGATTTCTAAGAAATTTCTGAAGAGGGTCAAAGCGTTTGCCTCAACTTTCCACAGGCAGCGCTGGAATGTTTAATTTGATTTTGGACATTATTTTGTTGGAGCATTTTGTTTAAAATATATGAAAATATTTAATGACATATTATTACCTATTCAATGTCTTAACGTATTTTATGATGTTAAATTTAAAATATGTATACTAAAGTCCAAACAAAATATTTTCTCCTATGAAAATGTCAGGGTTTTATTTAAACAAATGGATTTTTTAAAAAAAAACAAACACATGGTCGGGAAACATGTGGGACTTCCAACAAACTTGTTTGCTTTCATCCAATTTTACTGCATGAAAAATGCTGGCTTCTAATTGCTTTTCAGAATATGAAATTTTCTTTTTGTTGTTTTCAAACTAAAATCTGCAATTCTCAATCAACTTTCAAGGTACTGGAATTTCTCAGACTCTTTTCGCCTCTAAGAAGGAAAGAGGAAGGAAAGACACTCGTTTCTATCAATATTTTTGAGCAAAAACTTGGGGCAGTTGCTAGAAAAGACTCAGCTTCTGGCAAGCAAAGAAAATGGAACTGGTGACAAATATTTTTCTTAAAAATTCAAAAATTTTCAAATGTACCCTGTTCCTGTGGAACATCAAAGGCATTTTACCTTTCTGGCATGGTAGATGGTACATCTCGGTCCTCAATCAGCAACGTCTTTACTTGGCAACTCCTCTTATTACTTCTGGGAAAGAAAAAAAGAATAAATCCTCTTCATTGCATGGGAAGCTTGGAGAAAATGCTTGGGAAAAAGAGAAAGGAGGAGGAAGAAATACCCCTGTGCTGTGGCTTCTCAGCATCTTCTCATGTTAAGGACTGTTTCTGGGGGAGCTAATGGCAGAAGGCAGGTGACAGTTGTCAACTGTCTGCTCTGAACTGTATCCAGGGCTTCAGACAAACCGCTTGGTGGCTTGGCAAGTGTGGGGCTACAGCTTGCACATGGGGGAAAATGCATATTAATATCACATGTGTGGTGGTGAAAGCCCTCCCACAAACCTCTGGCTGCAAGATCAGGGTGCTGTTTTCCATCCCTTGTCTAATGCAAACGAAGCCGAGAAAAGAGATAAAAATTGTAACAACTATTCCCTTGTACTGGCAGAAATGGATAAGATTTCACAGAAATGAAAGGCAAACTTTGCTTTTAAGCAACCCCAAAATGCACAAGTGTTTTTATAGAATCACAGAATATAGCAGTTCAGAAGGAACCTCAGGAGGTCTCTAGTCCAACCTCCTGCTCAAAGCAAGGTCCTCACTGAATTCAGACTGGGTCGCTCGGGGCTTTGCCCAGTCAGTCCTTGAACACTTCCAAGGATGGAGATCCCTGGCTTCCCAAGGCCTTCTGTCCAGCAAAAAGCTACAAAAAACCTCTCCCTTCCTCCACATGGTGATATCAGTAAGTGGTTTTCCTCCCTAAAATATATTATTCTTTTTTGTCTTGGTGCATTCTTTGGTCTGGTTGGGGTTGTCAGATCCCAAGACCACCAAGTGCTGCATGACACCACGCTCTGCACCTCCTTCTTGCGATGGAGAACCGATCTGACACCAGCACTCTGCTTTCACCCAGTCTAGGGAGCTTCAGAGTGTCCCAGCTGGTGATTCAGCCACCAAGCAAAACAAAGGACATAATGCAATGGTGTGGTCACCCCTTGTCCTCTGCCAACATCGCTATTAAGTCGGTTCACATGGTGTGTCCCTCATCCAGAGCACATAGCGAAGTTTTTATTGGCACCAGCATGGTCTGCCTGCATTACTCACCCCCGAGCAGAGCTACGAGGCATTCCCTGATGGAGTCAGAGCATGCCAGTAAACTTCTTATCCCGTTATTGACCGTCGGGTTTATGGCACCACCAAGAGAAGCTGTTTTGGAAAAAAAAAAATGTTCCAGTGACTTCATAGCAGCAGCAGGTCAGGGCTGTGCTGGGAGGACCCACGCCATGAGAGAGCTCAGTCCCTCAGCTGGAGTCATGACCTTCCTCCTCTCTTCCACAACCAGGCTCGTGATGCCATCTGGGGACTCAAGTCCAGCCCACTCTCACCAAGCAGCTGACTAACATCGGCATCACCGCTTTGCTTCTGTTTCTCATCACACCTCCCTCCTTCTCCGGCACAGACCTATCGCTGTGCGTTCAATACGGCACCGAGCGCCTCTAGAAATTGCGACGTCCTAACACTATTGTTTAAAAAAAAAAGTAAAAGTAAAAATATATGTGTGTATTTAAAAGGGAGGATAGTCATATCCCTGTGCTTTCAGGCAACCATCTTAGTTGTTGTTCCCAACCTTCTCCAACCTTCTCAGGACAAGGGGCAATGGTTTTAAATTGGAAGAGGGGAGATTTAGATTAGATATTAGGAAGAAATTCTTTACAGTGAGAGTGGCGAGGCACTGAAACGGGTTGCCCAGGGAGGTCGTGGATGCCCCATCCCTGGAGGGGTTCAAGGCCAAGCTGGATGGGGCTTTGAGCAACCTGGTGTAGTAGGATATGTCCCTGCCCATGGCAGAGGGGTTGGAACTCGATGATCTTTAAGGTCCCTTTCCAACCCAAATGATTCTATGATTCTCTGGGAAAAAACGTCTTGCTCCTACCTGGAAGAGAAGACCAAGTCCCAGATGCAGTGAGTGGAGACTGGGGGAAGTAGGAACTTCATTAAAGTTCTGAACTGGAGTCCAGAACCAAAGAAAACGCAAGCAACAGCTTCCCAGTGACTCCATCCTAAGCTACCACATCTCTCGGACTCAACAAAAAGCTGCTGCCTTGAGCCTAGTTAAAACTGGAGAGAAATTGTTAGCCCAAATCGTTCACAAGATTCTCCACCTTAAATGTAGGGTGTGTGGGGGAGGAAACCCAAAAGATGCAGCTTTCTGCGGAATGAGTTTAGAGTGGAGACCTCTTCAATCTACCCAGAGGGTTTGAAATGAGGACAGTAGCCCCAGATTATGAGCTATTGGGGAGCAGAGTGCAGATGAACCCGTGGAGCTACCAAGGAAAGGCTGCATTTCTCGGGGTCCTGGCTGCAGAAGTAAGAGCGTCCAGGACCAGGCTGTCAGTAACACATCTGGGGTGGGTGCGCGGGTGTTTACACTGGATATAAATGATCCTCCCAGTTTGGGCTGGAGGTTTGATTGCCTGACAGTTCTACCATACCTATGGTCCGAGCGCACGAGTCCTTGAATGTTTTCATTATTTTTTCATTTGTAATTTCATTTCATAATAGTAACAAGACACCCCGGGGCAATGTGTTTCCAGGGGGATTATTGCCTTCAGCTTTTTTTGCTTTATGACACATGCCATAATCGCCAAGAAATGCACAGCCTGTCATATCTCATTAAACATGGGTTATATATCCATGTATTAGGCGCGACGGATAGAACGGGGCCGTAAAATTATATGGACATTTGGTGGCAAAAGTGAGTTTGTGCAAGCGGTTCCCAAGAATGGCTTGCAGCTGGGCTAGCTCACTTTGGGCCCATCCTCAACTTCAGAGCTCTCACAACTTCTTTTTGCTCTTGCTCTGCCCGCAGAGCCATTGCAGAAGGTGCAGGAATATCTCCTGCTCCTCTGCTTCTCCCTTAGCCTGGCAAGGCTTACCCCACCTGGAGACACCACCGAGCTCAGCCCTGGGGTGACTCTCAAGGGTCCCCAGAGGGCTTGCAAAATCCAAACCCCAAGTCAAACTCCTTCTACCTTTTAATACCCACCGTCTATAAATCCACAAGACTTCCTGGAGACCCACGATGTGGATGAGGAAAGAGGAAAGAACACTGAACTCGGGGCATGAGCCGCTTTCTTCCAATAAATGCCGTGACGCCGGATTTATTTTACAGTTTCAGTCAGTCTGGGCATCTGGCACAGGAAGCCAACTGTCTGAAAACAGGGGTCAAATGTAGACACCCTGGCTTTTGGTCAACTGCCAAGGTGCAGGACAGCAGTAGTCAATAGAAGACCCACAGGTGTGCTCGGTAGAGAGTGTTCTCCTTGGCCAACAAGGTTGGGTGAGATGGGAAGGACCCACATTCAGAGTGGCCTCATGGAAAGCTCTCAGCACTGCAGGGTGCTTTAACCAGAGCTGTTGCACCACAGCCAAGAAGGGTTGGTGGTTACAAGCTCTTTTCTCGTGCTCGCAGGGACTCAAACAGGAGGCCATTCATGGGGATCCAGTTGTTTCCAGCAGCTGGACCAGCTCTGGCTCCCAGCACTCCACTGCCCCCAGCATAGTGGGAAGTTATGTCATCCCCGAGGGCTGGGTCCAAGGCCAGACTCTGATCCTTTTTCTCAGCAGAGCACAAGGCTGAGGTCATGGCTGTCTGCAGTCCGGGAACTCAGGAGAACACCAGCACAGATGCTCTTCAGATCAGGGGCTCCTGACCCACCACCTCGCAAAAGAATTAGGATCAAGCTGAAGACAGAGACAGCGGGCTGGAGGGGATGTCTCTGGAAAGCCGTGGGCAGATAGCCCTTTGTTATGAGGGGTCCAAATCCTTTCTTGGTTGGACTCAATGATCCTATTGATCTTTTCCAACCTAAATGGTTCTATGATTCTTGAGATGCTGGTGGATCTGAGGGACAGCATAAGCAAGACAAACCCCTCATATGTACCTGACAGTAAAAGGTAGCTATAAGATGCTGTAGAAGACACCCTTAAGCATTTGCCATACAACTGCAAGTGCCCTTCTCTGCCTGGGCACGCTCACAATAAGGCTCTGAGAGCTGGACCACCAGGAAGAGCGTTACCGAGAGGTAAATTGAGATTCATGGTTTGTCTGGCAGGCTCCGGTGCAGCGCAAGTCTTGGCACGGGGCTCTGAATGCCAGCTCTGTGCTCTCCCGGGCACCACACACCGCTGCAGGCAGCTCCTCCAGCCCAGTCTGTCCTGGAGATTTCCCAGGACCACGGGGAGGGTCAGTCCCCGCTCGGTTAGATGAGGATGGAGATCTACTCTCTTGTTTGGCTGGAGAGAGCCTGCACTTAACCACAAAGCCTAGAAGAATCCGTGACCTTGCCCTTTAGGAACACAAGCACGAAATAAATTCACAACAAGGCTTTTCATATCCAGGGAATTTCATCTTACCTGAGTCCTGGAACAATGTCCCAGGGGTAGAGCCTTCCTTCCTCTGGGGATCAGAGGTGGCCATGGGGCTTGCAGTGGGTTTTCCATGTGCTGTGCCTTTAAGCTCACTATACTTCTGCCTCCTTTTCCAAACAGCAGCCTTTTTGTTCTCCAGGCTGCTGCAACTTGCAGATACGTACACCGAGCCGCCGTTCACAGGGAGATTATTCTTTTTTTTTTTTTCCTCAACTTTCTTGCTGTTCTCCATAACCTAAAGTTAAAGACATTCAGGTGGTTTTTTTCCAGACCACCTCCTGCCCCCTCAGAAACCAAAGGTACTTCATCAGCTGAGCATGATCAGCCTCCCCCAGGTGACAAAGACAGTTTATTAAGACATAAACTACAATTATGCCCAAGCAAATGCTCCTCTTGGATATACAGAGACAAATCCCCTTTGCTGCTATCCTCTGCAAATAAAGTGCCTACATCACTTCTGCTATACCTGCTCACACTCAAGTTTCCCTTTATTCTCCACTTGAGAGCAGCTAAACATAAATCTCGGTCTTCCCAGTAGCTTCTAAAGGTTTTTTTTTTTCTCCCTTGCCAAGTTTCCTCCCAGCTCCCAGAGGGCAAACAGCAGCCACACAGCCCCTTTTGTGCTCCTGGGCTCAGCTAACAAGCCCCACCTGGGCCAGCAGGCAGGAGGGGTGCCCTCGGCCATGCTGGCACATGGAGGGCTGGCACACCATCAAAGTGGGCTTTGAGAGGGAACTGCTGCTGGGTCTCCGATGGCCAGGGCTCCTCATCAGGCCTCAGCTCTGCAAAGGAGGAAGGGTTCGGCAGGGCAGGGGCTGGGGCAGCTCATGGGTACCTGGGCTTGGCGTGCTGGAGGCTCCTGGGGAGATGCTGCCCACGGGTGAGAGCCAGGGCGTAAGAGATCTGCCTCAGAGGAGAAAGATAGCTTCTCTGGATTTCTGTTTGAAAAGCAAAAAAAACAGACCTGAGTCTCACCAATGGATGAAAACCAGACTCCACAACTTCAGAAATGGGACTTCCTCACCCGCATTCTCTCCGGGATGTAAAAATTCAGATGCCAGGACAAGGCGTGGGCAGGACCCAGCTGGAGATGTCCCTGTCCCAGCTCCTCAGCTCATCACCAAAACCTCCCCATTCACTCCATCCTGCCTGCAGAAGGGGACATGCCAGTGCCCCCACCACCCCGTATAGAAAAATCAGCCAGAGCTTCCAGGCACCACCAACAGCAGTTAAAACCAACTTTAAGGGATGCTCCTGTGCCCTGCTCTGCTCAAGGGCCAGCACCTTCCAGGGAAGGAATGGAAACACCACCCAGGACCCCATGGTGTCCAGCACCCCGCAACATCTGAAGCTCCAACAGCTCTTGCTCTGCAGCCTGGAGGGCTCAAGGCGGTGGTCCCCCGTGCTGGTGGAGCTTGGGCACATCTGCTGGCTGCTGGGCCAGTGGCTTTGGGTAGTGACAGCCACCAGGGTCTGTCCTAGACCATAAAACTCTTTGGGGGGGTGTTGGGGTGGGCGTCACACAGTGAGTTGGTGAAAACCTGTGGTAACTGGGAAGAGGTTCAGGCAATGGAGAAAGAAAAGAAACAAAACAGGTGAGAACAACACATCCTCTGCAATGGCTTCTCTTCCCCTTGCGTTCTCTCAGCTTTTTTCCCTCCATTATTGTACTGG
This sequence comes from Gallinago undulata, assembly GCA_026546715.1. Taxonomy (NCBI): domain Eukaryota; kingdom Metazoa; phylum Chordata; class Aves; order Charadriiformes; family Scolopacidae; genus Gallinago; species Gallinago undulata. Next base: position 19,943,335 of record JAOTQQ010000005.1, read on the forward strand.
TTCTTTGGTTTTATTTTTGGTCTTTTGACTTTTTTTTGTCACTTTCTTTTCCCAGTCTCTCCTTTTCTTTTTTTTTCCTCCTTTTTCTGTGCTTGTTTTTTCCCCATGCGAACCACAGCCCACATTTCATTTACACCTTACCTGATGCGTGTATCTACTGTTTGTCCACAGCGTCACGGTCCAGGCTGTGGTTTGGGTGTGTTATTGATGTGCTCCCATTTCTTCCCTCCTTTTTTTTTTTTTTGAGGAAAAAAAAATACATTTTTTTTTAGTGGGGCCTTCATAATAAAAAAACCCGCACATTCTAAAACTCTTCTCTAATGGTCTTTCTCTCTCCCGTGGTCACTGCAAAGGGACACCCAGGGACCACAGTCCCAGCACGTTCCTGTCCCACATTGGTCTATGTTGGAGGAAGAGCCCAAGATCTCAAACACCTCCAGACAGGTCTGCAGAGGACGGGATGACAACATCATCCTCTCCTGCAGCATCTTCTCCCCCTGCCCAGCCCTTTGGGACCACTGCAATGGGTCCCAAAGGAGGGGACCTACCAAGGAGGTGGTGTTTGGGGCTGCCAGCAGACTCAGGAAGCCTTCTCTTATACTTCCATCATGTTTCCAGCCCTGGCAGGAATGTATTTATTTATAAATGAAAAATGAGACTGTAATACCATGTCTGGGATGAAGCAGGTCCTGACAACTCACACAAAACGGTTGTTGTTACTGCAGGGACTAGAATAGCAACATCCAGCCCCAGGCTCTGCTTGGGGACAGATTTGCTTCAGAAAGACACTTTGGAACATACCCTGGGAAGAGCAGGATATTTTTGGTTTCCAAAAGGTCCTTATGTATTAAGATAAAGGGGGAGAGTGAAGAAGAAGGTGGCCAAAGCGTGCAGTGCACAGTTCTTCCAGCACCCTTGAAAACACGTGGTGATTCTCCAAGCCCCTCTTTCCCCTTGCATTTCACAAGGGCCTCCATGGAAGGAGGACCCTCCACCAACCCCAGGAGTTACACAAAATCCATTCCCTGTACAAACATCCCTCAGTTCCCTGAGTTTGCCTCTCAGTTTCCTCGTTCCTGGTGTCAGGATGATGCTCGTGCAGTGATGCTGCAGAGCTGGTCCCCACCTCCCACGCCTTCTCACTGCTTCCCTTCTTGTCACAAGCAGCACCGGGTTTCTTATAGCACTTCTCATCTTGAAGGGGTTAAAATATATTAAAAATAAAACTAAGGAGTACTATGAAACCACCTCCCTCTTTCAATTATTCTCCAAAAAAATCTCAAGTCTGAGATTCCTTGCTTGGGGAAAACCTTCTCCCAGACTGGGAAACAGCCCGGTGGGAGGTGTAAGCTCACACCAGCCATGCCTGGGGATTGCAAGCCAGCTGTGGTTCACACCAAACCAGAGCAAAACCAACCCAAAACCCCAAATCCAGCTGGTCCTGGCACGGTCCAGCCCACACGAGCTGCAGGGTGACAGGGACAGGGTGCTGCCGAGTGGCCGAGGGTGAGCTGCTGCCGGGTGTCCCCGGGGCCTGGGGGACCGGAGGGGACGGGAGCAGGACCCGAGCATCCCCGGTGCCGGCGGCGGGGACCGGTCCTTCCCCGGGCCGGGGGCCACTAGAGGGCAATAGCGGTATGTCCCACGCCGGCAGCGGCTGAGAGCCGGCAGGGGGGCTGCTGGGGGGCGACCAGGGATGCGCAGGGGCTGCCCGGGTATCCGCAGGGACACATCAGGGAGTCTTTCTCCCCTGAAGACTGAAAAAGACACACACCCCCCCAAAAAAAAAAAAAATATTTTTGAACTTTTCTGCTCGGTTTAAGCACTGCAGGTGGGTAAGGGGAGGGGGGAAGGCACCTTTAGCATCCATGTGACATCCAGGGCATCGCAGACACTCGCAGAGGATCGCAGCTCAGAGCCATCCCTGCAGCACAGAGCAGAGAGGTACAGCCCCAGGTGGGCCACCTTTTATCCCCTGCTGATTAGGCTGATTTAGGAAAAACCTGTTCCTGCCCAGGCCAGGCAGGTGTCAGCAGTTGATTTCCACCTTGCTGGGAGGATCGGAGCTACTCGCTCTAATTTTCATGAGGATGCATTTCTTGCTCCCACGCTGTCACCCCTCCATGGGATGCTCCCTCTGCCCCAGGCCTTGCTCTTGGGAAGGGGGGGGGTTGCTCTGCTGCTCCCTCTCCACCTCATCCTCACGGACACAGAGGAGCTGACGGGAGAAGCACCCCAGCCCTGCCGGCTTTGCCCCTGGCTGGTCCCCAGCTCCATCCCCTGCTCCGGGCTCTCCCCCCCCGGGGTGCCACCAGCCCCCTCCGTTTATCAGGCCCCGGGGCGGTGGGAGATAGGGAGGGAGAATGATAAGCCCTCAAGTGGCAGCGTGCTGTAAACATTCCCACTGGTGCTGTTAGATTAGAGCGCTGGGAAAATGCCTCCAGCCCCCCCTTACCCCCTCCCCGGGCCCACCAGCGCGGTGGGCTGGGGCTTGGGGGGGCTGCCAAGCTGTTGAAAAGCGCAGAAGGAGGAGTCGTGTAGGAGCTGAAGTGCTGGCTACCACCCCCCAGGGTACCAGGGCTCATCAGGGCTCTGACCACCAGCCCAAGGGGGGGGCTGTTTTGGCATCCCTGACCCTGCAGTCAGTCTCCATCTGCATCCAGAGGCTTCACTGCCTGATTATTATTTTTTTTGCTCTCCACGCAGACCTCTTTTTGCGTGTACTGGGAGGACTGGCACAGAGCAAAAGGCCTTTTGCTCTGTGCCAGTCCTCCCAGTACACGCAAAAAGAGGTCTGCGTGGAGAGCAAAAAAAATAATAATCAGGCAGTGAAGCCTCTGGATGCAGATGGAGACTGACTGCAGGGTCAGGGATGCCAAAACAGCCCCCCCCTTGGGCTGGTGGTCAGAGCCCTGATGAGCCCTGGTACCCTGGGGGGTGGTAGCCAGCACTTCAGCTCCTACACGACTCCTCCTTCTGCGCTTTTCAACAGCTTGGCAGCCCCCCCAAGCCCCAGCCCACCGCGCTGGTGGGCCCGGGGAGGGGGTAAGGGGGGGCTGGAGGCATTTTCCCAGCGCTCTAATCTAACAGCACCAGTGGGAATGTTTACAGCACGCTGCCACTTGAGGGCTTATCATTCTCCCTCCCTATCTCCCACCGCCCCGGGGCCTGATAAACGGAGGGGGCTGGTGGCACCCCGGGGGGGGAGAGCCCGGAGCAGGGGATGGAGCTGGGGACCAGCCAGGGGCAAAGCCGGCAGGGCTGGGGTGCTTCTCCCGTCAGCTCCTCTGTGTCCGTGAGGATGAGGTGGAGAGGGAGCAGCAGAGCAACCCCCCCCCTTCCCAAGAGCAAGGCCTGGGGCAGAGGGAGCATCCCATGGAGGGGTGACAGCGTGGGAGCAAGAAATGCATCCTCATGAAAATTAGAGCGAGTAGCTCCGATCCTCCCAGCAAGGTGGAAATCAACTGCTGACACCTGCCTGGCCTGGGCAGGAACAGGTTTTTCCTAAATCAGCCTAATCAGCAGGGGATAAAAGGTGGCCCACCTGGGGCTGTACCTCTCTGCTCTGTGCTGCAGGGATGGCTCTGAGCTGCGATCCTCTGCGAGTGTCTGCGATGCCCTGGATGTCACATGGATGCTAAAGGTGCCTTCCCCCCTCCCCTTACCCACCTGCAGTGCTTAAACCGAGCAGAAAAGTTCAAAAATATTTTTTTTTTTTTTGGGGGGGTGTGTGTCTTTTTCAGTCTTCAGGGGAGAAAGACTCCCTGATGTGTCCCTGCGGATACCCGGGCAGCCCCTGCGCATCCCTGGTCGCCCCCCAGCAGCCCCCCTGCCGGCTCTCAGCCGCTGCCGGCGTGGGACATACCGCTATTGCCCTCTAGTGGCCCCCGGCCCGGGGAAGGACCGGTCCCCGCCGCCGGCACCGGGGATGCTCGGGTCCTGCTCCCGTCCCCTCCGGTCCCCCAGGCCCCGGGGACACCCGGCAGCAGCTCACCCTCGGCCACTCGGCAGCACCCTGTCCCTGTCACCCTGCAGCTCGTGTGGGCTGGACCGTGCCAGGACCAGCTGGATTTGGGGTTTTGGGTTGGTTTTGCTCTGGTTTGGTGTGAACCACAGCTGGCTTGCAATCCCCAGGCATGGCTGGTGTGAGCTTACACCTCCCACCGGGCTGTTTCCCAGTCTGGGAGAAGGTTTTCCCCAAGCAAGGAATCTCAGACTTGAGATTTTTTTGGAGAATAATTGAAAGAGGGAGGTGGTTTCATAGTACTCCTTAGTTTTATTTTTAATATATTTTAACCCCTTCAAGATGAGAAGTGCTATAAGAAACCCGGTGCTGCTTGTGACAAGAAGGGAAGCAGTGAGAAGGCGTGGGAGGTGGGGACCAGCTCTGCAGCATCACTGCACGAGCATCATCCTGACACCAGGAACGAGGAAACTGAGAGGCAAACTCAGGGAACTGAGGGATGTTTGTACAGGGAATGGATTTTGTGTAACTCCTGGGGTTGGTGGAGGGTCCTCCTTCCATGGAGGCCCTTGTGAAATGCAAGGGGAAAGAGGGGCTTGGAGAATCACCACGTGTTTTCAAGGGTGCTGGAAGAACTGTGCACTGCACGCTTTGGCCACCTTCTTCTTCACTCTCCCCCTTTATCTTAATACATAAGGACCTTTTGGAAACCAAAAATATCCTGCTCTTCCCAGGGTATGTTCCAAAGTGTCTTTCTGAAGCAAATCTGTCCCCAAGCAGAGCCTGGGGCTGGATGTTGCTATTCTAGTCCCTGCAGTAACAACAACCGTTTTGTGTGAGTTGTCAGGACCTGCTTCATCCCAGACATGGTATTACAGTCTCATTTTTCATTTATAAATAAATACATTCCTGCCAGGGCTGGAAACATGATGGAAGTATAAGAGAAGGCTTCCTGAGTCTGCTGGCAGCCCCAAACACCACCTCCTTGGTAGGTCCCCTCCTTTGGGACCCATTGCAGTGGTCCCAAAGGGCTGGGCAGGGGGAGAAGATGCTGCAGGAGAGGATGATGTTGTCATCCCGTCCTCTGCAGACCTGTCTGGAGGTGTTTGAGATCTTGGGCTCTTCCTCCAACATAGACCAATGTGGGACAGGAACGTGCTGGGACTGTGGTCCCTGGGTGTCCCTTTGCAGTGACCACGGGAGAGAGAAAGACCATTAGAGAAGAGTTTTAGAATGTGCGGGTTTTTTTATTATGAAGGCCCCACTAAAAAAAAATGTATTTTTTTTTCCTCAAAAAAAAAAAAAAGGAGGGAAGAAATGGGAGCACATCAATAACACACCCAAACCACAGCCTGGACCGTGACGCTGTGGACAAACAGTAGATACACGCATCAGGTAAGGTGTAAATGAAATGTGGGCTGTGGTTCGCATGGGGAAAAAACAAGCACAGAAAAAGGAGGAAAAAAAAAGAAAAGGAGAGACTGGGAAAAGAAAGTGACAAAAAAAAGTCAAAAGACCAAAAATAAAACCAAAGAACCAGTACAATAATGGAGGGAAAAAAGCTGAGAGAACGCAAGGGGAAGAGAAGCCATTGCAGAGGATGTGTTGTTCTCACCTGTTTTGTTTCTTTTCTTTCTCCATTGCCTGAACCTCTTCCCAGTTACCACAGGTTTTCACCAACTCACTGTGTGACGCCCACCCCAACACCCCCCCAAAGAGTTTTATGGTCTAGGACAGACCCTGGTGGCTGTCACTACCCAAAGCCACTGGCCCAGCAGCCAGCAGATGTGCCCAAGCTCCACCAGCACGGGGGACCACCGCCTTGAGCCCTCCAGGCTGCAGAGCAAGAGCTGTTGGAGCTTCAGATGTTGCGGGGTGCTGGACACCATGGGGTCCTGGGTGGTGTTTCCATTCCTTCCCTGGAAGGTGCTGGCCCTTGAGCAGAGCAGGGCACAGGAGCATCCCTTAAAGTTGGTTTTAACTGCTGTTGGTGGTGCCTGGAAGCTCTGGCTGATTTTTCTATACGGGGTGGTGGGGGCACTGGCATGTCCCCTTCTGCAGGCAGGATGGAGTGAATGGGGAGGTTTTGGTGATGAGCTGAGGAGCTGGGACAGGGACATCTCCAGCTGGGTCCTGCCCACGCCTTGTCCTGGCATCTGAATTTTTACATCCCGGAGAGAATGCGGGTGAGGAAGTCCCATTTCTGAAGTTGTGGAGTCTGGTTTTCATCCATTGGTGAGACTCAGGTCTGTTTTTTTTGCTTTTCAAACAGAAATCCAGAGAAGCTATCTTTCTCCTCTGAGGCAGATCTCTTACGCCCTGGCTCTCACCCGTGGGCAGCATCTCCCCAGGAGCCTCCAGCACGCCAAGCCCAGGTACCCATGAGCTGCCCCAGCCCCTGCCCTGCCGAACCCTTCCTCCTTTGCAGAGCTGAGGCCTGATGAGGAGCCCTGGCCATCGGAGACCCAGCAGCAGTTCCCTCTCAAAGCCCACTTTGATGGTGTGCCAGCCCTCCATGTGCCAGCATGGCCGAGGGCACCCCTCCTGCCTGCTGGCCCAGGTGGGGCTTGTTAGCTGAGCCCAGGAGCACAAAAGGGGCTGTGTGGCTGCTGTTTGCCCTCTGGGAGCTGGGAGGAAACTTGGCAAGGGAGAAAAAAAAAAACCTTTAGAAGCTACTGGGAAGACCGAGATTTATGTTTAGCTGCTCTCAAGTGGAGAATAAAGGGAAACTTGAGTGTGAGCAGGTATAGCAGAAGTGATGTAGGCACTTTATTTGCAGAGGATAGCAGCAAAGGGGATTTGTCTCTGTATATCCAAGAGGAGCATTTGCTTGGGCATAATTGTAGTTTATGTCTTAATAAACTGTCTTTGTCACCTGGGGGAGGCTGATCATGCTCAGCTGATGAAGTACCTTTGGTTTCTGAGGGGGCAGGAGGTGGTCTGGAAAAAAACCACCTGAATGTCTTTAACTTTAGGTTATGGAGAACAGCAAGAAAGTTGAGGAAAAAAAAAAAAAGAATAATCTCCCTGTGAACGGCGGCTCGGTGTACGTATCTGCAAGTTGCAGCAGCCTGGAGAACAAAAAGGCTGCTGTTTGGAAAAGGAGGCAGAAGTATAGTGAGCTTAAAGGCACAGCACATGGAAAACCCACTGCAAGCCCCATGGCCACCTCTGATCCCCAGAGGAAGGAAGGCTCTACCCCTGGGACATTGTTCCAGGACTCAGGTAAGATGAAATTCCCTGGATATGAAAAGCCTTGTTGTGAATTTATTTCGTGCTTGTGTTCCTAAAGGGCAAGGTCACGGATTCTTCTAGGCTTTGTGGTTAAGTGCAGGCTCTCTCCAGCCAAACAAGAGAGTAGATCTCCATCCTCATCTAACCGAGCGGGGACTGACCCTCCCCGTGGTCCTGGGAAATCTCCAGGACAGACTGGGCTGGAGGAGCTGCCTGCAGCGGTGTGTGGTGCCCGGGAGAGCACAGAGCTGGCATTCAGAGCCCCGTGCCAAGACTTGCGCTGCACCGGAGCCTGCCAGACAAACCATGAATCTCAATTTACCTCTCGGTAACGCTCTTCCTGGTGGTCCAGCTCTCAGAGCCTTATTGTGAGCGTGCCCAGGCAGAGAAGGGCACTTGCAGTTGTATGGCAAATGCTTAAGGGTGTCTTCTACAGCATCTTATAGCTACCTTTTACTGTCAGGTACATATGAGGGGTTTGTCTTGCTTATGCTGTCCCTCAGATCCACCAGCATCTCAAGAATCATAGAACCATTTAGGTTGGAAAAGATCAATAGGATCATTGAGTCCAACCAAGAAAGGATTTGGACCCCTCATAACAAAGGGCTATCTGCCCACGGCTTTCCAGAGACATCCCCTCCAGCCCGCTGTCTCTGTCTTCAGCTTGATCCTAATTCTTTTGCGAGGTGGTGGGTCAGGAGCCCCTGATCTGAAGAGCATCTGTGCTGGTGTTCTCCTGAGTTCCCGGACTGCAGACAGCCATGACCTCAGCCTTGTGCTCTGCTGAGAAAAAGGATCAGAGTCTGGCCTTGGACCCAGCCCTCGGGGATGACATAACTTCCCACTATGCTGGGGGCAGTGGAGTGCTGGGAGCCAGAGCTGGTCCAGCTGCTGGAAACAACTGGATCCCCATGAATGGCCTCCTGTTTGAGTCCCTGCGAGCACGAGAAAAGAGCTTGTAACCACCAACCCTTCTTGGCTGTGGTGCAACAGCTCTGGTTAAAGCACCCTGCAGTGCTGAGAGCTTTCCATGAGGCCACTCTGAATGTGGGTCCTTCCCATCTCACCCAACCTTGTTGGCCAAGGAGAACACTCTCTACCGAGCACACCTGTGGGTCTTCTATTGACTACTGCTGTCCTGCACCTTGGCAGTTGACCAAAAGCCAGGGTGTCTACATTTGACCCCTGTTTTCAGACAGTTGGCTTCCTGTGCCAGATGCCCAGACTGACTGAAACTGTAAAATAAATCCGGCGTCACGGCATTTATTGGAAGAAAGCGGCTCATGCCCCGAGTTCAGTGTTCTTTCCTCTTTCCTCATCCACATCGTGGGTCTCCAGGAAGTCTTGTGGATTTATAGACGGTGGGTATTAAAAGGTAGAAGGAGTTTGACTTGGGGTTTGGATTTTGCAAGCCCTCTGGGGACCCTTGAGAGTCACCCCAGGGCTGAGCTCGGTGGTGTCTCCAGGTGGGGTAAGCCTTGCCAGGCTAAGGGAGAAGCAGAGGAGCAGGAGATATTCCTGCACCTTCTGCAATGGCTCTGCGGGCAGAGCAAGAGCAAAAAGAAGTTGTGAGAGCTCTGAAGTTGAGGATGGGCCCAAAGTGAGCTAGCCCAGCTGCAAGCCATTCTTGGGAACCGCTTGCACAAACTCACTTTTGCCACCAAATGTCCATATAATTTTACGGCCCCGTTCTATCCGTCGCGCCTAATACATGGATATATAACCCATGTTTAATGAGATATGACAGGCTGTGCATTTCTTGGCGATTATGGCATGTGTCATAAAGCAAAAAAAGCTGAAGGCAATAATCCCCCTGGAAACACATTGCCCCGGGGTGTCTTGTTACTATTATGAAATGAAATTACAAATGAAAAAATAATGAAAACATTCAAGGACTCGTGCGCTCGGACCATAGGTATGGTAGAACTGTCAGGCAATCAAACCTCCAGCCCAAACTGGGAGGATCATTTATATCCAGTGTAAACACCCGCGCACCCACCCCAGATGTGTTACTGACAGCCTGGTCCTGGACGCTCTTACTTCTGCAGCCAGGACCCCGAGAAATGCAGCCTTTCCTTGGTAGCTCCACGGGTTCATCTGCACTCTGCTCCCCAATAGCTCATAATCTGGGGCTACTGTCCTCATTTCAAACCCTCTGGGTAGATTGAAGAGGTCTCCACTCTAAACTCATTCCGCAGAAAGCTGCATCTTTTGGGTTTCCTCCCCCACACACCCTACATTTAAGGTGGAGAATCTTGTGAACGATTTGGGCTAACAATTTCTCTCCAGTTTTAACTAGGCTCAAGGCAGCAGCTTTTTGTTGAGTCCGAGAGATGTGGTAGCTTAGGATGGAGTCACTGGGAAGCTGTTGCTTGCGTTTTCTTTGGTTCTGGACTCCAGTTCAGAACTTTAATGAAGTTCCTACTTCCCCCAGTCTCCACTCACTGCATCTGGGACTTGGTCTTCTCTTCCAGGTAGGAGCAAGACGTTTTTTCCCAGAGAATCATAGAATCATTTGGGTTGGAAAGGGACCTTAAAGATCATCGAGTTCCAACCCCTCTGCCATGGGCAGGGACATATCCTACTACACCAGGTTGCTCAAAGCCCCATCCAGCTTGGCCTTGAACCCCTCCAGGGATGGGGCATCCACGACCTCCCTGGGCAACCCGTTTCAGTGCCTCGCCACTCTCACTGTAAAGAATTTCTTCCTAATATCTAATCTAAATCTCCCCTCTTCCAATTTAAAACCATTGCCCCTTGTCCTGAGAAGGTTGGAGAAGGTTGGGAACAACAACTAAGATGGTTGCCTGAAAGCACAGGGATATGACTATCCTCCCTTTTAAATACACACATATATTTTTACTTTTACTTTTTTTTTTAAACAATAGTGTTAGGACGTCGCAATTTCTAGAGGCGCTCGGTGCCGTATTGAACGCACAGCGATAGGTCTGTGCCGGAGAAGGAGGGAGGTGTGATGAGAAACAGAAGCAAAGCGGTGATGCCGATGTTAGTCAGCTGCTTGGTGAGAGTGGGCTGGACTTGAGTCCCCAGATGGCATCACGAGCCTGGTTGTGGAAGAGAGGAGGAAGGTCATGACTCCAGCTGAGGGACTGAGCTCTCTCATGGCGTGGGTCCTCCCAGCACAGCCCTGACCTGCTGCTGCTATGAAGTCACTGGAACATTTTTTTTTTTCCAAAACAGCTTCTCTTGGTGGTGCCATAAACCCGACGGTCAATAACGGGATAAGAAGTTTACTGGCATGCTCTGACTCCATCAGGGAATGCCTCGTAGCTCTGCTCGGGGGTGAGTAATGCAGGCAGACCATGCTGGTGCCAATAAAAACTTCGCTATGTGCTCTGGATGAGGGACACACCATGTGAACCGACTTAATAGCGATGTTGGCAGAGGACAAGGGGTGACCACACCATTGCATTATGTCCTTTGTTTTGCTTGGTGGCTGAATCACCAGCTGGGACACTCTGAAGCTCCCTAGACTGGGTGAAAGCAGAGTGCTGGTGTCAGATCGGTTCTCCATCGCAAGAAGGAGGTGCAGAGCGTGGTGTCATGCAGCACTTGGTGGTCTTGGGATCTGACAACCCCAACCAGACCAAAGAATGCACCAAGACAAAAAAGAATAATATATTTTAGGGAGGAAAACCACTTACTGATATCACCATGTGGAGGAAGGGAGAGGTTTTTTGTAGCTTTTTGCTGGACAGAAGGCCTTGGGAAGCCAGGGATCTCCATCCTTGGAAGTGTTCAAGGACTGACTGGGCAAAGCCCCGAGCGACCCAGTCTGAATTCAGTGAGGACCTTGCTTTGAGCAGGAGGTTGGACTAGAGACCTCCTGAGGTTCCTTCTGAACTGCTATATTCTGTGATTCTATAAAAACACTTGTGCATTTTGGGGTTGCTTAAAAGCAAAGTTTGCCTTTCATTTCTGTGAAATCTTATCCATTTCTGCCAGTACAAGGGAATAGTTGTTACAATTTTTATCTCTTTTCTCGGCTTCGTTTGCATTAGACAAGGGATGGAAAACAGCACCCTGATCTTGCAGCCAGAGGTTTGTGGGAGGGCTTTCACCACCACACATGTGATATTAATATGCATTTTCCCCCATGTGCAAGCTGTAGCCCCACACTTGCCAAGCCACCAAGCGGTTTGTCTGAAGCCCTGGATACAGTTCAGAGCAGACAGTTGACAACTGTCACCTGCCTTCTGCCATTAGCTCCCCCAGAAACAGTCCTTAACATGAGAAGATGCTGAGAAGCCACAGCACAGGGGTATTTCTTCCTCCTCCTTTCTCTTTTTCCCAAGCATTTTCTCCAAGCTTCCCATGCAATGAAGAGGATTTATTCTTTTTTTCTTTCCCAGAAGTAATAAGAGGAGTTGCCAAGTAAAGACGTTGCTGATTGAGGACCGAGATGTACCATCTACCATGCCAGAAAGGTAAAATGCCTTTGATGTTCCACAGGAACAGGGTACATTTGAAAATTTTTGAATTTTTAAGAAAAATATTTGTCACCAGTTCCATTTTCTTTGCTTGCCAGAAGCTGAGTCTTTTCTAGCAACTGCCCCAAGTTTTTGCTCAAAAATATTGATAGAAACGAGTGTCTTTCCTTCCTCTTTCCTTCTTAGAGGCGAAAAGAGTCTGAGAAATTCCAGTACCTTGAAAGTTGATTGAGAATTGCAGATTTTAGTTTGAAAACAACAAAAAGAAAATTTCATATTCTGAAAAGCAATTAGAAGCCAGCATTTTTCATGCAGTAAAATTGGATGAAAGCAAACAAGTTTGTTGGAAGTCCCACATGTTTCCCGACCATGTGTTTGTTTTTTTTTAAAAAATCCATTTGTTTAAATAAAACCCTGACATTTTCATAGGAGAAAATATTTTGTTTGGACTTTAGTATACATATTTTAAATTTAACATCATAAAATACGTTAAGACATTGAATAGGTAATAATATGTCATTAAATATTTTCATATATTTTAAACAAAATGCTCCAACAAAATAATGTCCAAAATCAAATTAAACATTCCAGCGCTGCCTGTGGAAAGTTGAGGCAAACGCTTTGACCCTCTTCAGAAATTTCTTAGAAATCGACAAGTTCTTGCAAAATGTTCTGATTTTGATCCAATGTGGTTTTGGGAAGAAGGCCTCCATCAATAACTCTTTGACCCAACTGCTTTTGATCCACGGCTTTCTAGTTCCACTCGGTACTCAAAAATGCTTTTTTTTTTTTTTTTTTGGTCATTTTCTGAAATTGAATTATCTCAGCCCCTCAGTAAGAAAGGCAAAAATCATTCATTATCCTCATTTTGCTGACGAGGAAGCCAAGTTGCAGGGAAAGAGCTTGGCCAGTGCTCGCGAGGAGGGAGAGTTGAAGAGGAAGCCAAGACTTAGGGGCCACCTCAGCGCTTCCCCTGCCCAGCTCCTCCAGGCCCACATGAGGCACGTGGTCAGTGCTGGCCAGGGTGGACGGTGGGAGGAATGGTGGAAAGTCAACCTTTCCATCAACCCCTCTCAGACCCGTGTGCTTTGTTGGGCTGTCTCCCAAATAAACTGGGGGGTTTATGTGCTGCCACCGGTACTTGCATCTTGCCTTGTTACCTCAACCTGTTGTAGTTTCCCAGACTAATTTTGCAATTTTCCAGTTTAATTACCCTGGCAAGGTGCTGCACCACCAAGGTTGCACTCAGTGCTCTCCAATGCTCAATTTTCTGGTATTTTTTTGCTGCAAAACTGGAAGCAGGGGTGGGCAAGGGGAGAGAACTCGGGATTGAGCGAAGGTTGAATCCTGTTTCCTGAGGCTCTGCTTGATCTTGATGTTAGAAGAAGCTTTCTGAAAATAACATGACAATTGTCATTTGTCCCGTCACAGTCAAGGTTTGTCCCATCAAGTTACCCTCAATAGATCTGGAGTGGGTTGGTTGTTAACTAGATTTCTGAGAGTTAAAGCATGTGTTTCTTTTTTATTTTTAAAGTGCTGGGTTTGACCTGGGGGGGAATCTTTGTAGTACTCAGGAAGACTGAAGAGTGAATGAAAAACGTCTCTTTTTTTGTATGTCGAAGCGTTAAAAACTGGTTCAAGCTGAAAGGGAACATTTGGAACATGATTGATTTCTTTTTTGTTTTTCCAAATTCTTATTGAAAACAAATAAATAGCCTTATGGAATGTCACCGCTCTGTTTCTTTACTTGGAAACCGACGTGTTATTTCTATGCAAAAGCCTTGTGCTAAAGAGAAGTGTGCCTCTAACGAGCTGGCTCTGGCTTGAAATTGGTAATGAATATAATCTTCACCAAAGTGTCTGAGTACAACCACTCCTCCCAGTCTCTCTGTTATTTACAGACAATGACAGCAGCATTGACCTTGGTCCACGAGGTCCTTTGACCTGAAACCTCAATGGAGTTGTGTGAGAAGAGCTCTCCGAGGGCACAGGTTTGTGTACCTGGAGCAGGATAAGGTGTGTCACCTTCTGGAATTGCCTCTTTCTCTTCTTGGAGGAGCTAACATGAGGAGATCTCCATAAAGACAGGTGAATTCATATGTTTCTGCTTTTTTTGGGTCCTTTTCCAATGCACTAAGCACCAGTCCCACTGCTAGTTTCTCGGTTTTGAGCTGTGTTGTCATTGCAGCAATGGGTGGGAGGCTCTCCATTCCCAGTTCTTCATTAGCCCAATGTGGGGCTTAGATGTCATTCAACAGCACCCAGAAATGTTGTATCTAGGGTAGCTTTGTGGTTTCACGTAGCGGTAATGATAACATAATGAAAAAGTGACCCTCCAAATAAATCCTGTATCTTTTCCGACAGCCACTCACAGGAAGAACATTAATTTCCAACCTGTTTCTAAACATACTGACAGTGCTGATCCTGGGAACAAGGGAAGCAATATACTGGGTAGTTGGCCATAAATGAGGAATTAATTGAACACTTTCTTTTAATTTCCCCCCCTTACCCAAGGCTGAACCAAACTTGCATCTCTTTGCCCAACAATGTGCTTTCTGGTGGAGGAAAGGTGGGCAGTGATTCTTTTTCCTTGTTGGGTGGTGCTTCCATCGCTTTCTGCTCGGTTTGGACAGTCCTTTGCCAGTTCTTTGCTCCTTTCACACCAGATCTTGCTTCGTGGTGCTCCTTTTCCAGGCACAGTAGAGCTAGGAGGAAGGTTTGAGTGTTCCACAGTTAGTGGTGATGGTTTGAAAGATGTTTTATCATGGTATCGGGTCCAGGTAATGGCAATGTTTAGTCAGTACTATGCCTTGTTATCAGCTGCCCACATCCTGTGTGAGATCTGGAGACCACGGGCTGTAGCAGCCCTGGTTCTGGAAGGTTGCCTCTCCCTTATCTCCCATCACATCCCTTCTTTCAGCTGTGGATGCTCCTGGTCTGACCTTGGTGTGACGTTGGAGAGATGCTGTGATCCTTGAATTTGGTAGCAGGAAACCTGCAAGTTAAGCTCCTTTCCCCAGGGGATGCAGCCAGCTACAAAAAAAATATATCTGCTGCTGTGAAAAAAAATGAGCTTTTAATCACTTCTTAATGTCCCTGAGACTGGGACTCCTCTGGCAGCAGAACAGTGCTCCTGTCTGGCTCCACAGCATCTTTGTCACCTGCATACTGGGGAGAAACTCAGAGGTAAATATAAATAACCAGTTTGGGGAAAAGTTCTCCTGAAAATGATGGGAAAAATGAATACATGTCCAAGGAGAAATAGGAGCAAAGTGTGACCAGCTTAGGAGTTTTTCTTCCCCCTTTTCTCCCTACGTATTGGTAAAAAAGACCCATGGACACCCCTGGGTCTCTCCCATGGGTCTCCCCTTCCAGCTCAGATCTTTTCAGCTGAATTAGTCCTTTTGCCCTCAGTAGTGGGCTTTCCTGGTGTGACCATGAATTCTTCTCCCAGAGCAGTGGGTACCATCCCTCAGCCTGAGCACTAGGCAGGATTTGACCCTCCTTTACCACTAAGGAGTTCCATCGCCTGATGTTCTCACCACGTTGCTCCTGATTATCAGGAGCACATGGGACCAGTAGCCAAGTAGCACCAGAATGTGGGTTTACAGAGGAGATCTGTCTTTGTGCAGCGTTGGGAGCCGTGAAGCTTTCCTTTCCCTTTTTGTTCCTCCCTCTGGTCCCCTGACCATTGCGTGGCCCCAATTACATCCTGGGTGCTCTCGTGGGAGACCCAACAAAGGCCCATCACACGCCGTCCCGCCAGCCCTACAAAGGAGACATCTCCTGGGCTTCTGCCCTAATGAGAGCAAAATTTTTGTCCAAACATTCGAAGTGAGGAGGTGCCTTCTCCTGCCACCCCCCGCCGGGATTAATGTTATTATCCGGTTCGCTTGGGTTAGAAATTAAAACAAGGGCATTTGCTTCTTTTAATGAGAGGTGACAGTGGCTCCAGCACTTCAGAAGGGAATTAGGAAAGGAGGGATGGCCATGGAGCCTGTCTCCTCAGAGTCTTATCCACCGGTCCTTCTGCCCCAGGCAGCGTGTGGGATCAAAGGCCACCTACCTGCTGCTGGGGGACAAAATCCCCCAGGACACCCCCTCCTCCAGCCCTGCCCCACCTTGGAAAGAACAGCCTTAAAGGGCAGCGTGATGCTGGGCTTCGCTTCCCCGGGGAAGATGGGGCAAGAAGGCAAAGAGGAGCCCATGGAACTTCTGGGTATCACAGAAGTGACTCTGCCGAAGTGGGTTTTTTTTTCAGTGCTAAATCTTAGCTTAGGACTTTGGTGGAGGAGAGAGATGTCAGCGTAGCCGGACTTCAGGCAAAATTGGTAAAAATGCAGCAATTGAAGTGTTGTGGAGAGAATTTAATATTTTTATTTTTTTTTTAATGAAAAGCTTCGAACTTTAAGTTTTCAATGGGACTTTTTGACTTTAGACAAGTGTTTCAGATAAAGGGTTGGTTTTTTTAGGAATTTAAAAAAATGCTTATTAGAAATAGCCACCAAAGTCTCCCATGACTGATTGTCTTATGGCTGAAAAAAATAGCAGGCTGAACCCATTCTTATATCTCTCCCAGGATAGGTTTGATTAGAAATGTCAAAAAAAATGAGGCAAAAAAAGTGAATTTTTAATCCCATTGTAAAGGGCCTTTACCCATGCATGAACTTTTCTTTTGAAGTCAGCTTCTCCCCTAGTCTGCTCGGAGAAACGCCGGCTTGCAGGGGGAGATGGCCCGCGAGCCCAAACAAAAGGTTTCTTGCCAAACCCTCAAAGCAGACGGCTCCTTCTGCTGAGCCAGGCTGGGCACCGGGACACGGCCAGTAAATCCATTTGCTGGAATGCCAGGGAAGCTGCTGGTGCCCCGGAGGTGGAGAGGGATGGTGGGGAGCAGCCACCCAACCACGTAACACAGACCCCAGGGCGCAAAAATGGCTGGAACAGCCTGTGATTGCAATGAATTTTCCTGGGTGGTTTTTTTTCGGTGCTGAAACAGCTTATAATTGTCATAGGGAAGGGAACAGAAGGGGAAAATAATTCCCCGTGCACAGATCACATAGAGGATGCTTTTTGTGCCCCTCTGCTTGAGGGGCTGGAGTTCCATGTGCCTTGACCATGTTTAGGTCACGACATGACTTCAGTGGTTGATACATGAGGAGTTCAGCCCAAATCCCACCCTGTCTCACGTGATGGTGTCCTTCTTGGGGAGCACCCCAACTTAAAATCCATGCATTGTATTTATTAGCATGAGCTTGGTGAGGCAGGATGTTTGATAGACCTTGAGAGCACTCAATGGTCGTGTGGATATTCCCTTTCCCAAGGAGCTGGATCAGAGGAGCTGTTGCCAGTGGCTGGGGACCTGCTGGTTATTGCTGTCCCCTTGGTGGCACTGGGAGACAAGGGACAGCAAATAACAGCTTCACCAGGGCATTCACCTCAGCGGGAAAACATGAACAAACGTGTCGCAGATAAAGCTGCTGGGGGAAAAAAATCCCTTTCCCTCCATCTCCACTAAAGAGGAAAATTTCTACCTTTTTTTTTTTTTCCCTTTGATTGAAAAGCTGAAAATGAATGCAGTTTTAGGTTTCTGAATGACAGATTTTCAGTTTTGAAGGGATATGTGACACAGCGTAGGGAAAGCTGACCCTCTTAGATAGAAATCAGCCTATTTTTGTGCTCGGCTCTGGAGTGGGGCAGGACCATGCCACCAGGGAAAGGCAGAAGGAACGGTGTGAACCCTCCTGTCCATCTCCAGCAGGGCTGGGGGCTGCCAAGAGCAGTGGGAGCAGACGGGGCCATCATTCTCGGTGAGGGCTGGGAGGGGGGAAGCAACCCCCGGGGAGCAGAAACACCGCAGCTCTCCAGCACGGGTACGCTCAATAAATAGAAGCGATAAAATAGCCGTCTCCATCAGGAAATCAATTAGATGTGAAGCCTTTGGGCTGGTTTGGGTTTGTTGTTTTTTTTTTTCCCCCCTTTTTTTTTCCCTCCTCCCTTCCCCTGCTCTTTTCCCATTTTTCAGGCAGATGTCTAAGGTGAGGGTTGTGGAAGCAATTGCTTCTCGAGGCAGTTGTTTTTCTGTTCTCTCCATTCACAGCTAAAGTGCAGCGAAGCCCGTCGCTCTGGGGCTTCGTGCTTCTTCCCCATTTCCCAACCTCCATCCTCTGGGAAGTTGGGCGGAGAGAGGCTGGAGCTGGGGAGGTTGCTGGGGTCGTGCGTGTGAGATGCTCGCGACTCGGAGGAGATGCATCAGCCTTGGAGCCAGGCCCAGCCCCCCGAGCGAGGGAGAGGAAGAGGAAGGGAGAGGAAGAGTTCGTCGCAACGCGTTTGGATTCTGAGCTTGCTCGGAAGACAAGGAGAGGCTGAGAAGGGAGTTCAATCCAGCTCTGATCGGGGTAAAACAGCAGGTCCTGGGGATGTGCTGGAACACAAGGTCTTTGGCAGTAAGAGACTGAGCCGAGCGGCTCGGGGGAGATGATGTGACTGGGGAGACTCAGGTTTCCCCTTGAGGTGTCAAAGCTTCCTTGTTGTCCACCAGCCCAACCCTGGGGAGGTGAATGGCTTCTCTGGGGCTTTTCCTCAGCAGCCCCAGCTCTGCCATGGACTCCAGGACCTCAGCTCCCATTCCATCCTCCCCCAGGCAAAGATGACATATCTGCATTTTAGCAGTGATGCTCTAAACCCCACCATGCTCCTTCCCCAGCCCTTCTCCCCTCCTCACCTCATGTTTACAAGCATTTCTACCCACTCGGCTGATGTGGTCTCCCTTGTGCATTCACAGCATCCACCCAAACCGCTTGTGGTGCCCTGTCCAGTGTGGTGAGAACCACACAAAACCACGATAGGCACGTTGGGGTGGAACTAGAGCTCCCCCTCATCCCTAAAATATCCCAACAATTTTTTTTTTCGTAAGTATAATGAATGAAGATTTTACAATTAGCACAATGTGTCTGAAATAGCTCACTCTTTTTTAAAATTTTTTTTTTGCAGGCAGTAACAGATGTTACAGAAACCCCAACCCCCGAGTTCATCCCACCCTGAGAGCATCCACTTGTGCCCTGGATGAATTCGTACCCGCAGTAAACAGGTATTTGAAGCTCTGTTTTGTTCCTCATGCTTTCCTGGCTTGTTCCTTATGCTTTCCTCATTTTACCACAGTTGCAAAGTCCTTGAGAAATTTTAACTTGTTGAAATAGTCCTGGGTTAATTTCTTCAATTTGGATTAAAGAGGAGTTGGAAGTGGAGTTCCAGAGCATGCCCTTAATGATAGAAAATCCATTCTACAGAGGTGGAACCCAGAAGTCCTGGGTTTTTGGAACTAGAAGTTCAGGTTGAAGGTTGAAGAAGGGTGACCCAACTTTGAGGCACTGGCTTTGAGACCACATTTTTGATTTTCTTGGTTATTAATTGTCCTCTTTGTGACTTGTCCTTCTCAGTGGTTCATGACCTTCTTGCCTGGCTTCTCACTTAACTCTCAGAAGCTCAAAGCTGCCCAACTCTTTCTGTGGCTGGTTCCACAGAGCTCTGAGCATGTGAGGAAGAGAGGGCATTGGCTTAGCTGAGGAGAGTCAAGCAGCTTTATTTTGAGATCTGTATTCTTTGCAAATATGGAGATGAAAACTTAAGAGATCAAACACCGCCATGCAGGTCAATTTCGAAAAACGTCCTGCTTTGAGAACATCCAAATATTTGGTGGGCTGGGTTTTAATGACATGCTTTCATAAGTCAAAATATAAGCTCCTGAATAGCTACTTTGCTAACCCAACTGTCAGTGGAAAGGGTAATTCAGCCTAAGAAGTCATAAAGAAGGGAAGTGAAACAGCAGGGGCAAAGAGAAAGGCTGCTTGTCTGCTTGAACCAAAACATTTTGCTGTTATTTGAAGGAAACAAATTTCTCCTGGTGAAAATTTCGCCAGTACGTCTGTGAAACATTGTGACTTCTGCAAATCTGCTTTTTCTGCTGGTAATCTGTGTCACGGAACGAGCAGCAGCCTCCTCCCGCTCCAGCAGAGAGTGAAAAGGGTTTTTCCTGGAGAACAGAGGATGCTCTCCTGGTGCTGCCTCTTGCCAGGGACCGAGCAGAGGACAGATTGCCTCGAGACTGAGATGTGGGGAGTGGGAGAGACCTTGATATATCATCTGTCCCTTTGAACAATCTCAGGTCGGCCGGGCAGGTTCATTCATCTTGTTTCCCAGAGGAGGAAAGGAGTAAATTCTCTCTGGTCTGGATTCCAGATGTTTGGGGGGGGGAAGATTGGTCTGTTGTGGCAGTACCTGTGGTGCAGAGATGGTGTGTTGTATCTGAGTCCTCGGATCTGGAGAGTGCTGGGTGCTCCAGCAGCAGCATGTACGTCTTCACGGGCAGATGATGTGCACGGGGAGACCTTCACCACCCTCCGGACCATCGTGGAGGAGACCTGTCCTGTCTCCTGGTGGGGACACCACCCATCAGCTGGGCAGGTATTGCTGGCTGCACGCGTGTTCCTTACCCGTTGCAAATATAAAGTATTATTTAAATGATTTCTCTGACCTGATGGAATTAAATTCCCAGCCTCATCATTAAGGCTCGGTTACCAAGAGATGCCTCAGCTGCTTTTAATCGTGTGGACATCCCCTGAGCTCCCAGATGCCAGACCCAGGCTTATTACCTTGCAGGAACTTGTTAGGCTGTCAGCCCTAAATGTTCAAATATCCCAGGTGAACCACCTCCCATATTCATTTAATTATCTCTCTACACTCATACAATCTTGCAGATTGCAGGTTAAAATAGATGACTTTGAAAGGAATGGATGTAAGAGTATGTTTACTTTGCCTTGTCTTCTTTAACCATCAAACATAAATTTTTTTTAAACCCCATGTAGACAAAAAGTTTTAGGATGCAGCAGCAGGGGCTCATACATTTGCTGCTGGCAGGTCTGACCCGAGGAGAACCATTGAGCTGGTTAAAATGTCCCTTTTTTTTGCTTGCTCTGTTAACAGGTTTGATTTTGGAAAAGAGAATGTCATTCAGGTTCATAATTTCAGTGAAGGCTTTGGGAAGGGGATAAGAGGGAATCGAGGGCACTGAATGCCACCTGATTTGGGCAGGGGGATATCTTTCACTCTCCTCTTCTGGAATTTATTGGGATTCTGCAATCGACACAAAGGGAACTCTGTGGTTTGAACTCTTCTGTTCAAACCAGAAGTAAATGGAAATAGCATCATTGGAAAGATTCAGAATGGCTTGGCTTGGGTTTTTTTTGTTTGCGTGTGCGTGATGTAACCTTTTAAAACTTGTTTGTGTCGAGCACCCTGTCTGTAGTCCCTCAGCC
>JAOTQQ010000005.1:19964394-20063333 GCA_026546715.1 Gallinago undulata
TTTTTTTGTTTGCGTGTGCGTGATGTAACCTTTTAAAACTTGTTTGTGTCGAGCACCCTGTCTGTAGTCCCTCAGCCCCTTGGGGCTGTGTTGCAGCTCATGTTCAGCTCGCTGGGTCCTCAGGTTGGTCCCCGCAAAGGAAAGATAAGGCCATGAGTTATGTCCCTACCTCTCAACCGTGTTTCCTGTTCACCCCAAATTAGCCAAAAACACCCGGGAAGACTTCTCCAGGGGTTTTTCCTCTGGCTGCTTGCAAGCAGAGACTCTCTACCCAGGCTTGAACCCTTGGAGCATCGTTCCTCATCGCCGCCAAGGTGCCCCTGGCTATTGCAGGGGATGGAGAAAGGGGAAGGAGGGCTGGGAAGCCAAGCACACTGCTTTAAACACTGGCTGCCTCCGTCGCGGGCCGTTCCCTCCCAGCCCATCCTGTTTCAATCGCGCCAGCCCGGCGATGTTATTTCAGCAATCAGCTGCAAGACAAACCAGCTGGCCCCGTCAGCCGGCGTGCGGAGGTGTGGAAAGTCCACTGGGGGATTAAGCTGGTCTTACCATCAGTCCTCACTTGTGAAAATACAACCTACTAAGTTTTCCTAGATGATGCAGTTTTCAATTGCTTTTGTTTGCTTTTCAGACAGGTCTTAAATCAGGCTGTCAGTCAGCCTCCCTTCCCCCCCCTCTTACCCCCCAGCCTCGCCTCCGAGGCGGCTTCCAGGCACTTTCTGGGAGGACCTGTAATATCTTTCCTATCGCCATTTATTTATGGGGCTTTCCCTTCCTCCCGCTAGGAAGGGAGGTGCCGTGTCTCACAGGGTGAAGCGTGCGCTCTGTAACTCATTCAGAGCCCCCAAATTGCCACCGGCCTCAGGGTACCCGGCCGTGCTGCTGCAGGAGGGCAACATCTGGAGGACGAAGGACCAGGGGACACCCTGCCCTGGTGCTCCGGTGTCTTTGCATCATAAATCCAACCTGCCCTCCAACTTTCTGCTTTTCCATGTGTGACGCAGAGGGTCGGGAGGGTGGGGGAGATCCTTATCAGTGTCCGAGGAACCTCTCACCCCTCTCCTCACGCCTGCCGTGGGGGATTTCCCCTGAAGGGCTAGGTTTATCTGCGTTTCCTCTCCTTCCTCTCCTCCCTCGGCTGTTACATCCATCTTCTTGGCTGCAAAAGGTATTTGCGTGGTGTCCCGCGGGTAGAGAGGAGCTGAAGGCTCGTTAGAGTTCATTGCCAGGGTTTCCTTATCCCGGCCAAGAAGGGTGCCATGGTTTTTTGGAGGATGAAGTACTGGCTGAGAGGTGGAGGAAGCAGGTCTGCAAGGTGCAAGCCTGCAAGTTCAGGGGGAGTCAACCGCTCCGTCCCACCAGGCACATTTTTATATATCTTTAGGTGCTTGAGTGCAGTCCTGTCAACACATGGGGAAGGAGGTGGTCCTGTCTGCGTGTACGCAGCAAATCCAGCACATCCCAGGCAGGGATCGACTCTGCTTGACACATGGAGCAGGTCGGGACCCGGCAGCCCCGTGGCAAACGTAATGCTGAGCTGCTCCGCTGTGTGTCCAGGGGAGGTTGGTCCAGGGTTCCTGACCATCTGGAAGCAAGCCCCGACCCAGGTCTCTGGGCATCAAGTGGCTGCTCCAAGCTGTGGCAGAGGTGGCTGATCTCCAAGGACCTCTACAAATCTGGCCCAAATCTCCTAAGCAGCCGTGGCAACGTCTCTTCCCCCCACCCCGGCCTCAACGTTCCAGGTGTTTTCTTCCGCCTTTGTCTCATAACACAATACACAAAGGACAGGCCTCTTCCAGATACGGGGATCTGTGCGCCAAGTCCGCTCCCAGCAGCCCACTAAATCCTACCCCTCCATGTAATTTAAATCGCAGCGGTTGTGCCTAGAGGAAGGTGGGGGAGGTTGCTGGATTTGAATGTCACCTGGTTAATGAATGCACTGTGATACCTTTCCCCCCCCCACCCGTCTGCCTCCCCTCTTTGTATCTACAGCAAAAAAAAATCCCAGGGATGGAGGGGTTTTGATCAGGGCTGAAGGAGCTGATTCCTCTGGCGAAGCTGCTGTGGCTGGTATAACACAGACCCGGCGAGCTGGGAGAGGGGGCTCCTGGCTCCCCCCCCCCCCCCCGAGCTCCTGGGGGAGCGCGGCGCTGAGCTGCTGGCAACTCTCAATCTCAGATAAGGAAAAAGGCAGAGAAAACCCAGGGCACATCCCCATCCCGGAGGGGCTGAAGGCAGACAACCAGGATTCTGCGTGGTGCAGACGCGGGAGAGCGGTCCCTTCCTGGCAGACAGATGTGACCTCCCACCTAACCTATAGAAAAATGGAAAGGCTGGTCCTCTCTGCCCCACCGCTGCCAGAGCCATGCAGGGAATCACCCCCAAAGTATTTTTGTCAGTGAAAAGGATGGATAGCAAGGGCAGATCAGCAAGTCAAGGAGCCCTAAAGCTTTTTGAGGATAGGGGAAGAACTGGGTGTGATTTGGGGGTGCGTGACAACCAAGCGAGCGGTGATCCTCTCTGCCTGCTTGGTGAAGGAAGGGGCTTCACGGGCTTTCCCTCTGCTCATGTTGGTGTGTAAAAGGCTTGGGGAATTGGAAAGCCCCTGAGAGCCATTGTGCAGACGTGTGGGCCCTGCAAGAAAGGGGCAAAAGGTGGCCACCTCTTTGACTTATGCAACTAAATCCGCAGGAGCTCCTCGCTCCAAGGCTTGAACTGGTTTTACATCCGAATTTAGAAGCCAGAAGAACACTGGAACCTAGAAAAAGGCTTTAGTTTTCTTCTCCTCTTTGCATCTCCTGCCAAGCAGCCTGGAGACACTTGGAGAAAACTGCATCTTCCAGTACTCTGGTAAGGCAAGAAGGTCCCAAATTCCTGGTCTCAATGTTAAGTGGCCAACCATAAATCAGACTGGTCTTGCTCTGAGCAGCAGCAATAAGAAAGAGCTGGATGGAAATGTCAAAGTGTCTGTGCTGTTAAAAGGTACAGCCCGTGGAGTGAGGGGAAATATGTTTTCACTTGGGCCAAAGCAAGGTGAAGGACTGAAAATCCCTCACCTCGCAACCCTGATGTGAAATCCAGGTTGCCTCCCCTGCACACATCTGCAGCGCTGTTTTTTCCAGTGCCTTCGGGAGAAAACAAGGCAGGAACAAGCCGTGGCAGATGGTCTCCAGCACAGCATGGTGCCAGGGCCTCAGGGGCTTTGCAGGTGAGGAAGGCAGGCTGTGGCGCACAGCATGGTTTGAAAGCCTTTGAGGGATGCTCTGGATGAGAGTCTCCTTGTTGTCCTGCAAGCAGCATTGCTTGAACTGCTCCATCATCGGCAGCTTCAGTAGGGGCTTATCCAACTCCCGAGCTCCCCAGGGCCCTGGTGCTCTCAGCTGGCTCAGCTCGAGGCAGTAAAAGCATCTGGCTGGTGTCAGGGCTGTTTGTGACTGATAGGGCAATGAGAAGTCACTGCACTGTGCTTTGAACCATGCTCTGCTGGATCTGGGACTTCCTGGATTCATCTTGGACTGTGCTCCCAAGATGTCCCCCAGCCACTGCTGCTGGGCAAGGAGAGAGGATCAAAGAATATCTTCCAGGCTCAAGTGGTGGGAATCCACGGCCCTCCCTTGTCCTGACCTGGCTCCCTCCTCTTTGCATCTTGCCCCAGAGGGTTTTAAAGATGCCCAACTGGCAGCCCTTCAACGCATCTCTGCAGAGACAGGAGTGAGCTACAGAGTGAGGCATCAGACCAAGAGCTCCCTGCAACCCAAGATCAGGGGTGTGCATCAGCCTAATGAAGAGGAACAGTATCCCCCCTCTCCCAGGGCTCCCAGAGAAGGGATACCCAGTTAGATATCTGGGTGTCCATCTCTGAAGACTTCCCTCTAGGCATTAGTGAAGCCCTGGCATTGGAGAGCATGGCACAGAGATCTGAGTGGAAGATCTCACCGCACCTGGAACCATTTGGGTGTCTCTGCTCAACTCATGATGCTGCTAACTTGGAAGCTCTCCTTGGTAAAGACAGTGGCTGCTCTCATTTCCTCTGCCTTGTCTAGGGAGAAAATGATGTTCGTACCTGGGAGGGGGGTTTTGGGGCTTCTTTCATCCTTCCCTCTTGCAGCCCAGGAAGCAGAATAGTTGGGTGGTACGCTTGCAAAACTACTGGATTCATTAATTATGTGTTGCTTGGAAAATGCTGCTTGGGAGTCTTTATGTGTGAGCTTGACTGTGCTTGAAATAGAAGCATCTCAAGTAAAAAAAAGGATTCTTCGAGGAACTCCAAAATACCTGCCATCGGATGTCAAAGGGTTAACGTTTTAGCTGAACTCCTCCTCTTTCCATGCACCAGCCTCCCTGGGAAACAGGGTTTTTTTAACCTGATAGAGAAAAATTAAGAAAATGGCACATGCTTTATATTTGAGTGTGATTAACCTAGCTGGGAGCATCCAAAGCCAGCACCGTTTCTCCGGGAGGGAGTTCTGATGGAGAGAGCTGGAGGGAAACCAGGCTGTGATATGTGCTACAGCTGGCATTGCTGTCCTGCCCACTGGAGCAGGTCCTGCAAGGGGATTTTGGAGCAGATCTGGCTGAGAACATTTTTTGATAAACCATGCGTTGGGGTTTCTTGATCAGATGAAAATTCTCGTAGCTACATGTGGTGCCTGCCAAAGCTGAAGCTGGGAATGGTTTCCTCCAAAAAAAAAAAAGGGATCCAGGTTTTGTGCAAGTATGTCCAGGCTGAGAACGTTGGCTTCAGTGGTCAGAAGCACAAGGCATGGCTGCCACTGACACCGGGGATGTTGGACCTCTTTCCCCACCCTGATGTGATGCCAGAACCAACCATGTACTGCTTGATGATGTGATGATGTGTCTTTCTCAGCAATGTGATGCACACCAGAGCCTCTTGTCCTGCGCACGGTGTCTTGGATGTGGTGTCATGATGTCCAGTGGAGCCACCAGTGGACAATGCTCCAAATCCCCACCTCGAAGCAAACTCTCCAGCCTGAGCCAGGGGATGGTCTGAGTCCCCGAAGCTCTTCCTTCACCTTTTGGATTTCAGTGCTAAGAGGAATAAAAAAAAAAAAATTGGATGTGGTCCTTTCGCTGTGGTGGGAAATAGGAAATTCTTGAAAACGTCCCTTTTTCGGCAGTGTTTCTGCTGCTCTCGGCACAGTGACACCGGCGGGGAGAGGCCGCACCGATGGCGAGCTCCTTACAGCTGCTCCTCTGGTATAAATCTGAACCACGAGCTTACCCAATTCATTAGACACTGCCTGTTGAAAAGGCAGTAAATCAGCTAAAACCTCAGTCAGAACCGGCTTTGGCATGTTTTATGGTGGAATTAGAATAACGAATGAGGAGCCGGCTGTTTATGTTAGTTTTGGCTTCCAAGCCGAAGAAAAAATTCTGGTGTTGAACTTCATGATAAACTCTCCACACCAGCGGGCTCTGAGGTGGGAAACAACTTTTTTAAAAGCCTCAAGGGCCCTAGAGGGTGAGAGAATGGCACATTGCAAGCTGAACGATCACTAGGGCTTAGATAAGAGGCATCTTTCAGGACGTGGGGCAGGATGAGACCTTGCTGCTGGAGGGGCTCTCCAAAGCTTGGGCACTTGCAGTTTCTGCTCCTTGGGCTTGGTCTCCACACCACATGCTCGAGGAGCAAAGCGAGTTAGCCAAACCTGCAAGTGTCCCGCTATTTCAATGCTTTGACTACCTTGTTTATGCCTCGCTTGGATGCTTTGGGATTCCTCCACATCTTGTGATGGGTCAACCATCATCTGTCCTTGGTGGGTTTTTATTTCGCAGGGTTGCTCTTGTACCCTTACTTGAGCTCATCTGTATAAAATGGGCTTCGTGCTCTGAATCTGCCAGAGCTGCAGGAAACTGGAGTTAAACTTCACTGTGGTTTTCTCCAAGCTTTAACATGGTCCTGGGTGGCTCACGGTGGAGCTGGTCCCGTTTTCCTCTGGCTGAGGAAAGATACTCTGGTAAACCTGAGTGGTTAATGGGACACAGTCCAGCTTGATGGATGGATGGGGAGCATTTCTGTATCAGTATTAATAATCTAATAATGCAGTTACAATGCGTTATCCATAATCCAGGCCTGCTCCAGCACATTCCCATTTTTTTTCGAGTGCTCTCCATCCAGGCAGCCCCTCTGAGGCTACAGGGAGGAGTGAGTACCTTGATGTGCTGAGCTCCCTCCACCCCATGACTCAGCAGGGCTCTCTAAATAGCGTAACCTCCTGCTGCTGACTCCAGGTTTTCATTTCCTGGTGGTCCTCTTTTTATCTCTGACGACCCTTGCTGTTTGGCTCGGAGTAGGACACTCCTTTCACCAAACTTTAGAGGACCCCTCTGTTGCAACCCTTCTTCCCCAGCCAGCAAAGGCCGAGCAGATGGACCCAAATCTCTATGTTTCCATCATTTTACCAGTGGACAAAACTTGGCAGTGCTGGTGGTCTCATTTTGGCTTCCGCAGTTGATTGATGTCTTTCCAAGGGCTGGAACACACCTTTCCAGCAGAGGAACCCAGCCCACCTGGCCTTGTTGTTCATCTTGTTGTTTTTCCTGGAGTTTTGAATTTTGCTTTCTCAAATTGCCTAAAAAGAAAGTGTTTGGCTTTGTCACAGGAAATTAGAGTTGCATAAAAGCCTCTTCCACCAGGTGGACAATGAAATGCAATTTGTAGGTGGAACCTCCTCATTTGTACGTGCTGCTTGGGCAGGCTGGAGGCTTTGTGGAGGGCTACTTAAGACATGGAATTTAAAGCATCCTTTGTCTGAGTCCAAAATTTGTAAAGGGAGGAAATCTGCCTACAGCTTTCCACTGTGCTGCATCTTCTATGAGTAGTCCTGTGCAAAGAGTCCAGGCGTGGACTTTCACAACAGCAACCACAAGATCCAAGGATGTGATGGTTCTCTCCCCATCTGTGACATGATTATGGATTTTTGCACGCCCATTTTGTGCTCAGAAGCCTAAGGCATCTCAGTTCACCTCTCTTCCATCCCTTGGCTCTCATACCCTGGCGACAAAGTGCCCCGAGGGCTTAATCTGAACTCAGCTGGAGACCGTTGACTTCAGAGGGCTGTGGATGTTCCTGCAGGTCCAACCACAGTTGGCAGTCACAACTTTTTGTCTTCTAAGCTGTTTTGAAGTCCGACTGGGCATATGCCTGGCAGGAGAAGCAAGGCTTGGAGGGAGAAAAACCCCAATGAGGCTTCCCTTCATGCCCCCTGGTGCCACCACAAGACCTGGGGCTCTCCCAACAGCCCTACAAGCCTTCATCCACCGTGTCCTTGTGTCCCCTTTTCCCTCTTTTCCCGCTGAACCCAACCACGCTTGGTTCAAGTTTATCCTGGGCATATTTTGTGCCTGGATTCACCTCCCCGATGGCCGGGACCGTGGCTGCCTCCTGCCGGCGCGGCTCGCTCAAGGGCAGCCTCCCTCCTTTATCTCTTTGAAGATTAGGGGGCCTTAACGTGTCTTTAAAGTGAATTTCTTTCCCCCCCACCCCACCCCCCAACCCCACTCCCTCCTCCGTTTTATTATTATAATTGATGACCAGCAAACTTTTCTTTTCCTTTATCTCTTAAATATGTTTCTTTACCCTTAAAAACGCAATATTTCTTTTAACTGGGAATATGGATGGGTCTGTGCGGAGCGGGGCCGCCTTTGAATCATCTGTCAATTTGATCGTGTAAAGCCTCTGTTTTCAGCTGGCATCCAGCGCAGATTTCAAAGCCGTGACTCACCCCTTCTTGCAGAGTTAGGACAGCAAAGGGAAGGTGAAATTAAAAAAAAAAAAAATTAAAAGCAAAATAAACCTTTTCCAAGCAGTTAATAAGTGAGTTTTATTTCGCGAGGTCTCTGTATCAGGGAGTTTGTTTGTGTAAGCGCAGGAAGGATTAAGAGGGTTGCGGGATTTCAGCAGCGGGGACACCAAAATGAAGGGTTGCTCCTTGGAAAGGGTAGGTTGGATGAAATTAAATGGGCATAAATGAGGCTGAGAGGCCAAAATGCAAACTTCTGTTCAGGAAGCGGGAAGGCACTTGAATCATTTTGTGTGTAGTCGAGAGGTTGCACTCACTGTATGATGTCTGTGTGTTATGCAGCAAATGCTTGAAACTGAAACTGCTTTTTCTCTCCGTGCACACGGGCATCAAGAGCTAAAACAACTCCCCTTTCAGAATGAGATGCTCTGCTGAACTAAAAAATAGAAATTCCTTTTCCTCTGAAAATGTGAACGTGATTTTTTTTTTTTAAAGAAAAATCCATGCACATCCCCTTTTATATAACTTTACCAAAAAGCTCTTTTCTTCCAAATCCTCTTTTTAGCAGTGATTGTGCAATTTGTGATTGCAGCCCCACTTACCTGCAGCTGGGACCCGGCTGGTATTTTCTGGGCTTGATCCCCCAGCCCAGGGGGACACCGGGAGGTGTCGGGGTGCTGTGCTCCTGCCACCAGGGGCTTTCACCGAGACAGCTCTGCAAAGAGTTGTCAAAAGAATATGCCTGTGGCAGCTCAGTGTTTCCTCTCTTTCACTGAATTCCACTGAACTTTTTAGAGTTGGAAGGGACCGTAGAGATCATCTAGTCCAACTCCCCTGGGGAAGCAGGATTGCCTAGAGCCTGTTAGAACATGTTACTCAAGACAGCATCCAGGTGGGTCTTGAAAATCTCCAAAGAAGGGGACTCCACAACCTCCCTGGACAGCCTGTTCTAGGGCTCTGGCACCCTCACTGGGAAGAAGTTTTTTCTCATATTTGAGAGGAACCTCCTATGTTCCAGCTTGTGCTCGTTGCCCCTCATCCTCTCACTGACAACCACTGAAAAGAGTCTGTCTCCCTCCTCCTTCAACCCACCCTTTAGATACTTATAGGCATTGATAGGGTCTCCCCTCAGCCATCTCTTCTCCAGACTAAAGAGTCCCAACTCTCTCAGCCTTTCTTCATAAGGGAGATGCTCCAATCCTTGAATCATTTTCGTTGCCCTTCACTGGGCTCTTTCCAGTAGTTCCCTTGAACTGGGGAGCCCAGAACCGGACGCAGTATTCCAGTTGTGGTCTCACCAGTGCAGAGTAGAGGGGGAGACTGACTTCCCTCGACCTACTGGCCACACTCTTCCCTCTGCAGCCCAGGATTCCATTGGCCTTCCTGGCCACAAGAGCACCCTGCTCTTGTGTGCAAAAATTGTCATTTTGCTGTCTACCAGGACCCCCAGATCTTTCTCCTTGGAACTTGTCTCCAGCAGGTCCACCCCTAACCTGTACTGGTGCCTGACATTCTTCTTCCCCAGGTGCAGGACCCTACACTTTTCCGTGTTGAACCTCATGATGTTCTTGCTTGCCCAGCTCTCCAGCCTGTCCAGGTCTCACTGGATGGCAGCACGGCCCTTCGGGGTGTCAGCCACCCCTCCCAGTTTGGTATCATCAGCAAACTTACTGAGGATACACTCTGTCCCCTTGTTCAGGTCACTGATGAATATGTTGAACAGAGAGAGCAGGCATTAAAAAATGAACATTTGTAACCACCTGATGAGCGCCGGTGATGTCTTTGAGTCAGTGGCAGGATGCTACCGGTGGAGGGGACATCTCCTAAGAGAAGTCCCCCAGCTCAGAGGTAAGGCAGGACTCACCATGGTGTGTGTAGTGGTGCCAGGTTCCAGCCCCACTTATTTTAAAACATCACACTCCAGGATGGGGTGAACCCAACTCTCTCTGCAGGTTTTGCCCCATTGGCTTTGGAGATGGGGGACGGGGTGGTGTTGCTGGTGGGCGTCTGGTGTGGGTCCCGTGGATGTCTGTGCACCCGGAGTGCTCGGAGGCTCTCAAGAGGACCACCTTGCACTGGGAGCATATGGCACCCATTAAGGGAGAGGGATGTCATGGTTCAATGCCACCTTCTAATGCCACTGGGTGCCCCAGAGAGGCTGAGTGTGGCAGCAGGGCCACGGTGGAGCTGGGTTGTCAGGAGGTGGGTGGATCACAGAGGCTCTTGGAGCACAGTTTAGTACCTTTCTATCTTTACAATGCTTTCGCTTGTGCTGTAGTGGAGCCTGGGAGAGGTTCATGTTATTGCCCAAGGTACTGGTTAAGTACCTTGTCGAACAAAGGAGGGTGTAGAGAGGTGGAGGTCTGTCACTTCTCCCAAGACACAGGTGATAGGACAACAAGAAACGGCCTCAAATTGCACAGGGAGAGGTTCAGATTGGATATTAGGAAAAATTTTTACACTGAAAGGGTTATTAAGCCTTGGAATGGGCTGCCCAGGGAAGTGGTTGAGGCACCATCCCTGGAGGTATTCAAAAGATGGGTTCACATAGTGCGTAGTGACATGGGTTAGTTATGGGTCTTTTTTATCAGTTAGGTTGGTGGTTGGACTAGGTGATCTTAAAGGTCCCTTCCAACCCAGACAATTCTATGGTTCTAACTCCTCGTTCTTTCATTCCAAATGATGATGATGGCTGCTACAGCATCTTGTGGAACACAGCAGTTTTAAAACAAATTTCGCAAGCAGCTGCTGGTAGAAAGCACTTCATGATCTCAAGCACTGAAGAAAAACTGGCATTTGGTGGTTGTTCATCCTTTGTAGTTGAGAGTAATTCAGCAGCACAGGAGGGCTGTGAAGTGCAAAGGGCTAGGGACATGGGGCACAGAGCCCACATGTGTCCAATCTCGTCTACTGAACTCACTTTTCCTTGCATCAACCGGTTTCTGTAATTATTCCTTTCCTCAAGTGTCAATGTTCTCCAAAGTGTTTTGCATGTTGGCTCCTCCAGCCTCTCTCCTGGCCCTGTGTGAGATGTGCTACCTGACCAACTCCACCATTACCATGTGAAATGGGCCACATCCACCTTTCCTTTGGCAAGTGCCTGATGCTGTTTCGTTGTTAAAGACCCTTTGGTCAAAACTTGTTCAGCACCAAGTTCTACTTGAAAGTGGCCTCAATGTTTTCTTAGCCTCTGAAGACCAACAGCTGGTCACCGGGAAACGTGTGCCAGGGGCACTTAAACCATCTGAATGTGGCCTCGCGGGTCAGCCTGGAGCAGTTGGCAGCTTGAAATTAGCACTTTTCAAAACCTCGTCGTTCATCACGTGGTTGTAAAAAGTAGGAGAAAAGGGAACGTTGGATGGAGGTGGTGGGGCAGACAGGAAGCAGGCCACTGGCACTCGGTGGCCATTGACTATCTTCCTCTCCAGAAACACAAGATTGATCCCAGAATTTAGGTGGTTTTCCCGGTTTCTGGCTCTGAGAACAGGAGCTTTGTGGTGACCCCAAGTTCTCCAGCTGCTCCCAGCTCGTAATAGTGACCTGGCTGCGCTGACATGGTCCTCCATGGTGTGGTCCTCCTACAGACACCTATCTGCTCCCGGGAGAGGCCGCAAAGATGGGAAGAGACAGCTTTAAAAGCCGGGTGGGAGTCACTTGGAGCTGGGGAAAAGCTCTAAGCAGAGGAGCCCTTGCCCCACCAGGCACCTACTGCTACGGGGAGGGGGTTTGGGGGCACCACCAGCGGTAGCAGCTGGCTCAGGCTGGATCTCAGCCTGTGAACCCAGAGATGAAAAGCTGCTTTACGGGTCCGGGGAGCCCACCCAGGGGCCCTGCAGCCGGCCAAGCGCCAGGCGTGAGGATGGACATGGGGGCCACTGAGAGACCTCATCCAGCGTATATTTGGTTTGTCTTGTGTGACACAGGGAACCTGAGTTATTATTTGATCCTGCTCTGAGTAATAACCAGATAAATGGGCCTGCGGATTTCCAAATAAACATTTTAATAAATGATGGGTGAATTAAAGGAGAGCTGCTCCCCCCTCACCACCACCCCCCCCCCCCAACCACCCCTCCCCTGCTCCCAATATTAATGTTCAAACGAAGGCAGGCAGTGTCTAGCAGAGCCCCGTGTACTGTAAATACATTTCTTGCACTGTCACACATAAACACTGGGGAGAGGGAGATCAAAAGGTCTCGCTGCGCCGAGCAGAGCCGTGTGATGAAGTGAACATGTTGCTTTGTGGCTGGGGTGGGGTGATGGGACGCCTGAGAATAACAGACTGGCTGGAGACGTAGGAGCCCAGAAGGCCTGGGGGGCCTCAAAGAGGGGGGATAAAAAAAAAATAAAAAAAAAAAATCCCCACTACCAGCAGGAAAAATAAATAATTCCGTTATCTCTGATGAATTTCTGCCTTTGATCTAGTTTTTGCTCTCCCTCGCGCTGCCTTTTCGGTCCCTCTTCTCCCCCCAAGGCTCGCAGCGTACACCCCCCCCCCGACCTCCCCCTCGGACACTTTCCCCCCCCCCCCCCCCTTCTCTTTCTCCTCTTGCGGTTTGATTTATCCCACGGCTGGCTCGGGGAGCCTGACGGGGCCTGATGAATGGGCAGAGCTCGTCTGCCCGTAGCCCTGCCCCGGCGTCTGCCAGGACATCCCCGGCCCCTTTTCATTCTCCGAAACGCGGCGTCCCGCCGGGCTGGCCCTCTGCAATAGATTTGCTTCGTGGGTTCTGCTTTCCTCGCCCTCCTCGGGGAAGATGCTTTCTGCCTCCTCTCCTCGTACACACACACACGTGAGAGCCCAGGCTTCCCCATCCCCGGGGTTATTTAGCTTATCCGTGACAGCTGCTAAATAATTGGGTGTTTCTTCCACGGCCAGTACCTCCTTTCTGAGCCAGCGGAGGCCACATGGGTGCCTCTGATATTTCCCTGCAGCATTGCCAGGAAAAAAAAAATTAAAAAAAGTCAAAAAAAAAAAAAAAGAAAAAGATGGGGGTTTTGGAAACAGAGCAGAGTGGAGTAGAAGTGGTCCGAGTTGGGATGATGGCACTGGGGGGGGGCGCTGAACAAGGAGTTGTGATGGGAGGTGGTGGGTTTCCTCCTCCTCGGGGCTGGCAGAGATGCTGGGCTCACCCTTCGGAGGAAAGGAGAGAGGAGTAACACCAAAACGAGCTTATTCTCAGCTCAGTTCTGAAATTCTGGTCCTAGGAAGGACCCGAGTCATGGCACAGGTCAGCACAAGCGACCAACCTGTGGCACTTCTCTTTCAGTGCCCAGATGGGAGATGTCTTTGAAAAAAAAAACCCCACCCTGTTTTTCTGACTCTCCGTGCTTGATAACACCATGAAAATGCATCAAAACCATTCCATGGACCTTTTGTAGACCACCACCTCCTCCCCCCAACCACTTCAGCGTAGTCTACACAATTTTGTAGCTGAAACTAGAATCAGAGGGCAGTGAGATGCCGTGTAACAACCAGCCTGGGCTGACAGACCCCTGGGTGGATGCATCAACCCTTCCCCGTGGCTTGAAGCCAACACTCATACGGTAGCTTGACCACTGGCTTGTTAAAAGGCCCATTAAAAAACATCTCATGATTCTGCTTTGACATCTCCTCTCTCCCAGTCCAGCTGGTTAAAACTTTTGCTTCCATACGACATTTATTATTAACGATTTCCATAAAAATCACAGTGAAATACGTGACATTTCTGCCTGATTCAAGCCCACAGATCCAGCTTCTCAGTCAGATTTCCATCCCCCTCTATTTCATTGTGCCTGCAGTGCTGTTCCAGTTGATCGTTCCTGATTTTCCATCCCTTGGAGATGTCTCAGTAACAGCAACCTCCCCCTTTGGGTTTCTTGGCCCTGAATGAACTCGTCCTTCTCCCAGATGAAGTTAACTTAAAAACTCATGCTCTTCCTTTGGTGATGCCCATTTGAAGCTGTTTGTATATTGATGCCGAGGTCTGCTTTCTCCTATGCTCTCTTCACTGATCCACTTCCTTCTTCAAAGTCCTCTAAACCTTTTTCTTTATGTAATTTCCTAATTCTTTTCCCCCATGAAAATAAATTTTTACAGGAAAGAATTTCAAGAGGTTTTGTTCAACCAATATGTTCATGGAGCCACGAAAAACCTCCAGATTTCTCATCCCCACCAAAAGGTACGTAACCCTTGAAAATATGTACAGAAACCATGTCTTAGGGCCCTCAAATCAAACCCCCCCATCAATCTGAGCACGATGCAACCCATTGTGCAAGGCTCCTGCCCCAAGCACCCCCAACCAGGGTGAGGAACAGGCAGCCAAAAAGCACAGAGAGATGAAATAACTCTGAGAAAGTCACAGAGCGG
This sequence comes from Gallinago undulata, assembly GCA_026546715.1. Taxonomy (NCBI): domain Eukaryota; kingdom Metazoa; phylum Chordata; class Aves; order Charadriiformes; family Scolopacidae; genus Gallinago; species Gallinago undulata. Next base: position 19,978,504 of record JAOTQQ010000005.1, read on the forward strand.
GTCGAAGGCAGAGCTGGGAGGAGAAATTTGGTCTCTAAGTCTGTGTTTCTTTTCCTGACCTGTTCCTGTGCCCACCGAGCCCATGTCACCGATGGCTCTCAGTGAGGAACAAGCCTCCAATAATTATGCATTTACATATTGAAAAGTTGGGAGCTCATACACCTCACGGCGGTGTTTTTTGGGGCTGTAAGGCCAACAGTAGCGATTGCGGTGCCAGGGAAGGTGACATCCACCCCCTGGGCTGGGTTTCGGGATGAGGCTCCCGGGGAGCATCCAGCAGCTGTTTGAAGACATCCAGAGATGGCAGATCCATCACTTCCCATGGTGGGCCGTGCCAGCGGTTAATCACCCTCACTTAAATATGCATGCCTCGTTTCTCGCTGGAATTTGCAGAGCTTCAGCTTTGGAGTTGTCTTTCGTTTTTCCTTGCAGAAACACAGACCCCTCCACAGCCAGAATTTTTCTACAGCTCAGTACCAAGCTCTGTCCTCCCATCACAATCTCCTCATGTTAATATGGAATAAACAAATATGTTTCTATTATAAATAAGTAAATACATTTCGTTATCCATGGATAAGAATTAAAAAAAAATGTTCTCACTTAGAATGGCATTTTTTTCCCCTGCTAAATTTCCCTAAAATGATCATTTACAAAAACAATCAGCAATCAAAAGGCTGCACAAGAAATAAGTTGCCCTCTGTGTTTTTGTAACATCACTTTGGTTCTTTAGTTTTTCATTTGTCTGTGCTATTTAAACATCATATGCTATAATATATAGGATAAATACTATGTCATTTAAGGAAACACTTTTAAAGTGTCATTTCTTTCCCAGCCACACACCACAGACCAGCTGTAGGGCTCCACGCAGCAGAGACACACGTAAGAAGGGTTCCACTGTGATTTTCACAAGGAATGGGATGGATGTCCTTGTCAGCACAGCTGGGACTCAGGAGTGAAGGAAAGAAAGCTAATTAGCTGAACAACCTGCTGCTAATTAGAGAAAGGGCAGGAGTTTCCTTCCCTGGGGTGGCAAACCCTATATAAGCCCCAGCACTGGGGGGGGTTGTGTCAATGCTGGTGGTGTTTGGGTGGCAGTGAGATGTGCTTTCTGCAAGGTATGTGGAGTTTTTCCATATGGGGAGAGGGGTACGTAGGGTGGGAAGGGGTTGTTTGCTTATTTGCATTATTTTGGGGGGCATAAATGTTCTGGTCTGGGTGCTGCTGGTGTTCAGGGAGTGGTGTTTGGAGGGGCTGTCCCACTGTGCCAATACAGTGGTCCAGGATGTGCCCAGGGGTGTGGAGCCCTGGGATACTGAGGGGCATGATTAAATCTCTCCTCAACCTCTAGAGATGAAGATTGCACTGAGTCTCGTCATCAGAGAGAGGTTGTTTTGTGCTTTTTAAAGGGAAGAGCTCCTGTTCCAGCTCCAGTTTTGGAGCTAGCACAGTCAACCTGGTAGATAACCTCTAAAACTCTGAAGAGCATCTAGCTTGGGGCTTGGCTGTCCCTAAAAGTGGAAGAAGGAAGGAGAAAGGGATGTGTTGAGCTCTGGGTTTTGGGTTTTTTCCTTTCCTCTTTCTCCTGAAGTGCAGTGGATAGGAAGCTCTCAGGTGGCCTTACTGTAGGAGTGAAAGGTGAGGTGACTTCTCTGCTGGAGTGGTGTTAAATAAGGAGAGGTGAGGGCTCACATGAGCCTGGTGTGGGTCAAACTCTGGTCACTGGGTGCCCTGCGCCCTGACTGGGGACAGGGAACGATGGACACCAGGGTAACAACTTGTACCTTCTCTCATGGTCTCAAGAGGGATATTGGTTTTGGAGAAAGCTCTCCAAAGTTTCAGATGAAGCAGCCCTTGGTGAGCAGAGCACTTGGAGTTAGGAGCAGCTGTGGAAGCTACTGCCTGGTCTATAAAAATAAGTCCTTTGTTGCAGATTTCTTGGGTATTGACTTGAAGTCAGTGAAGCTTAAACTCTGTGAAGCTTTTTTTTTTTTTTTTTTTGCTGTATCTCTCTGCTTTTAACTGAGGGTTTGTTGCCTCCACCCTCCGTGATGTTCTGCCCAGCCCTGCTCAAGGGGCGCCGATGGAAGGAGAAGGCTTTTTGGGAGACGCTGGGAACCGGCAGCCTTGTGCAGAGCGGGCTGGAGCTCACCTCCCAGCATGGGGCCACTGGCTTGTGAGTAGCGATATGGGGAGGAGGCCATTGATCAAACATCTCTAGGAGACCAGATCTGTGTGTGTGCTGCTGCTGAGTGACTCGCAGAAACAGCCCAGGCTGCCGTCCCTCCCGGGGAGCGGCCGGTGATCGCCCCGTCGCCTTATCTTTCCCCCAAACATCAGAGAACCCATCTTGCTCCTGAGGCCAGGACCTGACAGCCTTGTACATTAGCACTTTTTTAAAGTGATGTCCACTTTTGAAATAGTACCTGTCCCGAGAGTGGTCACTTCATTTGACAAATGCCAGTGATGACAGCTGGACGCCACTTTACAAACTCCAGCCCTTCTCGCAGCCCGCCCGAGGAGAGCTGTGTTTCCTTCTGCCTCATCCAGATATTTGTAAGTAATGTCCTCTCTGAGCTTCCAGCCACGGGCTGATGTCTTTTTGGACCTTGGCTGCTCCCCTTGGGACACATGCCCGGCCCCCACCAACAGCACGGTGCCCGAGCATCACCAAACGAGGCAGCTGAAAACAGTGACCAGGTAGATGCCAAAAAGTTGGTGGGGTTTTGTCACCCTCTAATGTTCTGCCCAGCGCAATGAAGCGGAGAAACCAGTCGTCTCTTTGCTATGCAGGAAGATTTTTTTTGGCTGAAAACTTCAGGATGAGGCTCCTGGGCTCCTTGTGTCCCTGCTTGGCTCGAAAGCTGTCCCTAGCTGTGTTTTTTTTGCCCTGGAGAGACCTCGCTCTGGTGCCCAAAGGGACTTGTCTGGTTTGATGGGGTTGCTGTAGGCGCTGTGGTGAAGAGCTGAGGCAGCCTGGGCAAGAGGAGAGAGGGCTGAGGCTCCTGGTGACCACGCAGAGGAGGTAGAAGGGAATGAAATCCCTGCTCTGCTAAAGCCTGGGCTGCCACAAGAGCGTTACCCTGTGGGGCCAGTCACCCTTAAAACCTGCACTGAAGCAACAGGATTGAAGTGACAAATCAAGGAAAACGAGGAACACTAGAATTTGGGTGGCTTGAGAGATCCTATGCCCCTATATTTGAGTAGGAGACAAAATGCACCCGTTTCCTTAGATTGCGGTGCCCTGTTGAGGACTCCCCTGGCAGATGCCTGGTGGTGCCCAAGTGATGTGTACGTGGGCAGTGAAGGTGTGTGGCACTTGCTGTCCATGGGCTACTCACAGCACCTAGGTGAGGAGGCAGGGGAGCAGCTGGGACACAGTGGCAGCTTCCCTGTGCTTTCGGATGCCCACCTACTGCTGGAATGGCAGTGGGATGGAAAACTTAAATCTCAGCCCCTGAAACTCAATGGGGACAACCTGTGGGTATGGAGCACCACCAGGGAAGGCTGGGTGCCAGCTGTGCTCATTGTGGTCTTCACTGTCTTCTGTGTTTCAGTCAGGCTTTCCAGTGGCTCCCGAAGTTGCTTTTTGAGTGTTTCCCAAAGTTTTGTGCTCGGCGGGATCTCGCAGAGAGCGCATGTGGGCAGCATGGTGAGAACATCTGGATGCTCTGCTCTGGGAAATGCCAGCTTTGCTGCCTGTGCCCGCTCTAATGTGTCTTGTGTGCAGCAGTGTGTTTGGGTTGGTGATGCTGTTCTTCATGGCCAGTGCCCAGGTGGACATTTGAGACCTCAGGGCAGCTCGTGAGGCATCCAGAAATCCAAAATTTTGAAGCAGGGAAAATGTGTTTGGGGAAACTCGGGCATAGCTGAACTCTTCTGCTGGTGTACAGAGAAAAAAGCTCTAAGTGCTCTTCAGGTATCTCCTTGGCCACTCTCTCTTCTCGATGGGTTGGTGTGTGTTGGTTTTCTTCCTTAACTCTGTGTTTCTCCATCACTTGGTCCCACCTCTCCATGTGCTTCTGCACACCATCTCCTCTGCCAGCCCTCGGTCCCTGCTCTTCCTGTAAATCCTGTTGGACAGGGAAGGCCTGGCTGGGCCAGCTTGATGGAGACCTGGTTGCTTGCAGGAGGACCCTGTCTCCTGTTAAATGGCACAGGGAAGTTCTCCAGGCTCATTCATGCTCCTAGGAAGTAGGGGGTCTCTGCAGCTGGTTCCCAATTAATCAGCTTTTTGATAATTGTAGGGGGTGGGTGGATGGGGAAAATAATTTACATGAGTTCTGCCTCTTCTCCCTTGACTGGTTCTTGGATGTTTTCTTCAGCCACCAGCTTGTCTCCTCCTGGCCATCCCTCTGAGCCATCTCTCGGTGCCCACCTCTCGCCAGGGGTGACTGTCACCTGCAGCTGCCCTCTGTCCCTGCTCACATGTCCCTCCACGACTCCACCGAGACCCCAGTTACGATGTGGAACTTGAACACGTACGGACAACTGGCACGGCACAAGCTGAGCCTGTAATTTCCTGGCTCATAAAAACATGAGCTTCCTTTGGGCCCGGGTCTCCGCCAGGTCATACTGATCCGAGCCCCACGCCTCCTCCCCACCCCCAAAATATTTTGTGACACCAAGCTAGGAGCTGGATTTTTTTTTTTATTGCTCCATATGTTGGAGACACATGGAAAAACGTATCGGAGAAATCCCCTCAGCGAGGAAGCAAGAAGCCACCGAGTTTACAGGGTGTTGCAAATAATCTGAGGCAAAACAAATGTTTTAGGCTCACTTGGCTGCCAATTCTGAGCACTTTGCTTTAAATCCGGGGGAAAAACAGGCCAAGGGGCAGTTGTTAATGGGCCAGTAACTTTCTTCCTTTCTGGACACCCCCGGAGCAACAAATACCAAATATTCCTTGGGAAAGAAATCAAGTGTGGGGAGGTTTTTTATTTTTTTTAAGTTGAGGTATCAAAAGGCATCATTGACTTGCCCTCGTAGGGCGCCGCTCCTTCCAGCGAGGGGCTTTTAACAAGCCATAACCTGTCTGCAGAGCTGGGGGGGGGCCCGGCCGGAGGATAATTGTTGGTGCTTTCTTTTTATAAAGACACTGTGGGGGCTCACAACAGACGTGCTATTTTGTAAAACCAGTCCATTAAACGGCACAAGCCGAGCTAAACAGCGGCGGGGGACGGAGCCCCCGGGGAGACCTCGCCGAGCCGACCCCTCTGCTTCTCCAATAAACCCAGCAGCATCCCACTTACGGCTCGAGCAGCAGAGAGCCTGTGCAGAGAGGCTAATGTATTGCTGCGGGGAAGGTCAAGTATGAAAAGAACCAGGTTTGGGTTTTTTTTTCCAGAGATTTTGGGTCGCTGCTACGGGGTCAGTTGGCCAAAATGCTGCTGCTCCGTGTAGTTTCATTGCTGGTGGTGCTTTGAGGCTTCTGGGATCCTTGTTGGGAAGGTTTCTCTCTCTTTCTCCAGGTGTTGGTGTGATCTTGTTGGGTCTGCAACCCAGGAGAAGGGGTTGTGTGCTGGGCAATGGTCTCCAGCCTGCCAGGGGACCATGGGTCTGTCTCTGTAGCTTCATGTTCCATCTCTCACTGGGCATGGTGTGGCTCAGGTAGGTGGGTTACAGTGTCTCCTGCTACCAGGGATGGGAGCATCTCCTGGGAACTACCTCAAACAGAACCAGCATGAGTTTGGATGATAAACTGTCTCTCTCTCAAGCTGTGAGAGAAGGAAGGACCTGTTGTCTTTCATCATTAAGTGCAGGTCTTGTACTCTTCTGCAGTGAGAATGTGGTGGCACAGGAGCTCCAGCAGCAATGGCCAGGGTCTCTGCTGGCACTGGGGAGGTGTTCCCATGGTCTCGTTTGGACCAAGGAGACTGAGGAACCCCAAAGGTCACTGCGATCAGTGTGTCTTGTACCAGTCAGCAGCTCCTGAGCAGGAGGGGAAGGAGTCAAGGAGGGTATTTGATGTATCATTTGTAATTAACACTAATGAGCACGTTGCTGAGCTCAGCCTCCTCTCCCTCTTGCTGCCCGTGAGCCCCTGATGCTGTGGGTGGTGAAGGTCCTGAGTGAAGGTCCCCCTGCCAGGGGTTGTGTGGGTCCTATTCCCTGGCTCAAGCTCCTCTGAAAACCCATCGCTCTTGGGTGTTCCTCTTGGTCCTGGAACGGTCTCCATGTGGGCTCCTGGTTCTGCTGAGGTGGGCTTTGGCTGGAAGAGCAGCAGCTGCTGTGGGAAAGCTGAAGCTCCGTGGGTGTAGGGGGGACAGTGTGTTCTGGAAGGATTCAGGGAGGAGGATGGGGTGGTCACCTTCCTGGAGGTGTCACCAAAAAGGACCAGAGCTGGCAGCATGAGAGCGATCTGCAGGCAGTCTTTGCAGACCCTGGTGGCACATGATTGGGGACATCAGAAGATGGATGTCCCAAGCTGGAGAGGGCTTTGAAATTCTCAAATCTTTCTGAGCTCTCGGTATCCATGGCTTGTGGCAGAGCGTTCTCCAGCTGGATTTCAGGTTTAAAAGAGAAAAAAGTATTTCATTTCTGTTCAAAATTTACCACTGGATCAGCACCTTGAGGTCCTCTTCTTGCACTGGGAGAAAGGATGAGCAGGTACCCAATCTGCTCTGACTGCCCATGACATTCCTGGCGGGGAACTGCTGGTTGAGCAGCAAGAGCAGCTCTGAGTGAAAATGTGACTTTCTGAAAGCTGGAGACCCCAGCAGGGGCTGGGCTCCATGTCTGAAACTGGGCTTGGTGGTTGTGAGGTGGGAAACAACCACCCGGCATCTCTGCCCCATCTGCTTTTCCCTGCCCTCCTGGTTTTGCTACGGACGAAGAGGAGAAGGGATGAAGCGCTCGCTGTTCCCAGCAGCCAGGAGAAGCTGCTGATGGGCAAAGCCCCCATGAGCACAGCCCCTGGCTGCATGTGAAGGGTGCAGGCACTTGCTGCCACCTTCTCTTTCTCAATCTCCTGGTGTTTTCTCCAGAAAAAGCCACCCAGAGCACTTAAACGAGCTCTTCCCTCCCCTCCAGCCCTTCCCCTTGCGGGCACCAGGGTGGAAATCCCGGGGTGCAAAATGGTGGGAAGCTCATGGTGGACTTAAACTGAGGAGGGGGGGAAGAAGCAAATCAATAATTCTGATAAAATGTTGGCCTTGCTGAACCTCACTGGTGTCCTTTCTCTGCCACGGCTGCTCTTGGTCCTCAACTGCTGCCATTTGCTGTGGTCTGAGCAGCTTCACACCAACTGAGGAGGCTGTAGGCAGCGAGGGAAGACCCTTCTCCTTCCCTGGATGCTTCTACAATGTCCACTTTGAGCTTCAGGCTTTCACCTGTTGGCAGGTGGTCTACTCCCTACCAGGGCTGGGGGAGGAAAAGAGGTCACCATGGAAAATGCTTGAGCCCTCCTGCTGATGTGACACAGAGGGTGGCACTGGTTGTGCTTCTCAACAATATTTTTAGCTGGGAAAAAATACACAGCTGGCAACATGGGGATGTTGTGGCAGTTCCAGGCTCTCTGTCATGTTGCTCTAGGGCAGAGAAGAACCTAATGAGGTTCAACAAGGACAAATGTAGGGTCCTGTACCTGGGGAGGAAGAACCCCAGGCACCAATACAGGTTAGGGATGGATCTTCTGGGAAGCACTACTGAGGAGAAGGATCTGGGAGTCCTGGTAGATAGCACACCTTCCATGCACCAGCAGTGTGCCTTTGTTGGCAAGAGGGCCAATGGGAGGGCTCAAGCTGGAACATGGGAAGTTCCACTCAAATGTGAGGAAAAACTTCTTTAGGGTGAGGGTGGCAGAGCCCTGGCAGAGGCTGCCCAGGGAGGGAGGAAATCTTCAAGCCCCACCTGGAGGGATCCTGCAGTCATGTGCTCTGGGCAACCCTGCTTTGGCAGGAGAGTTGGACTAGATGATCTCTAGAGGTCCCTTCCAACTCTGACAATTCCATGAAACTGAATTTCTCCTCGAGTCAATACTGGTCACCTCTTTGTATTTGACAGCCCTGCCATCTGTCTGGTTGGGGGCAACCTTTCTTTTTAATTTTGAGGGTTTTTTTGTTCAAACTGAATGAATTATTTTGGAGCAAAGATTCTTGACAAGTCCATTCTTTAAAGAAACTTCCAATTTACTTGCAAACCCAGGCTGTTTTGTTCAGAATGGGGATAAAGCTACTCAACCCCCCTCTGTACCAATTTCAGCTGAATATTTACTTGCGGGGATACCTACTATTGCACTCGGGAGACAGATAGATTGTAATTATGAGTTTAAAAACAATTTATTCTACTAGGTTTTGATCTAAAAAGTCTGGGTTGGAGACTTCTGGACGGACTAACCATTTAGGGGCAAACAATTCCAGTTCACGAAGGGGTTCAGGATGGGCATGGTGGGGGGCTGGTCCTGCTGTAGCGTGTTGAGCATCCCCCGGTCCAGCGCCGGTCGCTGGGGGGAAAGCTGCAGCCAGGGGGTTTCCATGGAAACGGGGAGATGCTGAGCCTGAGATGCAGTTTGGTCCCCGTCGATGTCGCAGGGGGCGAGGAGGCATCCCGGGGGTGGGGGACCCCTCGGGGCAGGCTACCCCCAGCCCGGCGGGGGCTGTCGGGGGGCTTCGGCTGAAGGGTGCGGGTGACATCTTGTGGCCACGGCTCCTCGCCGGGGCTCTGCAGCCACGGGGACGGCAACGGCCGAGGCTGCCCGGCCGTTCCGCTCCAGGGCCCGGAGCCTGGGGCAGGGAGAGCTCCTCCGGTCCCCCGGAGCTCCTTCCCGGAGCCCCCGCACAGCTCGGGCTCGGTCGGGGCGAGAGGATGAAGATGATGGCGAGGCAGCCCCGGTGCCTTGCAGGAGGCTAAAATCCCCCTTTCCACCCCCCCACCCCCCCCTTTTGCCAGTCATCATCTGTGCCAGTGAGTGAAGATTTCAGCCATGCTGATGAACACGGATTGTGCCTCCCCGCGGACATGTGGTTTAAGTCTGTCCTGATGCTCCGAAGCAAAACCTGGTCCTACCTAGTGGAGGGCTCTGGAGTCAAGTGTGAACTCCCTGCTGTGAGATGCTGTGGAAGCCAGAAATATCTGGGAGTTCAAAAGAGGTGCCAAACCTTCGGAAAGATGAGGGCTGTCTATCAGGGGATGTTAGACACCACGGCCTGGAGATAATTTGGGATGTCCCTCAACCACCGACAGCGGAGGTGGTAACTCCATGCATATATTGTTTCCACGCCTGGTGCGAGGAGGAGGAGGATGACCCAACTGGGTGTTCGGACTGACGGGTCCCTTGTGGCTTTTTATGTTTTTATGGACTTTGTGGATTTTGGAAATGTGTTTCAGTCCCACATGTTGAGAGAGAACATCTGGGCAGAGCTCTGAAAACTCATCCCACCCCGAAGTGCAGCTGGTGCCTGTCCTTGTGCTCTGCTGTGCAGAGGAGGGACCAGCACCCCACTTTCTTGGGTGATGGGGAGGGTTTAGAAGTGTTTGGCTCTTTAGGGCTCTGCTCTTGTTAATTATTGTGTGGAAGAAAAGGTTACCCCCTGGGCAGAGGTGGTGGTTGAGACTGTGCTCCTGCTGAGCAGGTTGTAGATTTTCTTATTCCCCTTGAGAGTGGTTTGTCCCCTGGCTCCCAGCCCCCTCCCGTCACCATCCTGGTCCCCATGAGTGACAGGGACTCGCCTCCTCCAAGCTGTTGTGAGAGAAGCCTTGATCTTTGTCACCCACAATACCCAGCATGTCCTTGGCCTGTCCCTGTCCCCAGGCACGCAACGCTGCAGAGCAGCTCCAGCAGCAAGCAAGGAATGAAGCCACCCTGGGGAGGTTTGGTACCTGTAGGTCACTGGGAACCCACTTTTTGGCTTGAACATCCCTTCCAACACGAAGCAGGGTCCATCTCCTGTTCTGTGTCTGTATTTTTGATGGCACAAGGTCCTTGGTTTGAGTCCCCCTGACTTTTTGGGGTAGGACCTTGGTTTATACAGCTCAGAGTGGAAGCAGGACACAAGGTGCAGCTGGGATTCTGTGGATGATGGTGGGGCTGTGGGTATTTCGATGGTGTAGTTAAGTGGATTTTATAGTGCTGTAGGGAAGGAGACATGGGGTGAACCCCTATTTTGGGGGTTGTGGCTCTCTTCTCCCTCCATGGACCCATGTGGGGGGTGGGAGTACTTTCTGTGGCAGCTTTTGAGAGCCCCTCTTTGGGTGGCTGAGTTGATGGAGGGTTAATGAGTCAAGAAGGCCCCCCGCTTCCTTGCTGGATGGAAAGGTTTAACTCTACCCTGCCTCAGCCACCACTTTTCTGGTCGGGTGGGCAGGCAGCTTAAAATGCCACTTTGGCTGGCAGTAAGATGGGGGCCAGGGGAAGGGTGAAAGGAGGAAAAAAAAAAAGCTTTTACTTCCAAAAATAACTCTGGAATAAAATGAAGAGGTCGGAGGGTGAGAAGAAAAATGAAGAAGCACCTTCCCCAGGGGCCAGCACTGAAGTTTTCATCCTCTGAGTACCCCAGGAAGGAGAGCTTGGCTCTATTAAAGACCCTCCCCTGCTGCCAGGGCTAAAAGAAGCTGTTGCACGAGCACGTGTGAGAGCAGCTGGGTGATGGTGGCACAGGGCATCGTACTGCCCTTCCTCCCCACCAGCTGTTGGCAGTCGAGCCTCCCCCAGCCCATCTTCTAACCAATTCTTTCTCCTCTGTGCCCTTCTCTGAGCCGGGACACAATGGGGCATGGTGTGAGCAGATAGGGCAATGGTGGCATCACGGTGTTGGCCGTGTCTCTGCTGGTGGGACCTCTTGCTGCCTGGGTCTCTGGTTTTGCAGGGTGATGTTGCAGCTGCTTCCCAACCCCAGGACTGTGGCATGGGGGCAGAAAGGGGACCGAGGGGTTCCTCTGCTCCACTGGTCCCTTACCCATGTGTGTTCTGGTCTGTGCCCAGGCATAGGGCTGGCTGCCCTTGAGATGAAGGTGGGACAGGATGGGATTGTCCAGAGGGTGGAAGCATTTGTGGTGTTTCACCGGCTCTGGAGAGGAGATCAGCAGAGAGTGGGGAGGGGATTGGGGTCTGCTGTGCATGAAGCCAGGCAGAGGCATGAGGAAATCTGACATCTCCTCACTGGGGACCAACCTTCAGCTCCCCAGGAATTGATTTGGACAGAGGGAGGTGCTGGAGCCACATCTCTGCTCACTGTGGGGGAACTCTAGCTGGAAGAGTTACAGGTGGTGGAAAGAGGAACTTGCTGCTCTGCTGGCTTTCCTCCCTTGACTTGATCTAAACACCAGTGTCCCACCCTGACACCAAGCTCAGGGCTCCTTGAAGAAGCCATTCCCTCCAGCTTGGTGCTGAGCTGGTCAGAAGGAGCGCCTGTGCCACCAGTCCATGAGAGCCAGGAGCTGGCACAGCCTTTGAGTACCAGGACACAGGGAAATCCTGTACCAAAGTGGGGAAAAAAAATAATAATCAGAATAACTCTTCAAAACGTGTCTCCTGGCTAAGAGCAGGCCATCCTGCAACAATCTCCCAGGGCACTGTGACCTTGCTGCCCAGGGCAAGGTCACCATAGGGGGCTGTCCTTGCTCCCCACCCTGGCACCCATCCCTGCCCCATGGAAGGGGCTTAACCTGTGGGTCCCAGCACCTGCAGAAGCCACCTCTAATGCATGGCTCCCTCCCCAATCAAAAGGCATTTAGAAAAGAAGACACAGAGGGTATTTCCCAAAGCAAGGGTTGGGTGGGCATTTCATCGCTCGGTGGTGGCCGGTGGGCCAGAAAATATTGTTCTTTCTTCCCTTTCCAAAGCTGGGAGATGATAAACACTGGGGTCTGCCTCCATTCAGCTGTGATCCATCAAGGCTTGGGAGGGGGGGGGGGGAGACTCTCACCAGAGAGCGGGTGAAGGGAGGTCAGTGATTGTGTAAACAGGCACTTTAGAGTTCACCCCGAGCTGGTATTACTGTAATTCATTAGAGGTGTCAGCCCTCTTTGTAGTTCCGTGCCTGGAGAGCCCCCTTGCCTCGCCAGGCAGCTTCTAACAGCCAGCAGGAAAATAAACGGCACAAGATGGCTTTGCAGGAGGTGAAGTTGCAGCTTCACCCTGAAGAAAAAAAAAAAAGGGGGAAAAAAAAAAAAGGTGAGATTTAGCATCTTTGCATGTTTTCAGGGCAGGCTGTGTAGCTCTAATGAAGGCTCCTCCTCTACTGGGGCAGCTGGTGCTGAGAAAGCCCTACTTGCTCCTGCTGAGTGAGATGCAGGGTGGTGCCTGAGCACCCCCACAGCTGAAATGACAGAAATTCCTTGGGGAGGGCAAGGGGGAAGGCGTTAGGACACTGAATGCGCTGCACTCTCCTGCAGTCGTGATGGGGATTGGCTTTGAGGGACCCCGAAGTTTGGGGAGCACAGGAGCCTGCAGCCTCTCCCTGCAGGCTGACCGGCCTCTGTGGAGCATCCTTTCCCACTCGGATCAAGCCCCCATCAAAGAGATATCCCCCTTCTCCCCAGGGTGGTGTGGGGTTTGGGGAGCCTGTGCTCTCCTCCGCAGGATGCTGTGCTCGGCATCCAGGGATGGATGCAGGGAGCCCGTCGAGCCCGTGTGCTGGAGGAAGAGGAGGGCTGCATCGCTCTCCTGCATCAGAACAGCTTGTTCCCGTCCTCTCACCAGCCTTCTCTGCTGCAACACTTCACCCAACTTAAAAGGGCACTAAAATTCCCCCTCCCAGCAGCGGGGAAGCCCAGTATATACACTGCTGGAGGTGTCTGGTGAGTGGTTCATGCGGTGGCTTTGGGGGCTGTAGACACTGAGGAGGATGAAGGACTGTGAAGGGCAGCCCTGGGGTGGGTGGTGATGCTGAAGACCAAGCTGCAGGGAAAGGAGGGAGCGATGTGGTGTTTTGCTCTGTCTGGGAGGTGTTAATACTCTCTGGGCAGGATGAAACTGCTCCTTCCAACCAAAATATCCCTGCAGGTGGGAATGAAAACCTTGGATGGCTGCTCCTGCAGCTGGTACCCAGGAGATGCAGCACACTCTCCTAAGAAGAGTTACGGGCTCAGCTGTGTGTTGACAGGAGATGAGCTGAAGATTGTGAGTCCTCTGCAGGCAGGGCTGAGCCTTGCTGTGCTCTCTGCCTCGCTGGGGCTCCTCGGAGCCGACCCTGTGTGGGACCACAGCATCCCAGCCAAGTCCAAGGTCACCTCCCAGTGCTGTCCCCAGGGGATGTGACAGCAACAGGCAAATAAATGCAGAGAATTCAAACCTGCTGCCAGATCTGGGGACCTGCTGACCCCCTCCAGGGAACTGGGCTACTTCTGTAGGTGACACAGAAGCTGGGTTTTCCGGCTTTTTTCAGCATCAGGGGCTTGGAAGTAACTTTTCTATTTGGTGGTTGAGATGCCTAAGGCATGAGCAGTTGGGGCTTACAAAAGGGATACACAGGAGTGAAATCTTTGGAAAAAAAAAAAAGAAAGGTGAGATTTTTTTTGCATCTCTGCAAAGCCTGATAGGTCTGGAGCTGCAGGAGAAGAGCTGGTGTGGGGAGAAAAGCTAATGGCCTTCACCAACGGCCCCCTAAATGTTCTTATATTCAGTGTGAAAATCTTCTCGTAGGATTCCCATGTTTCTCTTTTGTTTTCTGCTTTGGATTTGCATGTTTTGAGGCCAGGCTGTGTTGCACTAACGGGGACACCTGCTGTTGAGGTCCTATTTGTTCCCACCAAAATGATGCAATGTGGTTCCCGACCGTGCCGGTTGGGCAGAGCCCACCCCCGGCTGTAATTACAGAATTTCCTTAGGAAAAGGAACACGAGGGCACTGGATACGCTTTGGGTTTGTCGAGGATGTTTGACTTTGCAAGTCTGTTGAGAACCCAATGGCTTGGTGTCGCCTGCTAGAGCATGGCCGAGTCCCTAGGGATGGGACATGTGCTTTGGATGGGATGGGAGGAGGAAATGGGATGGAGCTGACATCACTAGTGGGCTTTGCATCATGCTCTGATGCTCAATGAGGAAGGGGGAGCGGTGGGTTCAGGGCAGCCCATGGTGCATCATCTCATTTGGCCCTTCACGCTACAAACAGATGATTATTAACCCCGGTGACAATTTCCATTTCTCCCTTCTCTGCTCCCTCAATGCCATGACCTAATGGGATCCCATCTCCCTGTTCCCTGAACTCATTTCTGCCCCATCGGAGTGCCACGTTTCCAAATAAATCCAACCTCTCCTGCCCTATTGCAGGGAATTTGGGTATTCCAGGGTGGGGGTGGGATGGAACAGTGATAGACCCGCTTCGGATGGAACAAGAAAACAAGTGTTGGTGCCCAGCTCTGTAGCTGTTAATAAACCATCTGGCATTGCTTATTTTAATTGCGTTGTGCTGGGATGGAGGGTCGGTGAGGAGAGAGGGTGCCCTACATTCCCGCGCGCGGCATTTGGTCGGGGATAATTGCGCTGGGCGAGCGGCAGGATCCCAGCACCGGGGCCTTTGATTCCCGGCCAAGGGAGGCAGGTGCTTTCAATATTCGCCCTGCTAAGCCTCTCTGATAGCAAAAAGTGTTTGCAAGATGCATGTGGTGGTGGTGGTGGAGGAGGGAGTTCAGCCTGGGTAGGCAGTGAGTCCTCGGTCCTGGCTGCCCCGTGCCACTGCTGTCCCTTGTCACGTTTTTGCCCCTTCCCGTGGTGTCTGGTGGTGTGTTTGCTGCCCGTGGCTCTCCCTGGTGGCCTGTCACACCATGGTGCCCGATCCTTTTTTTTTTTTTTTTCCCCTCTCTGCCCTCCCAAATCCTCCCCTCCATCCATACCCGGGCACTGGCACTGGTTTGCCCGTTGGGGATGGGATGGAGCAGCTGCATCCCTGCACCGAGGGCTGTTTCTGCAGCTCACGGAGCCTCCTCCCACCCCCGTGACCCACACAAAAGTGAGCATTTTGGCACGGTCCTTGGGTTGCTCTCAGTGCTGCAGCAAAAACAGGCCAGGTATGGTAAGGGGAGGCTGCAGCTGCATCCCTGGGTGCTCCACCAGGCTCTCCCCTCCCTGTGCCTCAGTTTCCCTTTCTGCTCCCCAGTTTTCACGCTCTGTTTCAGAGTGCTGGGGTGCAGGACTCCGTGCAGGCACAGCTGTGGAGGATGGGGGCTTTGGTTTTGTTACCAGGCTAGGGGGGGGAAAAAGCACTTTTTGGCCCCTGGGTTACTCTGTTCCTTAAATCCTTTGGTCTGGGATTTGTATGATGTGACCACGTCCCTGGGGATGTGGCAGTGCTGATCGGGCCACCCCTCCTGCCTGATTTCTCCTTACTAGGGACATTGATTTTCTTGCAAACCTTTCCTAGGGGGTCTTCAGCTTCACTCACTCCCTGGGGACACCCAGCACCCCCCTTGGGCACCAGCAGGGAGAATAAAGCAGGTCTGGCACAGGGTGTCACGTGGGGCATGGCACTGCCTTGTCCCATCAGTGCAGATCTGGGGCCGGTCCTACCCCCCCCCCCCTCTCCCCCCCCCTTTCCCTGGCTGCCGTTCATCCTGCTCTGGAGTGGGACATCCCAGATGTCCCTCTTTCCCACAGCAGCTCCTCCGTGTGCCCGTGGCTTGTTGCGGGGATGCTCAGCAGCATCACCCCCCTCTGGGAGTCAACTGGGAGCATAACCCTTAAGCTGCTGGTCCATCCCTGCTGCTCTTTGCATCCCAAATCCCCTCTCCCTTCTGCTGTGCCAGCCCCATCAACTCTTTAGCCCAAACCCCTCCATCCACACACAAAAAAAAAAAAAAAAAGCTGGTCCCTGCTGGATGCCCCAGCCTGCTGACGTTTTCATGCCTTTATTTTCCCAGGGTTTGCTGATAAATCCTGTCTCCATAACCCCAGCCCTGATTGACTCATTATCAGGCGATGCGTGGTGAGGAAGCGACCCGTGACCCTGCCCGGGGAGATGGGGTGACCCTGCAGGAGTAACCTTTATCAGCCCTTTTTTAAAAAGCTTCCCTTTTTAACGTGCCAGAGGAACCTCGGCCGAGCCAAGCAAGACCTAAATAGCCATGGGGTGTGGAAGGTGTGTGGAGGGTGAGGACAAGGGGATGCAGGAAGCATCAGGCTCGTGAGGGTGGGGTTATTCCTGCTGGCAGAGCGTGAGGGTGTTTGCTGTGGTTGGGGAGGAGCCTCTGCCTGGGTGGAAACATCCCAGTTCCCATGGGAAGAAGAGCTGAGCATCGTGGTGGAGTGGGGCTGGAGGGGGCTGAGCTCACCCAAAGCCTTGCCTGGGTCCACCTGCTCCATGTGGTTGGGCTCCCCATCAGGTTTATCGGGAGAAATCCCACCAGGAGATAAGAGCATCTGTGGGGAAAGGTGACATGGGACAATCAGGCTGTCCCTCACCCTGCCACCCGCCTTCCTGAGATGGAGGGGAGGCTGGGAGCTGCGTCCTTGCTGTCCCCAAACCCCGGGGGGTGTATCAGGAGGGGGCTAATTTATCTTCCCTTTTCCTCCCAGCTCTTTTCATGGGGAGCCACCTCTCAAGCCTTGCCTCATCTTTACGGAAGCGATGGGGCATTATTGACCCAATTTCCCCTTGGCATCCCCTCCTGGGGGGTGCGGGATGCAGGGTTCTGTGTGTGCTGGGCTGGAGGGGATGCTCGGAGTGGGGAAGCAGGAATGAAGCCACAGAAGGCAAAAGAAGAGGTCAAAATCCCATTTCTTGCCTTGTGGCAAAGAGGGTAGCACCTTGCTCGGGACAGAGCCCCCCTGGGGCAGACAGGAACGACCCTCCTGCCCCTCACCCTGCCTCGTGGCACAGATCGCTCCCTTCCACGGGCTGAGGGCTGGCTGATCCGACCTCCCGGCAGGGATTAGCCTGGATGGGTTTTTGCCAAGTCCTGGCTGTCACTGTGTTCCCACCTTTGATCAGGAGTCGGCATTCCTGAAGTGCTCCAGCTCCCACATGTTGCGCTGATCAAAGGCAGCTGGTGCCTGGACCCTCCCCTGAGTCCATTTACACACACACACACCCCCCAAAAAATAAAGAAATACAAAGGAAACTGAAGAGGTGGAAGGGGTGATGGATGAAGGAGAGATTGGGGAAGGGGCAGCAGCAGGCGAAATCCTTCTCCCTGGTCTCCTTGAGGAGAGTCCCATCCACAGCCACCAGGAAGGCTTGTGGGGAACCTGTCGTGGTCTAAAGAGAGATGCTGGAGGCTGGCTCGGGGCACCTGGGTAAAGGGAGCCAGACCTTATCTGTCATCTGGAGGAAATGGTGTCATTGAGGGGTGACAACATCTGCCTTGGCCAGATGCAACTGTGGCAGGGCATAGTCAACATCTCCCATGACCTCAGGTGGCATCAAGATGGAGACTGGAAACCTCTCTTTGAAAGCCTCTCTGGTCCCAGCAGCTTGTGTGTGCTCAACGCCAAGGTCCATGTGGATGGCTCTGGTAGGGAGAGGTGTTGCTGAAGGCATGTGGGTTAGTGGTGGTGTTCCTCACCATCCCGTGTGCAGAGAAACGCCACGGGGGGTTTGACCTCATGGACCACCTCCAGCCACCAGCATCAGCTGCTTTGAAGGGAGAGGAAGGAGGTCTGAGACCTGCTCTGGTGGTGGCTCCCCTCCAGGACAAGTGTGGCCCCGTTGATTGTGTTTTGGCAGATGATTTATTGTTTGTGCACGTGATTTACCTCAGCTCAGGTAAGGCCAAGGACTTGGTCTATTTGGGTTTCCAAGTCCTCTCTGAATCCTTCTTCCCAGCAAGCCTAGCTGACATCAGTGACTCTTCTGTGCTCGGAGACCTGATGGAGGAAAGCTCCCCCGCCCTTCCTCATCCTCACACCCATCTGCTTGTTCTTCAGCATTATGGTTTAGCTTCAAGGCATCGGAAAGACGCAATCTCTGCCCCAAAACTGCAGGTACAAAGAGGACAGAGAGCACGAGCAGGGGATGTGCTTCCAGGCTGTTCCCTGAGCTGGGGCGGGCAGGATCAGGTGAGGGTTTCCCTGGTCAAAAGCCAGATTCTGCTGCCCACAGCGACGCTGCAGCAATCCCATCCCCTGGGCAAGGACGAAAGCATCCTTCTCCCTGGAGCAGAGGGTCCAGCAGCCCAGGCTGGGCAGAGTCCAGGGATGAAGCCCTTCAGAAGGACAGTTTGTCCTCCTGCTCCAGTAGGGGCAGACATATCGGGTGCTGTGTTCCCAAGCACCAGCTACATCCTTAAGGAAGCCTTTTATTTCCTTTCTCCAAGACCGGGCAGGACAATTTGCTCATACGAGGAGGGTCCAACTATCTCTGTTCCCAAAACCTAACATTTCCAGCAGCAAAACCAAGGACTTCTGGGCAGCATTTCCAAATGATATTAATGCAATGTTGTCCACGTAAGGAGAGTGCCTTGGTGGGGTCCCAGCACACCAAAAGCAGGTGGTGAGAGTTGCTGGGTCGCATCCATCCCTGTCCTCACTGGCATCTGTAGGTTAATTTGATCAGCTGAAGAAGGTCCTCAGCCAGGTTACAGCCCTCTGTGGTAGCCCCACCCCGAGACTGCATTTCAGTCGTGATCCACATCTAAAAGAGTAGAGAAGGACTCAAGGTCTGAGTGTCAAAGAAACTAAGCATCATCTACTGCCACCGAGAGATGTGCCCAACCCCTAAGAGCCCCAAACCTGCTGGGCAGCATCCCGCAGGCACTAGAAAGGCTGCCTGACAAGGTGACACAGGGGATGCTGTCCCAGCAAGGGTGACCCTGGCTCAGATGGATCTTACCTTCCCTGTTCACCTTCAGCAGCGTCCAGCGGTGGCCGAGGCGCTCCCGATCAGACAGGCATGAAGGGCTCCTTGGGGCTCTGCTCATCCTTCTTGGGCAGGGCTGGCAGTGCCTGCCTCCAGCCCGGGGCAGGGGAGGGCAGGCTGGCTTGTCACCATAGCAGCCGTCCCAGTTTGGGGTCACAGCTCTGCCTGCCTGGGATGGCAGGAGTGACAGGCTATGCTGGGGAAACTGGGGAGGTACCTCTGGTGGCCCTTTTGGAGATCAAAGGGGATAGACCAAGAGAAGCACCTCTCCAAGGATGGCAGTAGGCTTTGCATCTGACCTCTCTCTTGTCATACCTAGAGATAGATGGGATCTGTGGCAGCTTTTTTTTTCTCTCTCTCCTTTTCAGGAGCACTTTACCCCTGGTTCACCTCCCGGAGCACGATGTCGGGGACCCTTTGCCCCCTCCACCCACACCTGCCTCTCCCCACCGAGAGATGCCCCCGACACCGCCGTTCCCTGCCCTAACCCCGCTTTCCAAAGTTCAGCTGCTTGGCTGCAGGCAGCCCAGAATACCCTTTAACAGCAAGGTGACCCCTGCTCTTTAGCTCTGTGCAACCCCCTGTCCTGGTGGCCGACGATGCGGCCACCTAACGCGTTGTGACAGCTCGGCTGGAGGGAGCTCGCGGGGGGACCACCTCTTCCCCCTCCTCTCGGCGGTGGGATGGGCAGAGCATTGGGTCCCCCCCCCTTCCTCTGCTGAGCACAGACTTGGGGTGGGGGGACAGATTTGGAGGACTGAGGGCAACAGGACAACCATCACCCAGACCCCACCACCAGCAGCCCATCAGACACCCAATGCGGGGACAGGAGGGCAAACCTGGTGGGCTGATGTTGTGTCACCTTTGCCAGGCATGTCACCTCCCGGTTACCTTTTGCCTCGCGCGGCTCTAAGCCAGTATAAGACACAAAACTTGGGTGAAATTGCTCTTTCTTCCAGTTCCCCACCCAGTTCCCAGCGCGGCCACCCACATCCATCCCATCCTCTGCTGGGGACCCCTCGAAGCACCAGTTGGGCACCACTGCGGAGACAGCTGGTGACATGGGGACAGGAGTATCTCACACTGTCATCATCAATGGCAATAGTTTCCGTGGGGGGGAAAAAACCCTCAAAACCAATTTATTCAGTCTCTTCCCCAGTCTCCGCTCCGGAGTGTGGGCTGTTTGACCTGCACCCAGCAAGCCACCCAAACTGGCTGTACGATACCCAGCCTGTTCCCTTCCCTCGCTGTGCCAGCAGCAGAAGGGTTAAGGGTGATTTTGGGGACAGATATTCCCAAAACCTCTGCTTCCAAAACCTCTTCTGAGCCTCCTCAGGACAGGGCCTCAGTTTCCCTCTTATCTGCCCAGGACTGGGATTCCTGATCAGAAATGAGCCTGCCTTGAGGAAGGACCTTCCCTGGGGCAGCAGAACCACTCGCTGAAGGACCAGCTCCTTTATCTCTCTGATGTCCCCAAAATCTCTGGTTTTGCCAGAAAAAACTGGATCTTCCAACTCTCACGTTTGCGAACTTAAAACTTTGACCCACCCCCAGGGAGCAGAAACCACAAAGGAAATAAAATCCAAAGTTGGTTATTTGTAAAGCTTGTGCTTCTGTATTGTATCTGGGGAGGGGTAAAATATGTTGTTTTCAAAGCAGCAAGATTAGGAAAGCTGAGATTTCACTGAATTTCACTGATTTTATTTTTTTTAGAGTTGGAAGGGACCATAGAGATCATCTGGTCCAACTCCCCTGCTGAAGCAGGATTGCCTGGAGCATGTCCACAGCCTAGAGATCTCCATGGACTTTGCAAAACTCAGATCCCTCCATGGACACTGAGGCTTCTTTGCTGGGATCAAGAGTTGGCTTGGCTACCTGGTGCGGAGCCTGGCTTGGTTGAGCACCTTCCTCCCAAGCTTCAGAGGAGAACTGGCTCTTTCTGGTCCCAGGCACCTTCAGAGGACGTGGCCTCAGCAGCTGAGCGTTCTTATCTCACAAAAAATCAACCCCAACGGCAGGAGAGCCTGTCCAGAGGGAAATCACAGCCCCAGGTGAAGTCATAGATGGAGGGGGGACCTTCTGAGACCTTCTTCTATGGCCAGGGTCCACCTCTGTCCCTGGTTAGGAGGCAGGGACAGGCAAGGACGGTGCTGCCTGGCCAGCGTGGGGCAGGAGCCGGGCAGCGCTGCCGGCTGCCAGCAGCAGGTGAAGAGGAGATGGGGAGGGAGGGAGAGAAGGGGGGACAAGTGTCTTGGAGACGACAGGAGTGACAAGGGCAAGGTCTGGATGTGTTAGTGACGGTGCGAGTGTGGTCCTGTCAGTGCCAGCCTTCATCCCAAGTGACAGGCCTGACAGCCCGGCCAAGGACGAGGCAGGAGCAGAGGGCAAAGGGGGGGGGAGGGAGCTGTGGGTCCCTGGTACCGTGACACTTCAAGGAGACCCCTTTGGAAGACCAGGTGAATGGGAGCAGGAGAATCTCCCCCTGCGTGCCCCCAGTTGGGGCTGTGGGGTGAGAGGGCTTCGTGCTGTGTGTTTTTCCTTCAAGCAGAGTCCCAGGAGCTTCCCACCCTCTCCTGTTTCCCGCATGCTGAGCCCAGCCGTTGCCCTGGCTCTCCTTCCCTGGAAAATATAAATATTTCCCCTTGCTGCTCTCTTGGGGAGAAGAGAGTAGGCTCAGGCTGGGCTCTCCAGTTAACAAGCTTGCATCCCAGTCCCACCAAGACACTGTGACTCCTCCAAACATCTTGCTCCACGTGCTCCCTGCTGCCTTGAGCTTCCAGGACGGGCACAGCTGGCTGGACCAGCCTCAAAGGGGCATCAGGAGATGGTTCCCCTCCACACACTGCTTGTGGGGTGGAAGACCTTCATGCCACAGTGGCTTGGGCTGGGCAGAGGCAACCTCCACCCCTGGGGTAAATCAGGTGTGGAGCCCAACTAGGGGTGGAAAAACTAGTGAGGGCCGCGGTGGAGCTGAGAGTTCTCCTGAGTATCTTCCTCTGGGAATGAAGGTGTAAAGCCAGATTTTGGGCCTAGACCACGGCCTCTCGTGTAAGAGAGGCAGAGCTGGAGCAAGAAGAGGTTATAGAATGGTTAGAGTTGGAAAGAACTTCAAAGATTGTGGAGTTCCAACTCCCCTGCCATGAGCAGGGACACCTTCTACTAGACCAGGTTGCTCAAAGCCCCATCCAACCCGGGGAGAATAGCTCTGCTTCCCCAAAACATACTAGCCCTCCAGCAATGGATGTTGAGAGGAGGATAGGACACTTGGTGTTTAATACCCTCTCAAAGGATTTTTCTTCCGTGATTTTTGGCCCTTTTTTCCCTGTGAGAGCTCCCGCGACCACAACATCCAGAGGTTCTGGGGTTGGAATCATAGAATGGTTTGGGTTGGAAGGGACCTTAAAAATGGTTCCAACTCCCCTGCCCTGGGCAGGGACACCTCCCACCAGACCAGGTTGCTCCAGGCCCCCTCCAGCCTGGCCTTGAACCCTTCCAGGGATGGGGCATCCATGACTTCCCTGGGCAACCTGTGGAGAGAAGCCACTTTTCCTTGCGCTTTTTTCCTTCCCCTCCTTGCTCCTGCTGCGTGGGGTTTAGGTGGGCCAGCAGGACGGGGGGGGACAAACGGGGGGTTTTCCCAGTGTTAAGCCTCAATTCTCGGCATCCCCCCCCCGCGGGAGCCGTGCTCCGGTGGGCGCCGCCGTGCCCGGCTGGGGGCTGCGGAGCGGGCAGCGGCGGGCGCCGAGCTCCCTCCTCCGGCCCCGCGGAGCAGCGCGGCCGGGCCGAGGGGGGGCTGTAGCCGCACATCCCGGGGGTGGGTGGGTGGGCAGCGGGGTCCCCTCTGATGGGGGACACACACACAGAGCATCACCGAGGGGGCTCCAACGGGGGATGGAGGCGGGGGGGGGGGAGAACGCGGGGTGACCCTCCCCCGGGGAGGCGCTGCCGGCTCTCCCCGCGTGGGGAACCCTCCCTGCCACCCCCCGCCCCGTTCTCCCCCCTGCCCTGCCGGTCCCTGCCCCCTTGATGCTCCGGGGATGCCCCCCCGGGGGTCCTCCCGTTGCTAGGGGCCCGTTGCTAGGCGGCCGTTGCCAGGATGCGGGCCCCGCCCCCTCCCTGCGCCTGCGCGCTGCGGCCCCGCGCCCACGTGACCCGGGAGGCAAGATGGCGGCGCCCAGGAGGTGGCGTGTACGGCGCTGAGCGCGGCGGGGCTCTTGAGCTGTCTCTGGCTGGTTTCTCTCGCCGCCCGGGGCCTGTCGCCGCCATGTCGCGGCTTATCGTGAAGAACCTCCCCAATGGGGTGAGGCCGTGGGACGGGTGGGGCCTCTGTGGGGTGGGAAGGGGTCTGACGGGCCTAGAGATGGGCCTGAGGGGACGGCCCGGGGAGACGCGGGCTCCTGGGCAGGGGGAGGCCCCGAGAGGGGAGCGGAGGGGACCCTCGGCGCGGTGGGGAAGGGAGGGAGGCCCCTCGGCGCGGTGGGGAAGGGAGGGAAGGGAGTGGGGAGGTTCCCTGGGAGAATCCTCGGTTCGGGGTCTGGGGGGGGGAAGGTGTCTCGGGGGGGGAGCCGGGCGGTGTCCCGGGGGAAGAGTGGGGACATGGGACATGTGGAATGGGGACATGTGCTGGGGGGGTTGTCCTGGTAGGAGAGTGGGGAGGCACCCCTGGGGGTCGGCTGGTGAGGGTCCCCGGGCAGGGAGATGCCTTGGGGCAGAGTGGGCTGGGGAGGTGGTAACCCCTCAGGGTAGGGGAGCAGAGCTTGTTGTGGTCACTGCCCTCCTCTTGCTCTCCCGGAGCTGGTCACAGGTGTGCACCGTGCTGCTCTGCTGCCATCTGGGTCCCCCGTGAAGGTGTCACCATGCCTGTGGTTGACCTGGGGGCTTGGCTCTGGCAGGACAGTGCTGGGGGGTCCTGGGCTCCCTGAGAGCTGGGGGCAGCCTTTAGCTGTGGGGTCGTTGTGGCCAGAGATCTGTACGTGTAGTGGATTCATGGAGGAGATCCTAGAATCGTGAAATGGCTTGGGTTGGAAAGGACCTTAAAGACCACCCAGTCTCACCCCCTGCCCTGGGCAGGGACACCTCCCACCACACCAGGTTGCTTAAAGCCCCATCCAACCTGCCCTTGGACATTTCCAGGGATGGGGCAGCCACAGCTTCTCTGGGCAACCTGGGCCAGGCTCTCACCACCCTCAGAGTAAAAAATTTCTTCCTGAGATCTCATCTAAGTCTCCCCTCTTTCAGTTTAAAACCCTTCCCCCTCTTGTATTGCTACAGTCCCTGATGATGGGAATGGGATGAAAATGAAAGGGTTTGGTAGCTGGTGTGTGGTGGTTTTCCATCAGCGTTGCTACAACGTGGTGTGGTTCCTGCAGCACTCCAGTAGCCTTCTGATAGCAAATGTTTTGCCTCTCTCCTTGCATTGCTGATTTGCCTTCCTGTTGTCCTTCCTCGTTTCCCAGATGAAGGAAGATCGCTTTCGGAAATTGTTTGCCGCCTTCGGCACGCTGACCGATTGTTGCTTGAAGTTCACCAAGGATGGCAAGTTCCGGAAATTTGGCTTCATTGGCTACAAGTCTGAAGATGAAGCTCAAACGGCACTGAACCATTTCAACAGGAGTTTCATAGACACCTCCAGGGTCACAGTGAGTTGATATTTAAAAATATCTTCTTTTGCTTCTTCAGCAAGTTTATATCACTGGAGATTTTGGTGGCCTTAGAGGTGAACAGTCAGGGGCCAAGAAAGCTTAATGGTTAAGTCCTCTGGGGAAAACCAGCAAAGCTCGATGCCAGACCTCATGGCTGGAGTCAGATGGGCTGTGTTTGTGCACTAGCAGTGATTTCAGTGCTGGTTGGAACAACAGTGTCGTTTTGACCTGTCTTAATCTGAACGTTTGAGCTTGAGCTTGCTTTTTCATTTCAAGTCATTCTTTTGTTGTTCTGAACAGAGAACAATCCACCATAAACAGGACAACTTACTTGACTGTACTTAAATAAGAACAGACTTCCCCACGATGAGTGAAAATGTAGCTCTGTGCTTTTAAAATGGGTGTCTGTGTATGAAGTTGCCTGTTCTTCTCCTGCACACACCCCCCTTCCATCCTGTCAGGGTTATAAGAAACGTTCCTGAACGTGGCTTAATTACAGAACCAGACCATAGAATGTATGTTTAAGTAAAGATCTGATTGATTCTTTTCAGGTTGAGTTATGCAAGTCTTTCGGTGACCCTTCCAAACCCAAAGCGTGGAGTAAGCACTCTCAGAAGGCTCCTGCCTCAGAAAAACAGCCTGAGAAACCTGTGACAAGCGCAGCTCCTGCAGGCACAAAGAAAGTGAGTTTTGCTGGTTTCCTTGAGGCTCTGGTGTGTGGCAGTGACTTGGCAGAGAGAAGCACAGCCTGGTGTGTGGAGAAGGGGACAGAGTAGTTGGGACAGCGGGTGTTGGAGTCTTGGTTGTGGTATTTTCTGCCTTAGGATCTGTGTTCCCTCTGCTGTTAGGTTCCCTGAGAAATAATCCTGGTTATGCTTCTAATAAGCCTTTCTAAAAATGATTTCTTCTCCTAGGATAAAAAGAAGAAAGATCCAGCGGAAAACTTAAAGGAGGTGAGTTGAGGCTGAATTGCAATCCCATCAAGAGCTGAATAACTTTTCTGTGCTGCTTCCAGTGCTGGTAATTCAAGCAAGGTGTGTGATTTAACCAGCTCTGTGACAGCCCAGTTTTACTGTGAGAAACTTGGATTTTAACAACCCCAACAATGGGGACCAGTTTTTTAGTTGTCAGCTACTGGGTGTGACACACTGAGTCCAGGACAACCCTGTTTCAGCAGCTTTGATTTTTAACAGTATGTACATTTTGTCACAATTTTTTAATGTTTTGTTTTCTTCTTTAAAGTGCTTTCTAAACATAAATTACAAAAAAAAAAAAAAAGAGTAGGACTGAGAGAACTTGAGATCTTTACTCACTCCAGGTGGTCTCCTTGTGAGTGTAAAGTGAATCTTAGGGATTTGAGGGAAAGAATCTTAGGGATTGGATTTTAGGGATTTTTTTTTACGTTGCTGGAAATGAGATGATATCTTTGTATTAAAACTTACTACTAGCTCTCCTGTCTCTGTCTTCACTGTTTCTCTGCTTGGTTTCTTTTTCAACAGCTGGAAGAAGATAAGAAATTCCAGGAGTTCTTGGTGGTTCACCAGAAACGGTCTCAGGTGGCTACTTGGGCTAATGACACTTTGGCAGAGGAGCCCAAGAAGGGAAAATCAAAGCCAGCAACTGATTATCTCAACTTTGACTCAGATGAGTCTGAGGAGCTGAGCGAGGAGGAGGATGGGGATGAAGCCTCTGAAGATGAAGAGGAAACGAAAGGTACCAAAAGGAACTATCACCCTTTTCTTGTCTTTGTCACAGTGAATGTGAGAGGAGTCTGATCGGACCTGACCCAGAGTCCTACCTCCAAAGGAAGGCAGTGTAATCAGGAAGGTGGTTTCTCAACCATGAGACTCATTCTGTGTGTTGTGGATATATGTTGTTTTCCTAAATTTGGGGAAATGTGGGAAATGCAGTTTCTCATATTAAGGGGATGGCATTTATGCTTTTCCCTGGGTCCTTAATTCAATGTCTAGGGAAGAGTAACAGGGCAAACATCTGCTTCTCTCCCTTATATGCTCTCCTAACCTGCAGCCACTTTCATCGCCAGGATTTCCAGAGCTGGATGTGGTTTCTCTTTATTTAGTAACCTGTAGCTGATGTCTGTGAGCTTGTCTGCTCTGCCCTTGATGCTTATTTCTGGAGACGTTGTCGTGTCCTTGGGCCTTGTGTCAGAGTTGATGGGGAAGGGACAGAGTTCAAGATCTTGGATCCTGAAAGGAAAACCATATCCAGTGGAGTAGGGGGTTAACTTAGACTGAGAACTCTGGGCTGCAGTCTGGTGTGTGTCTTCTTAGAACCCACTGGTGGTTTTGGAGCCTTTCTCCCTCCTTGTATGGTATTTCCTTATGCTGTTCTTTTGGAGTAAATAGCATTTCCCTGCTGCTTCTCACCTCCGTTTGGGTAATTAAAATGATCTTTGGTGGGGAGGAGCATTTTGGAGAAACAGCTTCCTCTGTCTTTTACCTTGCAGAACAAAACTGAACAATTAAAACCTCTGGGGTCTGTTTGAAGTATTTAGCTAAAATTGAGACAAAATACTCTGCCATGGAGTTCCTTGAGCTCCTTTCTAGTTTGTTTTACACATGAACGGTTGCTTTGAAAAGTAGGCACGCAGACATGTCAGTCTGGAATCGCTGAGATAAAATAGTTCTGCTCTTCTCAAGCCTTTCCTCGGGGAGATGAGAGGAAAGTGGTTCTTGTGATTGTGTCTGTTCTCAGCTTTTACCTGTCTGGGAGAAGAGCAGCAGCTTCTCCCTGCAAAACTTCTCTGGTCTCTCCTCTCTGACAGCAAAGAAAGGAGGGAAGAAGGCAGCTACCAGCAAAGAGCTCTCGGATATGGATTACCTGAAATCTAAAGTGGTGAAGGATTCTTCTTCCTCATCCAGTTCAGAGGAAGAAACAGAGAGTGAGGAGGCAGAAGAGGAAAGTGAGAGCGAGGAGGATTCGGGCATTGCAGAAACCATTGGTACCCACACAGATAAAAGGGGGAAGCCAAAAGCCCAACAAACACAGCAAGTGGAGAAGAAGAAGAAGAAAGGCTCCACGCTAGAGGTATAGCAGAATTAGTCTTTGGTCTTACCTCGAGCAGGAGCTTTATGGGATAGTGTGTGTCTGTCGGTCACTCCAGGGATGAACTGAAAGCTTGATGTTTTGTGGGACCCCATAGGTACCAGCTTTCTTGGCTCACTGGGCAGGAGCCATTAAAAAAGTTTGCTGGATCTCCTCTTAGTGCTGATTGAATTCATGGAAGAAGGGGCTTCCAAACCAGTGCTGCCAGTGCCCTTTTCCAGAGGCTTTGGTGGTTTTACTGTGTCTGTCTGTCTCTGCAGGAAATACTGTTCTGCAGAACTCAGTTTTTTTAGCAACTGGATTTGGCTCTCCCAGCCAAACTTTGTACCTTCATTGGTGCCTTCTGCCCAGCCTCATGCAGTTGGGAGAGTCTCTTGATATTCTCTCCCCCTTTTCAGCCTCCTGTTTGTTGGACAAGACCAGCTTGTTGTACTCTGGCTTTTTGTTGTTTTACACTCAACTTTTCTCTTTTTTTTTTTTTTTCCCCACTTTTTTTTCCCCCTATCCTTCTGTCCAGAACCAAGGCAGCTCCGTGGAAGCTGACACACCACACACAGTGAAACTTCGTGGTGCCCCCTTTAACATCACGGAGGCAAGTTTTGGTACCGAGCTGGGAAGGGAGGCTCGAGGGTGTTCTTGGGATATAATTTGGTGCAATTTTTGCTGAGGCTTCTCTCTTCACTTAGGGAGCTGTTTTGGGGGTGTGGGGGTGCTCGGGGAAACTTTTCAACTGCCTTGTGCAGAGACGTTGCATGTTGCATGTAGTGTTTTCATAGTGTACATAAAAAGCAGGACTCTGAAATATGCTGCTTCCTGTATCTAAGAACTCATGTAAACAATTATAATTCTTCCTGCAGGAAAAGATTCGTGAGTTCTTCTTGCCTCTGAAGCCAGTGGCAATCCGGATAGGGAAAAATGCCCAGGGGAAGAATACAGGTAATGTCCAGGTGTGGAAGGGGGGGGGTGGATTTGTGAGTTAGAGGAGCTCTCAGTCACATCCTGGCTCTTTCCATCTGCAATTCCAAATTGCTGGCTTGTTGCCTGATTCTTGCAAACCTTTCTGTGACTTTGCAGCTCTCCTGCCCTAGTTCCTGTCCGGGGCAGAGTAACATTGGCTGAGCTCCTTTAGGAGTAGCAGCAGGAGCTTTTTCTTTGATCTGCCTCCAGAACTTCCCTAAACATCCCAAAAATCATGCCAAGGAACGGCCTCTTCCTCTGGGATAGCTGCCGCAGCACCCAGGGGCTTTGCTGACCTGTGTGTATCAGCTGCAGAGCAGTTTTTAGCCAGGGTGGGTCTCCTGACAGGCTGGGGTTACTGGAGGTACCCAGCAGAAGGAGTTGGAGCAGGTCCTCGGAGCTGGCAGGGAACTTGGCTCTCTGCTCTTTTCTTTTCACAGCCTGACAGCGGATGCACCTTTTATTTGCTCTTGGAGACACCTGTGAAAGCCTACTTCAGCTGTCAAGTCAGGCTGCTTTGGTTTGCACGTAAAGAATAAGCTTTTAAAAGGCAGCCTTCCTGTCTGACTTGGCCATTTTCAGGCTGGATTTAAGCTATAATGGGAGTTGAATGCTTTATCTATAGGAATCTATATTAAAGAACCGCCCGATTCACCCATAATTAGCCAATTAGTGGTTGTGCGTTCCCCACATGATGCTCAGTCGAACCTTTCCTTCCTCCAAGGTTGTATCTTTGTTGACTTGAAGAGCGAAGCAGAAGTGCAAAGGGCCTTGAAGCGAAAAAAAGAATACATAGGTAAGGGCTGTTTGTTCCTCCCCGTTGTGGCTGATGTCTGTGGCAGGGTGCTCAGCTGCTGGAGTGCTCGCTGCAGAAATACCTCCCCTTGTTCTAGTTTTTCCCAGGCAGATGGCGGGGGTGGTTTTCTTCCACTCAGCTGATGGGGGATAAACCAGGTGCTGTGTCAGGAGCAGCACAGAACTGGCAAGCCACTGAGCTCCGTGCCTTGCTTTTTGGCCCTCGTTTATTTTTTGTTGTTGCGGGCTTCAAGTGCGTCTTGCTCCCGGTATAAAAGTGATATCGTTTAAATCTGGTTGGGATAGCCTAAGGGATTTGTACAAATGATTCTGTAAGCCCGTGTTTGAAACCCGTTCTCAGCGGAGACCTTTGCTGAACTGCTAGAATTGCGTTTGCAAAAATCCCACGCAGAATGGGAGTACCTGCTTGGAAGCCTGTGAACTGGGTTGGCACAGGCAGAGAAGCTGGAGCTCTCTGTGGAGCTGTCGAGCAAATGTTACCCTGGTTTTTACGAAGACTCATCTCTTGCAGCCCCCACCCCTTCTTATTTTTTTTCTTTTTTTTTTTTTTAAATCAGATAGAAATCTGCTCAAAGCTTGTGGAATTGTAATTGCCTGTGGCAGTGCTGTAAGCCCAGGCTCTTTGCGCATTGACATTGATTGCTCGTGGCCTTGGGAAGCATCTGATGTGCTTCTCTGTTTGTGGCTTAGGTGGACGATGTGTCGAGATACTCCGCTGCAGGAATAACCCAAAAGAAACCGTTGCAGCAAAACCTGATAGCCAGCCGTGGCAAAGAAGGAAGAGGGATGATGAGGAAGAAGAGGACTTGTCTGAATCGGGGCGACTCTTTGTCAGGAACCTTCCCTTTACCTCCACTGAGGAGGACTTGGAGAAGATCTTTTCCAAGTATGGTAAGTATTTGCTGCAGGACTGGGATTTGCCTTCGTGCACGCAGAGGTGCTGGGTGGGAATGGACAAAGCTTTGTGTCCCACAGCTCTTGAATATGGACCAACTCCCATCATCTCTATCCTCTGGTGTCGTAGTGTGAGATACTGATCACACAGATTTCTAGATACTGTAGGTAAGAGGTGAATCATAGAATGGTTTAGGTTGGAAGGGACCTTAAAGATCATATGGTTCCAACCCCTTTGCTCTGGGCAGAGACACCTCCCACCAGACCAGGTTGCTCAAAGCCCCTCCAACCTGGCTTTGAACCCCTCCAGGGATGGGGCATCTGCAGCTTTTCTGGGCAACCTGGGCCAGTGTCTTCACCCTCAGAGTGAAAAATTTCTTCCTAATATCCAACTTAAATTTATCCTCTTCTAGTCCCTCCCCAGCTTTCCTGTAACCCCTTTAGGGACTGGAAGGCCACTATAAGGTCTCCCCGGAGCCTTCTCTTCTCCAGCCTGAACCCCTCCCCCCAGCTCTCTCAGCCTGTCCTCACAGCAGAGGGGCTCCAGCTCTCAGAGCATCTTTGTGGCCTCCTCTGGACCTGCTCCAACAGCTCCGTGTCCTTCCTGTGCTGAAGACTCCAGAGCTGGACACAGAACTCGAGGTGGGGTCTCCCCAGTGCAGAGCAGAGGGGCAGAATCACCTCCCTTGCCCTGATAGCCACACTTCTGAGATACACCCCAAATTCATGTTCATGTTTGGCATGTCAGGTGGAAGCTTGAAACTTCCCTTTTCTAGTTGAAACTTAAACAGATGTCTTGGCATTGGTGTCCTGGGGGGTAGAGAAGGTTAGGTTGTGGAAATCTTTATTCCTTTGGGCCAGGAGGTGCCAGTTCAGGTTGTGTGATGGCTGTGTGAGGACATCTTTCACGGAAAGGCCTTTCCTTCTGCAGGACCCCTCTCGGAGATCCATTTCCCTATAGACAGACTGACCAAGAAATCCAAAGGATTTGCTTTCATCACCTACATGATTCCCGAGCACGCGGTGAAGGCCTACGCGGAAATGGATGGGCAAGTGTTCCAGGTATGGTGACTGATGGCTTTCCTGTGCTGTTGGACTGCTGCTGGTGGGAATATTTCTTCATAACGTGGCCAAGAGTTTGCTTCTATGCTTTGCTGTAAAGGTTGAGTTTCTTCTGCTTTGTGTGTGTGGGAACAGAGTTGGTTTTGGTAGGTACCAGTCTGAACTAATGGTGAAGAAGACCTGAGTCTCAGTCTCTCACGTGTGGCTACTCTGACTGGTGATGATGTCTCCTTTGGGAAGGAAGGTTCACTCCTTCCACCACAGCTGCTTGACTAGGAAAGGTGCTGGAAAATTTCCTCTACTCTGCTTAGTTCGTGAACTTCTGTGGCTTATTTCAGAGCTGCTGGACTTGTCCTTCCTTTCTTCTAGGGTAGAATGATGCATCTTTTACCTTCTACAATCAAAAAGGAAAAAATCGAAGATGTAGATGCAGAAGAGTCGTCCTCCTACAAAAAGCAGAAAGAGGCCAAGGACAAAGCCAACAGTGCCAGGTACGGAGGTGTCTTGTACTGGAGCAAGACAACACAACCTCCCAAATTTTGAAGGGATAGGAACACGTATGGGGCCTTTGCAGGGGCTGTATAGGTTACCAGAGTCAATAAAGCACTTGCTGTGCAGCTCCCTTTCCTTTATCTCTTACCTTCTTGATTCCTCTGTCCAAGTAGCTCTTGTAGTTGTGAGCAGCAGAAATTGAGAGAAATGTGGCTTTGAATGGCTTTGTGTATGAGTTTATTTCTCTGGTGTCTAATCGAAGTTGGTCTGATGCTGTGATTCTTTAGGGTAGTGGTTTCAGATCAGGTGGGTCTTTCTCCTTTACTTGGCCACCTGTATTTCTGAAATTTGTAGGAATTTTTATCTTTCTGTGTGACAAATTAGTTTGAAAGAAGCGGCTGGTACTTTGTAAAGGAAAGGAATGCAACCTTGCTTGTGTGGGCTTTGTGCTTTTAGGAAACCAGTTGAAAAACTCGTGTTCCTCTGAGCCAACATCTGAACTTCCAGCTGTAACTGCAGAGCTGTAACCTCTGGGGAAGGAGAGCTCAGCTGCCCACACTGTGGCCTTTCTGTTTGCCCTCCAGTCATGTCTCCCTCATCCTGTCCCTTCTCTAAGGGTGTTCCACCCTTCTTTCCCTCTGACTCTTCACCCTGGCTGCTAATGGTGGCATTCCAAGCTGTTTTTTTTCTCGGGGCCATTGAATAGAGGGACACCAGTGGAAGAACGGACTCTGAACCTGGCTCTTCTTTCTCTTTCCAGCTCTCACAACTGGAACACGTTGTTTGTGGGGACAAACGCCGTGGCTGATGCCATTGCTCAGAAGTACAACGCTTCCAAAAGCCAAGTGCTGGATCACGTGAGTTGGGTTATTGGTGGGATGGGGTGGGAGATGGCTTTCTTCTGTTTCCTCATGCCCAGGGCTTTCCTCTGTGCATGAATGAGCACCACGTAGGCTGGGAGATTGTTGGTGCTGTAGGTTCTCTGTGGGATCTGAGCCTGACAATCCCTTTGTCACTGGAAGGCAAAGTGACACTCCCAGCCCTCTGTCCCACCCTGCTTTTCTGTGGCTGAATTTTGCATTTCCCCATAACTAGGAGTTGTTGGAAATTTACACCCTAAAGCTCAGATCTTTCCTGAAAACTTCATTTTGCCTTGGGAAGCGTTCTGACTCCAAGAGCAAAACTCTGGGCAGCTTCAGAGGTGCTGGAGCATTTTACCTTCAAGCTTTTTACCAAATTCCCTTTGCATTCCCATTTCTGAGAGCAGCAGGAGCAACATGTGATTGACATATTCTTGCCTGCAGGAGAGCAAAGACAGCGTGGCAGTGAGGGTCGCTCTGGGAGAAACCGAGCTGGTCCAGGAAATTCGCCGGTTCCTCATTGAAAATGGAGTCAGCCTGGATTCCTTCAGTCAGGTGAGATACCCAGCTGGAGGCAGCCATGTGGACCTTCTAGATGATGACCTAGTCCTAGTGTCCACAGCTCTCTTTGAAATTAGTAATTTAATCTTCAGCATCTTGCAGGATTGAACCCTTACATGGGTTAGGAAACTTTCTTATCAATTGAAAATGCAACTGCCCTCTGGGTGGGTGAAATACATCATATAATGTCCTGTACCATGGCCATACCTGGCCTATGCCAAGGCCAGGCTGGATGGGGCTTTGAGCAACCTGCTCTAGTGGGAGGTGTCCCTGCCCATGACAGGGAGGTTGGAACTCGATGATCTCTAAGGTCCCTTCCAACCCAAATGATTCTATGATTCTATAGTATGACTGTCATCTTGCTGTAGGCAGAGGAGGGGTCCAGGATAGATCTGGAGCTCCTGTTTGTGGAACAGCATGGTTGTGTTGCTGTGTGGATCGTATAGAAAGTGTTTTCTAAATTTCTTTTGGTCTTCTTGGATCCTGGAAAGAGTGATGTGGAGTGAGAGGGCACAGCGTGTTGGATCTTCAGTTAATAAGATACCGGGTTTTGGTTTTTTAAATCCCATCTCCCTGTTCTTCCCCCACTGAATGCAACAGGCTGCTGGTGAGAGGAGTAAAACGGTGATCCTGGTGAAGAACCTCCCGGCCAGCACGAGTGTGGCAGAGCTGGAGGACATCTTTGGCAAACACGGCAGCCTGGGCCGGGTGCTGCTGCCAGAAGGAGGCATCACGGCCATCGTGGAGTTCCTGGAGCCAACTGAGGCCAAGCAAGCGTTCATGAAGCTGGCCTACTCCAAGGTGAGCATGGCATGGGGCAGGCAGCTGCCTGGCTCGTTGTGAAGCTGCAGAAAGGAGTGCTTGTTACAGATGTGGGGGGGGCAGAGGACTTTGGAGGGAAGTGAGTTATCCCAGAGCTGCTGCTGTTACTCTGCAGCTTGGATTTAGGGATTCTGGTGTATCCTTGTGCAGCAGGGGCTCAGTAGGGCATCCCAACCTGCAAGGGATGGCTGGAGGAGGGGACTGAGACACATCTAGAAAAGCCTCAGTGGCCTGGAGAGGGCTTCTTTTCCTTCCTGTGATACAGGAGTGCGGTACATGGTAGACTTGTCCTGTGTGAGGCTGGATACAGACTCTGCTTTGGTGGAAGAGTGTTCAGCCAGCTGAGAAAGGTGCTCAGCTTCTCCGCTGCTGTTATTTTCCATTACAAACTGAGAGGAAAATAAAGCTGAGAGCAGAGCTTTTTCTTCAGGCCTTGCCCTCTGCTCTTCATTTCTCCCCTGGGTTCTCTTTACAGTTTCATTCTGTGCCGTTATACCTGGAATGGGCTCCAATGGGTGTCTTCTTCAGCCCAGCCCCTCAGAAAAAAACCCTTGAGGCGCCAGAAAAGGAGGACAAAGCAAGGCTGGTACCTGGTAAGAACTTTGAGTTGGGGACAAGGGGTATCTCTGGTTGTTCCACCTCTCCTTTTTGTGTAAAACAGCAAAAATTCCTGACCCTTTGGGGATGGAACCAGCCTCAGAAAGTTGTATGGTCCTTATATAGGTCCCTGTGCATATTTCTTCTGTGTGAAGCCTCACTATATGCTTTGTCTGGGTGATTTCCCACTGTGAAGATGTGACATCCCCTCCCTGAATATAACCTCTTTCCTCCCATCCCAGAGGCTGTAAAAATTCAATCTAGCCTCTGAAGATCCTTTTTAAAAACACAAAAAGAAGCGTGGCTTTGTGTAGTTTTTGCTGGGAGATATTTCAGGACTCTGGGCTTTGGGGAGGAGGGAGAAAAGCTGATTAAAAGGCTCTTCCAGGACTGCCATTCTGCACCTGGGATGCAGGGGGAGGATCAGACCATCAGAGCATGGTGCTGGGGCAGGAAGGGCACCCAGATGGAGCTGCACGGGGAAAGACTGGCCTTGGGATGGAGCTGGGGGGCCTCTGTGCACCCCTGGCCCGATGCAGGTTCTCCTTGTACCAAGAGGGAGAATTAAGCCTAGAAAAATCACCCAGGGGGGATGTTAAGGCCAAGGGAGATGTAATGTTTGCCCCTTCTGAGCACAGCATCAGCTGGGCTGTAGAGGATGAAGCTGCTCTAAAAGACAAGTGGTCTGATGAGGAAAGGAATTGGTGAGCCAATGGATGGAATTTGGCACACTCTTCTGCGTGTGCCAAAGCTTGGTAGCTTTGATGCCTCTTAATTGTGTTAAAACACACTAATTTTAGAAGTTGGGAAGAGAGGGAAAAGGATGGATGGATGGATGGATGGATGGATATATGGATGGAGAGAATCAAAATGCAGTTGCTAAAGTCTCCCTCCTTGGTAAGACCTACTGCAAACACCAGCAGATTTGCCCATTGATGTATACCGTCCAGGTTTTTGTTACCTTCCCAGCTGTGGGCAGGTGCTCACAGCTCCACCATGGGCATGGTTGCCCCAGAGGAAGCCAACTGCTGAATTGCAGCTGGATCGTTTGGTTTTTCCAAGTTGGTCTTTACAGAAACCCAAAGCAAGATTTGGACAAAGTAGTGTGTGTTGCTGTTGGCCTGAGTGGGGAATTACAAACTCTAGAAGTGTTAATGCCATAGTGAAGACCTTTAAGACCACAGCCCCTGTGCTGGGGGCAGTTCTTCATTGCCCTTCGGTTTGTGTTTGGTCTTAACAAACCATTTTCCTTCATGTGCTGATGGGGAAACCCATCATTTCAAGTCCTGTGGATGCGTGTTGGCGAGAGGTGAGATTTCAGGGCAGCAGCACAGAAGGATGCTCAAGTTTGGGGCCCTTGCCTAGTTCTGCAGGTCCTGGCTGGGTTTGGTGTGAGAGTGTCTGAGCGCTGTGGAACCAGGTTTGTGGAGTTTATACACTCAAAGAATAGGCAATATTTTAGTTTTTGTGAGGGCGTGTTCATATATTGTGTGTTGAGTTTGCTTCAGTCCATGGCCACCCCCAAGGAGCTAACAGAGGAGTGGCCTGTTCCTGCTGAGGTAGTGGGCAAGCTCCCCCCAAAATTTGGCTTTGTTACATCTTACAAAATTGGATTTATCCTTTTTGTTTCAGACGAAGCTGTCAAGGGCTCAGAGGAAACAGCAGCACAGGAAGAAGAAGAGGAGGAAGAGGAGGAGGAGGAAGAAGAAAGCATTCCTGGGTGTACCTTGTTCATCAAAAACTTGAACTTTGCCACCACGGAAGACACACTGAAGGAGGTGAGCCATAAATAAGGAGAGGGGACTGGGTTGGATGGTGGGGACTGGGACTGGATGGTCCACTCGGATGGAGCTGGAGGGGTTGAGTGTGTGGTTGAGACCAGACTGAGATGGCTGGTGGAGTAAAACCCCTTCTCCCAGCACGGGTTGGAAGAACGGGCTCTACTCTGCTGGAGAAGGCAGGGGACAAGCTGTTCTCCACATCTCTTGTGCTGAGGATAAAGTGTTTAAATGAGTTAAATTGCAGCCAGTGTGACCTGATGGGAGATGGAGCACTGGATTGGACTGGGACTGGGAACCCCTCTGCTTTGGGGTTTCAGGCTTCAGTTAAGACAGATGTATCTGAAACGGTTTTGGTGGGGTTTAATTCCACCTTGGGGCAGGTGGAGGCAGTAGGAAATCTTTTAAAACTCCTCATTTCCTGTGCTTTCTCTAATGCTTCTCCTTGGGACAAGCACTTCTACAGCTGTGATACTGCTTTGTGTGTTAAGGCAATAAATAAAACCATGATGGTTTTACACCGAGATGTGCTTTTCATCTAAGCTGCTATCAACGTGGAGCCGCCTCTGCTGCTTTACCTCAGCAGAGCACCTGGGAGGGATCGTAGCGTTTCTAAAGCCATGTGAGATGTGAGCAGCAAAACAGGGAAAAGCAACTGGGATTTCTTGTCCCTGCCACTTTTTGTGGCCATGTGAAATGCCACATTTCATGGCCCAAAAATGTTGACGCAATGTCAGTCCATCCTGGGCCTGTGCTCCTCTACCTTTGGGCTGTGGTACTTTGTAGAGACCCTGGTCATGTTGGGTCTGGGGACAAACGTAAATGTTCAGAGGAGCAATGGGACTTGGCCCCTCTTCTTTTTCTGCCTCCTGGTTGCATTTTCACAAGGGAGTCGAATAGGTGGTTTGCAGCTCCTGCCATCCTTCAGCCCCTCTTGCTTGTCTTTGGAAAGGGGCATCTTGGGAGTCACCTACCCCTAAGGTGGCTGAGGGCATCCTATAATGTTCCTCCAGAGCCATCACAGATCTCTGCCCTGTTTCTGAGGAGGGGTAGAGGATTTCTGGGGACGTGCGTGTTGATATCTTTAAAAAAAATCTGTCTGTGTGTGTATATTTGGACAGAAATAAGTTATAAGAAAAGACACAGCTGCAGTGACTGCCTGTCAGGTGTGTGCTGGGGGGGAGGTGGGCTCCTGGCTCTGGAAGAGGGCCACATTGTCACTCGAGTTGAGCTGCAAGCCTGTGACAAAGGGAACTGAATCACGTGTCCCAATTCCTTGCAGACGTTCTCCAAAGTGGGAGCCGTGAAGAGCTGCACAATATCCAAGAAGAAAGACAAAGCAGGTACTCTAGATGTTGCTGTTCAATTCCTTCCCTCAGCTGGTTGCCGAGGGCTCAGGTGTGGCGCCGCTTTAGCATTCATCTGCCTTCTCGTTGGCGAAATCCTTCATGTTTCTCCAAGAGTGCCTGTTGAAATGGCTGAAAGCAGCAACCAAAACCGCCCCTGGGGTTCGCTCTAGAAGGTTAAGCTCAATTGTGGGATTTGTGGAGACGTGGCCTTCTCTTAGATCTTTAGATGGAGAAGCCAACTCCTTCAGGATGACAGAAGAGAGGGGGATGCAAGTTGAAAGGAGCCGGGTGCCCCATGGTGATTAAACCTGCACATGAAGTGCTTTATCTGCAGTCGTGGCTGGGATTTTTCAAGGATGCCTGGTGGAGCAAGCTCCGTGGGCCTTCTGCCTGCCAGCTCCCGACCCAGCAGCCTGCAGTGATGCCTCCTACCTTGACC
Organism: Gallinago undulata; assembly: GCA_026546715.1. NCBI lineage: Eukaryota > Metazoa > Chordata > Aves > Charadriiformes > Scolopacidae > Gallinago > Gallinago undulata. The sequence goes on from JAOTQQ010000005.1 coordinate 20,016,566, forward strand.
GGGCTCATCTTCTTGGGTGGTTGGACAGGGAAGAGTTTGCTCAAGGCAACAGTTGGCTGGATGGGCTGTGTCTTCCTTCTGGATTTTTAGGCTGGGGAGTTGCACGGCTTTAGGGGAATTTTCTCTTAATAAGGCTCCTTTTGCATGAAGTGCTTGAAAACTCAGGTCCAATGAAAGAAAAAAAGCAAACTCTTCAGCGCTGCTCACACTGGCTGTAGGCCTGCTCGTGGCCAGAGAGCAACATTGGAGTCTGGGCTGACCTTGTACCACCTATGAAGGCCATCCCCTTCTGTCACTGTGGGGCCACCCCTACAGTCAGCTACCATTGAAGTCTGGAAGTTGGAAACTGGGTGTTATGTTTTTGCAAATGCTTTTGCTTGTAGATTTTTTCCTTATCCAGCCTTTATTATGGCTTTTGTGCTGGTCAGGGTGTCCCTCAGAAGAACAGTGTGACCGTGAGGGCTGCAAACCTTTGTAGATGTCTCCTCCTTTGGTGTGGAACTGGCAGCTGCCTGCCCAGATTTGTAGGAGGAATTTGCTCCTTTTGTGCCTTGGAGATCTCAAAGGCGTTTTCTCTCTGAACTGAAACACGGGGCTTGTGCTTTGTGATGGTGGGAAATGCAGGACATGGCACAGACCAAACTGAAACCCATCGCGGATTGTAGAATCATAGAGTGGTTTGGGTTGGAAGGGACCTTAAAGTTCATAGAGTTCCCAACCTCCTGTCCTGGGCAGGGACACCTCCCACCAGACCAGGTTGTTCCAAGCCCCCTTGAACCCCTCCAGGGATGGGGCAGCCACAGCTTCTCTGGGCAACCTGGGCCAGGCTCTCATCACCCGCACACCAAAGAACTTCTTCCCCACATCTCAGCTCCATCTCCCCTCTTTCAGTGTCAAACCCTTCCCCCTCCTCCTATGGCTCCCCTCCCTGATCCAGAGTCCCTCCCCAGCTTTCCTGGAGCACCTTGAGGGACTGGAAGGGGCTCTGAGGTCTCCCTGGAGCCTTCTCTTCTCCAGGCTGAATCCCCCAAACTCTCTTAGCCCCCCCTCCCAGCAGAGGGGCTGTAGCCTCTGATCATCTTGGTGCTTGTGAGGACCATCAGTACAAGGGCATGGGCAGCCTGGGGTATTAGTTCTAATTCCCCCCCAATTTTGGCAGTCGGTGCTTGCTTACGTTTTGTTTTTAAATCTTCTGCTTAATGTTGTCACTCGTTCCCGCTGGCTTAACGAGTCCCCTTTCTCTTCCGACAGGTGCTTTGCTTTCCATGGGCTTTGGATTTGTGGAGTACAAGAAGCCGGAGAGCGCCCAGAAGGCCCTTCGCCGGCTCCAGGTGAGCTTGGGCATTCTTGGTCCAGGTTTCCTTCCAGAGGCAAAGAGTAGGCAAAGGTTTGGGTGGGCTGTAAGGTCCAACGTGTAGCTGAGGATGTCGGTGCTGTCACCTAGGCTGTGCAGATGGAGAAGCCTCTAAAACAGGCCAGGAAAGAGGGTTTGTAAAGGGACAAGAGCATTTTCTAGCGATGATCCAAGATGGAGGTGGCAGAAAACATGCAATGATTGAAATTTAAAGAGTTTATTCTGCAAGGTGCCCTTTGCGGAGGTGAGAGAGACCCAGGCTCCCACTCGCAATGAGAACAAATATTGCTTGGTATTTAGTGCTGCAGTCTCTGGCCTTCCCGTCTGTGGCTCTGCCATTCCTCCAGGGTCTTCTAGAGCCTCCTGCCTTCTCCATGGAGTTTTGGCTGCACCAAAAATGAGTAAATCACTCTCTGCTGCTGGAAAAAGGAGTGTTTGGTCCTCACTACCTGAGTGGTGCAAGCCAGGCAGCTGGAGGGATCCCTTTCTAGGTGGATGTGAATGAGTTACTGTGTGTAATCGTGTTCAGCGACCATGATCCATGAGTCCCACCTTCAACAGGTGGGATTTTCCCATTCTACAGTCTTGGGGAAGCCTTGGGTAGATGTGTCTCCTCCATCCTTTTGAAAGGCAGAATCCCGGGGAAGAGAGAAGGCAGGGAAATGGGTATTTTTTGTGGAGGGAATGGGCAGGAAGGCTCCCAGTGTAGCATCTTTGCATGTTGTGTACCCTGTCAGGGGTGACCAGACAAGGAGCTGCTTGTTTTTAGAGCTGAACTGGAGGAAAACTCTTTAAGGCACAAGAAGTGAAAGACAAAAGACTTTCTGGCTGTGTTGGCTGCCGATGGACAATTAAACATCCTTGGCTCATTCCAGAGAAAGTCATAAGCCAGTGAAGAGTTTGCAGTCTAGAGGTAGAGGAAACCATAGCTCAGAGCAGCAAAGTGACCCGACTTTGCCAATTTAGTGGCAGAGCTGAGATTGATGGACAGCTAGAGCCGCTGCTTCAGTCAGTCAAGTGCTCTCCAACCTCCTGTCAGAAGCCTCGGTGTTCAACAGAGAAAAACTTTGGCAGAGAGAAAAGTAGGAACGTACAAGAAAGAGCAAGATATGAAAAGTTGTGCTTGTATTCTGGAATCCTGGAAGCTGTTGTGACTCTGGTTATTTTCATTATTATTGTTTTTTTTCCTGTTGTTTTTCCTTTGTTTGAACTTCTAGGGCTGCTCTGTAGATGGCCATAAGCTGGAAGTGAAAATCTCGGAGCGAGCTGTCAGGTAAAGCTTATGTCTTGCCTCTAACAAGGTTATGTTTCAGCTGCAGCAATGCTTGGTGGGTTCTTAAGTTCTTAATTTTTTATTTTATTTTTTTTTTACTTACCATTTCTGCATCGTGAGGGACGTGGTCAGTGGTGCTCTGACTGCTGAGCGGGTCAGCCTTCCTTGTGCTTTACTCAGAGTCACTTGAGTCAGTCCCTGCAAAGGAAAAAGAAATGATGAATAGCTGATCGCTCACCAAATAGCACGTTTCCAGTTAAAGCCCCAAAGCAGCGTGCAGTAATGGGACCCCAAAAATGAGCACCGGGCGCTTGAGTTTTCTTCCACCCTCAAGGAAAAGACTCTTTTTAAAACCTCTGCTTTGAGGACGATTCGCTCGACGTTGCAAAATCCCCTGACAGCCCAAGTTCAAAGAGTTCTGGAAGACAAATATTCTCTGGGCAATGAAATCTTTTAGCCCAGTTCGTCGAGGGGAACAGCAGCTTAAGAATAATATTCTGCTGCCAATTCTCATCAAATCCAGGCAAAAAACGGGTTGGTTTGGGTTTTTTTCTTTCTTGAAAAAAAGATTTGGATTTAACTTCTTTTGTTTGGGCTGTCAGGTGCAGAGGGGATGGTTAATTGTGGGTGAATTTACTTGGAGTTGAGAGTCCTGCTTTTTAGGGCTTCCTGGCCTGTTTTTATCCAGTACAGAATCTTTTTAGGTCCCAAGTTGAAAATTAATATTGAAAGGTGGATGTTGGCAGCCGAAAAAGGTCCTTTAGATGCTTTGGAAACCCTACTGGAGGAGGTATCTCTGAAATGTCAAAATTGGCTTGAAAACCTGGTCCCTGAGGACCAGGAACAGTCTGACAGCTCCCTGTCTGCACTTCCTATTTCAGTTCTTAATAAAGCATCCATTTTCATCTGTTTGAATTTCTAAAACCCCTTTGGTGTAGGTATCCAGCCTGAATGCAGAATCCTTTGCTTTAAGCTGTTTTTAAAAATATATTAAATGGGACATTCTCCTGACAATTGAATGGACAAGATTTGATGTCAAAACCAAAGTTAGTGGCAGATCTGAGTCCAAGCCTCCTGCCTGACGTGTGCTGAGCTGGCAGCCAGCAAGCTGGAAACTTTGATTTTTCAGATGTAGGATTTAAATCGCTTCATTCTTTCTCCATGTGCTGTGTGCCATTCCCATTGTCACCAGTAAGATGCCAGCCATGATGTCAGTGTGACCTCACTGGCTAATTTTTCTGCCTTCCTGGTTTCGAAGGAGCCAGGATGCGATGGGTGTTTCACAGCTCCGTGGTCCTTACCCTCCCCACTTTCTGTTGCCCTCCTAGGCCCGCTGTGAAGTCCTCCCGAAAGAAACAAACCGTCAAGAAGCAGAAAACTTCCAAGATCCTGGTCCGAAACATCCCGTTCCAGGCCACCGTCAGGGAAATCAGGGAACTCTTCAGGTAGGAAAGCGCTTCCCGTCGGGTTTGCGGGGTGCTCCGGGCTGGAACCGGGGTAATTTTCATATGGGATCTTGCTATCTGATTGTAAATGAGTTTTGGTTTCTTTGTGGAAGTAAAGAAGGCTTTTGTTGGATGTAGATAAAAACAGCTTGGCAGGTTATACCAGTGTAGAAATCCTACTGGTGAGACTGGGATCATGCCAGCCAGCGTTTTGGCCGGAGCCACTGTCAGACCGGTGGCCCGTCGCCGTGCCGCAGATGCTCATGGAGCTTCAGGATCTTCTCTGCCTGTCGATTAGATGACATAGGCTGGGATTTATTTCTTTTTCCTCTTGCCTGAGAGGTGTGCAGCAGCTTTCCTGATGCTTGGCACACCTGGATGGGGAGGAGCGCCGGGAGTCTCCGTTGCAGACAGCAGCTCCTCCATCTGTCTTCCCCAACCTGATGGTTTGGCTCCTTCCCACCGTGGAGGGAGCACTTAGGTCTTGCTTTCCCTTCCACGAGTGTTTCCCTGCCCTTGCTTCCCATCCTCTGCGGTCGGCAGCCCCGTGTCCGTACGGATGTGGGACTGTGCACATCCCCCTCCGGCAGGAAACACCGTGTCGGCCGTGAGACCTGCCTGGGAGAGGGCTGAGCCTTGGGTAGGGATTTTGGGATCCCACTCTGTCATCTTCTGTGCACTGGCTGAGCTCCGTTCTCTTTGTATCCTCAGCTCTCGTTAAGCCTTGTAATGCATCCCTGAAAAGGGGTGAAATTCTGTAAAATACAGCATTTCTTCATCTCCCAGGAGGAGAATCTCTTGCTCTTTGACCCAGGTCATGGTCCCAGCTCTGGGTTGCAGAAGGAGTTTGGGGGAGGCAGTGTCCAGCTCTGCCCATCGTTTTTTCCCATCTGGAAAATAAAATGGCTCATATCTGCAGGGCAGGGGGAAGCACTGTGTTAGGAGGTGGCTTTTCTTCTAAGCAAAAGGCAGGCTCTTTTGTCTGGTCAGGGCTGTGGGGTCTCTTCCCAAAGGGACCGAGTTGAGGAATCACTTAACCCTTTGACACCTCCCCGGACCACGGAGTGAAAACCTCCTTGTGAGGAGCCTTGGGGCAGTGATTTGTTGGTTGTGGGAGAAACAACACATTTCCCTTCGTACAGTGAATTCTACCTACTTTATGAGCATGGGATGTTCTCCTGGCTTGCCCACAGGCAGGGACAGTGGCTCCCACGTGGCTCGTAGGCTGTTTCCTCGCGAGGTGGAAGGTGGGGAGGAAAACTGGATGTTGCAGCACTTATTTTTGGGGTGGGCTCTGGAGATTGAACAGGATGCAGACCGTGATGTGGCTCTTGGGCTCAGCTTGTGTGACAGTAGGCACAGCCTAGAGATCCCTGCAGAAGAGCAAAAGGTTTTCCTTGGTTGTGCTGTGCAGGTTGGATGCTTTTGTTTCAATGCTGCCCTGAGAGGTTTTAGTGAAACACGGGGAAAAAAAAAAAAGGAAAAAAAAAAAAAGGTGGACTTCCAAGTCACTGTGCTGAGTTTTCTTAGCACGTGGGGCACCACAGATTTAAAACCCAGCACCGTGTGGCTACATAGGTGACCTTTGTAAAGCTGGAGCAAACGAAACCAGAGGGATCTATTTCCCTTTTTGGGCAGTTGAAGGAGCTGGAAGGTATATGTATATCATGAGGAGACTGGAGGGGGGGCTGTGTTTTATTTGGTATGGTTTTTTTGTCCTCCTGCCTTGTCTCACGCCTCGGTGCTGCCAGAGGAGGGGTAGGAGAACCCTCTGATGAATATTGCAAGGAACGTGCAGGTTCCAGCCGCCTGCGCTGGTGACAGCGCTCTCAGAGCGACGCCCGAGCATCCCTTTCACTTACCTAGGATATTCAGAGATGTGTGTCTTATCCTCAAAACAAAACCTGGCAGCTTTGGGGGTGTGGTGGTGATTGCAGGGGGGGGAGACCCACAATCCTCCCTCCACCCCTGCCATCTCTCCTTCCCTTCAGAGCGGCGAAAACCAGGCATGACGGAGCGCTACTAAACACTTCATCCTCCTAGATTGCTTTTTTTTTTTTTGGTGATGGGGGGGTAGGGTTTTTTTTTTAAATCAGAAGCCTTTGCTCTGGAGCTTTCAGCTCATCCTGCTTTTAGGAACCTGTCTGATTTGTATTTTGTTAGTTATTTATTGGAAACGGCGGACAATCGCCTGGTGGCGGAGGCGGCGCGGGCGGCTGCAGGGGGCACTCTTAGCCTGCCCAGGAGAAGCTGGCTAGGGACCACCACGCTGGGGACCACCACCAGCCTGGGGACAGCAAGGGACAGCCAGCCTGGGGACCACCGAGCCATGCTGGGGGGGCATGGCCGTGCAGGGCAGCAGCCCCCAGGCGTGGGGAGGCGGGGGGCTTTGCAGGGCTGGTATCTCCTCTATTGTTTCCCAGGCTCAAAAAGCACTTTCCAGCTGATGTCTCCCGACCTGCTTCCTTCTGTGCCAGCTTTTTTCTCCTTTCTGAATTGCCTGGGCAGGAGAAAAATTAATAAATATACATAGACAAACAGTTTTTATATATATATATATATGTATTACTGTGTGTATATATTACCCCGGCAAAATACATATATTATACAAATATATATTTCCAAATATGTCTCTATTTCCAAATATATATCTCTCTATATATTTGGTAATTCCATATAAATATCTATTTATATTTAGTGATATAGACATATATTTGGAAATACATATATATATATATTTCCATGTTTTGAGCTTTGTCAGGGAGCTGAGTCTTCTTCTCAAATGGACCCCCAGTAGGTGTTAATGACACTGGAAGAGCAAAACAAGGGGGGTGGGGGTTTTGAATAGTGAATTTTGTTAGGTGGTTTGAAAGGGCAATTCAGGAAATCCTGCCCTTGTTGTCTTTATGCTTTTTAAGATGTTGATGGATCCATTGCTTAAATGCTTAGACTTGCCCTGCGCCGTGGTTGGTGTTCTCCCAACAGTGGAAGGTGGACCATAGTCATCTTGCATGTCCTCCCTTGATGTTGCTGTTTTCCAGCTGATCCAGTGATGGGTGCAAACCATGAGGAAGGGTTCTCTGGATTGTTCTTTGGAAGCTCTTGGGGACACATGTGCTTCCCATCACACGTGTCCTCTGCATCATGAGCACCCACGGGTCTGGGGAGCCACATTCCCCAGGAGTTTCCTCCTGCCCGTCCCCAGTGACAAGGCAGATCCCAAGGAGGAAGGAGAAGGAAGGAAACCAGGGAGGCCATCAGGAAGGGTCTGTGAGTGGGTCTAAAATTCACATTGTTGTTTTGTTTTGTTTTGTTTTGTTTTTTTTTCCCCAAACTCCTAGTTTGCAGAAAATTCAAAGCAAATGTGTTTCTTTGAGTTTTGGAGTTTGGGGAGTTCTAATTCTTGGGCTGGAGCAAGGCGATGCTTAATTTTCTCTGTACAGGAGTCATGAATGCTGTGGTTAACAGCTAAAATCCTCTGCCCAGAAAATAAATGTCTTCTTGTAGGGTCCATGAGCCTTAGGTGCTGCCCACCCAGACCCCATGGCTTTGCAGGGGTGCGCGGGGCTGCTTCAGAGCATGTCTTGCCATCCATCTTCTGCGGGAGTTGTTAGCCTCTCTCACACCTTTGGGGCATTTTATTATAATTTTTTTTTTTTTTTGAGACCTGATAGGTGTTATTTTCTTCAGAGGGAGAAATGCTTTTCAATTATAGGGGCTGGTTTTGGGCTAGGTGTGAAGATTTAGCTTTTGTGGGTGTGGTGTTTTTTTTCACCCCTCATTTTTGTTCTTTATGAGATGCTACTCTTATCTTTACTACCTGGAAAAATAACAAAAGACAAATGGTCCTTAGTTCCTTTCAAAGAGCCATAGTTAGGGGAGGAGAGACAAAGGGATTGATATCCCATGAAGGCTGCTAATTTTTGCTACCAAATTGGGGGGCTTTTACGGCAAGATTTTGATAATTTTTTTTTATTATTTTTTATTTTTTCAAAAGGAACTCTAGATGTGGCAAGCTGAATTGGAGAACTGTGAAAGGCCACATTTTCACAGATTGGAGCTCTGGCAATTTCTGAAAATTAGGCTCCTTTAAAATCTATCACATTAGATCCATGCAGCCTGCTTTGGAAGTTCCAATTAACTATTTTGTTTCACGGCGTCCTCTTCCATCCTCCTTCCCTCTCTCCACACACCAACTTGCCCGAACGTTAAAAACAAAGCTCTTTTGCAGTTGGCATGTAACATTTCAAAGAGGTGTATGTTTTATTTTCCCAAAAGGGGGTGGCGATTAGATTTAGAAAAAGACTTCTTAAAGATTTCTAGCCCAATCAGATGCAGCTTGAGGGGTAGAAAATCTGCCTAGGCTTTGACATGCCTGATGTTATGCGGCTGAAGGAAGCAGATATTAGAGTTGCATCTCAAGTAGGATGTTTTGGGGCTGGCATCGCTTTCTCTTTTCGTTGCAAAATATAGCTGAGAGCTTACCGTCGGGTCTGTATCTATAAATCCACCAAAAGTTGTAACTTCCAGCCCTCCTCTGCCAATTCTCTGCTGTAGACCCCAACCCTCCAAATTCAGAGGGAGATCAGATGGCAAGTGTGTGAGTGGGGAAGGTGTTTTGGTGTCCCTCTTGGCTATCCTTCGCTGTCCACCCGCAGGAACCAATGTCAAACACGTGGTGAAAAGCTGTGAAATTTATAAAATTATTATCAGTTGAGACACTGGACTTGAGTTTGCCTAAAGAAGCAGCCAGCAGAAAAAGCAATGGCAAGGTGTGCCAGAGCAGGGAGCGGGTTATCGGGTGCGTTTATCTCCATATTCTGACTTTCCTACAAAGCAAGTATTGCTGCTGCTTGGGAAGACCTTCGGGACTGGGTGTCTCTTTTAATTTTAACCACTTTGCTGACTATTTTCTCCATCTTGACAAAAGACATGGCATTTATTGCATCTGGCAAAACAAGTGCCTGGGACTGATTAGGAGAAAACAGATCTATTCCCTCTGATAGAGGGTAAAAGTGAAGACAACCAGGAGGACAAGACTTTGGAGTCCTGTCTCTTCTAGAAGAAGGAGGAAAAAAAAAAAAAATCTCTGAAGAAAGATACAGTGGATAAACTGACAGAGATATTTTTTTTTCAAGGCAGTCTTTATGAAGTTAATTTTATAAGATGATGCCTTTCACTTCTTCTGACCTATTATAATAAAGTGTAGTTATCAGAATGGGCTTTTCATTTCCCATTATAAAGGACACGGTGGTATAATGAATCCGTCTGCCAGACACACTTGCTGTTCACACCTTTCTCCCAGTAATGGAGTCTACATGACTGGAGACAATTTCTCCTTCCCAGACTAACATTGCCCTGTTGAAGCCGTGGAAATCTTCGCTACCGAAAGGCGGAGGAGGGGAAAAAAAAAAAAAAAAAAGAAAAAAAGAATTAGTCCCTTCATAAACACGTGAGTTCATTAAGCAGGTGCTGGGTGGTATTAATTAGAACATTCAGCGCAAACAGCCCTAGGATGCGCAGCGCTTCAAGCATCGCTTGCTCAACAGTCTAAGGTCAGATTATTCTGCAAGTGATGCTTTTGCTTTAAAAACCCAGGATGTTGTGCTGGAAATATTTCTAAATCCGTTCCCGTTTCCTCTGAGCCGCTTAAAATTTTCTCTCCACGCTGTCCCCCTGCAGCTGGATGGTCTGTGGGTGTGGGGAAACTGCAGAAGTCACAGCGAGGACCTTCTCAGGGTGTAAGGGGCTGATGGGTGGGATGGTGGGGAGAAGCCTGAGGCCGTGCTGGAGGTCCAGTTTGGAGACTATGGAGAAGCTCAGTGATTCCCAGTGACCACTGGTCTTGCCTGTTCCTCCTGCCGTCCGACCATATCAGCAGACTTGTCCTAGGTGAGACATCTCCTCCTGGCCAGGTTGCTGGTTTAGCTCCTCGCCGTCTGCTGGGAGTGGTGTTCCCTGGTGTGTGCTGTGCCCTCCTGTGAAAAGCCAAAGTGCAGATCTTTCTCCACCATTGAGCAGCTGGAGACTTCCCCCAGCACCCTAGAGAGACCTAGGTCAGGGCATGTGCATTGCAAACACAGCTGGGATTTACAGGACTATAAAAACTCCTATTTGTTATGCTCTCAGCCCTTTACAATCAAAACAAAACTAAATTGACATAGATAAGATATGGAGATTATTAGTTGAGGGGCAGGGGGGACGGGGCAGGGTTGGTAGATGCGCAGGTGTTGGTCCCGCTGGGCTACGGTACTGGTGGAAGGAAGTGGAGCAGATCATCAACCCTTTCTTGTGGTGGGAACCGCTGTTGGGTTCATTCCCTGTTCATCTGGGTTATCTCCGTGAGCAGGTTAAGCTGTGTTTCTGAGTGGTTTTATCGAGTCTCCAACTAGATCCAGTGTGGAGGACTCAGAAAAGGGGGGGGGGAAGCTGTATAGGTGCTGAGCAAAGCCCACCATCTAAATGGCTCTTGTCCTACCTGTGTGTGGTTATCCCAAAGCAACAGGCTGCTTCTTCTCTCCAGGAGGCTACTTCTGGTGAGGAAGAGCCTCTTGGTCTTCCATGGTCTGGTACGTATGGCCCAGTAGCCTCCTTCATTGCTTGGATCCCACCTTTCTGCCTTCCCCTGGGAACTGGGACGTTGGTGCCAGCAAACGGAAGGACCGTGGAACATGTATCTTGCCAAGAGGCACACGTTCCGGTGGAAACCTGCCAAAAATACTTTGAGGAGCAAGACCCAGAACATGTCTCATTACACGTTTGAGCTCTGACAGCAGGAATGGTGCCTCCGAGTTGGGTTTGGTGTTGAGTGAGACTGCAGTGTTGGGTTTGTGAGGAAGCAAATGGGTGGGTTAAAAAAGTGACCCCTTGTTTTTGAGATCCCCAAAGAAGATATCCCTCCTCTGATCCCTGGTCCTGGCCATGGAGTGCCCTGAGGTTACAGGCACTCAATGACGTGGTGATTTGCATCCGAGTGCACATGTTGGTGCTCTGATATCTTTATGTCTTCCTATCTTTTCGGGTGGGTGGATTGCCGTGCTAACAGTGCTTTTGCCCCGTTTCGGTCCATCTCCAGGGATAGAGACCCTTCTTGTTTTAAAGGTGCCTTCCCAAGGCACCTTCGAAGGTGCCTACCCTGCACTCACCCTTGTTAAATGTCATCAGGATTCTCTCGGCCCATCTCTCCAGCCTGTCCAGGAGCATCCTTGCAGCCCATCTCAGCGCGGGGGCTTTATGAATCCTTGGGTGCTTCCGTGTCCAAACTGCGGGTGCGGGGGGTAACGCAGGGGTGCGGGTGCTTTTCTGGGCAGCAGTTTGCAGATACGTGGACCAGCCTCGTGAGGTGAGAGCCCTGGATGAGAACACAGGGAGCTGCCAGGCTGGATCATTTCTTTCCCTATCTCAAAAATTGTAAATTACGGGTATTATTTTGCTCCTCCTTCGAGCCCTTTCCTTATGTGCTGGAGACCCAAACATCAGCAACGTTGGGCTGATGTTCAGAGACCAGAAATGGAACCGTGGAACTGGCCACTTTAATTTGACTATCCAAAATGAGCCATGGGGTGGAGGTGGGGGGAAGCGAAATAGGTTTTTCAGCCCTGTTTTTCAGTTTGAATCATAAAGGTGTTTAACATAGATAAGGAAATGTTTAACTCCGTGTTATCTTGACAGGGTTGCTTTAAAAGGTGGATCTTCCCAAGAGCAGAAGGAAGATAGTATTTTTTTTTCAGCACATCTTTTTCTCCCTCCCGTCTTAAATATTCATTGCGATACTTGATTTTTATGTATTTTTGCCCCTCTTTTCTGCACTCCACAAGCTCCATACCCACAGGTCCCCCTTTTTGGGGAGTTTTTGGCTGCCTGCTTTGGCGCGGTCCGGTTGTCCGATGCGAAGGGAGGGAGTTTTCTGGGCTGCTTCCTTCCGACTCCTGCCGGAGCATCTCTCGTCAGGGCACTAAGCCTGAACCTCCTGATGGAACTTAATTAGTTTTCCACCCAGGCTCCGTCGCTCGTCAGCGCGGGAGGGAGGTGGGGAGCGATGGGGAAGGGGCTGCCGTTGAAACATCTTACTCAGATGTAACTCTGGGATTTTGTTTTGGGGTTTTTGCTGTTTTTCTGTGCCGAGTGGGGCTGGCACACGTGTGTGCGTACACGTGGGCTGTTTTCTCCTTGATAGGAGGCAAAACCCAAAACCCAAAGGAGCTGCTGTCTCCTGTAAATAACCCACTTGGTGCTATGAGTATTACAAGGTCTCCTTTTGTCTGAATTGTTAAGAGAAGTATCTGTGCATCTATGTATAAGGAAGGCAAAACGTATTATTTTTTTTTTGCCTTATGTTGTAGCCAGTTCATGTGCATTTTCAAAATTTTCCCTTGGCCACTGAAGCTACTCTGGGGGCTGGCAGCTGGGGGGGTTGCAGGATCGACAGCGTTGAAATGACACTGGACTAACTTTTGAGCTGGTGTCTTAGCCTTTAAGTCAAGGAGCAGTCGAGATGATTATTTTCTTCCCCTTCCCATTCTTCTCTCTGTTGCATTTCTCGAACTAGAGCTGTTGCACGGTGACATCTGCCCACCCACCCTCCTGTCTTTCTCTGGCGTATACAGCATATATTTTTTCAGTCTCACTTCATGAGAATGTCCTGAACAAGCCTCTAATGAATCACAGTTTTCTCCTCAGGATGACATTGTGTCCTTTATTTGCATCTCTGTTTGGGTTATTATGGGGTGGTTGATTTGTTGTTTTTTTTTTATCAACGTCAACCCTGCTACAGCATTTCTTACCTCTTCCAATCAGTGGATTTGAAGCCTGGGGGTATGATTACAATTAAGGACCTTTCATTGCCCACCCTTTTACCTCCCCCCCAGGGCAGACCCCCTGCCAAAGGCATTTGGACCTCGTTGGCTTCTGCAGCTGGTGGCACCATGAGCGTTCCTGTCTGTGCTCCTGCCCGCGCGTGGCTTTCCCTGAAGAAACCAAGCTAAGGCGGATCGAGCTGACCATCTGTCTTCTCTCGTCCCTTTCCTCCTCTCCCAGCGGTATCTTGACCACTTCCAGGCATCTGGCAGAGGAGAGGTGATCTTAAAATTGAGAACTTGGTGCAATTAAGCAGAGGAGGAAGCTCCTGAGGCCACCAGGAAGGTGGTGTTACAGGATTGACCCTTATTAGACATCCAGGAGTTCCCATAAACTGTCCTTGAAGATGGGACGTTTCTTTCTGACCAAATTCTCATTTTATTAGATACCGGGGAACCTCACCCTGGGGAAAACCATCTACTTTCTTCTTCTTCTCACAGCCATGCCTGTTGGCAGAGGGGCTGCCCATCGGTGCTCTGGACATATCAGGCTGCCCCCTCACGGGTGACCACCTGGGATGTGCCCAGGGGTGTTTGGAGGACAGGTTTGGTCCCCCTTAATATATATATTTGGGTTTTTTTGACATCTCCTTGTGGACCCTTGATTGGAAAGGCAGCAACGATGACTTTTCTGAGCCCAGGGGAGCGCTGCTCTCGGCCTGATGGCAAGCAGCACCCTTGGGATTTGTGGCACAATTTGTCCTGCAAAGTCACTTTGCCAGGTGGGCTGCGTGACCCCTCTTTGGTTCTCTCCCACCTTTTGATCCCGCCGCCGTGCTAGCAGCCAAAGGGTTAAAAGAGTTTTGGGGAGGGGGGGAAAGAGGGGGGGAATGAGGGGGTGGAGACAGGTGTTTCAGATGCTCATTACTCACTGCCAGCTTCCCCCCAAATCATATTAATTTCACGCTGTCACGCAGGACTGCGCTGTCTCTCTCGTCAGCATCCAGGAGGGTGACAGGGATGGCCGGGGGGGGTGTGGAAAAACATGGGGCTGTGTCCCCCCCCCTCCCCTAAGGCTCCACATCACGGCTGGGATGTGGGAAGCTCAGGGGTAACCTTGCTGTGGGACCGGACTGGGGGCTTCTCACCTTGAAAGGGTGGTGGGAGTGGGGGTGGGGGGGGATGTGGGGAACAGGGGGGGTGCTTTTCCACGCGCTGCCTCCCGATGATCATTTTCCACCCCGCTGCTTGTGCAAAAACCCCATGAAATTAGGTCTGCTGCAGCGGGGAAGCCTCGGGGAGGGATGGAGAGAGGGAGGGGAGCTGCCAACCTGCCCTGCCCTACCTGTGGGCACCCAGGATGATGCTTAAAAGTTGGGGTTTTTTACCCATAATCTTCCTTTCCTTTTTTAATACCAGGAAGCTCAGCCTGGCTCTCCCTTGCAGAGATCGCTTCCCCGGCTGCCGCTGCTGCCTTTATCCTTTCTCCCCCTTTTTTTTTTTTTTTCTGCAACGTTTTTGGCTGTTTTGCTCGCGGCGTCTGCCAGAGCTGTCACCTCTGCAGGGACTTCTCGCTGTCACACAAGGTAGGGCAGGGACTCTCAGGGCTCCTGGGGGCAGGCAGCTCATTCCCCCCCCCCCCCAGTAAAGTTCTCCGACAGCAGGGATTCTGCACCATCCCCAGCGATTTTTGTTATTTTTAATCCCTATAAGGCGTCTCAGCTTTTGTCCACGTGTGCTCTTTCATAATTATTTTTGGGGGGGGTTAGGGCCAGAAGGATCATCTCCTCCCCTTTTCTCTCATCACGTACCCTGTGGTTGCTCGTCTTGCAGCACTTGGCAAAATCCAGCAGCAAAATAACCAGCTGGGGTCTCCCAGTTTGCAGAGGAGAGGAGGAAGAGGCACATTAGGAGGCTTTATAATAAACCTTGGGAGGGGAGTTACCTGCCTGGGCAGGGGGATGACTCCCTTGAGCCCTGAGAGACTCGTTGCTCTCATGCCCACAGACCCCTGGACCCTCAGGAGTGGAGGACAAGAGCGACAGCTCCTGTGCCAGCACCATCACCAGCCTCTGGTACCCACAGCCGAGTGCCGGGTGTTATCACTGCTAATTAAACATTAGAGAATCTATGAATCCAGGCACTAGGCCATTTCTTTAATCAATTCTGCTTCTGCTTTTCTGGCCCTGATTCCTTTCTGTGGTCCTCTCTTCATCCTCTGTGTGAACCAAACGCAGGTTCCTCTTAGGTAGCCACATCCCCTGGGGGCATTGCCATCTTTCCATGACGCCATGTGTTTCCCCCACCTTTGCAGTGACCTTACGAGCAGTGAGTTATGGCAGGAAAGCTCTTTGAACCTCCTTTTGCAGGGCAAATGCTGGGTGTCATCCAGCAAATTGTATGTGACCAGCCTGGGGTGATGCTTCTTGGCTCATAGAATCATAGAATGGTTTGGGTTGGAAGGGACCTTAAAGTTCATCCAGTTCCAACCTCCTGTCCTGGGCAGGGACAACTCGCACCACACCATGTTGCTCCAAGCCCCCTCCAACCTCCCCTTCAACCCCTCCAGGGATGGGGCAGCCACAGCTTCTCTGGCCAACCTGGGCCAGGCTCTCACCACCCTCACAGGGAAGTTGTTCTTCCCCACATCTCAGCTCCATCTCCCCTCTTTCAATTTAAACCCATTTCCCCTCCTCCTAGGGCTCCCCTCCCTGATCCAGAGTCCCTCCCCGGCTTGCCTGGAGCTGCTTTAGGGACTGGAAGGGGCTCTGAGGTCTTCCCAGAGCCTTCTCTTCTCTAGGCTGAACCCCCCCAACTCTCTCAGCCTGTCGTCCCAGCAGAGGGGCTCCAGCCCTCCCAGCATCTCCGTGGCCATGTCCTTCCTGTGCTGAGGACCCCAGAGCTGGACACGGAACTCCAGATAGAGTCTCCCCAGAGTGGAGCAGAGGGGCAGAATCCCCCCTTTCACCCTGCTGGCCACGCTTCTTGTGATGCAGCCCAGGATGTGGTTGGCTTTCTGGGCTGCCAGGGGCACACATATTCAGCTTTTACCCTTTCCCACGTAGGGGATCTTCCACTTGAAGCAGAGATCTTTCTTCTGGTGGGTACGTGGGACATTGTGGCCAGTTAGAGGCAGACAGGTGATGGTGGGAGGTGGTCTCCTGAGCCCTCCTGCTTGATATCAGCGCAAGAATCGGAGGAAGGCTCGTGTCTCTATTCAAACAAAGCATCTCATCCCAGGGAGCCGTTACCTGCTCCCATCTCATTTAATCCGTCAGCTCCAATATGGGCATGGCAGCTTGTGTGCCAGCTCGGAGAGCTGTTCCTATCTGGTTTGCCTCTAAAAATTAGGAGCTTCTGTTGAAAGCCCCTGGCCTGGAAGCCTTGCAGCACGGAGAAATGAGCTCCCTGCTCTGCCTCTAGCTCCATGGTGTCCCTGCCCAGGCAGCCAGAGGTCAAAAGCTGGTGGTGATGCCACCTCTGGGGAGGGCAAACTCCGGTCCTTTTGGATCCCAGTCAAGCCTGGCAGGTTATTTTTAGGTGTATTGTTGCCCCTTTTTTTCTTATTTTCCTCCTGGCGTGTGTGTGTGTATTACAGCTCACTCAGGTCAGCCGATGCAGGCATTGCTGGTGGATGAAGAACACGGTTCCTCTTCCTCTTCTGCAGCCCCTCATTTCTCCCTCCCCTTCCCCTTCTCGGCCAGGCTGTGGCTTCCCTGCTGCGTTGACAGCATCTGTCAGCAAGGAATTCTGGTGTCTGCTCTTGCCTGCCATCGGTTGTGAACACCCAGGGCGTTGTGATGAGCCTTCCTGAAGGTTTGGGGGGAGACAGCAGAAGGGGGAGGATGGGCAGAGCTTGCCACCCCACCACCCAGATGCCCTGCTCAGCTTTCGGTGCTGCCTTTGACCTGTCCTGCCCAGCTCTGCCCTTTTTTCTGCATTTTTTTCTGTCTCCTACTGGAGAGCAAAGCTGGAAAACACAGGCTGTGGCGTTTTTTAGTTGGGTTCTTTATTTATAGGAAGAAATTCTTTGCTGTGAGGGTGGTGAGACACTGGCCCAGGTTGCCCAGAGAAGCTGTGGCTGCCCCATCCCTGGAGGGCTTCAAGGCCAGGTTGGGAGGGGGCTTGGAGCAACCTGGTCTGGTGGGAGGTGTCCCTGCCCAGGGCAGAGGGGTTGATCTCAATGATTTTTAAGGTCCATTCCCACCTGAACAATCCTATGATTTTATGATTTTCTTGAAAAGGCTTTAAGTTGGGAGGGGGTGGGCAGGGCTGAGGCAGGGGGGTGGGGAGCGCTGAAGCAGGCACTTTGCCTCATCCAAGACTATTTATTAAATAGTTATTAATGGTTTGCATCCTGATACAGATCAGATGATGCCTTGCAAAGGTCCATCTCTGTGGGGAGGACCTGCCTCATCTGCCGTGGTGGGATGTGTGGGATGCCCCAGGGAGCGTGGATTTCAGCTTCCAGACACGTGGGCACACTCCAGGTCTCTTTTCCCAATAATTCCCATGGGTGGATGAACTGGAGTTGTCAACTTCCATTCTGGGCTCTAGCACTCTTTGCTGGTTGCAGTGGTCCAAATCTCTTCATCCAGTCCTTCCAAGCACTTTCTGAGACTGGGGAGTGGAGAGCCATGAACTTTCTGCAGAAATGAGTAGAAACTTCATCACTGAGTCCCATCATGGCTCAGTTAATGCAGGCACCCTGTGGTCACTCCCCATCCTCCTGTCTTCTGAGCGTTTTCCAAGTGACCTGTGAAGACGTGTCCCACTGCGTAAAGTCACCTCGGAGCTTTGGCAGGTGGTGTAGTTGTTGGAGGTTGGGAAAGGGTGACAGGGATGAAGAAGAGAGCAACCATCGTAGCTTGGGTGGCAGTGAATCCTCCCATTATTGAGTACATCTAGGAATGTTCCTCTGCTGGAGTTGCTTTTACAGTACAATGAGAAAAATCTAATGCTTTTATTATGTTGGTCACGATGGAAAGGATGGTGGTGGTCGGGGGGCATGATGGCCCAGTGGCTCCCAGTCTGGCGAACTGGTGTGTGCCTGGTTTTAACGTTTTGTCCCTGTTCTGATCCCTGGCAGGCCTGGGATGTGGCCGGGCTGGGTTCAGGAGATCTCCCCATCCTTCTTGTGTTTGAGTCACCCACAACAGAAACACTTCACTCGAGCTCCCACGTCCTCGGTGCATTTGCATGCGTTTGATCTCCCCTCACGTGTTTCTCCATTCCCCTGATGAAAATAATTAATCTGGTTATTTTTCTAAGTCGTCCTGCAGCTTTACAGGGACAAGACTTAAATAAGGATCCTCTTTAAAGCAGAGCTGCGTTAAAATAGCCGTCTGCCTATAAATATCTCAGTGCTTCCATATTTATTCTCCTCCAGCTCTGTGCAGGAGGTTCTATAGTTAAATTTGAGATATGGGTTGGGGGAGAGGGAGTTTTGACTGTTGATGCAGCCAGGATCTTAAGAGCAAGGCTGCTCTCTCCAAAGGATGCCCTAGGTACCCCTTTGGGGTGGCTAAATCTCCTTCCTCCTGTTTACTGCTTTTGCTAGTTGTACAAATTTCCTCTTGTCTTTGAAACAAGCTGACTCCTCAGAATCCTGGAGGAGCGGAGATTTGTGCCGGTCCCTCCCGTGAGCGCTATTTTAGCATAACTTATTTCTGACCGGAGCTGCGCTCTGATCAAGGATTTTCGAAAGAACCCAGGAGAAATAAATCCCCAAATCTCAGCGCTGTCGGAGCTGCGGGTGCCTTTGAAATCCTGACCCGCCGGTGATTACTGGGGTGACTCGGTGGCTTCTAAGCCCTGGTCCTGCAAGGTGCTGCCTGCGGGGAGAATTGGGGCTTACGAGCGCGAGCGCTGGAGGCTCTCATTGAAGTCCCTGCAAGGATTGAGATTTCAGAGGGTTTGGGATAGAAGGGTCGTGGCTGTGGTGGTTTGTACATCTTGGTGACAAGCCACCGGAGGAGGAAGGGGTTTATCAGAAGGTGTAGTTTGGTCCTTGGAGGTAGGTGTGATGGGAGGCTGGGGAAGACTCAAGAGAAGTCTTCTTTCAGTTGTCCTGGCAGAGGTGGCCCTTTCTCCACTATTATACTTGAGTGTCTTTTTACAGTAACGTCAAGAAGGTGGCCGCTGGTTTGGTGAAATCACAGAATTTGAGAGTGGCCAGAGACCAGGTGGAGTCTTGTTAGGGGCTGGAGGGAAGAGCCCTGTGGTGACAGGGACTGGGAGTGGAGCTCATCTCTCTGCAAAATGGTAAAGAGGAGAGAAACAGTGGCAAAACCTAAATAGGGTGGGATTTTTGACTTCTCTGCTGGTTTTTGAGTGACCTCTTCAGTCACACATCTCCAACAACAGTTACTTTGAAGTCTTCTGAGCCACCAGCTTGCTCTCTTTGGGACCAGCAGGTGACTTGGAACCCCCAGCTCCTTTGCAGTGTTCAACACCAGTCCATCAGATCTGTTCCTAAAGCCTGTGGCATTTCCTGTGCCAGCTCTGCACCTTCCCCTGGGCCTTGGGAATGTGCTTGGAAATTTTCCATGTTGAGATGTGAAGTTGTAGAAGGAAATCTGTCCATGCTTTAACTAAATAGTGAATCATCGTTGTCTCGAAAGCACGAAAATAAACGTGGGTCATATATAGGTATCTTCTCTGGAAGGTATTAGTGGGCTCAGCGAGTTTTTCTTTGATCTTGCCAACTCTAAAATAGATGTATAACAATACGTAGATTTTAAAAAAACCCTCCCCATCCTATGTTAGACTCCACAGCACATGCTCCTCCACCAGTGGAGACCAAAGGCAGGAGATGTGGAGATATGGAGAGATGTGAGTGCTTGTGCAGTGCCCTGGGGGCAGGCAAAGGGAGGAAGGGACCTGTGGAAGAGCCGAGATATCGCTTGGAAGAGCTGAGACCTCACTTGGAAGAGCCGAGATCGTGCTTGGAAGAGCCGAGATCTCGCTCTGCAGACGGACCAGGTGGAAGACGGGGGAAAAAAATCAGGAGATGGATGGGTCCTTCCCTCTCTCCGAAAGTCACGTGGGAAGGCTGCTGGGTGGTTTCTCCACGTTAGCATCTCCTGCTGTTGATGGTCATCCTTCCCTGGTTCTCCCCACCTTTCCTTTTGCCCCGTTGCCCCGTTAAATTCAACCCTGGGAGCCAGCTCTGTTGGGCTCAATGACTGTGAGGGTCCTACCATAGCAACCGGACCTGCCTGCCCCCACCAGCCAGGAAACTGTTGGAAAATAATCATCATTTGGGAGGAGATGGGGGCCAAGGCAGGGGGACCATGAGACAATGCGATGCCCCTTCCACCCTCACGGCAAATCTGAGCCGAGCGGGGAAGGGAAAGGCCCCTTTTAACAGTTTTCCTTTAAAGCAAATCCCTTTAAGGAAAACTGAATCTCTCGCACGACGTTAAACCTCCCAAAGTAGGATTAAACGCGGCAAAATTAAGAAACCAAACCTGGTTGTGGCACCTGTTTAAAAATGACTTAAGTGGTTGGGATATTAAAATTTTAAGACCTGCCGCTGTGCTGGTGATGGAGGATTTAAAAAATAATAATTACCGTTGGGTTCCCCCCCCCCCCCTTTTCTTTTTGCTTGGTTTTCAGAATTGGTTTCTTTCTGTTTAGCATGCAGCCTAATTGCGTAATTACACGATAGACTGGAGTAGAATTTAGTGCGTGTAATACCAGTTATAAAGAAGAGCCCTAATTATGTATATCTTCTCAGGTAAATAATACATCAGGGGCATGGAGTGGCCTAATTACTGTTCTGAAAACCTGCCTAATGACTAATTTACTTGGAATTTCAGAAAGCTTTTGATAAGGTCCCTCATAAGCAACTGTTAAGGAAAATAAATCTAAAAGGGGTAAAATGTTTTGCTACGTTTTTAAACAAGGCGTTTAAGCGACGGGAAACAACCCCTGCCTTGGTGGGGGGGGGAAATCTTGCATCTTGAGGAGGGGGAAGGTCCTGGGGCTGCATGTTGGTCTGGGGCCAAAGCTGTCACGTTTTCTGATCCTGCTTCCCTGCAAGCTCCACAGGAGGCTGCTGCCGAGTGAGATATCCACAAAAAAAACCCAAAACCAAAAAAAAAACCAAAGGAAAAAACCCCCACGGGATTTAATATTAGCAGGAGTCTTGTGGGTTAATTCACAGCTCTGTGGAAGAAGCACATCTATGTCCATGTGGTCTCTGGATGTAGATGTGATGTTGAGCATCTGAACGGCTTTTCAAGATCTGGCCCAAAATTCCATCAATCCAAAAAGAGCTAAACTTTGTTTAATTTTCCCCCGTGCAGAAGACGGGGAGCGAGGGCAATCAGAAAGCTGGACCAGCTTCTCCAGGGTTGGTTTCTAGGTGGATCTCGTGGGCTTTCTCTGTGTGCTGGTGCTGGGACCAGTGCCGCTGTTATTCTGGTGAGCATGTCAGGGAGACGCCGCAGCGAAACATGGTCGATAGGATGGAGAAATGAGTCAGCCGGTGGTCCCCGGTGAGAGATGGACACTGAGCTGACAAGGAAGGGTAGGAGACGTGAAGGTAGGAAAGAGGAGGGTCCCAGCGAAGCCTGTAGCTGGGAAGAGGAACCCTGAAGCAGCAACAGGATGATGATGGGGATGAAGGAGGAGAGATGGGTGAGGACTACCCAGTGCCACGAGGCTTGTCTGGGGCAGATGTGCCAGGCCAGCGTGGTGGCTGGAAAGGAGAATCTGGGATGGTGGCATGGGGACAGGGATGCAGGAGCCCTGCAGGCTCCCCTCTGCTCCTGGGAGACATCACCCTGGCTGCTGTGTCTATCAGGATGACTTTTTTTGGGTGTGTATTTGTGGTAAAACATCACTTTATTCTGCCGCGGGCACGGTGCCTCCTTCTTCCCCAGATTAACAGTTTTTTTAAAAGTAGATAAACCACACTTTTCATTTGCAAAACCCTCTGCAAAGTGTATCGCAGTGCTCCCCCTCACCCCTGGACCTTGGGGCTCTTCGTGCCCAGCTCTGCCCCCCAACATCTGCTATGGGCAGCTCAACCTGCTGCACCAACCTCTGCCCTCTCCCTTTGCAACCCCCCCACACCCCCCCCACACTTCACTTTTGGGTCTTTTCTGGGAGAAAGCAGGGATGTGTGTTGCCAACTGGAGGAGCAACGGAAGAGAGGCGGGAGGGGAATTAGCACCGAAGGGTCCTCAGCTGAGCAGCCGCGGTGGAGATGAAGCAGGAGGCTCTCTGTGCCTCGCCGGAGACATGCTAATTGGCTTTCCTGCCCGGCAAACTTTGCAAATGATGCTCTGGAAGTGGTGGGCGAGATAAACAGTTGCTGTGGCAGGTGTGCCCAAAGCCCCGGCTGGATGTAATTAGAGGTGTTTAGGAGAGAGCATCCCGGAGACATCTGACGGTGCCCTCCGTGCCAGGGGCATCCTGGGTCCTGCTCCCCCCCTCCCCTGCCTCAGGACAGCTTTGGGAAGAGATGGTGCTTCCAGACAAATTTGGCGGGGGAGGTTGGGGGGATGCAAGGTAGGAATCTGGCTGGTGGTGATTTCCTGAGAGTCTAATGGAGTTAAAGCCTGGGAAAAGGGGAAAGGTGTTATTATAGAATCATAGAATGGTTTGGGTTGGAAGGGACCTTAAAGACAAGGCAGTGTCCCCCAGCTGCCCTGGGCAGGGACACCTCCCACCACACCAGGTTGCTCCAAGCCTCCTCCAACCTGGCCTTGAAGCCCTCCAGGGATGGGGCAGCTACAGCTTCACTGGCCAACCTGGGCCAGGCTCTCGCCACCCTCACAGCAAAGAAGTTCTTCCTGAGATCTCATCTAAATCTCCCCTCCTTCAGTGTCAAAACCTTCCCCCTTGTCCTATGGCTCCCCTCCCTGATCCAGAGTCCCACCCCAGCTTTCCTGGAGCCCCTTGAGGGACCGGAAGGGGCTCTAAGGTCTTCCTGGAGCCTTCTCTTCCACCGGCTGAACCCCCATCACTCAGCCTGTCCTCCCAGCAGAGGGGCTCCAGCCCTCCCAGCATCTCCGTGGCCTCCTCTGGCCCCACTCCAACAGGTCCATGTTCTTCTGATGCTGGTGGCCCCAGAGCTCCAAAGTCTCAAGGTGACTTTTCTCTCTTGCAGGGCCAAGTCACCCTTTTGCAGAGCTTCGAGCTTTTCTGCTGCTTTTGCTGTGGGGCTTTTGCTTTCTCTCTCGTACCAAAGATGCTCATGTTCATCTTATGCTGCCTTTTTTTAAAACCCTGACTTCTTTTGCTGCCCTCATGGGTTGACTGGAGCGTTGGATGTCCTTGGGAGGTTGGTAGACAGCAGCGTGGCTGGGAAAATGGGAGAGATGCAGCCTTGCAAGGTCACTTCTATGGAGCAGCAGAAGCTGAAGAGAAGCCTGGGGTCCCCACTGCGTTCTCCAGCATCGCTGCTGAGCTCCTTGGCAGTAGATGAAGGGCTGCAGCATCTCTTGATGGCTTCCTCCTGCCTCATCAAGAGCTGTGCTCATCACCGATCCCGGAGAGCCTTTGAAAACACCATTCCTGCTTTTTATGGGCCCTCGCATAGGACTGTGTTAAATGTCTCTCCCATTTCAGAATCCTTGGAGTTTCTTTGGGAGTCCTGGACTCCAAGCCCAGGAGACTTGGAGTTTCGTTGAGACGTTGAGGAGTCTCTTCCCTTTCCTTCACTGGGTTGTTTCACTGCCCTGCCAAGCAGCTCGTTAAAGCTTCCAGGGAACGAGTTGCAGGTGTTTTTGGGGGGCAATACGAGGCTTTGTACTGTCTGGGA
This sequence comes from Gallinago undulata, assembly GCA_026546715.1. Lineage (NCBI taxonomy): Eukaryota > Metazoa > Chordata > Aves > Charadriiformes > Scolopacidae > Gallinago > Gallinago undulata. Next base: position 20,040,210 of record JAOTQQ010000005.1, read on the forward strand.
TGAGATGGCAGCAACCTGGGAAGGCAGCTGGGCCTGCATGACCCTGTCCTGCAGGGAGGGACAAGTGGGAATCTCCTGTATCCAGCCAAAAATGCAGGAGATGCTTGAACACTCATGGTCCTGTGGGAGCTGAGGACACTGGCTTGAATAGCTTTGAGATCTTGTCATGGTGAGGCCTCCACAACTCTTGTTTGTGGAAGATGGTCGGATGGTGTGGAGGAGGTACCCTATGGCACCCACGAGCGCAGCGCGACCGGCAGCTCCTGCCTGGAAACTCTCGGTGCCAAAAAGAGAGAGATTTGTGGTGAAATGCTGTAGCTGAGCTCAGACACGTGCCGTCGGCGCTCGCCTTCCCCCGGCGCTGGTGGCCAGGAGGGGGGCCTGGCTTTAGCCCTGCTGTAGGAGGCTCTCTGCAGCCTGGCCAGGTGTCTCCTGGAAAATTGGCCTTGAGAAGGTGTCCATCACTTGGAAGCAGCTGAGCTCGGAGAAGGCAGCAGGGCTCTGGCAAATCCCAGTTTTGCTGCCACAGCAAATCAAGAGGCCTCCAAACAAAGACGATGCTCCTGGGCAAAGAGAAGAGGAAGCTGGAAAAACTCCATCACCCACGTAGTGAAGACCAAGGCACAGATGTGGCTGTCCTGGCTTTTGAAGTTGGTCTGATGATCCAGCAGGATTGTCCAGTGCAGGTGAGGAGCTGCTGTGGGAGTGAAGGATCAGCTTTGCAATGGAGCCAGGGCAGGCAAGGACCCCCTTTTCTTCATCCCCATGGTTTGATGGTCCATCCAAAGTCCCTCTACCTATCATCTCCTGCCCCCTGGCTCCGCCAGGGATGGAGGCAGCAGCAGTTTGCTCCAGGTTCAGGAGCCTTCGCTCCCTCCTTGCCCTCCCACCCATTCATTTGCTAATTTTCAGAGGTTACCGAGGAGACGTTATTGATGATGATGATGATGATGATGATGGTAATAGGGGAGATAGGTGGCAGATTAATTCCTGAACTCCCTAACAGGATTTAAGCTAACAAGAGAGGAGGGCTTTTTTTTTTTTTCCTCCTTCTCTCCTTTCCCTTCCTCCTTTCAGATATTTCCTGTGCTGGGGATAACAACACCGAGGAGTGTTAAATTGGCTCTGAATGTCCACCCCTGGCTGTCCACATTCTTGTAACGATTTCATTAGCTTGAATTATCCACGTTATTTTCTTGTAATGGGATTAGCCGTACTGGAGTCAGCTGAAGTCCTGGAGCGGGAGGCGGGAGGGACCTTCCGCTGCGTATTTCATTAACTCTCTCATGCAGGGGGTGGAACTGGCCACGGCTCAGCCCAGGGGCAAAACCATTTGCCAGGGTCCCCCGTTCCTAAAGGAGGAAGAAAGAAAAAGGACCATTATTATTATTATTTCCTCCCCCCCCGCCCCCGCCACCCATAATCAGCAAATCGGCGCAGAAGCAGGGAGGTAATTTGTTGGGGGAGGGAAAGTCCAGTTTGGGGGCGAGGGAAGGGGGAAAAAAAAAAATAATTTAAAAAAAAATAAAATGAAGGCGACCATTGCAAAGCGATTGAGTGAATTCTGCTGGGCTGAAGCGTGGCTGCAGCCTGCTGCTGGGGAAGAGGTTGGGCAGGATGAGACGGGGAGGACTTCTGTCTCTTTTGGCCTCCTCGTCCCCCTGCCCGGAGCCGTTTCTGATGAGCGGTTCCGCTGCCTGGTTGATTTGCTTGAGCTCTATCCTAGGGCTGCCAGCAGTCACGAGGGGGGATTGAGGCAGCGTCAGGGCTCGGGGATGAGAAGGCAGCGAGAAGAGGAGGTTGGTGGAGTTAGATGGCAACCCACGAGGAGCTTGGGCAACCTCGCTAGAAGTTTTCCTGATCAGCTTTCCAACATCGTTATTGCTGGTTTGTTTTTCTTTCAGGAAAATCTATCGGAGAGAGGGATTTAGGACTGCCCCGTGCAGTGGGGCATCTGTACGTGTCTGGAGAAATCTAAGGGAGACTTTTTTGTTTGTTTGTTTGTTTTCCAAGACCTGGAAAGCATTGCCATCTTGATCATTGCCATCTTCTGGCAATGGATGGCAGTTTGTCCTTCTAACCATGTGCGTGGGTTTGCGGTGTTGGTTGTGCTATGTCCTGCAGAACTTGGCAACCCAAGAGTCCTTGATGAGCTGGTAGCTGAGGGCACACCAAGATCAAGCATGAGGAACGCATCTTTGTGTTTGGGTCTTAAAAATAATGGTCAGGGCTGGACAGGTAGATCTTGGCCAGTCCTGAGAAGCAGTTTAAATGCTCCTATTTGAGATAGAGTGGACATTTCCCAGCTGGAGTACTCTTCAGCCTCATCTGTAGGTACCTGTCCCATGAACGAGGCTGTGTGAATGGCCATCACAACTGCTCGGGGCAGCGGTGGGGCCAGACTTAGACATCGGGAGCTGAGGGAGGTTGGGGAGAGACTTGGAAACACAGGGCAGGAATTCAAACAAAACCCGATGGAGAAAAGAAGAGCTGTGAAAAGAGGTGGTAGAGTCATCTGCAGGAGATGGTGCTGGCACTTGTGTGCCTGGCGATACTGGGGTGGAAGCTCAGAGGATTTGGGGCTGTGCCCACGGCGGGGTGATGGAAGGGGAAGAAGGAGCTGCAGGGTGGGAACTTGGCATGTCGTGCTGGTGGAGAAGGGAAGGGTTTCTGGAGACCACCTGTATAACCCATCCTCAGAGCTCTGCTTGGCCGTGTTGATGAAGGATGCACGAGCATCTTCTAGTAAATGGGCAAAGCCAAGTGAGCAGTGTGGTGTCTACCAACTCGAGTGTGCTCTCTTTAATAGCAATAAAATGTCCTATAATTAGCAGGCGAAGGACTTGCCTCCCGGCTGGCCTGTGCCAGAAGGATATAATTACAATCCCAAGGAGTGATGTCCCTCTGACCCGCAGCGTGGAGGAGAAACCTGCTTCTCTTCCCCCTGCTCAGCCAGGGAAGCGTGGGGGAATGGCTGGAGCACCACTGGAAGAGCTGCCAAAGCATCGGGAGAGCGGCTGGCACCCAGCAAAGCCATGTGAAAGTGTGGGATCCCTCACGGGCGGGAGGCAGAGGATGTCCCTTCTGGCATCTCTGGGAACATCCTGTGTTTCTCCTGAGCTTGGCGCTGGTGACTTGGGGAGGAAAAGGTTGTGGATGTCTGTATTCTGCATCTGTGTGTGGATCATTGCTCAGCCAGGGCCAATATGGGCTTTTACTGGTTTCTCCTCTGCCTTTGTAAATCTGGATCGGCACCAAAAAAAAAAAACCCAAAAAACTGGTTCTCATGTGGGAAATATCTTAGTGGCAGCATTTGTTTGGGGCTGTCATCCCTTCCAGCCAGCAGCGTGAAAACTTGCCAAGGCTGGGGGAGCGAGCGCAGGCGTGAGGATGGATGTTGCCAGCCTGGCTGGCAAGCTGCCTGCGGCACGGGCAGAGGGAAGCCGGGGGAGACACGTCCTCCAGACCCACCAGGTCCCAAACCCCCTTGGGATTTCACAGGACTGCTGTTGGGATGCCGTTTTTCGTGAATACATGGAGAAGGAAAACTGGGAGGTGACAGAAGAACCGTATGGAGGCTGCTGGGGGCTCTGCAAACCTGCCACCCCCATGGCAAAGTTCTCGCTCTTCGCTTTTCACTCCCAAACTGCCCGTTTTAATTGTGAGCAGCTCCATGGGGACATTTGGTTTTGCTGCAGACCTTGGCTGTGCTCGTTACGGATGAGATCTCAGCCCGGTACGGTGCCACCAACGACTGTGGGGTTCAGAAACGGACCCGGCACGTGGGTCTGGTGGGCTCAGGGCTGGCCCAAAAAGGAGGTTACAAGGAGGTTACGGATTCCTGCACCATTAAGCTGAGCTGACTGCAAACCAGAACGGTGGTGTCTCAGGAAGGAAAGGGCTTTACCACGTCCTTCAGTTCTCATGCTGGGGCTGAGCACTGGGGCTCAGGAGCGCTTGGAAAAGGTGTGGATCGTGGATGCCGGTGGGTACCAACTCAGAAAACCCTGAGGTTTCTCACTCACGCTGACTCAAGGGACTTCCCTGAAAACCCTCCCTCCCATGGCGAGGAGCCTGGCACGCTGCTGTGCTCCCTGCCGGCAGCGGCGCCGGGTGCCAGCCCTTTCTGGTCTCCATCCAGTTTGCCACGGAGAGAGGAGAGAGACGTCAGCTCCAGGAGGAACCCCCCCACCCCTGGGGTGCTGCTATTTCCCACCCTTTGCTCCCGTCGGAGCTGTGTGCTGGAAGGAGAAGCTGCTCGTGAGCCTCCCCACCTCCCCAGCCATCCCCACCCCCCGGGGAAACCCGTGTTTTAAAGCAGCTCGGGTGGGATCTGAGGCGAGAGGCGGTTTAGCAGCCTGGATAAAAGCTGCTTTCTTCCTTCCCGTGTCATCTCGGGCTCAGGTTTTTGCCCAGGTGATGAGCTGCATCCCCTGCTTCCCTTTCCAGCATCCCCATGGGGCGATCCGTCAGCTGGCAGGCTTGCGGCACGGATGCAGCCGGCACAGGAGGGTACCAGGAGCCTGGCACCGCGGGGGGTAATTGGGTTCCCTCCCCCTCTGCCTCTCATCCCCCCCCCAAAATCCAGAGGAAATAATTGGAAAAGAGAGGTGTGAGTCTCTGCCTGGCGCTGGAGAGGAGAACATTAAAGGCCTGAGCTCTCCACTTCATTCGCAGCTCCCGGGATGGTAATTGCTGTGTTGTGGTTTCTAATTAGCGCCGCAGTGGGGGGGAGAGTGTTTTACTCTGCAGCCCCGGTGGGGTCAGCCCTGCCTCTGCCAGCCCCTCGCCTTTCCTGGCCCCCCCCGCTTTGCCTGCTCCCCGGTGGGAGCTGGGCTGCAGCTTCCTCCTGTGGACCCGTCTCTCTGGGAACCTTTGGTGGGTACCAACTGTCCTGCTTCCCCCCAACCTTGTCCCTGAGGAGATGTCTGTGGCCAGCCCCTCTCCGGATCGGGTCCCCACTGCCTCCCAGTGTGGGTGGCTTGGGCCATTCTGAGCTGGGGAGGGAAGAGATGGCTTCTTCTGTCTCTGCCTGGGCTGATGTTGGTCACCACGGCTTCCACCTGGTACCCCGACATTATGGTCCATGGCCGTCTTGCTCCTCCTGGACACCTCCTTGCCCATCCTGTGTCAAAGGGAAACACATGGTGTTTTAGTGCACAAAGCAGTTGTTGTCCGAGACCTTCTTCTCCCTTTTAGCAAATATTCTGCTCCCCCCAGGAGATGTGTTCCACAGAGCGATAGGTCAGAGCAAACCCCCCCCCTCCCCTTGTCAATACCTCCCACCACCTGCCTTTCCTAGCCATCTCCTTGCACCAGGAGCTCTCTCATTACCTCTCCCTTACCCCAACTGGGCTATTTGAGATCCTACAGGGATGCTGCAAGCCAGAGGAGCCGCCTGCAGAGCTCCTGGGGTGTCCCCCCCACCATCACCTGCACCCCCCCCTTGCAGGAAAGCGAGTCGGCATTCCCGCTGATCCCGGTGCCGAGTCCGGAGGCTGCTCCATCGCCTCCCCCTCGGGTGGGTTGGTTGGTTGGTTTGTTTGTTTGTTTGCCTGGCTCCAGCTCCCTCCGAGGGGGCAGGAGGGAGCGAGGGAAAAGGGAAAGCGCCGAGGAGGAGACGTGCGGATTCATTTCGAGGCTTCATCACGGTACATTTACACACCGCGTTGCCGAAGGAAATTGGGGAGATGAATGCCTGGTCATGCTGCCAGTGCTCCGGGTTAACTCCCAGGATTTAGCTTATATCATTTCACGAGAGCGTTTACGGCCTTTACCGTGTTTATTCCCAGGTGCTCTTTGGCACCGCCGCATCCCGGGCTCCTTTTGTGTCCGCGCGCCTGTGTCTAGATTTTCCAATAAAATAACCCATCTCTTCAGACCCCCCGGTCCACATTAAATATTTATTGCCCGCAGTTTGTGCATATGTGGCTGATAAAATGGGGGGGGGAAGGGGAAGGGGAAGGGGAAAGCGGGAGCTCGGCTGCGGAGGCAGCACGGGCTTTGTCCTGGAATCTCTCCAGGGGACGGCACTGCGTCCGGCGAGCGCCGCCTTCGGGTCTGTTTGCTGGCTTTTTGGGGAAGGTCCGTGAAGGTGGCCGGGTGTCTTTGGGGCTCAAGTGACAAATTCCACCTGCGGGGATGGCTGTGCTGTGGCGAGGCTCGTCCTGGTCCATGTCCGAGCGGGGATGCTGCCAGCCCTACCCCCCCCACACACCCCCCGGTTAAATGGGAACCCCTTTTCCTTTCCCCCTTCCCAATTTTCTGTCCCATTGGTGCTCAGAAACTTCTTGGAGATGCCGCTGGGTCTGGGAGTTGTTGTACGGGACCAGGGTCTGCTGAGTTCACCTGTTTCCCCTTCCACGTTCAGCCAGCTTAACTAGAACCAGTTTATTCCAGCTCGTGAAAGAGGCTGGTGGGTGGGCGTGAGGTGGGAAATGGAGGTACCCGAGGGCAGTGTCAAAGCGAGGACATCCAGTCTCAAAAATGACCCCCAGCATCCACGGGGCAGAGGGATGGCACCTCTGTGAAGGTGGTGCCTACAGCAGGCTCTGGGGGCAGACAAGCTGCTCTGGAATGAAAATAGGTCCCCAACTGGCTTGTTCCAGCTCTGGCTTGGGTCACCAGGGTGAGGAGGGGGGATTCTGCCCCTCTGTTCCACTCTGGGGAGACCCCACCTGGAGCACTGTGTCCAGCTCTGGTGTCCTCAGCACAAGGAAGACATGGACCTGTTGAACCTGGTCCAGTGGAGGGCCATGAAGATGCAGGCTGAGAGAGTTGGGGGGTTCAGCCTAGAGAAGAGAAGGCTCCAGGGAGACCTTAGAGCCCCTTCCAGTCCCTCAAGGGGCTCCAGGAAAGCTGGGGAGGGACTCTGGATCAGGGAGGGGAGCCCTAGGAGGAGGGGAAATGGGTTTAAATTGAAGGAGGGGAGATTGAGCTGAGATGTGGGGAAGAACTTGTTTGCTGTGAGGGTGGTGAGAGCCTGGCCCAGGTTGCCCAGAGAAGCTGTGGCTGCCCCATCCCTGGAAGGCTTCAAGGGCAGGTTGGAGGCAGGGGTGTGGAACTCAATGATCTTTAAGGTCCCTTCCAACCCGAACCATTCCATGACTCTGTGACCCTGTGCCTTTCTTCAGAGGTGCAAACAAACCTGTTTGGAAGGTGATCATGAGCAGCCCTGGTAACCTGGAGATGCTTTTTGCCCACCCTGAACAGGACACCGCACTGAGGGTCTCCTAAAGGGAAGAGAAGCATAGCATTTCTATTAAAGAAGATTTTTGCTTTGTTAAGATTTGCAGCTGGAAGGGATGACCCCTGAAATCCAAGCTGAGTTCTCGGGTGTTCCTAGGTCCTTTGGACTTGGGGCTTACAGGGAAATGGAGCGGCTACAAGACACCGCTCACCCAAGCCCTCAACAGTGTGGGTCTGTAACCGGTGGTGCCATGGCCTGTGACAAAATGGTGGTTCTTCCCTCGATCTCACAGTGTCTTTGCTTTTCCCTCTCTAATTCACAGCACCTTTGGAGAGCTGAAGACCGTCCGGCTGCCCAAGAAAATGGCAGGAACGGGATCCCATCGGGGCTTTGGTTTTGTGGATTTCCTCACCAAGCAGGATGCCAAGGTGAGATATAGTCCTCCTCCTCGGGCACCCTCCCAGGGCTTGGGGCAGAAGGTGAGGGAGGGAACCTGGAGGCTCTGTCCCACCGAGGCTTAGCCCAGATTTGGGACAGCTGTGACCGTTCACCAGCAAAGCTGCCCCGAGGCTGGTGGGCAACCACCAGAGGTTACGTGAGCCGTAATGGGCAGAGGTTTGGTACAACTGGTACAGTGGATAAAAATCCTTGTAAAGTAGAAGGGTAGGGGTTTATCAGAAGTAAGGTGAGAAGCTGAAAGAGATGGTTTCGACCCAACGTAACGCATCAAGAAACCTGAGTACGTGTCCCACCTCCACCACTGCCCTGGGTTTAGGGGGAGTTTTACATTTTGTGGGTGTTTACTGCCTTGTAAACTGCACAAGGCCCATCTTCATCAGTTCCTCGGTGTCTTTTGAGAACCTCCTTACCCTGGTGTGTTCAAACAGCGAGCGTAACAGCGGGGCAGGAGTTGGGAATTGGTGAAAAAGAAGGGAGAGCAGAGGGAAAGGTCTGTGCTTTGCCTTGCTGAACACAAGAACAAAGATCACGTTCCATAACCCGGTCATAGACTTGGTCCAAAGAGGGGACATAGATGTGCTGGGGTGGCCAAAGATGCTTTCTCAGAGCGGTTTGCACCAGTTATTTGACAGCAACATGGAAAATGTCGGCAGCGGTGCCTGAGAAACGCCTCTCTCGGCACCAAAACTGAGCTCCTGAGTCCTGCAGCTGAAAACACATTTTGCTTTAACCAAAAGATGCAAAGCCCACGGTTCCGATGTTGTGCTGTTTTTACAATCTGTATGCAAAATATTTATGCTGCAAAATATTCCATGGCATTTTAAGCCGGGATAGATTGCCGTTCAGATTGCTTAGTTAATTTTGTGGTTTTTAAAGCTTTCCGATATGTCTTAAGTTCCACACTTGCAGAAGAAACAAGGAGATTATAACCTGCCTGATGGTATTCTGCTCTTACCCCTTTGTTGGAGGTCCAGGAGCAGGCAGGACCAGGCGTGGGGATCTCCTGCTGTGGGCAGGAGAAGGTCCTCAGCCCTCTCTAAGGTGCTGAGTGGGTTCTCCCAGCACTGGAGCAGTGCAGGTTCCATCCCTCCTGCTGGATCCTGGCGATTTGCACAGCGTCTGGAAGAGGAAAAGTTGTGGGCACAAGCCAAGGGATGCTGTTTTTTAAAGGGAAGGGTCCACATGGCTCCACCTGAAAATCCAGAGGGATCCAGAAAATGCAGAGATGCAGGAGAGAGGAAGGAGGAGCAAGCATAGCCTGTGTTTATGTTTTTAGACAGGATTCATTGATGGGGGGTCACGAGGGACTATTAGATCACCCCTTCCCGTCTGACCTCCCGGATAACGCAGTGCACGGAGTTCCTTTGTCAGTCCCTCCATTGATCCGAATTCAAGCTCCCTTCCCCTCAGCGTTCGTCCTCCCCTTGGGGGGCTGGCTCAGTGGTCAGAGTGGGGTGCACCACTGAACCCCCCCCCCAAGAGTGTTTCTGCTCAAACCCCAGCTCCGGGCAGCTTTGCTTTAACCTCCGCTTCACTCCAGAGTCGTCTGGGCTTTGTTCCTGCTTTTTGAATTATTTTTTTTCCTAGGGAAAATTCAAGGGTTTGGAAGGAAAGGCGCATGCAGGGACCTCTTTACCGCTGCCGTTTGGGGGGTGAACAAGACAGCACCCACTTTTCTGCTTGGTTTTGGGGGAAACAAGGCACAGGTCTGCATTCAGTTGCTCTTCAGCCCTGTGGGGACACGGTGGCTGGTTCCAGCTGAGGTGGACAAATAGAGATGTCAATGGTAGGAAGCCCATCTCTCACTGGAGCAGCTGGAGGGGAGAGAGCCCAGTGGGGCACTTATATTGCTCCCAAAGCTCACAGGGAGCGAGATGCCCCAGGGAATATCCCTCAGGAACCAGGGGAGGGGGCTTCTTTCCCAGCAAAGCAGCTCTTCTTCCTCCTTCCCTTTCTTTTTTGCCCTCGTCTCTTTGAGGGATGTAATTGTCTCACAAGTGGCACATCAAGTACACTCCATTGGCCGCCTGGAGAAGGCTGTGCTGTGTATTGATGAATAGGATCCTGAATATTGTAAACACGGGCATAATTGGCTTGGAGTTTATCGCTAAGTGAAATGAGAGAGGAGGGGAGTGGGCCCGGAGACCTCTGAGCTGAATAGCTGTGACTATCAATGACGGTTTTTTGCGCGGAGTGGTAAGCTGGAAATCGCTTATAAGCCCCTTATAAAACATGATGGTTTTGTAATGGAATAGTTAAGGTGGCTTTGTTGGGCATTTAAAGCCCGTGACCTCCCGGGTTTGTCTTTTTCTTGGAGCAATCGCGGCTGCTGTGGGAGTGCAGATGGAGATTTTCCAGAGCTGTGGGGTCTTCCTCTCCATACTCCCCTGGTTCTGTGCCTGGCAGAAGCGTCTCACCAGCCCGAGTTTCATCCTCGGCTGGTGGTAGCATCTTCTCCTTCAGAGCTGGAGATGCTCATCCTTCCGAGTCCCGGTCTCACGCCTGCCTTTCCCACGGTGACATCCGCAGCCGGGGCTGTGTCCTGGGTGGTTTGACAGCTCCCGGGGTGATGGATGGAGCTGGCCCGGGAGTGTTACACCGCCATCGGATGGAATTAGCAGCCCCTTCTCTTCCGTGTCGCTTGCACTTAACGCATCACAGCGCGCCCACCTGCGAAGCCGGGAAAGGGGGAGGAACCCACGTCAGAAACGGCAAACGGGAGGGAGAAAGTACCATTCACAGCGGGTTTGCATACCCACTGGTCAAGCTGGGAGTCTATGGGATGAGAGGGGCAACTTTGATCCGCTGGCAATAACAAGTTAGCTCCCGTTCAGGAGGCCTTAACCACTTTGACACGTTTCCCGACGTTCCCTGTGCAGAATTGTTGGGGGATTGTTTTCATTTTTTTGAACTATTAACTGGAAGCCGAGTTTCCACTTCTCTCCCCTGTCGGTATAAAAATACATCTGGTCTCCAAATAGAAATTGCCCATTCGGGAAAGACAGTCAACCCTTTAAAAACGCAAGCACAACGGAAGGGAAAAAATCCTTGTGTGCAGCTGGCATCGCCGAGAGCATCCTCAGCTGGGACTGGTTCTTGCGAGGATGGGAAATTTATCAATCTCCTAATGTTGTTGACCCTTTGTCCCTCTAATGACTCCAGCCCGGAGGCTCTTCGGCTTGAGTATTTAATAGGGCAAGGGGGGAATCTAGAGGCAGAGCAGCGCTGTCCGCCGAATTAATACGGCGCGTGGGGATGGAGCTGCAGCACTGGGGGGTGATGGACGCAATGGTCCGCTCCCTTGGTCTCTGCCTCTCCATCGCTCCAGCGGCGAGCTCTGCCTTGTCCCGCCAGCCTGGCCTTCAGCTGAGATTGTCAGCCCCCCTTTAATTTCAAAATTCCCTTTTTGAACCCCGCAAACGGCTGCTCTTCCAGCCTCTCCCCTTCCTCTCTCGGCTTTTCCCTCCTCTCTTCCCCTCCCCATCCGCTGCACTCGGAGCTAGGGATGAAAATCCTGGCCACACGGCGTTAGGCTCCAACCAAACTCCGGGAAATCATAACTCAGGGAGGTTCAGGAATGACATTTTTAAGCATGCTCGCATCCTGGTGTTTAGGGGGAGAAGGCCATAGGGGGTTTGTGCAACCCCTAAAGCATTTGGAAGGCAGAAGAGGAGGTTTGCCAGGTGTTCCCTGGCAGTGGGGGTGTTACCAAATGCAGGAGCTTTAATAAAATCCTTTTCACTATTTATGGATCCTGAGCCCTGTGTGATGGAATCTTCCCTTTTCTTTTTTTTTGTAATTTGAGGTCTTTTCCAGTGAGTCTCTCTCCCGGATGAGCAGACACCAGACCTCTCTTTATCCCTATAGTTCAGATACAACTAAACAAACCTCTGGCCAGTCGACGCTTTGGTCTCCAAAGGATGGTCCTGGGAAAGTCCCTCTGGGAAAGGGGGAAGAACTGCACCCCGAGAATAGCTCCTGCCTCCAGCCCCACTTTCTTTGAAAGCCATTCTGCTTGTCCTCATTTCATATTTCTCCAGCAATTAATATGTATTTTTTCCCTACCTATCTTTTCATTGGGAATAGCAGCAGTGACAAATTCCCTCCTCTGGCTGGAAGATCTCCAGCAACGCGGGTGTGTGGGGATGGCATTTCTCCCCTTCATCCCTTTGTCTTGTAAATCATCGGTGGTTTTCCTTTTTTTTTTTTTCCCTTGAAAAAGTCTTAATTCTTCTCGGAGCAATGAAGAGCTATATTTTATTTTTGGGGGGGGGGGTTGTTGTTATTTTTTTTTTCCAAAGGGAGTGACATTCACTTCTTTTACCCATGAAAGGGGCAGCTTCTGTTCTGCAGCCCCAGCTCTGGGAGGGGACCGTGGGGAGCAGAGGTCCCAGCCCACCTTTTCCTGCCTGGAATGGAGGCATCCCTGAGATCTCACCCCATCGTCGCCAGCTTGCCTTCATCCTGGGTGCAAACCAGCTGGTTTTGGGAGCTCCTTCAGCTGGGAAGGGCCAATATCACCAGGCTGCTGGGCAGATGTGCCTCTCCCAGCGGGTTCCTTTCATGCGATGCAACTTGATGGCAGCATCTGCCTTCCCTCTTGCTCCGTGGCCTTTCCCGGTGCTCCCCGCAAATCTAGAGGATGCTTCCTCCCAGACGGGGCTGCGTGTGCCTGCCGGGGCGTGGAATTAATCCTGCCACGAGGAGGATGTGGCAGAGCAAGCCGTTTTGAGGACGAGAGCCCACCAGAGCGCCGCGCTTTGCCCGGTCTGCCCTCCTCCGTGGTTCGGGGGACCGCGTCCCGTCTTCCGACCTTCCCCTTCCCTGAGAAATTAAAAAAAAAGTATAAATTAACAAACGAGACCCGGCGGTTTAGAGCCGCAGTCGTTTGCCAGGCTTTTGGAAATGGCTCTTTGTGCCAACGTAAACAGCCATCACAACTCCCCACTGCCGCCTCCCCCTGAGTGTTTATTTAAGCCAACACATTGCTCTGCTAATTGGATACCATTCCGGGGGAAAAATAGGCCTTTAAAACAACAGCAGCGGCAAATAAAACCAGCTGTAGCTGCAAAAGCAGCAGCCAGGCTTGCAGCCCTTCCGAGGGGAGCGTGTCCCCCAAAAAGGAGACAGGGTGCCCCACCGGGGTCGGCGCCGGGAGCTGGGGAATCTCAGGGGTGCCACGGAGGAGGTGGAGCTGGTGCTCCTCCTTTCTCCTTCTTATGTTGGATGAGAATTAGAGGGGTGAAAGGGAGTCAGAAGGAGGGGAAAAACGCAGGGTTTTGGGGTGGGTGTTTTTTGAGTTTCATAACCCAGCAGCTCAGGCAGGGTCCTGGCTACCGAGGAGCAGCCCTGGGCAACCAAAGCCCCTTGCAGGACGAGCCACTCTGCCCAGAGATGTGACATTCGGGGACAACCATGGTGGATCAAAATTGCAGTTTGGCAAATGGCTCGGAGTTTGGCAAATGGCTCAGAGGAGAAGTCTGGGCTTCTCCAGGAGAGCTTTGGTGCTGCTTTGGTGGCCTCCAGACGGGAGGACATGTCCCTGTAGGAGAGCGGGACGTGTTTCTGGGGTCCTACAGCTGCCGTATTTGTTCCAGGGATGCGAGTCTGAGAGCTGATCACCCAACCTAATCCCAGCCTTAGCTGGGGCCTTTTAAAGAGCATTTTGGGCTCCTTTTCCCCACCCCTGTGTCCAGCCATGCCTCACGTTGCTGTGCAGCACTTTGGGTCCCTCTGGGCGTGAACACACTTGACCGGTGTGTTTGTTTATTTGCATTTTGGACCCAGCCTTGCTCGGTCCTGAATTTCCTTGAAAATCTGTGGGAAATAAGGACAAAATCAGCCTTCCCTGGGATGAGTCACTGTGTCCTGCATGCCTCTGCTGGTGGCTTAACAGGTAGAGAAAGCCACCTGAGCTACTGTGAGTCCCGGGGTGGCTCTGCAGGTGCCACGCTGCCCATGGGGGGTGCTGGTTTGACCCACCTAGCGCTGCCCCAAATCTCCACAGCTTTTCCAGCCTTCAGCTTTCCCGGCTCAGGTGTGGTCCCGGGGTGATGCCAGGCTGCAGCCACCCTGGAGCCGCTCGCTCCACTGGATCTCCTCCTGCTCCCTAACGAGGAGCAGCCTGCAGGAACGGCAGCGGGTTCTTGCTCCGCTGCAAGGATGTTGAAGATAAATGACCAAGTCAAAGCCACTGATGGAGATGAATCCTGCCCCGTCAGAGCAAAGTGCTCCGAGTCGGATGTTCTCCGGTGGCCTTTTAGATTCAGGGCAGAGGGTGGGACATCTTTGTGTCTGGGTTTTGGGTTCTCCCTTCAGTTTTTTTTTTTTCCCCTCTTAATTCCGCAGAAGGCGTTCCACGCCCTGTGCCACAGCACGCACTTGTACGGCCGGAGGCTGGTCTTGGAGTGGGCAGACACGGAGGAGACGGTGGAAGCCCTGCGACGGAAAACGGCTGATCATTTCCACGGTAACGTAGCAAGCATCCTTCTGGCCCGCGGGATGCAGCCCCGGCTGGCACCCTCCCGTCTTGGCACACGCTGCCGGTCCACGCCAGCCCTTTCCCTCGCCGGGGCTGGCAGGTAGATGCTGGAGGATGCTTTGAGGAGGAAGGAGGAAGCATCCATGCCGTGGCTTTGCCTGGCAGCTCTCTGTCTGCACGTCAGCCGGTTAACTCTCCGTCTGCCAGCACTGCCAGGGCACCGTGGTGCCACCTGCAAGGCTTTTGCTCCGTTCTCCCGCCCCTCAGGGTGCTCTGCAGTTGGGGACGGGCTCCGTGGGCGCCTGGTGAAAAAGGACAAACGGTTTGGCCATCGGTGGAGGTGGGGAGAAGCTGGATGAGCTTCCCGAGAATGACAGCTCCACAGATAACAGCCCTGCAGGCTCCTATTGACAGCCATCGACGGGCACAAATGCATTGCTTGGCAAATATTTATGTAGGAAGGGCTCCCCTGGGCTGGTGGGCTAAGCTGGAGATCGATGCTCTTCCCCCTGCACCCCCTCCCAGCCTCCCTTCTCCATCACGCACGTGCCCGTCGCCCCCAGGGTGGGGGTGAGGGGGGGGGGTTGGCATCAGCAGTTCTGGGGCTGCACGTCGCAGTCCCCGGTGATGGAAAAAGCAGCAAACTTTGCTTATTTAGCGAGCCTGACTCCAGGGGGGACCCGGCCTCGTGTTCGTGGAGTGGCGTGCGCTGATTACCACGGGCTGGGGGAGCTGCGGTTCGGTGGTGGAAAGGCTGAGGGTGGGTACCACCGGGGGAACACGGAGCCAAGTGGGATGTGCTGGGATCCAAGGGCTGGGATCTCCCACACGGTGCCAAAAAGGAGCCCAGAGGTGTCAAGGTGTATGTGACAGCCGGGCGGTGGAGCTGTGCTGTGCTGGTGGGGACACCACGTGCGGCTGCTGAGGGGGGGGTGTGTGGATGTGCCCACCCGGAACCCAGCGCCAGAGGGGGGACACGTGGTGGAGGAGGCAGTGGGTGTGATGTTTCATGCACCCCGTTTTGTATTCCTTTCCCCATTTCTGCCCTGCTCAGTCCAAGGGGGAAAAAACGGTTTCACTGGTGATGCAGGCTGGATTCTCTTAACCAGAAACTAAACCCACTTTTTCCTACCGATACCCATTTCCTCCCACTTTCTTCTTCTCCCCACGAGGTGCGGGAGCAGTTGGGACATCCCCGCTCCCTTCATGTCCCCGTGAGTTTTCCTCTCCCATCTCGGTGTGGGGGACCTGTGAGGGTCTTCCCACAGCTTTGTAGGCTGCAGCCATCAGGCCCCTCTGGTTCCTAATCTCCAAGTGGGGGATGGGACAGAAAAGATAATTTTGAGTTTTCAAGGCTCAGGAAATAGAGTCAAGACAAAGGTCTCTTGATGTCTTCACCTGCTCTTTGCCACCAAAAGCCACTGCTGCTGCTGCTGTCTTCACATTGCTCCCCAAGCCAAGCCCAGCCAGCAGCATCTCAGAAGCAGGACGTGGAGGCAGATGCCTTCAAAAGGCACGGTGTGGTAGTTGAGGTGGGTCTTATCCCACCATCCAACTCAGCTTATTTCTTGTTTTCTGCCCTGAATTTCTTTGTGGAGTTGAGCATTGCCATCCCATGGGAGAATCTTTTTTTTTTTCCCCTTTCTCTGAAAGTCTTCTGTGATGCTTTTGGATCTGGAGAGCTCCAACACCACAAGCCCCCCCCTTGCTGTTTGGAGGGGCTGGTCTCGCTGTGGTGGCGTTGTGTGTTTGCACCAAGCCCTGTTGGCGTTGCCGTGCCATCGGTGACCTGTGGCCCCTGCTGCTCCTGCCCCTTTTCCTGGTTGTCCCACAGAAATAAAAGCGGACAGGGAGCGCGGTGAGGACTTTGCACATACCAGAAGAGGTGAAGGAGTTAAAGCAGGACAAAGGATTGAGACTGCCCATCTCATGGTGCTTTTCAGACTCATTTCTCCCAACTATGCAATTGGAATTTAAGTATTTTCAAAAGCTCCCTCTTTTCCTTCTTCCGTTTCCTCTTTTCTGTGCAGTTTTTGGTTTGCTCTGGCCACAACAGCGATGCACGATGTTTCCACAGTGGATCTGTGTGGAGGAGAGGCTGCAGAGTCCTAGCAGAGGGTGAGAAGATTGCCCAGAGGCCTGGGAGGGGTTGTTATCATCACCCAGGTCCAGTGGGACGATGCGGTGACCTGCCCTCCCCTGGCTCTGATGGCGACTTTGACCTGAGCGATGAGTTCATCCTGCTCCATCTCACCAATTTCTGCGTCTCCAGCTTTGATAGACCTACCTTGATCTTTCAGACTGGTGTCTTGGGTAGCAGCGGCCAAATCCCTTCACCCAGCAGCCCCATCCTTTTTGTCTTAGCAAAGAAATGCTTTGTAAAGCCTAAAGTTGGAACTGCAAGAGACACGTCCTACCTCCGACTTCTCTCTGCTACGATTATGCACTTTATTTCTAGACACCATTTATAGAGATTTGGCTTCCAGTTCCCGGGTCTCACTCTGCTGTTATTTTTTGAGGTTAAAGAGAGGTCTGGCCTCCTAAATCTTTTCTCTGTGCAGGCGTTTGGTCGTGGCAATCAAGCCACTTCTGAGCCATCTTTTCAATAGGTCTAATAGGTGGAATAAAATGGAATCGCCTTTCTTCCCATTTCGTGTAGTTTTCGGGTCATCCTTTATGGCTCGTTCGGAGTCTTTGTAATGTTCCAGGGGAAAGTGAGGACCCCAGAAGTGGTCGCCGGCTGCCAGAGATGGTTTCAGAAGTGCTGGCAGGAAGGAAGCCACAGCTCAGCCCTGGTGGCTGGGACTCCAGCACTCCACCTTCTGCTCACTCTCCTGCCTCCCAGCACAGGCTGTATGAGGTTTAAGTCTTTTGGCTCATTCTCGAGCGTATCTTCTCTCCATCCTGAGGGTCTTACATTAGGGGAAAAAAAAACCACCACCACAAATCATTTTCTTTGAGTTTTAGTTGCGCTCCACCATGGATTATTAATCCGTGGGACCTGGAAGGTGGCTGGAGAGCCCCAGAGCTTGGCCAGCTACAGGGGAGGATTTGATGCTGCTGTGGATAACAAGAGACTCACCTACTGTAACCACAGAAAGGTTGGCCAACGGTTGGCCTTGGGGCCTCTAATCCAGCCCATAATCATAGGATTGTCTAGGTTGGAAGAGACCTTTGGGATCATCGAGTCCGACCCAGTGATGATGGAGATAAAACCATGAATGATAACATGGCAAACACTACATCAGGGCGGCGAGGGATGCATGAATCCTGCCACCAGCAGCATCTTGGCCCTCGTTTGGGGAAGGGGGATCCTCCTTTGGGAAAACAAGGATCACAGACATCTTTGAAACCAGCCGGGGCCGGGGGGGAACTATTTTGCCTCTCCTGAAACAACCACAAAGGGGTCCCAATGCCCTGCAGCTGAATTTCCCAGCCCTGGGGGCGAGGGGTGCACCTGGATCCCTGCCCTGCGCGGGAGGGGATGCTCCGGGGTGGCACCCAGAGCGCCCAGTACAGACCCACGCATCTCCCCCATCCCCATCACCACTGCACCTCCCCAAAGGTCTGCGAGCAGCTCGACCCCCACACACACACACCTTTCCTTCCCTCGCTTGCCCGCCGTGGGCCGACGGTTGCCGGCGGCGGCTCCATCCTGGCCAGCCCTCTCTCCCGGGAGCCCGCAGTCCGTGCGGGGAAGGTACTTGCTCCCAATCCAGCTAAATTGCTATCGACTTGTGTTCTCTGCGCGTCGCAAACACCGCACTCAGCCGTCTCCAGCGGGGCCGGCGGTACCCTGCCAGGGCTAACTTGGGAAGCCAGCTGTGCCGGGCCGCTTTTTTCTGCTCTTTCCCATCGATCAAAGAATTAAATTGACAGATGGGGAAAATTTTTTTATTTATTTATTATTTATTGCACGAGAGGCGGGAAGGGGAAGGAATGGGTTGTTGGTTCGGTTGGTTTTTTTTGTTTCCTAGGAAGGATGGGGTGGAAAGAGGGGATGCGGATGGTGAAGGAGGGGGGGGTGAATGAGAGAGAGGTGCGTGGGGAGAGGGGGGGGTCTGGCTTGTATTCTGGTGGTGAGAGTGTTTCTGTTGAGGCCCCCCTGACTCTCAGCAGGGGGCTGTGGGGAGGTGGGAAGCAGCAGAGCCCCACTGGTTATTTACTGGAAGCAGAGGGTGTGCAGGGGAAGGTGTGCTCCTGGTGCCCTCCCCGCTGCCATGGGAAGGGTCTTCCCCATCACCTTTCCCAGGTTGCTCCTCCGTTGGCCACAGACCCCAAAGCTGCTCCTTTTGACCTCTCATCTGCGTTACGGACCCGCCACGCTCGCCCTCACCTCCCAGCCTTTCGGGCTCCCTTTTTTTCTCCTTTCTTCTTTTTCTTTTACGATTTTTTTTTTTTTTTTTTAGAGAGCATCTGTAACTAATGCAAACACATGCCGTAGCCGGAGAGTAAAAACCCTGCAGGATTAGCGTGGCATCCGCAACCCTGCCACGTTCTAATCCCGTGGTAATCCCCCTCTCGGCCCACCCCCGCCGGCTTTGGCTATTGTTTAAAGGAAGCAAATGGGATCGTTAGCGGGCAAACCTTAACCAGCTTGGAGCGGCAGAACGGAAGTCGAACCAATTCCCTTCCCCACCCTCCTTGGGGGGGAGTTGGGGGGGTGTTTCCCCCCCCCTTTTCCTCCTTGTTAGGCGGATGGGGGGATGCTCCCAGTGCTTCCCGATGGTGCCGTGGCTGAGCTGGTGAATCTGGAGCCCGCGGTGGGGGCTCTTTGCCCTGCCAGCACCCCCCCCCCCGGCCCCACGCCACGGCAGGTCCCCTGGGGGCACCACGCTACTCAGGGATGCTCCCGTAGCATCCAGCATCCCGCATCCAGCATCCCACATCCTGCATCCCACACCCTGCATCCCGCATCCAGCATCCCACATCCTGCATCCCACATCCAGCCTCCTGCAACCCCCATCGTCACCTCACGTCGGGGCCTGGTGGGGAAGGGGTTGGCGGGTGGGGGGCAAACTCCCCCCCCCCAGTATGGATTTGGGTGCTGAGACCACGTTTGACGCCGTTTCCCAGCTCCACGTGGGATGCCAGGCAGGGGAGCGGGAGCCGGGATGGAGAACCTCCAAGCTGGCACCTTCCTCCAGGATTGGGGCTGCCTGTGGATGTTTGAACTGGGATAAGGGCACTGGAGGGTCCCGGGGTGGCACCTCGAGGTGTCCCCCCCCTCTACTCCCCCAAGCTTGGCAGGGTGGGCACCGAGAGGGGAGCGGGGGCTGCCAGTCCCCCTGCCCGTCCCCGCAGCCCCCAGCGGGGAGGTTCTGGCGTTCTGTCAAGGAATTAATTGAAAAATAAAATCATTAGATGGGAACTCCAGAAATGCAAAATTGTTGGGAGTTGGAGGGGGGGGGAGAGGCGGAGGGGGGGGGGGGATGTGAGCTTTTGTCAGGTTAATTTCTTCTGTATTGATGTTTTGTGACATTTACTTGTTGTTTATCTCCCGCAGCAGCTGTAATACTAAAAGAAAATGCACAGCTTGTTCCATTTATTTATTTTACACCTTTTCTTTAGTCCTATGGTATGTTTGTTTGTTTGAGAAACCCAGCGAGGCTTTTGATGTCTGAAAGCAGGATTTAAACAGCTGTTCTCCATGTGCTGCTCGCAAGCCAGAGCCGCTGGCTGGGGAGCGAGCGGGGGGGAAGAGGGGGCTGCGCCGCGGCTCCTGCCGAGAGGCCACTTCTTGCCCAACAGAGACATCGGCCTTGGCACAAGGGACCAAATGGCTTTGTCACCCCCCTACCCCCTCCCTCCCCCCGGCACCGATGCAGGGTTGGGATGCTCGCAACCCCCGGGGGGGGTGGGTGGGTTTCTCACCTTCCTTCATCCATAGGGAGGGATGTGCGCATGGTGCTGCACCCCACGGCAGTTTTGGAGTGTGACAATGCCCAGGGGGGGTGACAGGACGGTGCTGTCGGTGTGGGGCAGGAGAAGCAAAGCAGGGACACCCACGCCCAGCCTCTTGGCATCACCCACTGCCAGCTGAGTCTAGGCTGTGGGGCCAGGCAATGGTCTCAGCAAGGATGTTGGTGGGTCTGTATCCTGCCAAGAACCTTCTTGAGCCACGGCTGGTGTCTAGGTTGGTCTTGCAACCGCTCTTGGACAGGGGATGGGTGAATTGGGGTCAGCGGGAAGGGTCGGCATCACCAATGAGCTTGTTTGGGTGCTGGGGCTGGTTGCTTCCAGCAGAGCCTGTGAACTAAAGCATGGGTGGTAGGTGTGGAGTCCCACCACCAGCCATGGTGCTCTGCTGGGGTCTGGCTGGTGAGAAATAAGTGATAGTTGAGGGGCTTTACCTGGGACGGGTGGTCTGAATGTAGCAGGAGATGATCCAGGGGTGGTCATACGTGGGCCTGGGTTGTAATCTTGGCTTTTCTTCTCTTCCCACGTCTCCTTCGCTACCACCTGGACCTGGACAGACTCCCCAAAGAAGAGAAAACAATCGGAGGTTTTGAATGAAATCCTGGAGCACCTGGAAGAGGAGGAGAGCAACCAAGACGAGACCATCTAGCAGCTCCCTGGCATTGGCGAGGTGGGTACTAGGGCAGCGGGGCCGTGGCAGGGCACGGCTGGCCCTGAAGGTCAACAGGCCTTGGGCTACCATAGGGTTGGCAGTGCCAGGAGAAGGAGAAGGTGGCTTTGCAAAGGCTCAGCAGCCCCCGAGCTGGGGGGGGGAGGAACCAATCGACAATGATTCTCCTCCCTGTCACCCCACAGGCTCTTAGCTGGGGTCCCGGGGGGTGCAACCCAGATGTGAGCTGGGTTTAGGCTCCGCGTTGAAGCGTGTCCACGCGCCGCGTGTGTTCCCGTGCCCTCCCCAGCGTGTTTGCTTTCCTGCAAAGAGAAGGCAGCAGAATTGCTGTGGCAGCAGAAATGGCTCCTGGGTCACGGAGCAGCCCTCGCTCTGGTTGAGGGGGGAGCAGATGGGCTGCCAAAAGAAAAGAAAAAAGCTCCTGTTTGGAGACCGACCTGCAGCTGCCACCACAAAACAGAGCTTGGCAAAGGACTTTTCCCTGCTAGAACCCCCCCGCTTTTCCTGGCTTCCCTCCCTCCCTCCCTCCCAGGCCACCAGGCACCCCAAGGTCTAGTCGGTGCCATCTCGAGTTCTGGCTGGCATCGCTCCTCCTTGGCACGTGTCTTCTTGGAGTGGCATCTCCCAAGGCTGGAGCAGAGGTTGGCAGGAGGGAGCCAGGAATAAATAGCCCCCTGCGGTCAAACGCCGTGTAATTCAGCCCACCCCCACCTCCTTTTGAGACCACTTTGCAACCCCGTGCGTGGGTTCAAGAGGGGTGAGGGAGGCTCGTGGGTCTCCTCCGTGGGGGGTTTGTGGCCACGCTGAAAACCCCAGGCTGCTGGTAGGAAACCTGTTCTCTCCAGCCACAGCATCTGGAAGGAGGAGTGTTATAAAAACTTGTGGGAATGCTTTTGGCACGTTCTGGCTCTCATTTTTACAGTTAAATGGTGCCGGATCTTAAATCTCATCAAAGTGGCCCCTGGTTTTTGGGGTGCTGCTAGGGCTGAGGGCTGTATATGTCCAAAGGGGCGTTGAGCCGAGCTGCCTTCCAGGTACCGGCACCGGGAGAAGCCAAGGCTGTCCTCTGTGTACCGTCACTGGGAGATGCTGGAACTCTCCTCCGTGTACTGGCACCAGGAGAAGCTGAGGCTCATCTCTGTGTACCAGCACCGGGAGATGCTGGGGCTCTCCTCTGTGATGCTGGGGCTCTCCTCCATGTACTGGCACTGGGAGATACTGGTGCTCTCCTCCATGTACTGGCCCTGGGAGATGCTGGGGCTCTCCTCTCCTCCGTGTACTGGCACTGGGAGATGCTGGGGCTCTCCTCTCCTCCGTGTACTGGCACTGGGAAATGCTGGAGCTCTCCTCTCCTCCGTGTACCAGCACTGGGAGATGCTGGGGCTCTCCTCCCTGTACCAGCACTGGGAGATGCTGGGGCTCTCCTCCATGTACTGGCACTGGGAGATGCTGGGGCTCTCCTCTCATCCATGTACCAGCACTGGGAGATGCTGGGGCTCTTCTCTGTGTACCGGCACTGGGAGATACTGGTGCTCTCCTCCATGTACCGGCACTGGGAGATACTGGTGCTCTCCTCCCTGTACCGGCACTGGGAGATGCTGGGGCTCTCCTCCCTGTACCAGCACTGGGAGATGCTGGGGCTCTCCTCTCCTCCCTGTACCAGCACCGGGAGATGCTGGGGCTCTCCTCTCCTCCCTGTACTGGCACTGGGAGATGCTGGGGCTCTCCTCCCTGTACCAGTACGGGGAAGCCGCCCCGCTCTCGCTGCCGTGCGTTTGTGTGCACGAAGCACATTACTGCTGGAGAGGCTGTTTTCCTCTCGGCAGTATCTCCCTGTGGCTGCGAGGCGGTGCCCAATGCACCGAGCAGGGGGATGCTCATAACCTTACTTATTACCGGACTTCTGTTCAACCCCCAACGCCGCCGGCTGCCTGAACAGCGAGCGCCTCTGGGCCCGGAGCAGACCAATAACCCTCCTAATACCTCTCCCTTCCCCGGCCCCTGCAAGCGCCGGGCACAAGCGCAGCGCCGGGGCCTTCCTGATGAAAGGGAAAGTGCTTCCATGACGGCAGGAATAATCCGAGTTGGGTTAAATAACTGCCTGCTTCATGCGGTGCCTCTGCAGTAAGTGCCGGGGCCTCGAGATAACATTTGTTCCCTTGGAACGGCTCTGATTTAAGGATGCCTCGAGGTGGACGTGCTGTTAACACCTTCTCCAGCAGCTAGTGCGAGGATGGAGCTGGGAAGGGATGGAGGTGGGGGGGATGGAGCTGGGGAGCGATGGAGGGGAGAAGGATGGAGCTGGGAAGGGATGGAGGTGGGGGGCATAGAGCTGGGGAGCAATGGAGGGGAGAAGGATGGAGCTGGGAAGGGATGGAGGTGGGGCGGATAGAGCTGGGGAGCGAT
>JAOTQQ010000005.1:20063487-20080485 GCA_026546715.1 Gallinago undulata
AGGGATGGATGTAGGGAGAGATGGAGGTGGGAAGGATGGAGGTGGGAAGGATGTCACTGGGGAGGGATGGAGGTGAGGAGGGATAGAGGGGAGAAGGATGGAGCTGGGGAAGGATGGTGCTAGGGAGGGATGGAGGTGAGGAAGGATGGAGGTGGGAGGGTTGGAGCTGGGAAGGGATGGAGGAGAGGGAGAGGATGGAGGTGAGGAGGGATGAGCTGGGGAGGGATGGAGGTGATGATGGATAGTGCTGGGGAGGGATGGAGCTGGGGAGGGATGGAGGTGAGGAGGGATGGAGCAGCGCAGGAACAGCAGGACAGACAGCATTGCTCAGAGCCTAGGCAAGCCTGGAATTTTTGAATTCATCCTGTCCCAGCTCCTGTGCAACCCCCCTCCCTGAAACTGGTCCTCCTGTAGGGCCCTGGACTTGACACCGGCAGCTCCCCAGCTCTTTGTGCAGCCCCCGGGAGGAGGCTGAGCTCAGAGCCCAGAGCTGTAACACCCTGTGCCAGTCCCCAAAACCGTGCTGCAGCTCAAAAGCCCTTCCATCGCCTCCAAGCACCTTCCCAGCCCCCAGCCCTGGGCTTTGCTGCTGTGGGGTGCTCAGGAGAGAGACCCCCCCAGAAGTCAGGGGTGTCCCCTTGGGACCTCTGCAGGGCCAGGCTCTGAAATGCTCATCCCTTTTAGCAGCTCCGGCGCATCGCCCGGCCCAGCAGAAGTCATCCACGCTTGGTAACCGGGTGGGTAAACTGAGGCACGGATGTCAAAGGGGGTGTCACCGTGCCACCCAAAACGGTGACAAGCTTTTTCTTTCCTTTTTTTTTTTGGCTCAGCATTGATGCCATCCCCTCAGCGTTTCCATCCCCTCTCCCTCCGCGGCTCCCCAGTGCCTCGGCCACCTGCGCCAGCACGGGGGGAGCAGCAGCGGTGGCACCAGTGGTGGTCCTGGGGTGGCTTTTTGCAGATGTGGGGGTCACCATGGGGAAACGGGGGTTTTAGCATCCTGGGGGTGCAGGACCAACCGGCCAACAGCCAGCAGAGAGGATGGAGGAGCCGGGCAGGTTCCCTTCCAGACCCACATATCAAGATTCCAGCACAGCTTTGCAGCCGTTGCAGGTTGGGGTTGGATTTTCCTGGGTTGGTTTTTTTTTTCCTGGTAGGTTTTTTTTTTTTTCTTAAATATTTTTTTTTCCCTCTCTCCCTTCATTGTCTTTTGTGGCGGGGCAGGTTTCTTGCTGAGTGTCTCTGAGGTCTGCAGCGGCGACGAAAAGGATTAGCGCAAGCAGAGCATGTAGGCTTTAGAGAACAGAGCAGAGTTTGGTTTCAACATCTAATTCAATTTGTTCTGCCGAGATTGAAATATGAAATGGTTGCCAGTCAAACGTTCAAAGGGGGAGGAGGGAGGAAAGAAGAGAGGGAGCCTTCTCAAATTTAAATTTTAATGAAAATTAATTTAACCCTTTGATATGTTTTAAAACATGTTATTTCCCGGTCTGGAAACAGGCTGGAAAACATTCACGAGGGTTGGGTTGTTTTTTGGGGTTTTTTTCTCCTCGTACCTTCAAACATAATGAAGATTTTCTTTTTCCCTTAATGATACTTATCTTGGTGAGCAGTTTGACATTGGTTAATTTTTCAGGCAATTTGGTATCAAGGAAATCTGTTTGATGTGTGCGGGGGGAGAGGGGGGCTGTGTATGTGTATACAGATATATATGTATACATACACGCCCATACATTAATTATGGAAGTGCTGATTGCAGCTCTGGAGAACAGTTTGAGTTAATTCCTGCTCGACCAGCAAAGACTCAACTCCTTTGTTACGTATTGAGAGTCCCACACATTGCACCCCTAAAATTAGAGGGCTTAACGGGAATTTTCTGAAGATGAGTGTATACCTGCTAATTACCCGGAATTAAAATGAATGCCTAAGTAGGATCCGCAGGAAATTCATCGCTCCCCGCTGCCTTTTTCTTTTAATTATTATTTTTTCCCCCTGGATTTGAAACAATCCGAATGATAAAATAGTGCAAACTCCCTGAACTGCCCACGCGGTTAAATCTGGGAAACGGGGTCCCCCGAGCTCTTCACCCCCCTGGAGCTCCTGCAGCTGAACACCCTCGCAGTCCCTCCTCGTAGTTCCTTTTAGAGCTGACTCTTACCCAGAAAGGTGGCATCTGGAACAAATGATTGAGTGTTAATTGTTGTAATTGGGCTATGACAAGCTGTAGCCCTGCGCCCCTGCCTCGTCTTGTTGGGTTTTGGCACCACCGGGTTGGTGTCACCACGGGGTGGTCGCCCCTCTGTGCTCCTTGAGGAGATCTGGGTGCCTGTAGGGAGGGATGCTCATCTGCTGCGGGTGTCCTTTTTGGGGTGGGTGCGTTGTATCCGGGCTGTGACGGTGGCAGAGGGGACAGGCAGCCCCCCCTAAACCTCCTGCCCCAGACCGGGTCCATCACCCATCACTCTGAGGGCAGGAGATCACGACTATCTGGGGGCTCTTCCAACTTTGGGGAGTCTCTCTGGGCTGGTGCTCACGCCATCAGAGAACTGAAACTGGTGGATTTTGATCCGTCTCACCTTCTGGGACCCGTGGGGGTCTGGAGATCCCCGGATTGAAGCCCACTCCCCAAAACAGGTGGGCTTTTGCCAGGTGGTGATGGCTTCTTCCCGGGTGAGACCCTGGTGAGCTCAGCAGGAGCGGTGATGGCTGCGGCCGGTCCCCGGCCACCCGCCGTGTCCCCGTCCCTGGGGCCGGCTCGGGAATTGGATTAGGATATTATTCAAATGCAGCCTTTTTACTGAATTGGAGGGTTAAGGGGTTTTCATGTAAAACTAGCTTTACTTTATTGCTGCCTGTTGCCAGAGGCCTGTGTGGGCTGTGATCTACTTAAGGGGACAGCAGGCAAGTCAGGGTGGAGAGAATGTCCCACGGGCCCCGGCTTTGGCAGTTCCTCTGCTCCCAGGGCTGGGTGTCTCCACCAGGAGATGGTTCTTGGAGCTGTGCCTGTGTCCTCTGCGGTGGCTCAAAGTGACTCCTCGCCTTCAGAAAACATTTGTCACAGAATTGTAGAATGGTTTGGGTTGGAAGGGACCTTAAAGACAATCCAGTGTGTCCCCCACCTGCCCTGGGCAGGGACACCTCCCACCACACCAGGTTGCTCCGAGCCCCATCCAGCCTGGCCTTGAAGCCCTCCAGGGATGGGGCAGCCACAGTTTCTCTGGGCAACCTGGGCCAGGCTCTCACCACCCTCACACCAAAGAACTTCTTCCCCACATCTCGTGTCAGTTATCATCTGACTAGATGACCTTTGAAGGTCCCTTCTGGCCCAGATGATTCTATGATTCTATGATTCAACCTCCCCTCTTTCAGTGTCAGACCCTTCCCCCTCCTCCTGGGGCTCCCCTCCCTGATCCAGAGTCCCTCCCCAGCTTTCCTGGAGCCCCCTGAGGGAGTGGAAGGGGCTCCAAGGTCTCCCCGGAGCCTTCTCTTCTCCAGGCTGAACCCCCCCAACTCTTTCAGCACCCCCTCCCAGCAGAGGGGCTCCAGCCCTCCCAGCATCTCCATGGCCTCCTCTGGCCCCACTCCCACAGCTCCATGTCCTTCCTGTGCTGAGGACCCCAGAGCTGGACACAGAGCTCCAGTTGGGGTCTCCCCAGAGCACAGCAGAGGGTTAGAAACATCTCCCTCAATCCTGACCACGATCTGTGGTGTTTTTCTCACTGTCCCATGGGAGGGGGCTTTGGGACAGACGTGCCCCCGTCCTTCTGCAGGGGGTGGGGGGGGGTGGGGGGCAGTTCTTTTCATCACTGGTCCCACCTACGGCTTTGGATCCCAAATTTCAGCTCTTTGAGTCCCTTCTTGCCTTCGCAAAGTCTTCCTCCCGGGGAGCGGGGCTCTGGGAAGCGCCGTGGGGCCGAGCAACCCTGTCTGTGTGTGTGTGTGTGTGTGTCCCCACCACCCCGTGTCACATCTGCTGCTTTCCCAGCCCAGCTGCCGGCTCCGGGTGGGAGCTCGTGGAGCTCAAGCCTTTCTTTCAGCCTCTCGGTGTCGGCAGCCGTCCCCTTCTCCACCGGCCTCGCTTGGCTGCTCGCAGCCGCAGCAGGTACCGTCTCCCTGCCTGCCCGAGGTCATCCTCCTGAGCAGGGAGAGACACGGGAAGGGTTTGGGCTTGGAAAAACAAAAAAAAAACCCACCTGGTGCTTTGGTTGCTGCTCCCTTGAGATGGGAGAAGCAGCGTGAAGGCGGGCGTGATGCTGGTGGAGCCGTGTTCTCCCACCGAGACCTTCCCTCGCCGCCTCAGTTTCCCCGATCGCGAGGCGCAGACCTACACTGCCGGCTGCTGTTCCCGTTCCTGGGATGGTGGGAGCATCCCAGCTCCCTGCCGGGCGTGCAGGTGTGCTGCAAACCAGCTTCATTGTCTCCTTTCCACCTTCCACCAACCTTGGTTTCAGACCCCGGTTGGCTTCTCCCCTGCCGGAGGATTAGCCAGGAGATGCCGCTGCTGCCACCCCATGGTTTCCCCTCCTCGCACGGAAACCTCCTTCCCCTCCCCTGCAGCCCCCCGTTAAAACGTCCTGACCGTGTCTCAGGGACCAGACCAGTTGCCTGTGGGTTACTGGTCACCATGGATCAGCTGGGCTCAGCCCTGGCCAAGGTGACTCCCGGTCGCTGGACCCCGTCGTGGAAGGGGACGGCACCAAATTGGCATCGCCCCGGGCTGCAGCCAGCCCTGGGGTGGGATGCTGGTGGGAGGATGCTCGGGATTTGGGGAGCATGAGCTTCTCCTTACTATTATGGCGTGTCTGGACCTTACCCTGGGTTGCACCATGGTAAGTGTTTGGCACTGCCACCTTCCAGCTTCCACCACCACTTCCTCCTTCCACCACCATCTCCCTCCATCCACCACCACTTCCTCCTTCCACCACCACCTTCTGTCTTCTACCACCACCTTCCAGCTTCCACCACCACCTCCCTCCTTCCAACACCTCCCTCCTTCCAACACCACCTTCCAGCTTCCACCGCCATGTTCCTCCTTCCACCACCACCTTCCAGCTGCCACCACCACCTTCCAGCTTCCACCACCATGTTCCTCCTTCCACAACCACCTTCCAGCTGCCACCACCACATTCCACCTTCCAGCTGCCACCACCAACTTCCACCACCACTTCCTCTGTCCACCACTAGCTCCCTCCTTCCACCACCTCACTCCTTCCACCACCACCTTCCAGCTGCTACCACCACCTTCCACCACCACCTTCCACCAACACCTTCCAGCACCACCTTCCACCAACACCTTCCAGCTTCCACCACCACGTTCCTCCTACCACAACCACCTTCCAGCTTCCACCACCATCTTCCAGCTTCTGCCACCACCTCCCTCCTTTCACCACTACCTTCCTCCTTCCACCACCACCTTTATCCTTCCACCACCGCCTTCCTCCTTCTACCACCACCTTCCAGCCTCCACCACCACCTTCCTGGCCAGGAAATCAAACAGGAGAGCGAGGAGGCAGCTTCCCCTTCCCCGGAGCGCCGCTGCGTGTGACTAAGACACGCTGCCTCCTGTTTTTCCCTAAATATATGCATCGGAGAGGGAGAGAAATCGCATGGCAGGGCTTGAGATTCCAGACTTAGCCGTTCATGAATAATAATCAGGCTCAGTAATTCACAGTAAATGGGTATCCAAATTGGCTAATAAGGGAGGCTTTCACCCCAAACCGGAGCTGGGAGGAGAGGCAGGGAGAATATCAACAGCCGTGGGCTGAGGCGGGTGTGCGCTCGCTGTGACCTGAATCGGTGAAACACGGGCAGCGGTGCCACCCCGAGAGGGGGGAAAGGGGGAGGACCCTGGGGAAGGGACGGTGCCCTGGTGGCAGCCAGGACCACCAGGAGCACAGATCCCAACCTTCCGCGGTCCGTAATTAACGCCGTGTAATTAGGCTCGGCTCTCTCTTCCAGCCCCAGGACTGGGCTGATGGGTGTTAGCATCCCAGGTCCCTGCCTCCTGCCCGTGTGGACCTGGGGGAGGGGGGGAGCCAGTGTCACCATGTCCCCACGCGTGATGTCCCCATCCCAGGGCTTAGCAAAGCTTCTGGGACAGCGATTGTGCACGGTGCTACCTGTCAAGGAGCAGGAAAGTAAAAGGAGAGGTGATCTTGGCCGGGGGGGGAGAGGGGGGAAACGTTTTCTTTGTGTCCACTCAACTAAAATTCAGGTTTTTCTTTCTCTGCTGGTTAATTTTCCCCTGCGAGAGGGAGCGGGGCAGTGGCAGGAGACGCCTTCAGGCTCGGGGAGGTGGGCTGTCGGTCTTTGGGCTCCACCAGGGAGGTGGGGGCTGCCCCACGGACACCCCCCTTGCTCATGGCAAAGGGGGCTCCCCGAGGTGCTCGGGATGCCACAGAGTCCTTCCCTACCCCAGATCCGCCTCCCAACAGACGTTCCTCCAGCAGCATCTTAAGACGATGTTAGAGTTAAGATAAAGAGAAAAAAAAACCTAAAATAATAATAAAAAGGGTAAAGCACCTCTGCAGATCCCGGGCTGGGATTTGAGCTGTTTAAATAAGCAGGATAGAAGCCGAAGGTGCAGCTGATGAGTAGCTGAAGGAAGGATGCCCCTCCGAGGGCCGGCTGGTGCCAGGCGGTGTTTTGCAGCTGCTAAATGACTTTTTAAATTGAGGAGAAACCTACAGCCACTTTTACGGTCCCCACAGCTCCTTTATATAGGGCAGCCCGGTGGCTGGAGAGCACCACGCTGCCGCTTGGCTGGCTTACCTTCCTGCAGCAAGGAATCCCGATGGATTGGGAATAAACCGCGGCGGCTCTGGCCAAGGGCCATTTTCCTCCTGCCCCTTCCGCTCCCCTTCCCCACCTCTCCCCCCCCCCCCTGCGCCGCCCCGTGGAGGAGGCTGCCAAAATTTAGCACCCGGGGTGGGCACGGAGCAAACAAACCTTTAGGTTTTGAGGTTTTGTTTTGTTTTTTTTTTCCTGCGACTTGACTCACTGATGAGATTTGGGAAGTGGGTTTGGGGGGTGCGGAGTGGTTTTCCCTGGGGTATGACGGATGCTCTCGATGCCACCGCAGAGCTGGTGGCCAGAGCTCCCCCCACCCTCCTTGCCGTGTCTCTCCATCCCTTCCCTACAGCTTAAACTGTCCCAAGAGAAGCATTTTATATTTCTTTTCTCCCCCAGGCTCTGGGAGGGTGTGTGGGACCCCCCCTCCGGCCCCTCTGCTGGCACGGCCACCCCCTCGGCTGTCCCCATCACCACCCGGGGCTGGGAGCATCCCACCAGGGGCTAAATTAAGCCAGGTTATTCCAGCAGAACCAGGCAGGGACAACCCGTGGAGGGGTGCTGGTGGCTCCAAAGGCTCTAGAACACCTTGGGGGGGAGGCGAGGGGGGGCCAGAAATGGGCAGGTGATGGGCAGGAGGTGGTTTAATTTTCTTTTCAGCTGAACCCAGCTGAGAAAACCCCAGGAAAGAGGAGGGCAGACTGTCCCAGGAGCAGTTTGAAGGATGTGTCAGAAGAAGTGATGCAGGGCTGTGGTGGGGGGGCACAGCTCAGCATCCTACCCCCCCCCCCCCTCCCAGCAGGTTAAACTGGACAGGCACATCCCCCGCTCCCCACCCAGGCAGCTTCAAAGCGGAGCGGGTGCTCCTCCCACCTGAAATTGGGGCTGAAAAAGGAAAAGTGGGAAGTTTATAATGTTTTATTTTTAATTAAAAAAAAAAAAAACCGACCAAAAAACAACCCATACCCCCAGCACCCTACTCTGTTTCAGCTGCTGAGCCTGCAGCCTGGCAGTGGGGGGGGGGGGGGCAGGGGGGGGGCTCGGACTTCGTTAGGATTCAGCCCTTAGATCTCTCCTTTCTCTCTGATGGCTGAGTGTGATTGACACTTACAAATTACCCAGCCAAAAGTGTCGAGTCTTTGACCCCTGAGTAACATCTTTGGCAAGCCTGAGATTTGCCAGCATTTTGTCATCTAATTACTACAAATCCCTTGAAAATTCACTGGCTGGTGAATTTTTAATGCGGGACAATTTCAATGTGATGCATCGCCCAGATGGGCACGCGCGCGTGCTCCGTCCCTCTCCCCCCCCCTGCCCCTTCTCCTTTCCCTTTCTTCTCCTCTTCCTCGCCTTCCTTTTCTCCATTTCACCCCCCCCCTTCCCTCCATCCCATTTCTTACCTCCCTCCTGCCTGTGTGTATCCATATATTCATGGGAATTGCCCCAGCATCTCATCCCTCCCAGGGCTCTGCATCCCTCCCAGGGCTCTTCATCCCTCTCCATGCTCTTCATCCCTCTCCGTGCTCTTCATCCCTCTCCGTGCTCTTCATCCCATGGGAGGAACCCAGCATTCTGGGATGGAGCCAGGCATTTTGTGTCCCCCTCCCCAGCCCGGCAGCAGCATCCTCGAGTCCCCCTCGCTGGCAGGGAGCTGCCACATGACATTAATATATATATTTTATTTTTTTTCCCCATCTCCTCAGGTCTCTCGCTGATGGCCGGAGAGGGAGAAGCCTCGGCAGGGGACTCGGTAGCCAGCACACTTGTTGCCAACGGAGTCAGCTCATCCCGTGAACCCGAGGGCTGGTTTAAGCCACGCGTCCAGGTTCTCTGGGTATTCCCAGTTTTTTCAACAGCCCTTCCATTCGGAGCGGGAGGAATAGCCTTTCTCTGCCCAGGCATCTCCTCTTAAATCCGGGCAGGGATGCGGGTCCCCTTTTTATCTCAAAACCCACCCAACCTTGGTGGCACGGAGCCCTGGGGACACGGACGCTTCCCCCTGCGTGACCCCGGGGGAACGCCAGGAACGTCTGAACCGAACCATCGTTTCTGTACGTTAAAACCATGTATTTTCCAAGAGTTTCCCAACCTGAGTCACACCTGGGATTTGTCGGGAATTGGTTGTTTAAGGCGTTTTCACCCCAGCGAGGGGGTTCTGTGGGTGCGATGGGGGAGATAAGCGTATTTTAGGAGGGAGGCCTGGGGGGGGGGAGGTTTCGCCGTGCTGGGCTTTGTGCCTGTGTCATTTCTGTCCCCGCTCTCAGGCAGTCCCCTCCCGCCTCTGCCTTCCCCGGCTTTCAAAGGGAAAGAGGCTTTGCTTTTCAACCAGGGGACCGCTTTACATATGTACGCAGCTGATAAAGTATTTTCACTTCGCCCCTTTCCCCTCTGGGAATCGCTGTTCTTACGGCAAAACTGTTTTGTCTGACAAGGGCTGCAACAGATTACACGTGTTGGCTGCAAACACAGGGCCTTTTTTTTTTTTATTTCTTCTTCTTTTTTTTTTATTATTCTTTTTGAGAACCGCATACCTTTAAAAAAAAAAATAATAATAAAAAAATCTCTATCTCTGCCTTTTGCCTCCTCTTCCCAGATCCGCGGTGGGATCTGCTGGTGGCATCGGACCTCCCCAGGGGGGATGTGTCTGTCTGGGTTGATGTGTGTCCAGTTTGGTTCTTCTCCCGTGAGCTCGGTTGGAGCCTGAACCCACAAAAACGGTGGGGCTGGAGCACTCCGGTTGGGCAGGCCTGGGGTTTCAGCTGTGGTTTGGGGTGGGATTTCTTGGGAACATCTCAGTATCAGCATCCATGGAGATCGGCAGGACTCGGAGGATCCATGTCCTTGTGCTGCTGAAGACCAAGTGCCAGGTTTCACGCTGGCAGGGGACCACCTGGGATGGACTCAGTGGTTTGGGGACATCCAGGACACCCCTTTCCGACCCAAACGTGGGCCCTAGATTCCTCCCATCTGGGAAAGGTCTGGGCTTTGTTTTTTCAAACGGGTTGTTCAGGCGTGAAAAGGAAAACCTTAAACTCCTCAGTTGGCTCTAGGAGGAGAGGGGCAGAGCCAGGAAAGCCCTGCCCAGGAAGGGGCTCTGCCCCCCTGGCTCCATCTCCCAAGCTGCCCCTTCCAGAAGTGTCCCTTGTCCTCCCAGCAGGAAGGTGACGCTTGCACCCGGAGGGGAAGGGCTCGGAGAAGGTGATTTTAGGCAGCAAGGATCAAGGGAATACCGAGGATTCACTGGTGTTTCGCTGTTCAAAAGCTGCTCAGCAGGGGTGAGATGTGCCCGAATTTCAGGGGGAGAAAAATGAGGGTTCTGCAGGGTCTCAGAGAGGGCACCCAGAGCTGGAGGAGAGGAGATGTTCTGTGTGGGCACCAAGGGAGGGGTTGACCCTGTATCCTCATCGCCAACCGATCCTAGCGGTGCCTTGCGTGCTTGAAAGGGAAAATACAAGATGTTTAACGATGCGTATGAAGAATCGGGGTACAGCACCGTAGGTGGAAGGCAGCTGAGGAGAAAGCTGTCCTCCAGGAGGGATGACTTCTGAGGTGGGGAACCTGGACTGGATGCCATTGGGAAGCATGACCTGCTGGAAGGTGAAGTTAAGATTTCAATTTGCCTCCGAGCAAACTGGAACCAGAAGCCCCTCCTTTTTTCCCCAGGTTCTGTGTGTCCCAGAGGACCCCGAGTCACACCAGGGTGCCTAGAAGGGACCCGCAGGGTGAGCAGCTCTCCCTGTGCCACCACCGATGGACGCTAGTCCAGCCTGCTCTGGTGGCTCTGGCATTGAGGAGACTTGGGACCTGGGCACCATCCGTGGGTTGTGTCCCCACTGGGGATGCTGAGCTGAGGTCGCCTCAAGTGTTGGTGGTCTCACCGACTAACCCAAGGGTTTTTTCTGGGGATGAAGGTCCCACCAGCAGCACAGTCTGACTCCAGAGTGAGGACCTCATCCTTCTGGGCACCTTGTGGAGGGGCGTTTTTGTGCCTGAGGTTAACCCAGAAGCCATGTGAAGCCTCACCTTCCTCTTTTTCTTCCCCCATCTCTGCATCTTGGCTCACGAAATCCCATCAAAGCAACAGGTCCAGGGTCCAGGGAATACTTTGCTTCCCCCGAGTTGTTTGTGGAGATAATTAACTGTGTGCTCTCTCGGCTGAATCCTGCCACGTCTGCACTGAGCGAAGGCAGCCTGAGCCCCACGGCATCGACGGGGGCTGGGAGGGGGAGAGCCCTGAGTGGAAAATACACAGAAGGGACCGGCTGAGAGCGACCATCGCTGCGGCGTTTGCCCAGGTTGGGACCAGCCACCAGCCTGACCTCCCTCTTCTCCTGGTCTCTAATCCTCCCTCACCCCGAGGCCATTCTGGTTTGGGGACATCCTTTTTTGCTCCTGGTGCCTTTTCCACCTCTGTGCCCTGGGGACAGGTGCTGCATCATCTCCTGCAGATGCGGGCGCAGCTCAGGTGTATACCTTGAGGTAGCAATGGTCCTGCTGGTTCCTTTTCCCAGTCTTCCCATCTTTTCCCAGTCTTCCCATCTTTTCCCAGTAATTTCTAACCTTCAGCCTCTGGTTATTTTCCCTTTCCCCAGCTCCCTTTCCTTTAACAAAGTTTGGTGGCCTGGAGATGCTCCCGGTGGTCATGGGGGATACGGTGGGGGGTGCTGCTGGTCCAGGCAGGGCCACCCGCTCCCCGGTACCTCCCCAGGGTCTCCCCAGGCCTGGAAACGTCCTGGTGCCCACTGGCAGCCCGTGGCACTCCATAAACCCCCTGCTCCGGTCGCACTGCGACGCCTGGGTAACGAAGAAGTAATTAGTGCCGCTTGCTACGGCGAGTAAAACCCAAATGTCAAAGAACAGCAAAGCTATTAAGGTCTGGTTTTACTGCACCTTT
Source organism: Gallinago undulata (assembly GCA_026546715.1). Classification (NCBI taxonomy): domain Eukaryota; kingdom Metazoa; phylum Chordata; class Aves; order Charadriiformes; family Scolopacidae; genus Gallinago; species Gallinago undulata. The sequence continues at coordinate 20,075,171 of JAOTQQ010000005.1, forward strand.
GCAGCTGAAGTCTCTCTCTGTGTGCGTGCTGAAATTTGGGTGGGGGGGGGGGGGGATGATGAATCTGGCCCCCAAGCACTGGGTGAAGTCCCTTCCCCCGGTGGTGCTGCCATCCTGGCAGGTCATCCCCTGCTCCCTGCCTCAGTTTCCCCTCCATCCCCGCCGTAAGGCTTCCTCCATGGGGAAATCCACACAGTTGTGGGTGGGAGAGGCCAGATCCCACCCTTGGGGGGGTGCAAGGCAGGGTGTCACCAGTTTGGGGGGGGGAGAGGGAGGTAAGAACATCTCAGCAGCCAGGGGAAGCCTTCTGCTCCAATGCAGATCCTAAAAATCAGGGGGGGGTGTCTCTCTCTGGGTACCCACCTGGGGGGTGCTGCTGCCACGCTCCCAAACGTCTGCCTTGGTGCCACAGCCAGCTTTTTGGGGAGTGGGCAGCTTGGCAGGGTGGCAGGTCCCCCATCAGGACCACCACACGCCAGCCAGCTTCCCGTCCCTGCTCCGAGCGGGAGAGGGAGAGAGAACGAGAGAAAACAGGAGGGAAAGGACATGTCAAATCAATCATATTTAAACAAAAGCCTCTTCGGCCCAAGGGCCCTTTTAAAAGCTGCTTATTTAATTAAAAGTCCCATTTTCCATATTTATGGCCCTTATTCAGTTAAATATTAACCGCCTGGGCCAGGGCTGGTTTATTCTTTGGGAAGAGGTGGTGTTGGGAGGTTCATTAGGGGTTCATCAGGCGGCCGAGGCGCCCGGCAGATGGATGGATGGATGGATGGATGGATGGACGGATAGATGGAGGACAGATGTGGGACGCTGCACGTGGGCTCGCACCGGTACCCAGGGACCGCAGGGACGGCACAACCAGTGGTCCAGCTCTTTGGGGCCACCACACCCCCCCACACCCCATCGCCATCCGATGGGAGGCAGGGAAATGGGGTTGAAAATAAGGGAATTGGGACTGTTGGGACAGCGTGAGAGGCAGGCACAGTGTGTGCAGTCACATCATCTCCTGTAGGAAAGAGCCTGAAGGCCACCTTCTGGGCACAGCTTATCCTTCCCAGCACCCCTAAGTCGTGGCAGAATAATCATAAAAACATCCCAATTTTACCTTGGGGTGACTGGACCGTTGCTGGCTCCTGGTCAAACCCTTCCCAGGGTTATGGAGGTGGGACTGTGTGCAATCCCTGTTGGAGTGTGACAACTCTGGCTCTGCTGGACCCAGCTCAGGTGGGTTCCGACAGCTCAGAGCTGTGTGAGACCTCACTGAAGGTTCCTCAACCAACCATGGCCTTGATGCCTTTAGGAGCTGGAGGCAAGGACGACCTCTGGGGTTGGGGGAGGAGGGCCAAAGCAGCACAGGCGGCTGCAATGAGGTAGCAGTGCCTTCAGAAGATGTGGGAACAAGGGGAACCTGAAGCTTATATAGGTTCCTCTGTAGGAGAGATATTCCTGCTGGTGTTGAGTTGGGTTGTTATCCTCCGAGGAGAAGCAGCATGTCCCGGCTGTGATGGCAGCAACGAGAGCAAGCAGTGTGGCCACCACGAGGATGAGAAGGTACTGAGTTGGGGACAGATGGGGCCTTTATGGCCGTGGGACTGAGGGCTTTGTGTGTAGGCGGTGGCTATGAAGAAGCTTATGCTGTGTGCTTCTTCTGGGGACTGTTCTTTCCTGCTGGTGCTTGTTTTACTGGGCTGTGTTGGGCAAGTTCTTGGTTGTGACCTTAGTGAAAACTTCCAATTTGATGGTATCTACCTGCTTCAGCCTGCTCCCCCCTGGTGCTGTGCAAGGGGCATGGTGGGTCTGCCTTGGCTGGGTGGCTTGTAGATGGTTATCAAGTGGCTCTTGTATGTCATTTTACAAGGCAATAGTGACACAAGACAACTCGGGCTCCATAGCTTTGCTGGAAGCTGGACTGGTTGGGAGAACTTGGCCATGTAGCTGTGGATCTGGACCTGGCTTGGGAGGACACTTACCTCCTACGTGGAGGAGTGGGGTAGCTGGAAGGTATCTTAGGCCAGAAGGTTCTCCATGTAAAGGTGCTCTTCCTCTGTGTGCTGCTTGTTTTAGAATCATAGAATCGTTTGAGTTGGAAGGGACCTCAAAGATCATCAAATTCCAACCCCCCTGCCATGTGCAGGTTGCTCCTAGCCCCATCCGGCCTGGCCTTGAACCTCTCCAGGGATGGGGCAGCCACGACTTCCCTGGGCAACCTGTTGCAATGTCTCACCACCCTCACTATAAAGAATTTCTTTCTGGTGTCTAATTTAAATCTCTCCTCTTCCAATTTAAACCCGTTTCCCCTTGTCCTGTCACTGCACTTCCTCGTAAAGAGTCCCTCTCCAGCTCTCCTGTAGCTCCCTCCAGATATTGAAAGGCCAATAAAAGGTCTCCCTGGAACCTTCTCTTCTCCAGGCTGAACAACCCCAGCTCTCTCAGCCTGTCCCCATAGGAGAGGTGCTCCATCCCTCTGACCATCTTCGTGGCCCTCTGCTGGACCCGTTCCAACAGGTCCATGTCCTTCCTGTGTTGAGGACTCCAGAGCTGGACACAGTGCTCCAGGTGGGGTCTCACCAGAGCAGAAGGGCAGAATCACCTCCCGAGACCTGCTGGCCACACACGCCCAGGACACGGTTGGCTCTCTGGGCTGCCAGCACGCACTGCCGGCTCATGTTGAGCTTCTCATCCACCAACAACCCCAAGACCTTCTCCTCAGGGCTGCTCTCCAGCCATTCTCTGCCCAACCTGTATTTGTGCCTGGGGTTGCCACATCCCAGGTGCAGGACCCTGCACTTGGCTTGGTTGAACTTCATGCAATTTGCACAAACCCACCTCTCCAGCCTGTCCAGGTCCCTCTGGATGGCATCCCTTCCCTCCAGCGTGCCAGCTGTGCCACCGAGCTTGGTGTCTTCAGCAAACTTGCTGGTGGTTTTCCTCCAATAGACCCCTGGGCAGCTCTCACAGCACAGGGCATGGCTTTGAAGTGCCACCATCAAGGTGAGCCTCTCCAAGGGGAGCACCATGGAGTAGAGGAGCAGCCATGCTCCAGAAGGTGTCCGTGGCCCTGGATGGGCCTCAGTGCTCATGTCTGCCGTGGGGCAGGCTTTGGAGCTCTGGCAAGAGAAGCCACAGTGGTGCAGGATCCTGCTTTAGATGTGCTGGGAGATGGCCTCAGGAGGAAAGGTCCCTTGCAAAGGCCTTCGGGAGAGTGGGACTCACCTGGGTGGGCACAGCAGCTTGCTCTGAACTCTGTGTATACCTTTAGGTGCTATTTTTCTTTCTTTTTGGAAGCCCTGCACAGCCCCATGGCACCCTGGCACGTCAGGTACCACGATGTCAAGACGATGATGGGGGGGGGCGGACAACAACAATGGGACTATCTTCCCCTCCACCCCAGTGTGGTCAACCCAAACAGAACCAAGCCCTCTTCTTCCTCTCCATCCAAAATAACACCACACTGGCCCAGGTGGTGGAACCCAACGGAGACCCTGCGGTGGGAGGGTGGTGCTGGCAGGAGAAGGAATGAAACGGAGCCAGAGATTTCCTCCGGAGAGCGGAGTGGTGAGGAGGGGGGGGGGTGGGGGGGGGGCAGGACACGGCTGGTATGGAGAGGTGGGGGGAGGACGGGTGGGGGGTGGCAGGAGAGGGAGAGACACCGGGTTATCAGAGAAGTGTGAAGACAATAATGCAATCTGACATTTCTGAAATGAGACCCCCCGGTTGCCCTGGCAACGGCTCACGTGGGACCAGCTCCCGGGAGACGGCTCCGAGATGTGCTATAAATGATGTTTGATTAGAATTTAAATCATTTAGGCGGAGAGAAGATAGGCCTTTTGTCAGCGCGGGGACCCGCGGGGGTCAACCACCCAGCAGCTGCCTGGGCGCCCGTCGGACCCCGGGCAACGTGGGGACAGGGGCGAGGGGTGGCCCTGGGCCACTGTGGGGTGGGGGTTGATTGCCCCTGTCCCCCCCCTCGGCCGGGGGAGTGACGACCTTTCGAGCTGGAGGCCAAAGCAAATCACAATGAGGGAGGAAGATGCTGCAGCCCGACCCTGGGAAGGGAGGTGGCATCTGGGCAGCGACAGCATCACCGGAGGTTTTGGGGTGGGGGGGGTGTTGCCCAGCTGGCGTGAAGGCACCGAGATCCTCCCGTGGCTTCCACCAGCTGAGAACCTGGGCCCCCTGGCTCTTTCGGCGGCGGCAAACGCGCGCTGTAATTAAGATAATAACACTTCAGAATCAATTCCGCCTCCCTAAAAAGTTTCCTTAAGGAGCAGGGAATGAAGCACGTTATTGCCTCCAAGTGGAGTGCCCTTCCCCAGGAATCTCTCCTTCAGGGGTGGGTCCAGGCTCTCCCCACCATCTGCAGGCCATGGCCCAGGTAGGTTCTCCAGCGCCCATGTTTAGAGGAGCTTTTTTGGAGGCAGGAATCTTGTCAGACAACTGTACGCTAGTTGTTTCTTGCTCGTTCCAGCTCCTTGATGGATGCAGTGAAGTCCTCTTTGCTGTAGAAAGTCTTCCTCCTGATGAAATGTTTTGCCTGGGTCCAGGAGGTTGGAAGATGTCACGCATGGAGTGGCCGAGATGGAGGCTGGGGTCGGCAGCCGTGGTTTATGTTCCTGTCACACCGAAACTGCGGTTACTGGTTTTATGGAATGAGGTCTCCAGGTGGTGATGATGAAATGCAGGAAAGTCTCAACTCAGGTGCAAGGTCTTTGCTTCGCGGCTGTCTCCTGGTGCAAAGGGGTTGTGGGTCGCTCTCAGACACCACTCAGATCAACCCAGTCCTGCTCATCCAGTTCAGTTGGAAGATGACAAAAGCATCTGGACCACCTTCTGAGGTCTCACGAGTGGGGTGCGGAGATGGTCACCATCAATATCAGGAGGGAAGGCTGACTCCCTGGAGAAGGCTCTTGTGCTGCCTTGCTCTCCTTACCTACCCACAGGAGGTGGCTTGGTTGGGTTGGGTGGGGGCTCCTTGAGTGACAATTGCTGGGACAAGTGCTGTGGACCTACAGGGGCTGGGAAATGCCCCATGAGCCAGGAATGGGAGCTCCATCACCCTGAGCCTGGCCCAGGTGCTTCACCAGCTCACCTCAGAGAGGGATCCAGTATTGAGTTGCTCCACCGAGCATCCTTCTGTCAAGTCACCTGGACTTGGAGTCATTTATTTTCTTTAATATTAAAAAACCCATGTGAGCCTTGGCCTGAGACTGGGAGAGTAAGAAAAGCGACCGATTTCCCAGTTGGTGGGAGAATGGTGTTAAACCCAGACCCAGCGACTGGGCACAGACTTCCTTCTCGGAAATTTTTTTTTT
>JAOTQQ010000005.1:20103383-20113739 GCA_026546715.1 Gallinago undulata
AAAGAAAGAAAGAAAGAAAGAAAGAAAGAAAGAAAGAAAGAAAGAAAGAAAGAAAGAAAGAAAGAAAGAAAGAAGGGGAAAAAAGAAGGAAGAAAAGATAGGGGACATGAAAGAAGGAAAAAAGAAAGGGGAGAAAAGAGGAAAAATGAAAAAAAGAGAAAAGAGGAAAAGAGAAGAACAAAGAAGGAAAGGGGAAAAAAATACAGGAAAAAAAGAAAAAGAGGGAAAACAGAAGAAGAAAAAAGAAAGAAAAGAAGATGGAGAAAAAAAAAATAAGTACAAAATGTAAGAAGGAAAATATAAGGCCCAGCACTGGCTGGGCCATGCAGGAGCAGCTCTGGCTGCCCTTCCAGCGGCTCCATCTCCTCCCTCCAGCTGGCACGGAGCGGGGCAGGCTGGCGGCAGGAGGGATGGGAAGGCTGGTGGTGGGGGGCTCCCATCTTGCGGGGGGGACACACGACCAAGCTGCTGTCACTGTGTTTGGCTTCTCTGGTGGCTAGTATGGTGTTGGCACACGACTGTCGGCTCCTGCCCCGCTCCCAGCACACACCAACCCTGTGGGAGCATCTTCCCTTCGAGCCCATCTCCTCCCTTGGCTGACGGAGCTGGAAGGGGAGATGCACCCATGGCCAGCTTCATCCCTTTGGAAGCTTCCAGCAGTCAGCCTGGAAGGTGCTCCAGCTCCAGTTTGGGGTGAAACTTGGTGTTTAAGACAACAACTGTAAATCCAGGGAGGGGAGCGTGGTTTCCAGGCTGGCAAGAGCGGTCCTGGGGATGGCTCTGTGCTGCCCAGCACAGCTGGGGACACTGTGGCAGGGGTCTCCACCTGCCCCCTGGGGCACACATAATTAACCCACAGCCGTTAATGAGGCCTTAGCACCTGATATAAAATTTTGTGGCAGAGAAATGTCAAGGCTCCTCATCCAGCCAGCAAACACCCTTCCTGGTGTCCTTAGGGGCTGGCCTTGGGGACAGGAACCCCAACACCTTCTGTGGCTGAACCCCTTGGGGCTTCCTGATGGGGACTGGGGACAATGTCCCGGGACCACTGCCCCTTGGGGCAGGGGGGGCACGGCTTCCCCTCAGACCCCCATTTGTTCCCCCAGCATCCCCACAGCCTGGCAGGGGCCTCGGCTGGTCCCTGCTGCCTCCTTTCCACAAGGAGGACAAGAAGGAGAAGGAAGCGGTGTTTTGGGTTAAATTCTTTGGATTTTGGCTCTTTTGATTCCCCTCCTCACACTGTGGGTCCAAGAAAGGGTGTGCCAACCTCTGCGAGATGGAGGTGGGGAAGGAGCAGCGGGGCTCAACGGCATGTCGCCATCCCCCGAGAAAAAACAGAGATGCAGGGGACACAGGGGAGATGGAGGGGACACGGTGGGGATGGAGGGGACACAGCAAGGATGGAGGGGACATGGTGAGGATGGAGGGGACATGGCAAGGATGGAGGGGACATGGCAGGGCCGATGGAGGGGACATGGCAAGGATGGAGGAGACACAGAGGGGATGGAAGAGACATGGCAGGGATGGAGGGGACACAGAGGGGATGATGGAGGGGACACAGTGGGGATGGAAGGGACATGGCGGGGACAGAGGGGACACAGCACCCAGGAGCACCGGGAAGGATGCTGAGCAGGGTGGGGGCCTGTTCTCTCCAGCAGGATGCATCCCGTGGGATACAGCTGGGGCCAGGCGGGAGCAGCGAACGGCAGAGGGGGCTGCAGGTCAGGAGGAATGGGGGACGCGGCAGCGAGGTGGCAGGGGACACCGGTGGGGACAGGCGTGGAGCAGCTGAGAGGGTGTGATGGGAGGAAGGATGGACAGGGGCCTGGGTCTGCCCTGGCTGGGATGCAGCCAAGGGTGCAGGGAGGGAGGGCAGCAGCATCCAGGGATGCGATGTCACCCCTTCGCCACGTTGACCTGAAGAGGCTGCCCAGGGAGGTGGTGGGTTCTCCTTCTCTGGAGACATTCCAAACCCACCTGGACACGTTCCTGTGGGACCTGCTCTGGGTGGACCCATTCTGGCAGGGGGAGAAGTTGGACTAGATGATCATCCAGAGGTCCCTTCCGACCCCATGTGATGATTCTGTGCCATCTGTCCCCCACTGGCTCCCAGGTGGCTTCTTTCCCCCCCCCAAAAAAAAACAAAAAAAAACCCACGGAGAGATCCAGGGTGGTCAGAGCCAGCCCAGGGAAGCAGCTCGGGTTCAAGCAGGCTCCAGGCGTGTGAGCACAAGGTGAGAGGAGCTGAATAGTTGATTTCCCCGGTGGGTTTTGCTCCCGCTCGCTGTAAAGTTGTGAACAAAATGACCGGCCATGCATTGAACGGGCTTACACCGCTCTCCATATGGAAATGAAGATAATCCAAGTCTCAGCTTTGTGTTCTCCAGGAGAGAGCCTGGGAGGGAGCGGGGGGCCCGGGGGGGCGGGGGGGGGATGGGGCAGGCTGGGAGCCGGGGGATGTATCCTGCCCCGACATCTCCTTCCTTGGGAGGGTTTCATCCCCAGCCAATGCAGCCCCATCCCTCTTCACCCCAGAAGATGTTTTTGGGGGACACATGGGCACTGGGCAGCCCCGATTAAAGCTCAGCCTGACTTCTTGCTCACGTTTAAGTGGGACCCTCACACCCCAACACCCCCCCCCGCCCCCGTGAAATGTTTCATAATTCAGTTGGTCCCTCTCTCTCACACACACACACACACATTGCTCATTCCTAATAATAAAGAAGGATTATTCTTCCCAAACAAAGTATTACTAATTAGACAGACTTTTTTTATTCGGCGCTGGTGGGTAAGACCCTTGAAGTCCCGTTAACAACGTTTCATTTAAGAAAGACAAAAAAAAACCCAAACCCCAAACAAACAAACAAACAAGCATACAAATAATTACATGACTTGAAATTATCTCCGCAATTAAATCGTTCCTCATTGGGCACTTTTTCAGGCTGCAGCTTGCATGGCTGCCGCGGGTTGAGGGTGGGTTTGGTTTTGGGGGGGGGCACAGCACCCTGCAGTGATTGTGCCAGGACTTTGTCGTTCGTGCAGCTCGTTCCTGGGTTCAGTTCATCTCTTTTGGGTCTCTTTTTGCTGCACAAAGCACAGGGGAGCTTGGTACCGGCATCAAGGAGACCTGCTGGGTCAGGCTGGAGGATGATGAGGGAGGTTGGGGGGGGGGAACAGAAGGTCAGGACCCTGCCTCGCATCGGGGTTGTGTTTGCTCTGGCCACCCCGCAGGTGACTTTGGGACCCTTCACTGCCACCAGCAATCCCTCCCCCTCCCCACACAGCAAGAGTTGGGGATGGGGACATCCTCCTGTCGTGGTGGGGACCTCCTGGCTGCAGGACACAGGGGTGAAAGGTGGGCTGGGTGAGCCCCTAGCTGGTTCACCCGCTCCAGCAGGGATGAAGAGATTGAGATATCTGCCACGGTGGAGACATCCTCCAGGGCGCTGGGGGAGATGCTGCATTTCCAGCTTCACCCAAAACCAAAAAAATCTTTGTGGCATTCGGCAGCTTTGCCCCAGCTGTCCCCAAACCTGTCGGCAGGTCCCGTCCCCCCCCCCCCTCCCCCCCCCCGTGGGAGCACATCACCACCAGACGCCATCACCTACCTTCATCCCTGGATAAAACACACATCTCGGCTTAGCTCGATGTCTTGGCTCCCCCTGTAGCCAGTGGAGAGAGAGGCACCCCCAGCCCCCCCCCTCCCCCCTCCGAGCAGAGGGGTGCCCGGCTGCCAGCCAGGGTGATCCAGGGCTTCCCCATCCCTTGCCAGCCCCAGGTACCATCCTTCCTGCTCCTGAGGTGCCACCAGTTCAGATCGCTCCTCTAAAGCCACATCTGGGGCCACCCCCACCTTCTTTCCCCAGCACAGAACATCCTCCCTGGGGTGGGTACCCAGCTGGGCACAGGGTGCAAATTGGGGGGGGGACAGGACACTTCAGCAGGACCCGACCACCCCAGGGGCTGGGAGGACACTTGGTGTTCCTCAGCTCTCCACGGAGCTGGGCTAGAAATGCCCCGCGGGGGTGGGCGAAGGGCAATCCTTGGGGGTGCGGGTGCCAGCGGGGACGCTTGCGGGAGCCTTGGCACGGCGGGGGGCACGGGCACAGGACATCCACGGCTGAGAAACGGGGACAGCCTCTTGATCAACACCACCACGAGCTGGCAAATTGCCGTGGCTTAACAAATTCCCGCTGCCGAGCTGAGCTCTGGAAATGGCTCCAGTGCACGTTCCCAGCCCCCTGCACGTGCGCAGGCAGCCTTTGGGATTAAGCCACATTTTCCTCCTGCTGCTCGCAACGCGCCCGAGGGGTCACCTGGCATCGGGGGCTGGCCACAGCCATCCCCTGGTGAATGCCACCTCCAGACCTGGCAGCGGGGACACAGCCTCTGGGTAACCCCCCTCCCCCCCCTCCAGCCTTGGGGTGAGCCTCGGCTGCATCCCATGGGACCCCCGCTGCCAGCATCGCCCTGTCCCATTGCAGCAGGGTCCAGCCTGTCCCTCCTGTGCCCGTCTTCATCCAGCCGTGGGCATTGATGGGGCTTTGAGCAACCTGGTCTGGTGGGAGGTGTCCCTGCCCAGGGCAGGGGGGTTGGAACTCGATGATCTTTGAGGTCCCTTCCAACCCAAACCACTCTATGATTCTATGATTTGGGATTTTCTAGGATCTCTTTATGCCTCCCATGACTATACATCAAGGCCCTGTAGAGCACAGTGATTTTTGGAGCAGATCCCCCTCCACCTCATCCTGGCTTTTATTTTCTTTAGGGTTGTGGGGTACTTTTTTTTTGGGGGGGGGGGGGGGCTTTGCTGCCAGGATGCTGCCATGATGCCAAGGTCTGCCAGCCTGGGATAGCTGCTCCTGGCACGGCGGGTGATGCTTCCCAAAAGAAAATGGGGCAAAATCAGGCAGCTCTTAGCAAGGATGAGACTTTCCCCAGGGCTGTGCCAGCTTTTGGGTCTATGGGGACCTGAGGCATCCCCATGGCAAACCCTCATCCTTCCCAGGACCATGGTGGGAGATGTCATCCTGCTCCATGCCCCCGCTCGCCCAAGGCCTGGGAGGGGAGCACCCGGCTGACAAATTGCCTGGGACGGACGGCATCAGAGATATTTGAAAGGGCCATTTGTACACGTTCCTGCCAAGGCTGCTGAGCTTGTGGAGATGGAGGGGGTCACCCTCTGCTCAGCTGGGAGCCATTCCACACGAGTTTGGGATGGAAGGAGAAGGGAGCTTGCCATGGGGAACTATAAAATCCAGAGCTAAGGGAATGAGTTTCTGAATACTAGGAAAAAACGACCCCCTCCTCCTCCAAGGACTGAGCCCCGAGCCGAGGGGGACCAGGGCTCAATCCCTCCTGCCACCCCAGGTTTGGGGACACGAGTGGCAGGGCCAGGCTGTCCCCTGCAGGCAGGGGGAGAGCTGGTGTCTCCCGGGGTCTGGGCCACACTGTCAGAGTGTGCCCTGCTGGAAAATCCAGCCTGGCTGGTTAATTAAAGACCTGGGCCCTGAGATCTGCTTATTCAGTTCTGCGGGAGCAATGCTATGAAATTGTTACGGACCATTTCACGTGCAGGGGCTGAGGCAGAAGCTGTAGGAGACAGGGGCTTCGGGCAGGAGGGGCTCCTCTTATTCCCCTGGGGTCATCTCTCATGTGCGGCAGCATCGGAGCCAGGTTTTGTCCTGGGTAATCTCAGGAACATCTTTCACCCTCTCCAGGTGGATCTCCCAGCTTTATTTGGGTGCCATTGATCCATCCATCCATCCATCCATCCATCCATCCATCCATCCATCCACCCACCCCAGCCCTGCCCTGGCATTTCTGTCCCCGTGTTTGGTTCCAGGCAGCTGTGACGAGGCACACGGGGACCCTGCTTCTCTCTGCTTCGAGTCCTCTCCAGGTGCAAGCAGCACATTGGAAAACCTTGGACTTGCCCATGACCTCCTCTTCTTTGCACATCCAAAAGAAGCCACGTAGAAACACGCAAGCCCCCGTGGGATGTACCTGCTGCCCAGTGATACCCATGTACCCAGAGCTGGGGGGGCTCTGACTTCCCACCCAACCCAAACTGTGACTTTTTTCACCCAAACTGGGCTTGTTCCTGTAGAGGCAGGCTGCAAATGCTGCCCGGGCATCTTCGTGGGCATCCCAGACCCTTTCTCCACAGCTTCAGTGTGTGTCCCCCAGCCCCGCTCTGCACCACGTGACCCTGGGAGGGGCGATTTGGGGTGGGGGAGAGCACAACAGGGGGGGGGGGTGTGTGCGCGTTTGCGGGTGTACGCTTTTTATTTCAGTAATTCTTTTATCTTGTTCTCGCACCCTGAACAGTATGAGCGTTCATCAAAGTAATTGACGCGGATGAAATTAGCGCTTCCTGCTATGTCGGACAGATAAACTTTGCTGAATATTGATTTTGCACAAAGAAAATGACATGTGCTTGGTCCTCACCCTTTATCTGGACGGAGCAGGGAGATGCTGGGGGAGGCGAGGGGGGAAGGAGGCAAGCCTTCGCTGGAGAAGCATCCATAAGAATTACTTTTATCTCTTCTTCCACAAGAAGACAACAGAAGATAAGGCTGGGAGACAGTGGTGGGGGAGGCGGGGAGGGGGGAATAAGGAAGGGGAGCCCAGCAGAGACCTCCGCCGTGGGTTGGACGCAGCGCAGGAAGGGGTTGGGGGTTCTTTGTGCATCGCTGCCCTGACAGGCGCAGGATTTGGGGAAGATAACTGGCTTTTCAGGGATGTGCGTCACTGAGAAATAGCGGAAAGAAACATGGGCTCCTCTTCCTCCTCCCCAACCCCACCGCTGCGGCTGGAGGGGGCTGGTGCCATCGCTGTGCTCATCGGAGAAGGGGAAGCTCCCCGGGGTGATGGACACCTCAGGGGGAGGCATCGGTGAGGGACATGTCAGACCCCCCCATGCCCCTTGCCCAAACCTCTGCCAGCCCCGTGGGAGCAGCCGTTTCCCTGGGAAGGACGAGGGTGGGCTTGGAGAAACCCACGTGCGGCCAGGGAGCACTGCCATGTTAAGATTTGACTTCAGAGCTTTCTTTTCCCTGGTTTAACCACGTAAAATCAAGGCGTCTCCGCTTATCACGTCATGCTGCATCCCTCCAGCATCTCCAGAGGCAGAGCCAGCTGGAGCCGGAGGGTCACCCAGCAAAGCGTCCCACCAGGATGGCTCATCTCAGCTCCTCGAGGAGCTCCCCCCACCCAGCTCCAACATTTGCACAACACGGTTGCATCCAGCCCTGAGGTTTTATGTCAACACCACACTCAGCAGAAAGGTGCCACGGGGAACAAAGCTTTCACATGTGCTGTTTTTCCCAAAGCAGGGGTCAAAGATGTCCTTGGAGACGCACTCCCACGTATGGAATATCTCATGGAACAAACCTTTTTAAAGGCTACAGGAAAATTCATCAATAAACCTTCTTCTGCCCTGGTGCTGCCTACTTCAATGCTGAGCCCCCTTCGGATGAGCAAAGCAAGGCCACCCGCTGACCCAGGCTTGTGGGTCCTGTCGTACCCCTGCCAGGCCCTTCGTGTTCTGCCCACAGAAGTGGGCACCACCTCCTAATATCAACACGGGGCAATTTTTGCAAAACCTGACCCTCTTGATGACTCAGAGGGTCATCTTGACTTGCTCAGTAAGTGCTTGGGGAACCTGGGGAGCTGTTAAGAATTGCCCTCTGTGAACCTCACAGAGGTGTGACACTAGACCTGGGGGATGAAGACCTGGGTAAGGAAGACCTGGACAAGGATAGTGACCCACTTGATACATGAAGACCTAAAAAGGAGGATGTGGAAGGCAACGAGCCTGGATTTCCTGCCCCGTGCTAAGAAGGGCTGGGTATGGAGCAGAAGGCAAAGGGGGGGAAAGGCCAGGAGATGGGTATTGGGGTGAAATCACCCCTTTCCTGAGCACATCCCCATGTGGGGCCATCAGCAGGGCTGAACATTTTGTTTCACCTAGGGATCAGGTTCAAAGACTTCAAAATATTCGTGGATTCTCAGTTCCAACTAGAGGGAAAATGACGGTTCAAATGAGCATCTCTTGGTGATGGTCACGGTGAGGGAGTTGTTTACTTTGATTTTACTAAGACACATTGATGTGAAGCTCCAGCAAATGCCTCTCAGCAAGCTTTGCAGAAGACAGGTCTCCCTGAGCAAGGTCTTCTGGGCCTTTTATTATTTTCTACAGGCAAAACTACGGGTCGGTAGGTGACAGAACCTTGTCCACATGTTTCTTCAAGGACTCGGGCTCAGCACCTCATGTCACTGAGCTCAAAAATCATGCAACACATGGAATGACCCATGTTCTTGTTTAATGGCCAGAAACCCAGAGACCAGGGCATTGTTGGTAGTGTAAGGCTCTCCGGAGTGGACCTGAACCCCTGGAAGACCCCAAGACCTTCCTTCACCTTGGGTGTGTTGGAAAAATACTCTGGTAGGCCAACACCAACCCCCCCAGTCCTCCCCAGATTCTGGTGGGTGGCAGTCCGAATCTTGCCAGTTCAGAGCCAATAAAAGTCCATGGTTCCCCAGAGCAGTAAAAATTATTCCTCAAAAGCACCACAGGGCATCAACCAGTCCAACCCAGCGGTCGTTTAACTTCACACCCTCCCAACGGCAGCTGCAGATTATCAGCGGGAGCATCCAACTCCATCAGTTTTCCCAGGCAAAACCACATCTGATCCGACGTTACGAATCACCTTCCCGTCTGTGAAGTGAGGACCCACTTTTTCCCTCGACTGACGCTCGTTTGGGAAAACTTCATTTAAACCAGCACCTCTTCCTCCTTCCTTTTGCCTCTTCCCACACCAGCAGAGAATTACTGCGCTCGGTGGATTTGTTCTGCTTCCCACTTCCCACCGGGGTTTCCTATTTCCCTGGGTGAAGGGAAGCCAGGTTTCATCTCGGCTGGATCATTACAATTTCTGACTTCTCTCTCTTGATTTTTTTTTTTCCTTTCCCTAGATATACTAGGCCTTGGGAAGAAGAAAAAAAAAATAAAAAAAAAAACCATCACAGCCTTTGGTTTGCTGCGTGTATTTTCTAGACACAGAGCCCTGACATTGAGAGCAAACAGTTATTAAATAAACGCATTGTTAGGCATGCTTTTAGTCCTGACACCTCTGGTAAATCTGCATTTATTATTTAGTGAATTAAGTGGGTTTAAATCAAGCTATAATCGGTGGGTGCCCTTGTACTCGGTATTTTATATCCTCCCGTGCATGCTTTGTTTGCAATTTCTGTACAATTTCTTTAGGTGCATTATATATTTCCCTTGAAATAGCATCACACTCTGCTCGGCTACCCGGCTTCCCAGAAAGGCTCCTGCCATTATTGGTCTGATGCCCAGCCCTGACCCCCTGCCCCTGTCCCCCAAACACAGCCCCCCAGCCTGCCCTGTGTAGGGCAGCAGGGAGAAGGTGCTGCGCCACGCTCCTGGGAAGTTCAAGGTGCAGTTCAGGAGGAAGGAACATCCAGTTGGCTTTGTGCATCCTCCATCTCTCCAGGGATGGAGAGATGCTCACTCCATCCCTGCTGGTTCCCAAATTGCAGCAGCCCCTTGTATACCATCCTCACGTCTCTGAGGAGGGTGGCCAGCTAGATCTCATCACCTGTAAACCCCAGCTCAGGCTTCCATTGTCCTGGGTCTACCCACGATTCAGGTGGAGCAACACTTGCACCATCAGCTCTCACCCTGGCACTTGACCAAGCGCTGGATCTCACCGCTGCTCACAGCCTTCTGCCATGACCCACCGTCCAGCCACAGCCAGGGGGAGGTCACAGGGTATAGGGTACCCACCTCACCATCTCCATCTCTCCGGGATGTGGTCATCCCCACCTCTCCATGATGTCATCTGACCTAGAAGCCAGAGCCTGGACACATCACCCATTACAGAACTGTCTTCTGCGCCAGGAGTACGAATCACCTCACTTAACTTCTTGGTGTCTTAATGAGGTGTCAAAGCCTGAACTAGCTGACACTGCTTTAGAAGCCCACCCGTGGGGTTGCTGGCTTGACACCTACGGTCACATATATGCAGAAGATGGGGTTGACCAAAACCCTAAGACTCTCCAGGGTGATTTTCCACCAGCCCTGCAGGAACTCCTGCCCACCCTCCCCTCGCAAGCTCTACCACCACAGCATGAGAAATGGCCTTGCCATTGCCCAGGTGCTGTTCTTCCTCCTCCTGGCTCTACGACACACCATGGTGCCCTCCTCAACGCCACCTTAGTCACGGCCCCGATGCCCATACGTGCTCATTATGGGCATCCACGTGCCCACACCACCCTCCTCATCCTACCCTGGGGTCGCTTCATCCCGTCCCCCCCCCCCCCCAACGC
>JAOTQQ010000005.1:20115937-20135936 GCA_026546715.1 Gallinago undulata
CCCCCCCCCCCCCTTCCCGGTACACGGGCGAGGGCTTTCTGCCGCCTTTGTTCGGCGGCTCCGAAGTGGTGTCTCCACAAAGGCGGAGGTGAAAGGGGTTAATTCGGGGGACAGAGGTAGGATGTGAAGATGCAGAGCGGGACAATGGGCCGCCTTCCTCTTTTGTCAGCGCGGCCATTGTGCCGCGTGTGAAAAATGAAATCTGTTTCATTTTCCTCCCAGATGCGATCGGGCGCCTCTATTTAGAAGCCATCAAAAAAAGCAATCAAAGTGGTGGTGGTGGTGGGGGGATGATGACAACGACACGGGGTGGGGGGAGCGCAGGGCTGCCAGACACCGGTGCACCCCAGAACTGCCTTTATTTATTTATTTGGCATTTAACATGTCTTTAGATTTAACCCACTCCCTGCCTCCAGCGTTCAAGTGGCGGAAACAATCGTCAAAGTCAATGGCGAGAGGTTTTGGGCAGTGGGGGGGGTTGAACAGGGCAGGGTGTGGGCAGGAGCATCCCTCCAGCCCTGCTCCGAAGTGGGGCAGAGAGGTCAAGACGAGCCCGCGAGGGTCCCCGTGCCCATCCGTAGCCATCGCTCTGGATGTCACACCTTGTCCCCTCCCGTATCCCTCTGGCACCCTCCAGTTTTGCAGGAAGGACCGTAATGGTGCAACTGTTAATCAATATTTCCCCTTCGTCCTGGCAGAAGCAGACGAAAGTGGAAGGAAACCCAGCCCCCCTGTTCCCCACCCCCCCCCCTCCCCAACCCAAACCCTGGGTTTGCTGCCAACGTGAGAAATTTTCACCTCCAGCGAAGGTGTGAAACTTGGCAGTTTTGTTCCCTCCGAGGGGAATTACAGCCTTTGCAGAATGCAAACAAACAAACAAATGCAAATTAAGCTGAAAGAAAAAAAAAAAGCATGTTTTTTCAAGACACGTTTTAACCTTTGGCTCAAATTAACAAATCCAGCTGGAAACTCTCGGGTTTTGTTTTTTTTTTCCCCCATCCAAATACACAGCTGGTTGTCCCCCGAGATGCCGGTGTGGGTGAGAGACACCAGGCAGTGGGGTTGAATGTGGGTGGGTGGGCAGAGCAAACCCTGAAGCCCGATCTGTTTCAACAAGTCCACCCTCCCAAAAAAAAAGAAGGAGCCTGGTCAAGCAAAGGATGGGAAGGGAGGGGTGAAGTCACCATCCTCCTGCTGCTGGGACCTCACTCCAGATCAGTGCAAATACTCCCATCTGAGACCAAACAAACTCATTCCAGCTGTGGCATGGGGTATCCTGGGCCAGGCAGTGCTGCCAGCTTTCTCCTGGGCAGCTGGCATCCCCCGAGCTCCCTGTCCCTGTTGGGGTTGGGCATGGTCACATGTGGATAGAGCTGTGCTGGTCCTTGCTTCTGCATGGCCATCGTGGCCAACCCCACCCCTGGGGGGAAATATGGGGCCTTCTCCAACCACAGGACAATGAGGATCAGTTGTCGTGGGTGAGGGTTGGCAACTCTGTGAGGAGGACGTTTGGGGATGTGCAATGAGGTTTGGCACCCAGGATGCTTCCTGAGGTCCTTCCAGGCCTGCAGGCACTGAGCCAAGGGACCACACCAGGAGACGGACAGGGAAGGGAGGCCGAGAGACATGCCCAGGGCTGTGCTTGGAGCCTGTAGCAAAGGAGAGGACTAATCCACTGGTTGGGGCCACCAGGTCTCTCAGCTGCTTTGTTCATAGGCAGGGGCTGCATCCCCTCCTCCCCATCCCATCCCATCCCATCCCATCCCATCCCATCCCATCCCATCCCATCCCATCCCATCCCCTCCTCCCCATTCCATCCCCAACCACCAACCGACGGATCCACTGCCATCACCACAGGCAGAGTTTAGAGGGGGAGGTGGGTCAGGTCCGACTTTCCACAACCTTCTTCCCCCAGCGACAGAGGGTGGGATGGGGCAGGGATGCCCTCCTCCTCCTCCTCCTCTTCTTCCCCAGCTCTTTGTGCCAGAGCCAGGCAGATGGGTGGCCCCTGCCAGCTCGGTGGCCACATCCCCCTCCAAGGCCAGCTTCATCTGCCAACGAATAACCCCGTGCTCCCACCCACCTCCACATTGTCTCCCCCACGCAGGCAGACGTGGCCCCAGCCTTCTGGCAGCCCCGGGCAGGCACCGTCCCCACGGCATCCCCGGAGAGGCGGCGAGCGGGACCCCACGGCCGGGGGGAAGGCAGGATGGCAAGTTGGCGGAGAGACCGGGGGTGTCAGATCACATAAATCAAGCTCCGAAGCCTTCCTATTTAACACACTCTTCCCCTTCGAGTTGTCAGTGAAACCGTTAATTAATTAGCTAATCCCGCAATGAAGTGGATTCTAAATGGATCTCCCCTCCCTTCCCCCCATTTAGGTAATTACTGCTGAGGGAGCTTTTGTGAGAGTAATTTTCCAGCAGGGACAGCCCCGGATGGCAGAGGGAGATGAATTTAAAAAAGGGGGGGGGAATAATAATACAAAGCAGAAGGGATGAAGGAGGACTCCTTCTGCGGGGCAGCATCCTTCAGAGGCACAGCCGGGGCCTGGAGACAACTTCTCCTGGCCTCTCCTGACCAAGGAGGTGACCAACGTAGGACATCCTCAGCACCCACACACGGGAGCCGGGGTAAAAAAGTCATCTCAGCCTGCTCCAGGATGGTCCCAACGGTGGGTACCATGGCACCAGCCCTCTCTGCTCATGCACAGGGTCCATCCTGCCTCCCCCAAGAGATGGCCAGGCTATGGACGGCTTCAGCGATGCATCTCCAGCACCGTCCAGCAAGAGTGGAGTGCTCCATTTCTGCAACAACCCTGGTAAAGGTGTCCCACACCAGGTCATACCTGTCTGTCCCACCACTCCACCTTAGAGGTTTACACAGGTCTGGTTCCGGGGAGCGTTCCACAACAAGAAATTCATCAGTGGGAATGAAAACAAGCCCCCAAAGCCTTGAAGGACTGTTCATTTCCAAGCCAATCCAAGCAAAGAGAGATGGGTTTTCATGGCTAAGCAGAGAAATAAGCCATCAGGCCTCAGCCCAACACCTATTGGGGCATTTATTTCAGAGTCATGGCACCAAGATAGCACTGGCAGCATCAGAAGCATCATTTCTCCTTCATATCTTGCTCCTTCCATGCCCCTGCCAAACTCCAAATCCTTTTTTTGTTCCTCGCTATGTCAAGCAAAGTCTCCAAGTGAAGATTTTTCAAAGGCACGGCGAGTTTTAGATCCTCAGTTTCATGTCCCCAAGTTCCGCTGTGTCCGACAGAGATACCGGAGGAGCGGTGCCAGCCTGCCTGCCGCAGCCCAGCCGCCTTTGAACTGCCTCGCTCAGAAATGCATTCCAAATCAAAGGTTATTTCAGAAAAATAGAAAATAAATAAATAAATAAATAAATAAATAAAATAAAAAAATCACAGCTTGGCTATCTTCTGGGTGCAAAGAAATCCCCAGACCGCAGCCACCACGGCTCAAATACACCCTTCTCCTGCACCCATTCCTGACCTCCAACCCCCAGGGGAAGGGGGAGGTCTGATGGGTGACAGAAGCTGGAGTGTGGGGACTTCTCCCCTCAGGGTGAAAGTCCCCCTGGAGCATTTCTACCTGCTGGGCTGAGTACAAAGGCCCAAGCTAATTCATTACAGGGACTGCCCAAGCTTCAGACGAGCATTTGCTCACCTTTACAGGTAGGAAAATGGGTTCACCGTGAGGAGGCTGCTCTAATTTTAACAGGTCCCTACAGCTTGTCTGTAGGGAAAACCTTCTCATCCCTCAAAGAGGTTCCCTGAGCAGCCACCCCGCACCTGGCGGAGAGATTTACATTTTCCAGCCTTTCCCACATACATACTAATTTCCTCAGGGACACAGAGCAGCAGCATCTCATTCTTTTGGTACCTCACTGTATATCCTACCAGGCTCCCAGAAAAACCTCATTACTATCAAATATGACCCAAGAGAAGCACGGGTGGTGAAGCTTCTGACTCTGGGGAGGTGATGAACAGGGTGGCACAGCCAGGAATGTTTTAATACCATTTTCCCTAAGGTTCTCCCCAAATATAGCTGGGAGAAGAGAGGGATGTAGCTCTGCACACTTGCCATTGCCTTGTTCTGCTGGTGGTGCACCTGAAGCATCTTTGGGGGCTTTCCACTCAGAGATGCTTCTCTTCCAGCTGCCTGCTCTTGTTTGCTGCTTCTCCCAAGGAATAGCCTAAACCTCAGCATTTCACACCGCAAACTTGAGACAAAACTAATATCCCAGCACAGCCCTGAGAAACACTAAAGGCAGCTCAGGGAGAGGATCTGCTGTGGAGTTTTCTGCTCCAGCAACGGAGAGGAGCCCAGAGATGGGGCAGGAGGGGCTTGGGAGAGGGTCATCAGGCTCTGGGTAAGACTACGGAAGATCTTTTTTCATAAATTGTCATGGAAAATTCGTGTTTTTTAGAGAGAAGGCCAGGTAACCTGAAAGGCTGAGCAGGGTACGGTGGGGTGATGGCTCAGATAATGGTGGGGTGTAAAAATCAAGAACTAAAACGACAAGGTTTTAATGCCCCACCCAAAGGATGGTGTCCTGGGCAGTGGTGTGTATGGGACGGACTGAGGGACACTGCTTTGATTCCTGACGGGAAACCAGCCCAGCTGTGCCCACACCCCTCACCCGAAAGCCTGCAGCTGGGACACGCCACCCCTGCACCAGCAGAAGTGCCTCCACGGTAGGGTTGGTCCCATCAGGACAACATGAGGAGGGGGAAAAAACCAGCCCATCTCAGTTGTTGTCCGTCCTTCAGCCACAGACACCGTGCCGGAGGCTGTGACTATTTTAATCTGCACCTCCCCTCTCCCTCCCGCTAGAAACGAGTGCAGTCAGCTGGAAAATTAAGACCCAGGGTTGAACCCGGAGGGGCACTAAGAGGGATGGCTTGGCCAGCAGACAGGCAGAGCAGCTTGCCGTTGCCCCCGTGGCATCGCCGTGCCACCCCGGCTCTGCCTCCCTCCCTCCCTCCCTCCCCGTCCAAGCGGTGCCGGTTCCCCGGGCTCGGCGTCGCGTCGCGGTAAATCACGGGTGACAGCTCCGGTGGGCACGGCGCGGTGGAAGCACGCTCCTGGCGGGCAGCTGGCGCGGGCAGAGGTCCAAGGTCAGCTAAGTGTTTAATGGGCCTCCTGCGAGGACCTGCGGTGAAAGGCAGGCGGGAGAGGAGGCGAGAAGGGAGCATATGTCACAGCCTGAGCTCCGGGGCTGGTTTGGAGTGACAGGGGGATGGTCCCCGTGCAGATAGGCCAGCGGAGAGGATCACTTTCCTGAGCCCGTCTCCTTTGCAGGGACCTGCTGTGGCCTTCAGCACCCATGTGTTTGCAGTTCAAGCATGGGTGATGGACGTCTTCATGCCCGTGAGCGTGTCTGCCAGGACAGAGGCCAGCAGAGCGTGGCCAAGGACTGCAGCTCTCACAACAGCTACAACAAAAAGAACATGAAGCAGACCCAAACCGAGCAAGCTCAGCCTCCCCTGGGTTTGGCCCCGGCTCCAAATCAGTGTTTTCCTGAACTGAGTTAGATCAGAAGCTGAGCAGGAGAAGGAAAAGGTCTGTGCATCTTTCAAGTGTGATCAGGAGAAACAGTGAGACTCAGCACTTGGCTGTGAGCGATCTGGCAAGGCCACCTTAGACCTCCCCTTCAAGGCTCTTGTCCAAGCACACCTGGAACCAGGCGGTCCCAGTACCTCCTTATCTCAGTGCTGCTGGTCAACACACCTGATAGAACAAGTCCTGATGGACCTCCAGTTTGGAAAGGTTTTCCACACCCCTGGCCATGCCACGAGCAGAAATCAATGAGCATTTCTGCGGAATCTTTTCACCACTCTCCCAAAATGAGAAGGACCTTATGCTCTAACTCAAACTCACCATTTTGGAGTTGGCGGAGCATTTTGGCATCCGAGTGTTCCCTGTTAGATGTACTGATATCTCTACATCCATACCATTGCGTCCTGTGGTGTCTCCATACTATACCATCCCACAGTAGCTGGTGACTCTCCTATTTAAGACAATGTCCAGATGAACATGGTGGTTTCAGGTTGTTTTCTTGCATCTAGTAGTTCGATAACTTAAACCAGCAACTCCTTTACTGGGCACTTTCAAGTCAAGCAAGAAAAAAAATATTTCCCACTGCTGCAGCCAGAGCAGACACAGTGTCCAAGCTTCGTCCTTAGGAGAGGTCCTGGTTACAACTAACCAGTCAAAAGCAAAAGAGGTGCTGACCCCCTCATGAAATCAGGCCTGAAATCACTGGGCTCCTCTGAAAAACCTCTTACCTTTCTCCAAAGGGAAAACCAACCACCTGTCTCTGTCCCACACCAGCTTTCCCTCTTCCACCTCCACATCATCACCTGGCTCATGACCCTTCTCATCACCAAACCTGGGAGGGTTTTGCTTGCCCCTGATCAGCTGACTTGAGCCTGTGCCTGTGCCTGGGTGGCATCCCAGGAAAACACTGTCCAGCCTTGTGCTTTCCCACGTGTTCCCGAGGGCTGGCAGCCCAGCAGGAGAATTGTTCCGCACGGGAGGCTGTCCACCTCCCACCCATGGGCACCTCAGCCTGATTTTAACCAGCTCCCAGATTTTGGGGATGGAATGGAAGAACAGGGGACGTGGGGAAGAGCAGAGGGCTGGTGCTGAGCAGCACGTCTTGGGGGGTGGGGGGGAAGGGAGGGGAGAGGAGGCCACTGGGGACGTGGGATACAAGGTTTGCTTTTGCAGACTGAATCAAACGTTGGAAAGCTGGTGAATTAGCGGTGTTTGCTGAGCAAACGCTGCCGGGTGGGGATAGGCAGAGGAAGAGTGTTTAAGCACACAGTCCTTTATTTGCTAGCAAACATCTCCAGCTCCTCCTCTCCTTCCCCTCTTCCTCCCTGTGCCTTCCCCAGCTTGTGCTCCAGAGAGGCTGGATGATGCCTCCCAAGAGGAGGAGGGGTGAAATTCCCATGGGAGGGAGGAAACGTGGGAGAAACGTTGTCTTCCACCAACGTGCCCGCAGCAGAGCAGCCAAGAGAGCAGTGGTGGCTTGTGGGAAGGAGTGGGTTTTGTCTAAAAAATAAACTCATGCTCAGCATTACTCCTTTGGGCTGTATTTTCTGTACTGACCAAGGGCTGCACTCCGGACACTGAGGGCACTGCGGGGACTTGGGGAAAAGCATTCAACTTAAAAGAAGCTGCTAAAACCACTTTCTCTTTGAGATGTCCATCATTTCTTCCGGTCTTGAGTGCCTGCACACCTAGTATGATCTTTGACCATCCCTGTTTGGCAGTCACCATCTCCTTGCTTATGGTGCATGGAACCAAAGCTACACCCTGATGTTCTGCGAGCACTGGGTGGTCTGGAGTGACCTGCAGCACACCTCTGCCAACCTTCTGACCTGCTGCCTGTGACATCTGGTGGCTTTGACTCAAACAAGAAGAGAGAAGATGGGAGTCGTGGTGCCCATCCCTTTCTGACTCCTAAGCAAGTCCAGATACATCTCCTCTGGAAACTTTGTCTTCCCACCCTGAAATTCCTCCCAATTACCTGTTGATGCTCTACATCCCTCTGCTCCTGGGTGTTTCTAAACCTCCTCCTACATTCCTCAGGTCTCCCCACCACACTCCTGTCTGCTCCAGCCTTTGGCCAACACCTCAGTGAACCACATCGCTAACCATCTTCCACTACTGGCCAACTGCTGCAAAAATGCTAGGCTCGGGTTGCCACCTCTGTTCATAAAACATCCCCCGCCCGCAACTGCTGGACTGGCTTTTATGGAACAATCTTAATGTTCATTCACCCTTTGAAGGCCAGGTGCTTAGACAGCAGCTGTGCTACACACGCTGCTGCATGAGTTACTCATCGCTGGCAACGCCTGCATCATTCATTATTAAACTGCTCGTGCGCTTGGCCTGCGGCTTAGTCCGATGCCACCACAGTGGTGGCACGAGAAATCCAGCCATCTGCAAAAGCAGCTTCATGCCTGCCTCTGTCAGGGGTGGCACTGCCTTTCCTGGTGGTGATGGTGGTGGTGGCAGCTTTAACGTGCTTCCAAGAGCGAGCCATGCCCTGGTATCTACCATGGCACCCAAGCAGAGAAGGATTAGAAGTGAACATGCACAAAAATTAGTTCTTTCTCGAGATGTAAATTATTGGTGGTGAGAAATCTTCAGCTGCTGTAAATCAGGAAAGCTTCGCAGAAGGAAGTGGAGCAGTGCTGATTTACACCACCTGGCAACTTGGGCCAGCTTCGAGCTTTGTCTGGGATTAGTGGGAGAAATTGATGGGGAGGGGAACAGTCTCATTACCTTGTCCTGACTAATGCTTTGCTTTTCTCTGGTGCGTGTTGTTGTCAGGAGCTGGATCTAATTAGTCATTGCAGGAAATGCCTCAGCTTCTCCTGCTCCCCACTGCTTGGGAGGTGAAGGGGGGGAGTTAATCCTGACCAACGTGGGAATAAACCCTGTTGGAAAAGCAGGTCCTGATCCCATAATTTTCTCTGCAAAAAAGCACATGCCCATGTCCATCGAACCTTCCCAGCTCCAGGAAGACGAAGAAAATATGCCTGGGCTCTCCCACCAAAACCCAGCTGGACCAGCCTATGAAATGCTCGGTAACTCACCGGCTGCCCCATTCAGCATCAATAACAGCCATCTGTATTTGGGCTGAGCAACCAAAAAATGTGCAGGGAACATGATGAACATGTAGAACTCATGTTCTGCAGACGCATCTGGTCTCTTGTGTGGATAATGTCAGTCCCAGCAGGATCCCAGCCTCACAGACTGTGGTGGTCTCCTCCAGGTCTACTACCTATGCAAGCTCCTGGCTCTCCCAGAAATTTGAGTTTTCTAGCTGGGCTAATTAGCTGGGATGACCTGGCTGCCTTCAACATTGGAGCCGTCTCTCCACTCCAAAGAGCTTTTCAGCCGAGCTGTGACAACAGACACACATGTGCTTTTTAGCTCACACACTTGCTGTGTAGAGTCTGTTTAGCCCAAAATACGTGATGGTGGTGAGTGCTAAAACAGCACCGAGGATCTTCTCACCGTGAAGATGGCTTCAATTCAGTGCAATGTATTTAGCATTATAGGCAAGACCAAGGCTCTGATTTACACTGAAGTCAAAAGGTGGGACAGGAGGAGAGGCAGGAATTTACCACCTTCTGCAGCAGAACCAGCACCGGGAAATACCTCCCTATGCTTCATCAGCTGCAGCTCACATTCGGACATAAAGGCACATCCCCCTTCCTGGTACCGTGGTAATAACCTCTAGGACTGGGACAGAGCAGACACCAGTTGTGGTGGCCTATCTAACATCTTTACAGGTCAATCTGCTGTTCTTCCTTTCCCTGTGCCTTCTCCAGGCTTTCCTGATGCCGCGTGTTGGCTCCATCCTGGCAGAGCTGGAAGCAGAGACCAGTGCCTGCAAAGTGAGCAGGGACATCCCAGCACGGGCTGTGCTGGAGATCAGAGAACTGCTTTCACAAACACCAGGTTTGGTCCAAACGTTTTTCTCGTTGACTGACTTTCTGTTTGCAGATCGAGTGCCAGTTTACAATGTGGGTTTTCATCGGACACAAGTACAACTCGGAGAGAAACCAACTGGGGGGCCTGGCAGTGGGTGGCACATGCCATGTATTCACTGTCCTTGGAAACCTGTGCAGAACCTCTTTCTTCCTGTGGTGAGACAGGCAGCAGCTCACCCCTGCTGGTAGATGGTGCCAATCCCTTCCTCTTTACTGGGCTTCCTATCTTCACGAGTGCCAGCTGGGACTGGACTATGGCTGGCAACAGGAGCATCCACAAACCCTCTCCAGAGCTGTGTGCCAGCTTGCCTTGGCCAGGAATGGAGATTGTTCTTTCTGTAGAGAGCTCAGCATGGCAACTTCTCTTATCAGCTAACAAGGGCTGACCACCAGTTACCTCGATCAGTTGTAAGTTCTTGAAGATCAAACATGAAGACTTCACATAGATAAACTCATTTCATGCCCATGGGATGAACCACTGAACACCAGCAGACTCAACCTGTTTGCTCTTCCAGGTTCCCCACAGTTGGACCTTTGGCTAGAGCAAGGGCAGCCTACGAAATCCCCAGTGCCTTTGGAAATTTGGGATGTTTGGCCATGGTGTCTTCCTTCCTGAAATACAGGGAGAGAGACTGTACTCACAACCTGTCAGGTGCTGGCATCATTGTTTGGAGCTGAGCATCTCCTGGTCAGGCACCCCATGGTCTGAGTAGCTGCCTGACCTTCGGAGTCAAACTCATGGACATAGGAGATATTTTTATCCCAGAGAGTTGGCAACTGGGAGCACGGGCAGGTGTCTCCTCAGTAAACATGGGAGAAGACTAACCTCTCCCTCAGTGGCTGGTCACTGGTGGGGACGCTGCTCTGCTGACCTCGGCACTGGCCCAGTTACATGCACCCAAGGTCTGTGATGGGGTCTCCAGCCCACACTCATCTCCTGGCTTGTCCCCTGGTGACACTTGCTAGCACCAGCCCCGGCAGCCCTCGGCCAGGACATGAGCGGGAGCTCCTTCTGCATCCTCCAACACTGCCTGACTCCTCAGCCCTTCTCTCCTGAAGGGCTTTGCCATATGTCTTACACCTGGAGTTGAGCAGACCATGAATAAAGCTTCCTGTGATCAAAAACCACATCAGAAAAACCAGGGTGAGCCGAAAAAAAACCCTTCCAGCCCAGGGCAGGTGGTGACACACGTAAAGGTGCACATGTGTGTGCGCACACACACACTGCTCCCCATCTCCTCTGCCTCCTCCTGCTCCTTCTCGCTCTTTCATTCTTCTGAAAGAAAACTTGAAGGTTTCTGGGCTTTGTTGGTGGTTAGGAGGACACTGGATAAAGAGTCTGAGAAAGTGAAAGAGGGTGCGCAGGGCTGCAGGAGGAGAAGGAGGGGAGAGCAGGAGAAGGAGGGATTCTCGGTATCTACAAGGGAATTAAAGCGCTTTTACTAGAGTGAAGAAATCAGCTAAAGAATGGCAGGCGAACAAAAGCAGCAAGGCTATGGACAAGTCGCTCTGAATAGCTCCAGATCCCCTTAAGTTTGTAACAGCCCCTACACACTTCTTTTTTTTTTTTTTTTTCCCCCCTTCCCCCCCTTAAGCCTTTGCTCCTCACTCCTTCCAAGAACAAACGCAGAGCAAGGGGAAAGAAAAAAAAAAAACCACCACCACGAGGGAGGGGAGGAGTGGAAGAAAGCTAAAAAAAAAAAATCAAATAAAATAAAAGGTAATCCTCAGCCACTTTGCCCCTCTGGGGGCTGCTCTGGGCCAGATTAAAGGTCCGGTGTGAAACCATTCTGCTATTCAGATGCGATAAGCAGGATTTACAAGCAAAGAGAAAGAGAGAAAAGAATGGGCGAGAGGAGAAAAGGAGAATTATTTGTGTCTCTTAATACTTGTTAAGCACTTCTCTTTTGCTGGACCAGACAAGACACAGCTATGCTCAAAGTCCATGCACAATCCTGCCCGCTTGTCCAACAACCCCCCCCCCCGGCTCCGGTTCCCCCCCCTCCCTCCCTCCCTGCCTTCCACTTTGGTTTGCTTTCCCCCTGCCCCCATCCAAAGCAAGCAGGCAACACTTTGTTGCTACTGAGCTGAAATTGGTCTCCTCTCCGAGCAGCGGCACACAAAGAGAATGGCAATTAACCTTCCTGTTCCCTGGTGACAGCGATCTAATCAGTGCTGCGCCCAGGCCTGTGCCAGCGGCTCGAAGGCAACAGCCTTTGTGCAGGGGTTGGGGAGCACGGGGAGGGGGGAGCTTTCGGCCGTGCCCTATATCGGGGATGGGGTGGGTGCTCCATGGACAACCAACCTGGATTATTTCGGGTCAACCGGCTGAAGGAAGGGCTCTTCAGCCAGCACAGTGAGGAGACCTCGGTGGCTACTGCTGGTGTGAATCAGGGCCACCACCCTCCATGAGAAGTAAGACCTGTTGGAGTGACCCTGGAGGAGGCCACAAACATGCTCTGAGGGCTGGAGCCCCTCTGCTGTGAGGACAGGCTGAGGGAGTTGGGGTTCTTCGGCCTGGAGAGGAGAAGGCTCTGGGAACACCTTACCGCAGCCTTTCAGGACTTAAAGGGGGCCTACAGGAAAGATGGGGACAGACTTTTTAGTAGGACCTGTAGCAATAGGACAAGGGGTAATGGCTTTAAACCAAAAGAGGATAGATTTAGACTAGATGGAAGGAAGAAATTTTTTGCAATGAGGGTGGAGAAACACTGGTACAGGTTGCCCAGAGAGGTGGTTGATGTTGATCCCTGGAAATATTCAAGGTCAGGTTGGACGGGGCTCTGAGCAGCCTGATTTGGTTGAAGATGTCCCTGCTCACTGCAGAAGGGGTTGGACAAGATGGCCTTTAAACATCCCTTTCAACCCATACCATTCTATGATTCTATGAAATTCTGGCCAAGCGCAGACCTGGACCAGGGAGTCATAGTTATTGGTGGCCCAGTAAGGACTTGTCCAGTGAAACCAGAGGGCAGCAGCAGCATGGTGCTACAAAGATGTTGCAAGAGGTGTCTGGGGGTGATGTGGTGAAGCTCCCAGATAGAGCCAAGCCCACCCTGTGCTGGACACTGTGTGGAGCTGAATGGTCCAAATGGTCCTTAGGCTCCCAGCCTAAGAAACCTGAGTGTTCAAAATATTCTTCGTGCTGCTGCTCGTGAAATGTTAAACAGTCCTCGCTGCTTCTTCATGTACTTCAGAGCTGGATGATGGGAGAACAATTCCTGTGGGAAGAAGGAGGGAAAGGCTAGCCCAAGCTTCCATCACCAGCATTCTTCTCTGGATGAGGAAGGCACTTGTGATTTCATAGCCAAGAACTACACACTGAGACCTGCAAATATAGTCCTCGTTTTTAAAAACTTTTACATGAGCTTGTAAGTTTTGTTGTGGTGGTTTTTTTAAGTGGAAAATAGAGTTGTTAGAAAAGCCTCAACCACCCTTTACAAAAGAACCACTACTCACCAGTGAGACTTTTCAGCAATCCTCTCCCACTCCATATTTCCCCATTTTTGCTAGAGCTGGGGATGAAAAACAGCTAGTGCATTATTAGAAGACCAAGATATTGGGTTTGTGCTACATTCAAGGGTGAAAACATGAACCTCCTGAATGTCAGTCAAAAACTGAGAAACTCTTGAATTTATTTTTTTTAAACCTTTGAAAAATCCACCTGTTGACCAGTTCTCTAATCGTGACCATGCATCCACGGCAGAGGTCTCAGAATCAGCCCTTCCCTTTCTCACGAGCATGGTCTTAGGTTCCAGCAACGCAGGGCAATGACAGTGAAATGTCCTCTCGCAGGCAAACTAACAAAGCTCCTCCCTTCAAAAAAACCTCAACTCTCTTTTTTTTTTTTTCCTTCTCCTGCTAGTTCTAAGGATAAAAATAATCTTAAAATTGTCGCTGGAGTTTTCTCAGGCAGACAAAATTCACCTGTTCTTCACGTGTTAGAACAAAACTTTCCTACAGCAGCCAAGCAGGAGATCTGTACCTACACCTCAAGGACATCTGGTGGGAGATGGACGTTCCAGCTTGGAGGCTTGACATCCTATCCCATCCTGTCCATAATCACCTGCTTAAAAAACGATTCCTCATAACGTTTGTACGGTTTGGAGCTTAACATTTCAAGGCTTCTGGTGGTGAGGGCTCTTCTATTGGTCTTCTCCAGGGCCTGCCACATCTCAGGGCAGGTTAGCCCGACCTGATGGCAGAGCTTTGTAATCCAAAAAGGTGCCAACACCTGTAGCTTCCTAACTTGCCTAGGGCCCCCCCTGCTCAGGTTTAGCCCTTGTGTGCCCCAGCCAGGGGGAGAGGAGTTGATTGAGGGAACCCTGCTCCTGAGCTCACCTAGGGCCAGCCATTAGGAAGGTGATCAAGTCGCCGCTCTCTGCCTCTCTGTTCCGCAGTGCTTCGGGGGATGATTGCATCTACCTCAGACAGATAGGCACAAACATCTCAATTACACCTAAGAAGGAGCATAATTGAGCCTAAATTGATTCAAACAGAGGCAATTAAAGCAAAACTCAGATCCCCGCTGGGAAGCAAAGGCACGGCTTGTTTTTAACTCATAACCACAACAAAAATAATAATAATTTAAAGGGCGGGTTCACGCCTCTCCCCTTCAACCGGAGCGGCAGGCTCAGCCCGAACCGCCCCTCGACGCCCACCCGCAGCCCCTTCAGCACCATGGCCAGCGGCCGGGGCGCGCTCCGCTCCCCGCTTATAACGCCCTCCCGAAGGCCAAGGGGCCCTACCGGCCGGGGCTCCCTCTCCCTCCTTCCCTACACCCAAGCAGGGATCCTGGATGGCGTTTCCTCGCCATGGTTGGCCCCGTGTCACCGTCACGGCAAAGGGCGCGACGATGGTCTCCCATCCTTGGTTAGGGGGAGACCGGGAGCGGGGCTGGATCGGCACGGCTCTGTGCGGAGAGCAAACAAGAACCATCAATTAGAAGTAATTACCACCCCCACCCCCCCCCTCCCCCTAACTTAAGAGGCTAATATTAGGCTTCATTTTTAAGAAAGGTAATTTGACGACCATAAATTACAATTATAAAAACTTCATTAGAGTCGGTAGCAATCCATCCACCATTGTTCTAATTACACACTGTAGGAGTAATGAATGCTAATGGTTTAATGTACAATAATTACCACAATTGAAAAATAATAATAATACAGAACAACCTCAGTTATCCAAATGTCATGGGGGACGTGGAATGGGTTGGGGTAATCGTGGTTTCAGATAATTGAGGGGCTCTTCAGCATGATTAATAGGTGATGTGACCTCTGGGTGGGGAATGAGGAGTTTTAAATTAATGCAGTGTGGTCAAGTGAGGTAAGGCACCGTACAGAGAGAAAAAAAGAAGCAAGCATCTTCTGTCTTAGCTTTGAATTTTACTGGCCATTTTCAACCTGAAGTAAATTTATTGGTTTTGCAACTGAACTGTGCCACCTCCTGATGATTTTCAGGTGTGGTTGGCAGAGTTTAAAGCAGAAGCACAGGTCTGCATTTCACATGCTGGGCAGAGCACAAGAGGCAGTTTCAGCCCTTTTATACCACCGAATCATAGGATATTTTAAGCAGGACGGGACATCACGAAATCTCCAACCCAACCTCCTGTTCAAAGCAAGACCATCACTGAATTCAGACTGGGTTTTTCAGGGCTGTGTCCAGCCATTTCTTGAACCTCCAAGGATGGGGATCCCATGAATTCCTTTGGCTCCTCTTCCACTGCTCATTTATTCTCACAGTGAATTTTATTTCCTTATATCCCACTAGATCCTCACCTGCCTCACTTTATACCCATCTCCTCTCCTGTCATGCACCTCAACAAAGAGCTTGAACACCCTCAGTTTCCTCAGCCTCTCCTCCCTCCAGCCCCCTCAACATCTTGATGTCCCTCTGCTGAACTCACGCCTATTTATCCGCATTTCCTTTCACTTTTTTATTTATCAACCTCTTAGTCCACCCAAGGGGTAGGGGTTTGCATTTGTCATTGTTAAACTCCACGTTTTGTACCAACCCATTTCTCTAAGTTCTCCGAATCCCTCTGAAAGGCTGTCCTGCCCTACAGCAGGACGAACCCCCCAGTTGACCATCACCCAGAAACTTGATGAGGAGCATCCCAACAGATCCTCCAGGTCACGTATCACATGGAATGAACACACAGAACGGGAGAGGTCTCAGGACAGAACCCAGAATAATTCTGCTTGAAGCATAAGATGAAGAAGAAATAAAAAGGTTGACCCCGGCACTCATTCCTGTGAACGAATTGCTCAGCTTCCTCCTGTGTTTGATCCTATTCAGAGGAACTTATCTTGTCAATAAAACTGTGGGATTTGCCATGTTATCCTCCAGCAGCAGGTTGGGATCTGTCAGCTGGCTCAGTTACCTTGCCAGGTCACTCTGCCACCCGGGCTTTGCTTGTGTAGGGGGGGACAACACACACACACAAAGTCAACACCAAATAGTTTCAGCATCTGCCTTTCTACAAGCAGTGGGTGAACAGATCCCCACGTGAAGCTTCACAGCTTAAACCCCTTAAGCTTAAAGTTTATCACAGGAAATGAGTTTGGTGCCTCCCCTTCCTCTGATACAGGCTGCACAGACAGCCTGAGAAACACCGCTCTGGAGCACAGTAGGGAACTACGAAACGTGACTGGAGGAGAAAGAGAAGAGGTCAAGTCTCCAGAAGAGAGATCAAAGCAGATATTGGAAGTGTAGAACCATGGGTCACCAAAAAAGTAACTATCAGAGCTTCTCAGGACTGGCACAAACTGAGCATCCAAGCTGAGGCACATCTTGAAGAGCTTCACTAGCTCTACCCCATGGGCGGGTGCTCCCTGCGTACCTGGGCACTACAGGTACCTGTTGGTGCTTCTGAGCTGCATTGGTTGGTGTGAGGGACCAAGAGACTTGGATGTCATTTTAAAAGATCAAGGTTGGGCTTCCTCATTCTTGCCTTCATAACCACCCTGGTAGAAAGGGAAATGTTGGGAGAAATCTGAATTTCTGAATTATTTCCCCCAGGGTTTGGAAGGTGCCACCTAACCACCTCAGAGCCTTTTCTGGCCTTGACCAAAGTCCTGTGACTAAAGTAAATTGATGAGAGCTTGCTGCTAAAACATCCCTAAGAAACAACAAGCTGGAGTCAAGAAAATATTGGGCTTTGGAGTCTTATTCCCTCATCCTTGCTGACGTCACAAGATGCAGCAAAGCTCACTCATGTTGTGGTGACACCTCTTGGACCAGACCAGGTTCAGGCATTCATTTCCCACGGACCTGCAACCAGCCCAGTTTTCTTAAGACACCTCTGGAGCCTGAAAACAGACCCCATCCATGTCCCACGGTCTGATTAGGAACAATGAATTCTTGAAACGCTTCCTCTTTAATAGGATCCTAATTTATAAGAATGCAGATAATATATCGATGGAAATTAACTTCACACTTTCCTTACACTGGCAGGTTGAGCTGCAGGTGAGTGCAATGTAATTAAGAAATTAAAAGGTAATTTCCACATATGCTTTCTGCTAATCTAACTCGGCAATCATTTAATTTACAGCAGGGGACTGGCAAGGAGGCAAGCCAAAATAAATAAGATAATACTACGTTTAATCGCTCGGTGGAATGGTAATGGAACGGAGTGGGGTCCGCGCGGAGCCAGCAGGGAGAGGTGCAGTGACCCCTCCGGAGCTGCTGATTGAAAGCAAGGCTTGCTTTTAATTTCTCTTCCATGAGAGCTCAAACTTTCAGCCACAGCCACCAAGTTTCCCCAGGTTCTGATTTGTAAATTAATTTTTAAAATAGTTAGCTTTAAAAAAAAAAAACAACCACCCTTACACTTGTTGTTCTATTTTGTATAATTAATTGGGTTTATGGTACCTGACAATTTTAACTTTTTGATCCCCACCGAAGAGCAGGAAGTTTCTTCTTGGTCACTGAATCATTTCCCATTCTGTTCCCATTCCCAGCAGCTGGAATGGACACAGCAGTTAACCAGAAGTAGCATCTCACTGGGAAATCTCTGGGGAAACTGAGGCACAGACTGGTCAAAAGCAGAGTTTCTCAGGGCTGAAGCCCACAGCCCTGATTGCAGCCAGCCCTAAGGGAGAGGCAACTCATGGGTCACCAGTTGGAGAGCACAGCTGTGCCAGGGGTTGGTTTGGGCCAAGGAAAGCAGATGAACTCCCAGGGCTGCAGAGGTTTGCTGCTGCAAAGCACCGCATGACCTCTGTTGCCACCACAAGTGTCGGACAACCCTGGGACTCCCATGTCACACAGCAGCTGAGGCCAGTGGTGGGATGAGGCTGAGCATCCCCCATGCCCTGCAAGACACCTTGTCCAACCTGGATGAGTGAGAGAGCTCAGATTCGTGCCAAGGAACCCCTTGGTGCTCCCCTTCCCCTGCCAGATGTTCTGCTTGGAGCAACGCACTGCCAGACTGCAGTGTCCTTGCTGGTGTGGGAGTGGGGTGAAATCAGCACGTTTGGGCTTCCTAAGCAGAGGGGGCTGTGCTCAGGAGGGCTCAGGGCACTGAAGGGGAGGAAAAAGCCCCAGGAATTGCACCTTCAAGTAGCACTTTGCATCCCAGAGCCCTTGGCTCCTTCTCTTGAAAAATCACACAGAACACCAAGCCTAGAGGGGACTCCTCCAGAGCAGCTGGGCATATGGGAGAGTGTCATTCCCCTCCCCGGTCTCGTCCACACCATGCAGAGATCCCCAGTACCTTGCTGAGTTTCAGGTGCCCCGGGCGAAGATGCAGGGGAGAGGATTTGGGCCCCGTATCTGCGCTGTGGGAGCACCTGGAGCCATGCATGCCAGAGCCCGCCTCAATAGAGGCAGGAGCGCCAGCCCCAGGGCCTCAGCAGGGGATGGTTTTCATGTAACTCCAGCTTTTTGTTCCAAAACCTGAGCCGGGGAAGGGGGGGGGAGGTTGCTTCCCACCTCCCTGCTGGAGTCTGTCCCCTCCTCCACCCTCTGTGTCCCCCCATGCAGAAGCTGAGATGCTTCCTCTCATTCCCTGGGCTCCCAGAATTATTCATATGGGAGCTTAATCCTCCAGAGACACGGGGACACAGGGATTACTGGATGACCTGGGGAGATGGGGCCCATCTCCCCTCCTGCTGATGTAACCACCATCCCACCCAGACCCTTCTGGAGAGCCTCTCACCATCTGGGCCAGGTAGAATAACGAGGACCAAAGCATAGACCTGTGCTTCCATGGCAAGAGGGCTTCGGTGACTACTGTGACGCCCCTAAACGGAGCTGCATTATCCCCTGTCAATAATTTATCTGACGAGTCACAGCCTGCTTTTGCTGAATGAATTATTCCCAGTGTATGGGGAGGTTATATTTGTACTCCTCAAGCAGCTCTAGAAATGGTCAAATAATATTTGCCCAGCAAATTGTTAAACGGCAATTCTTCTGTCGCTCATTGAGTAAATTATTCACTGAGCACTTGTTTACCCGCTGCTGGTGCTCCCTGCTTTCTCCCTGCCTATTCCCTGGGATGCTGCCATGGGACAGGCAGGAGCAGGAGGGCACCTGAGCAAACAGGCAGAGGGGTACGGATCTGCCCAAGCCCCTGAAACCCAGCTGGGGTCTCTGTGCTTTGTTGGGGAAGAGCTGCTGGGAAACATGCCTTGCTTTATTTTTGTGTCAATCTAATCCCCTTCGCAGATTTCCCCCCAAAAATAATCCAACCCACTGACCAATCCCACTTGCTGCTCCGTGACATGGGGAGGATGCTGCCCAGGGTCATGCACCCTGCGAATGCCATGGTCCTGCCCTGTGCCCTGCACTAGAGTTAGCCCAGAGCATCTTCCTCCCATCCAACAGGTCTCCGCTTCCTTCCCGAGTCACCCCCCAGCCATGCGCCCACCCCCCTCCCGGATGGAGCCACCAACCACATCCCCACGTCTGAATGAGCCTTTACACCTTCTTCTGCCCGTCAGGGTCAGTGCACCACCAGCTTTTCCAGGAGGAGCTGCCAGCATTCATCACAGTCCCCTCTGGAGCACCAAAATCCTTCCTCTTCCTTTCCTTTTCCTTCCTCTCCCCTTTCCCCTTCCCTTCACCCTTCCCTCATCTCACCTTTCCCCTCTCCTTCCCTTCCCATCTCCATCCCATTCCCTTCTTTTCCCGTCCCGTCCCATCCCATCCCTTCCTGTCCCATTTCCATTCCCATCCCATTCCCCTTCCCCCTTCCCTGTCCCCTTCGCACATGCTTACACACACGTGCACACACACACGTGCGCACACACACACACACACCAAGCCCAGCTGCAGCCAGGCTGCCGTGCGGGGAGGCTGTATTTCATATGCATGGCCTGGGATGGACCAGGCTCTCCAGCCAGTAATTCGCTGATTGGAAAATGTTCCAGGGAAGGGACTGAGGATGGAGAGGTGAGAGAGTTGGGGGCAGTTTTGGCTTGGGGAGTATAAAGGTCCTTACGCAAATATTGATTTACA